>OX608081.1:30440421-30613795 GCA_951509765.1 Sphenella marginata | reverse complement strand
ACGCATTTAAGGCCCGGGCATTCGCATTGTCAACAGCTCACAATGCTTTTTGTATGCACCACACACATACAAACAAAGCACTGCACTCCATAATGAATTCTCGTAAGTTTGACATTTTCGTTGGAATCGTTGCAGCTGTTTACCGAATTAATTTTCTCACTGCGGATTAAAAATTTTCACTCACTGATTCGTATTGAATTCTTCGTTTCAAAAATATCCAACGCTTTTGAATTTCATTTCATTATTATTGGCACATTATGACATACATACGTACATACATATGTACATACATACGTACATAAATTTATTTAATATTATTGCTTTCAAAGTACAATTTCCATTGATTTATGTTTTTGTAACTTTTAAGCTTGACAAAATTCTTGTTCTTGCTAACGTAATTAATTAGTTCATTGGCTCTTCATTATTATTAATTGAACTTTTTAATTGAATTTTGATGAAACTTCGTTGGCACTTGTTCAATAAAAAAATAATTTATGAAGAAATTTTGTTCATTCTAAAACTTTTTATGTAGTTCTTTGTAAAGTTAAGCTACATTGTTTGTCGACTCATTTGAGGTTATGGTTCAACATAATTTTTTATTTTTTAATGTCGTTAAATATAATGCTAATTTTGTTCAACTTTGTCCTTCTACATAAAGCTATTGGTTCTTTAAGTGCATGCTTTCATCTAAACATACTTAAATATTTAATTGCGTATAATATTTTTCTATGGCGTCTGTTGCATACAAAAGCTTTATTTTGTTATCAGTAAACTTCTTGGAAATTTCTTAAACTTCTCCATTCATTTCAAATTTTCTTATACTATTATGTTGAAGTGAATTCCCAGCGCGTTAGATGTACAAAATATGTATGTATATTGTTTTTAAGCTTATATTGTCTGTCTCTTCGAGAACTTCCTTCTCCTTCAAAAACATACGCAATGAGCTTTTGTTTTAATTGTTCGAACTTTCTGTTGTTTTCAAAATTATTTGATGACCTCAAGTGTATGTATGTAATTGCTTCAATGTGCCGCGAAACGTTAAGCTTGGTGTTTATTAATTGGACTTTATGTTATGTTATGTTTTGTTATGTTATGCTATGTATGTTATGTTATGTTATGTTATGTTATGTTATGTTATGTTATGTTATGTTATGTTATGTTATGTTATGTTATGTTATGTTATGTTATGTTATGTTATGTTATGTTATGTTATGTTATGTTATGTTATGTTATGTTATGTTATGTTATGTTATGTTATGTTTTGTTATGTTTTGTTATGTTTTGTTATGTTTTGTTATGTTTTGTTATGTTTTGTTATGTTATGTTATGTTATGTTACGTTATGTTATGTTATGTTATGTGATGTTATGTTTTGTTATGTTATATTATGTTATGTTATGTTATGTTATGTTATATTATGTTTTGTTATGTCATGTTATGTTATACTATGTTATACTACGTTATGTGTTTTATTTGATTTTATTTATTTTTGTATCCAATTTTACTATCTTTGTATCAACCTCTTCTTTTCATTTGTTAATAAAAATTTTACAATTCCATAAAGCTTTAGTCTTTCCTAATTATAAAAAATTCAGCTACACAACTGTTTCCATTTACATACATACATACATACATATGTACTTTGTATACATAGATCTACTACACACTCACATACGAGTATCTACACATCAGCTGTCACAACTCTCCAAAGTGCCAAGTGTTGGATATGTTTATTTATTTAGTGCGAGTGTCATTGTTGTTAGTGTTAACGCTACTACAACAAAAGCATGGCCGTCACGTCAAGTGTCAAAAGGCAGGCAGTAAAAAGTAAAAACTTTCCAAAGGAAATGACATTAATGAATAAATTATAATGGCACTCTAAGTACGAAAATACAAAAATTTGTTTTTATTTGCCGATGGCAACAACAGCAGCAGCAGCAAGTGCAAAAAGTCACGCGCCTGTGCATGCCACAATATAAACAAATAAACAAACAAAACCGTGAACCAACTTGTACGCCACTCACTGATAAAGTTATTCAATCAGCTCACGGCTAAAGGATAAAAACGTGTCCCGGCAGCGCTTCCCAAAGGATACACATACACACATTCCACTGCATATTCATCTTCATATACATATGTATGTATGTATGTTTGTGTGGGCGCGTGCTCAAGAAAATTGACTCGATTATATTGTTGAGTGGGCACATCGTTCTAACGTTCAACCGCCCACCCACTCATTCAACGCACCCTCAACGTTTATGCAACAACATCCCATTAACTTCTGTAACAGTCAGCAGGCGGCACATTCACTTATCCTTCTTTGTTATGCTAAAGGGGAGCTAACTCAGTAAGCAAAAACCAAAAAAACAAAAAAAAAATCTTCTTATTTCCACAAAGCACTCGCAGACGAACACATTCCTCGTTTCACGCAAACACTCGAGTTAAATGAGCGGTTTAAGAGAGCAAATTTGAGAAATCTTTTTCGCCTGCCCAGCTGTGTTTTTCTCGGTCCGCTTATGGCTTTGCCAATATTATTTCTGTGATTTTGGTCACATAAACACCATTTACCAACCCAACAAACATTCTAAATTTTATTACTATTCAATACAGAAGAAAGAAGTTAATTACACAATTTTATGATTAAGAGTTTCTACTTCGATCGTTCTTTAATCGCAAGTGAGGTTAGGGAAAAATTATTATTATTAAATTAGCAAAATTATTTTATTTTATTTTATTTTGTTTTACTTTATTTGGTTTTTTGGTTATATTTTTTTTTATTGTATTTATTTTTCTAATTTTATTTTATTTAATTTAATTTAATCTAATATAATTTAATTTAATTTAATTTAATTTTATTTTATTTTATTTTATTTTATTTTATTTTATTTTATTTTATTTTATTTTATTTTATTTTATTTTATTTTATTTTATTTTATTTTATTTTATTTTATTTTATTTTATTTTATTTTATTTTATTTTGTTTTACTTTATTTTGTTTTTTGATTATATTTTATTTTATTTTATTTTTTTTTTTAATTTTATTTAATTTAATTTAATCTAATATAATTTAATTTAATTTAATTTAATTTAATTTAATTTAATCTAATATAATTTTACTTTATTTTATTTTATTTTATTTTATTTTATTTTATTTTATTTTATTTTATTTTATTTTATTTTATTTTATTTTATTTTGTTTTATTTTATTTTATTTTATTTTAGAAAGTCAAAATTTCTATTACTTGTGTTAACTGGGTAGTTGCTGTTAGCATTATTGTTTACATAGTTAACGTTGATAAACAACCGAATTTGTAGCAACCCAACCCATGCATGAGAGAGAGCTAAAAGGAAGGATATAAGTTCACCACTTAATCACCACTCCAACAAAAGTAATGGGAAAGCTCTCATTATTACCCAGTCCTTGTGAAGTTAACACTTGCCGACTGCCCACCCACTTTAACCATCAACGCTGTGCCACTTGTCATACGATATTGGGCAACAACAACTACAGCAAACAGCAGCCGCAGGCACATTTCTCGCCTTGTTTTAGACATTGCACTCCACGTTTAGCGCCCCAAAAAGCGGGTCGTGTGCGCTCGAGCATTTCATTGAAATCGGTAAAATGATTAAGGGCGTTTTATTTGACATAGTGTCTATCTACGCTGCTTTTTCTTGCTTACTGTAGTGTGTGTGTGCTTATGTGCGTGCATGCGTGCGTGCTACGTTGGGAGTGAGAAAAACGCATTAAACAAGGCGTATCAAATTTCATTACCCTCTTAACACCCCACTACATTTTTTGGGCTGCAATATTACCGCCACAAAATTTGTACAAACAAAAACGTTAGGTTGGCAAATTGCTTATAGTGCTCCCCTCCACCCACAGTTCATCACCCACTCCAATTGAATTGACAGTGCAAAGATTGTTAAAAGCGAATCGTATTTCCGTTTTCTTTGATTTAACATTCCATTGTCAAGTGTAATGCATTGATTTCTCAATTTTATAATGAATGAAGGGCACAACTTGATTTCAAATAAAAAAATATTCTGGTTTGTTGTTGTAAGTAGAGTCCTTGTGCGCATATTTTAAATGTTGAAATTGTCCTTTTCCATTGTAGTAGGTTTTCGTCCTTTGAAATCATTTAATCAACAATAAAATTGAATTTTACAATAATTTTACATTTTGCGGCTTTTGCGGCTTTGAAGTGGTCTCCTGCAGCGTTTGGTTTGTGAAATTTACTTTTGTCAGCAAATTATGAAAATTCAAATCGTTAAATTGTCATTTTGCGGATTTTAATTGTTTTATCTGCGTAATCAAACATCAAGCGATGAAGGAAAGGAATTTGGTGAAAGTCAATTTTAAGGATTTTACTGAAATGGTTTTGCAAATTTTAAGTTCCCAAAGCTACTGAGAACTGCGTAACTTCCATGAGGGCTCGAGTTGTTATTTTAAAAGCTGCTTTCAGGTTGGTCGTGGTCTCCTTAAGGGGATCATAGTTTCCCCGTTTTATCCGCATCCATGGGTGGACCAAACGCAACAAAGGAGAAGTATTTATTAGTAGTCATATTATAGTGATCGGAAACTACCTGATCTTAAAATGTTACATTTTTTTGTAATTAATTTGGGGATGAGCGATTAGTCGATTAAAAAAGATCAAATTAATAACTCTTCTGATTAATCAAAGTGATTTATTAATGAAATTCTAATTCATGTTATCTACTCTTTACTCCCAAAGAATTAATTAAATTTTGTAATCTCTGAAAAATCAAATTAATTAGATTTCAATTAATCAAAACGTGATTAATCGGAAAGTTAAACGTGTTAATAAATGATTAATTTTATTATCTAGTAGTTTAAATTAATTGATTGACGACCTTTAAATTAGTTATATTGGTCAGAAACTACCTGATTTTAAAATCTTTAATTTTTTTGTTATTAATTTGGGGATGAGCGATTAGTCGATTGAAAACATGTAAATGAATAACTCTTCTGATTAATCAATCCGATTTATTAATCAAATTCTAATTCAAGGTATTACTCCCAAAAGTTATTCAAATTTTATAATCTCTGAAAAATCAAAATAATTAGTTTGCAATTAATCAAAATGTGATTAGTCGGGAATTTTAAAGTGTTAATAGATTGTTAGTCGCTGATTAATTTACTTGTACTTATCTAGTTTAAATTAATTCACTTTATTGTAGCGATCCATTGTCCAATTAGAGTTTGTGGCAAATCGTTTAAAAGCTTTGGTTAATGATTAATCATTGATTAATTAATTAAGTTTAGAGTTTTTGATGTATGTAAATTGGAACAATTTTCCTTCATACCTCATGCTCAAATATTCGGATCTTGAAATAATTTTTTTTTTTGTTTGTCATTAATCTGACTAATTTATATATTTCTGACTAATCAAAACTGTTATCTTTCTGATCCATCATATACCGAATAGTCATACTTTACCACAAAAATGATTAATCAAAATCTGTATTCTCTAAATAATCAAATTAATTAGATTGCAATTCAACGAAGTGTGATTAGTTTGTAGCTTAATCGTATTGATTAGTGGTTAGTCGCTGCTGAATTTAATAATCAAGTTAAGGTTAAAAGATGTGATTGGAACTTTTTCAGCCAATACTTGCGCTTAGCCTAAAAGTCATGCTCGATTAATTGATTAGTCGTAATCTCTTTATTTAATATAAAAATTACTTTTCTCGACTAATTACAATAATGAAACACTTTTTAAGTCAAAACTTTTCTGCTTCACTTTTCAGGTTTGGTTTAAAAATCGACGCGCCAAATGTCGCCAACAGCTACAACAACAACAACAATCGAATAGCCTTAACAATTCGAAAAATGTCAACTCCAGCTCGTGCTCGTCGTCGCGCAACAATTCCAACAGTAATAGTAACAACAACAATTCCAGCTCCTCCAATGCCAACAAATCAAGTTCACACTCATCGCATTCAACGTCCGGCAACAGTGGTGGTAGCGGTAACAAATCGAACAATTCCTCAAGCGCTGGCGCCAATACGAATAATTCGAATAATGCGGGCAGTTCATCGGCCGCAGCTGCTGCAGCCGCCGCCGCAGTTGCACAATCCATTAAATCGCATCACAGTTCCTTCCTAAATTCATCCTCTTCCGGTTCAGCGATAACATCGAGCTCTGGCTCTGTCGTATCATCACATTCACATTCGCACCCGCATCATATGTCCGCTAGTGGTGGCATTAATTCACATGCGTCCGGTCCATCTGTGGCTACAGTGAGTTCCCTCAACGCCTCCGTGGCAGCACATCAAAACTCTTCACCATTACTGCCAACACCCGCCACCTCCGTAAGTCCGGTCAGCATTGTTTGTAAAAAGGAACATATCAGCGGTGGCTATCCAGGCGGTCCCTTAGGCAATGATGGCTCTTTACGTTCCGCATACGATTCGCTCAAGGATGGTGGGGGCGATATTAGTAGTAGTGCTGCGCATCATCATAGCATTTATGGTACGGCAGCATCATCAAATCCACGTCTTGTACAACCCGGCGGTAATATTACACCAATGGATTCCAGTTCCAGCATAACCACACCATCACCACCCATAACACCAATGTCACCACAATCGGCTGCCGCAGCAGCGCATGCAGCACAAAGCGCACAATCGGCGCATCATTCGGCTGCACATTCGGCGTACATGCCCAATCATGATTCGTACAATTTCTGGCATAATCAATATCAACAATATCCAAATAATTATGCTCAAGCGCCGAGCTACTACTCACAAATGGAATATTTTAGCAATCAAAATCAAGTTAACTACAATATGGGTCATGGCGGTTATAGCGCATCCAATTTCGGTTTGTCACCCAGCCCTTCGTTCAGTGGTACGGTGTCGGCGCAAGCTTTCTCACAAAATGGTCTGGATTACATGTCGCCACAAGATAAATACGTGAATATGGTGTAGAATCTGCTTATGCAATATTGCAATAGCAATAGTGGTAGTACTAATGCCAGCGGTGGGGGTAGTGGTGGGGGCGGCAGTGGTGGCGGTAGTGGCGGCAATAGCAGCGGTACCCTTGGTGGCATGTTAATGAGCAGTGGGACGAATAGTAGCAGCAGTTGCGGTGGTGGTGATGGCAGCGGCGCAGTTTTGAGTGGCTCAATTGGTAGCGGAGGAGGAGGCGATAACAATAGAAACTTTGGTGGTAGTGGGCATGGTTACATTGGCAACATGAGCAGTGCTAGAGGCTTATATGGTGGCTATCATGAGAGCAATGAAGAGTTGGCAGCGTTAACGCAATATGCAGAAGGAGGAGGTAGGATAGGAGGAGGAGGAGGAGGTAGAGGAGGAGAGGGAGGAGGAGGAGAAGGAGGCACAGGAGGAGTTGGAGGTAGAGGAGGTATCGAAAGTGGAGGAGGAGGTGGACTAGGAGGAGGAGTAAGAGGCTTAATTGGAGGATCAGGCCTAGGAGGAGGCGAGAGTGTTATGCTAGGAGGAACCAACAGCAATAGCGCTAATAGCAACAGCAACATTCGTGCTAGCATGCTACAACAACAACAAAACTCGCAACAACAACAACACGCATACCAATACCAACAATATCAACAGCCACACATTTTGCCAAACATCAAATTATCGCCCGGCAGCAATACAACACCACCACCACCACCGCCAACAACACCACTAACAACAACAACTGAATCATTGCCGATATTGCATTTACCGACGGCAGCACCACCACCACCACCATTGGCACTACCATCAACAACAACGGCACCGCCACCCACGCACTACTACGAATGCAACGATGAGTACGCGTGAACTGAGTTCGGGCAAACGATGGATGGCTACGATTGTTGGGGCATAGACTAACAACACGCAGAAGGGACATATCTCAAGAGCAAGGTTCGAGGTGAGCTATAAGTGGCGCTCAGTAGCGGTAACGGTTATATTAGTCGAAATTGACATGAGTAAAGGACTCATTTGAGCATTTAAAATTGGAAAAAAATTGTTGTTTTTTTTTGGAAAAACTCACTTATGCCACTTTCAAAAACTAAACACCAGCGCATATGTTAAATATAGTTAAATATATATGTATGTATGTGAGTACTTATGATTTGTATGAGGAGAGCGCTTAAAATGGAGAAGTAGTTGTAATAGAAATGGTGTAGCAGTTATGGCAAATGGCACTGCAGTCATTATCAACGAAATAATGAGTGATAAATTAGAAAAAAAAATTTTAATAAATAAAAAAAAAACAATCGCACGCAAAAGCTATTTCAAATTATCTATGTATAAGTAAAGTGTGTATGTGGGTTTGTACAGCATTTCAGTAAAACAACAAAAAAAATGTAAAAAGCAACAAATGTTAAATATTAATATTATATTAAATAAATAAAAAAATTTTTTTTTATATTTACATATCAATATGTGTATATTTGTACGGTTATGGTACAAAAAAGAAAAAAAATTATTCACAAGAAACTTTTCGGATATTTTTTTTGGAGTTATGCTTTTTTTCCAAAAAAAAATATGAAATTTTTTTTTTCCATTTAAAAATTTTTTTTTTTTTTGAAAAAACTTGTTTGCAATTTTAAAATTAAAGTGAAATTTGCAGTTTTTAAATTTAGTTTTCAAAAAAAAAATTTAACGTCGATCATTTTCATACGTCTATTGAGGTAAGGTGAAAAAATTTCGAATAAACATTTGAGAACTTTCAAGCTTTCTGATAAATGCAAAAGTTTATTTGAAATCAGAGATTTTACAACATTTTTTTCCACATACTATTTCTACAATCGGAAAATAGAACGCACTAAAATTTTTTCTTTAATTTCACTTTTAATTTTTGAGCAATTTTTTAACACAAAATTTTGCAGAATTTTTGAAGTTAAAGTAAAAATTTTAAATTTGAAATAACTTTTTCAAATTTTCTGGAATCATTTCTAAGGGCACAGAGGATATTTTTTCGACAAATTTGCCGAATTTTTTCTCGTTCCAATTTATCATAAAGAAAATTTCGAAACAGCTGCTTCTGCATCAAAATTTTTGATACTTTGTAGAAATATTTTGATTAAAAATTTGATTTACATATTTTTAATTAAAAGTTTTCTTTACAGTAGCATGTTTATAATTTTTTTTATTTAAAATTTTTTTTCTCTTTAGAACTGATTTTTAATGAAAAGCAATTCACTTTTTATTCGAATTTTTAGAATATTTTTTTTTTCGGCTGACTTGTAAAAACGCAGCCACTAAACGAACACAAACTAATCTTGTCCTACGCAAAATGCATAGGGCGGTATCCATTCGTGTAACAGAAGCCGAAACAGCAGTTTTTAGAATTTGCGTCCGTCTGTCTGTATGTTTGTACGCGCATCACTCTAAAACCGGGGCATAGAATTGCTCGAGGCCACTGGAAGCATATAAAAGATATTTTAAAAATTGTTCACCAAAATTTTCTTTCTGGTAATTTTGGTTTTAAAACTTCTCTACTGAAGAGTTATTTAATAGGTTTCAATTATTTGGTAGTGACTGTACTCAATTTGCTATAGAACTCTGATGTTTTAATAAGTAAAGCTTAAATTGTACAGAAATATTGAAATTTGAATTATAAACTTAAACCTAAATAATTTTATTTAACTTGTATGCTTAATAATATTGTATTCAAAGAAACCAAAATTGGTTTATAAAGCTTTTTAAATTGACATTTCCATACAAGTTTTGCATTATAAGAGCTTTATAAAACTCTGTTTTATGAATTTGATTTTTATAATTTCATACTTTTCTCAAAATAATCTGGTATATGCTGCAAAAAAATTTTTTGTATACAATTTTTTTTTTATAAAATTAAAAAAAAAAGTTTTTAAATTCTATTTATTAATTTTTATTTTTATTAAATTTTTTTTGATATATGAGTACGTATGTATGTATATATAGCCGTTTGTTTATTCGTCATTTTGGTGCTAGTAACATTTTTTCCGCTTTTCTTGAAAAACTTTTGATTCCAATTTCAAAAAAAAAAAATAAGTGAGCGCCAAAAATTTTAAGCGTTTATAATTTTGTTTGCTATCTTACAAGCGACAACTTCATATTTGATTTTGAGAGCTAATTCAAAAAAATTTCGAAAAAAAAATCATTTCGTTATTTTATTCACAACTCGCTAAGTGCCTACGAAAAAAAAACGGCTTTCGTTTCTTTAACTCGCTTAGCAGACCTGTGCTTGCTATATAATTTCTTATTTAATTACGTTTAATTAACATAAATTAGTTTAATAAATTTGATTGAATTCTATTATTTGGCATAATTTTAAGTGTTAAAAAGAAATATTAAATATATTATTTATGTTTAAGTTTGTTTGCGCCACTCCCTTTTAACCGTCCCTTTTCTATCTTAAATAATTTAATTTAACAAAAAAAAGCAATTATAAAAATTTAAATATTTTAAAGAATATCAAAACAAAAGAAAAACAAATTTCATATCAAAGCACTTCGATTTAATATACATACATATATTACAATAAAAAACTTAAAAAAAAAATTAATTAGTTATAGTGTATAGGGATTAACACAAATAACTTGAGATTGTATGTAAAAAATAAAATAAATATAGAGCCAGAAATAGAATTGTATGTATATTAATCTAAAATTATTAAATTAATTAAATCGCTAAGTTTAATGTAGGTTAGGGGCATTTAAACGGCGTTCAGTTTGCGTTGTACAAACATTTTTCCCCAAACTCTAACACTACAGTAGCGCGCAAAATGTTTGACCAACACTAAACGGGCAACCGTTACATTACAACAACAACATAAAAATCATTAAAATACGTCGTTTAAGTTATTAAATTAATTGCAAAAACAATTAACAACAAAAAAACAAACCTCGAAATTAAATTAATTTGTAAAAAGAAAATAAAAAACAAACAAAAAAAAATTTAAATCAAATACGTATAGAAAACTTAAGTGTGTAAGTATGTAATTGCTGCATTAAAGCATTTCAAGTTGTAAAACTTATGAATATTAACTAAATGTATTGTAATTATTAATAATTGAAATTGTAAGCAAAAATCTAATTAACTAGGCAACTTAAATGATTCATGAGTATGTGTACAAAATAATTAAATCTAAAAAAACAACAACAACAAGAACAACATGTAATTATTACTTTAAAGCACTTAAACTTAAAACAATAGATATGCATATGTTTATGCATTAAATTTATATATATGTATATGTATAAAAATAATTGAAAGCAAATAAATAAATTAATAAATAAAATGTAATGTGTAATACAAATTTATTGTGTTATTATGAACTAACATTTCAGCCGCGCCTGTACGCAAGCAGCAAAGTTGTTGGAAAGGACAAAAATCTTGGCAGATTTTAAATTAAACTAAAATTTTAAATTTTTTGTATTCGAGTAATATTTCAAGTCCACATTTGCACCAAGAATTGATACCGAAATCATACTGAACGATCTTAAAAAATCCCGAAAACTAACTAAGAACAGTCCCGAAAATAATGCCGAATTTCAATGCATATTGGTTGCGAAAAAATACCAAAATCATACTGAACGGTCTTTAAAAATCCCGAAACTAATCTGACAATAGTCCCGAAAATAGTCCCGAGTTACATTACAAATTTCAAATTGAACTAAAACTTCAAATTTGTTGTGCTCGTGTAATATTTTATTGGTTCCGAAAAAAGTCCTGAAAAAATCAGGAAAACTATCTGGAGATACATACATATGTATGTAGTACCGAAATAATCCCGAATTTCATTACAGATTTTAAAATAAACTAAAACTTAAAATTGTTTGCATCTGTTTAATTGTCGTTTCCGACGGGGACCATTGTAGGATTGTACTGAAAACAGTCCCGAAAATAATCCCGAATTTTATTACAGATTTTAACTTGAACTGAAACTTAAAAATGTTTGTATTTGAGCAATATTTTATTGGTTCCGAAAAAGTCCAGAAAAAGTCCCGAAAAAAATTGCGAAAACTGTGTGGAACTAATCCCGAAAATAATCCCGAATTCCATTACAAATTTTAAATTGACTTAAAATTAAACATTTTTATACTGGGGTAATCTTTTAAATCGTCGTTTTCGCTGGGGACCATTGTAAATTCGTATCGAAATAATCCCGAATTTCATAACAGATGTTAAATTGAAATAAAATTAAAAATTTTTTGTATTCGAGCAATATATTATTGGTCCGAAAGAGTCCCGAAATGGTAGCGAATGGTCTTAGGAAAAAATCCCGAAAACTGTCCGAAAATGATACCGAAAAAAATCCCGAATTTCTTCTCCAATTGTCCGAAAAACAATTTCGAAATGGTTCTATAAATCTACACAAATTTTCGATGTAAGCCCGAATGTCACAGCAGCTATAACTTTGTCTTCATAGAACATTGGGTTTGCCAGCGGTCTCCGTTGAGTAGTCCCTTATTATGTCTAACTCCGCCACTGCTATTGCTCACATTTCTATATGGTTTAAAAAAATTCTGAATAAAATGCTATTAGTTTTAAATTTATGATAACGAAAATTAGTTTGCCAAATGGCTAACGTTTATCATAATTAACTGGCTTTGTATTCTTTTACGGTTTATGAAATTCCAAATCAATAAATATTTGCAAAGTCCCGTGATTTTAATATTCTATTGTTTTGTTTTCATATTTTTCTCTATTTTGCGAATATTTACCATTTTGCTGATTTTAAATTCTACACTTTATTATTACAACTCTATTAACTTCAAAATTTATTGTAGTCATTTAAAAACTTGTTCTTTGGACTTAAGAAGAAAGAAAGAAGAAGAAAAACCGCTAAGTTGAGTGATCGAGATTTAATTCAATTGCATTTTTTCGGTTTACTTTAAAATTATTTTATTAAATATTTTTTTTTTTTGTTTTTAATATTATTTTTTTAATAGATAATAGATTTCAATTTAATATTTCATACAAAAAAGCTTTGATCAAAATGACCCTGTATGACTTGTTGCTACTTTCATATTGCATTGTTCTTTAACAAAAACCTGTGTGGGGGGTTTTTGACGTCAATTGGTGGGCGCTAACGAATTTGTATAGGATCATATTTTTAAGAAAACTTATATAAAGTTGCAGCAATTTCGAAGATTCTTAAGTAGTTCTCCTCTGGCTTTTTCATTGTTACTGCACCATTGTTAGACCTAAAGTATTCTTTGAAGCAACCATTATGTGTTTCGGCAAAATACCTTGCTGATAGATCCACCTTATTTGCTCTTCTTTCTCTAGAAGAGATGGGACGAAAGTTTTGAAACAGGTCGCTATTGAAAAAAATCCTCCATTAGTGCATTGTCCAAATAAATTCAGAAAATCAAAAAAAAAATCTGATTTTTAAAAAAATTAACAACAATAAAAAAAATTTTTTGTTGGTTATTTTTTAATAATCACAAAAATCTTAATCAATATATAATTGCTTTTCTGGAGAATCACTCAATTTTTTTTTTTTAATTCTTTAATAATCGTAAAAAATCATATTTTATTTTTTGTAATCTTAATCAATAGATAATTGCCTTTTCTTGAGAATCATACGACAATTTTTTGTTTTGATTATTTCAAAATTTTTTCAATAGTCGTAAAAAGTTATATTTTTTTTTTTTTTTAGTTTTTGTAATCATAATCTTGAGAATCATAATATTTTATTTGTTTTTGATTATTTTTTAATTCAGTCGTAAAAAATCACAAGTTTTTTTTGAGTTTTTGTAATCATAATCTTGAGAAACATAATTTTTTTTTGTTTTTTGGTTATTTTTAAATTTTTTTTATAATCGTAAAAATCATAATTTTTTTTTGAGTTTTCGTAATCGCCTTTTCTTGAGAGTCGTTCATTTTTTTTGTTTTCTTATAACTTTTTCAAAATCGTAAAATATCTATAATATTTTTTTATCAATATACATATACATAATTGACTTTTCTTGAGAAACATACAATTTTTTTAATTTTTTATTATTTAATTTTTTCAATAATCGTGAAATTTCATAATTTTTTTCTTTATCGTAATCAATATAAATTGCCTTTTCTTGAGAATCATACGACAATTTTTTTAGTATCTAATGTATTTTTAAATTTTTTAATAATCGTAAAAAATCATGGCTTTTTTTTTGAGATTTTTACTCGTAATCAATATACCTTTCTTTAGAAACATAAAATTATTTTCTGATTATTTTTAAAAAATTTTAATAATCGTAAAAGATCATAATCTTCTTTTTAAGATTTTTACAATCTTAATCAATAGATAATTGGTTATTCTTGAGAAACATCGTAATGAATCTTAAGAATCATAAAATTTTTTTTTATTATATTTTTAATAATCGTAAAATATAATTTTTTTTTTTTGAGTTTTTGTATTCGTAATCAATTCTTGAGAATCATATACATAGGTAATTTTTTTTTTGATTATTTTTTTAATTTTTTAATAATCGTTAAAAATCATAATTTTTTTTTTTTGAGTTTTCGGAATCATAAATATTATATAATTACCTTTTCTTGAGAATAATAGAATTCCTTTGGTTTCTTCCGTTGATTTTTCGACTTTGTGAGATTTTACATATTATTTTATATTCCTATTACAAAATACTCAAAAAATTATTTTGAAAAACGCGCTGATGTCAGCCTTCTTTCACGCTCGACCTTCTTCCTAACATTTGCCGCTTCATTTGTTTTGCACACATTGGCCTTCACTTGTTCCATTTCATTATTTTTTTTTCTTTATTTTTTTAATAAATATTTTTCGTTTCCTTCGAATTTGCTGCTGCTGCTGCTTCTTCTTCTTTTATTACTGCCCTCATCATGCCGCCAGAAGTCACATCTAGTCACGTTTGGTTTTGTCTTACCTTTGTCGGCTTCGCATTCTTCACGCATTTTTTCTGCCAAACAACTCACAAAAAAGTAATTAATGTCCGAATTATGTGACTTTTAAATTTGTTTTTGCTTTTTTTTTTGCCAGAATTCAACATAAAGGAAATGCCATCAGTTATGAGCGTGAACGCGCCTTAAAAAAAGAATAATCGTAGCTTTTTTTTGGTCGAACGGTAGGTGGCGGGCGTGTGTTGGCGACGCGAGACGTTGGTGTTGAAGGCAGCTGCTGTGAGTGAACAAGTTTCGTTGTTCAGCCACCTGAAATGCCGCCGCAACATCATCTGACTGAGCTGCTGCTAAGAGCTTTAGCGCTGACACCTTCGTTACTCAGTGCACCGTGGCGGTTTCGGTGACTAGTTGATTGGTTGGTTGGTTCAACGGTCGCTCGCTCGCTCGCTCTCCCTCTCTATGTAGGTTGTCATTTAGCGGTGGGGGCCACCCTATATGATTTGAATGTATGTATGTATGTATGTATGTATTTATATTTAGTTGAGTTGCGAAAGGTTTCGGCAGTAGCACTTTTATGTATCTTCATATGTATGTATATATGTGTATTTGTATTTTATATTTGGTTGTTGTTGTTGCTATTTTCATACCTTTGGGGGGTGAGTAATGCTTATACGTACATATTTGTTTTTATTTATTTATGTCTAAAAACCGGTTATGTTGTCACTCAACTAGCGCGCTTAGTAGTTCGTTGTTGTTTTTGTTGTTGTTTGTGTTCGTTAAAGCAGCTGCCGCGAATTTCGGTTGAACTGTTATGCCATTTTGTTTTGGTGTTTGACAGACTTGGAACAAATTTTATCATCGCAATCGTAAATTAAACAACAACAAACAACATCAAAACTATGGCGTACAGCCGACAGCACGGTGAAGCGTTTAGAGCAAAATTTGATTGAAAAATTATTTGATTCGAAGTCACTTTTCATGCTTAGCACGACACAACGAGTCACTTTTTGGTGGGTGAAGTTAAAATTAACTCATTTCAAAAATATTCGGATCAGTAGCGGATCCATGAGTTTGGGAAGGGGAGTTGAAAATTCTTTACCCACGGTTCCTGAAAAATATGACTTGTTGGATTCCGAAGGGGGATTTGGACCCGAACGAATTCTGACCAAAAACATAAAGCGTTTAGCCTTAAGGGATAGCTTGGGTCTAATAATTTTTGAGTATAGCCGTGGTCCATGCTATTCTACCTAGCAGAGAATCTATGGAAAATGGCAGCAGCAACAACTCTCCATTCGAAAAGTATTTTCTAACATATTTTGCTCAATTTTTATACTCAATTCCAAGACGATCGAAACCTACCTTAGAAAGCCACCAACATGTCACAAAATAACGAAAAAATCCTGTTTGGTCCCATAAATATTTGATGATGCTCCACTTTTTGAGTTCGTTGGATGCTTTGAACACAAATTTTTTAAGAAACTAGTAAACTATTTTTATTTATTTCAAACTCTAATAAATAATAAGTATTCTTCCAGAAACAAGATGACAAAATATTATAAAACTTTTGGATCTGAATTGTAATCTGATCCTTTCAATAAAATACTGGGTCTGTCCTCATTAATTCGTTAATATTTTTTAATATAGATCAGTCCAGATTTTTCTGCACAAGCTTTAGCGATATTGCAGTCTTTACTATTTTTAGAAATCCATATACTTAAAGGGTCTAGATTCTAGAAATCATTCCATTAAATTGTCTCAACGACGCATTCAAGGTTGCCACACTACCCACGCATATACAACATACTCATCTGCACCTTCCAATTTGCTTTAAAGGATAATCAACAACAATAATCAACTGATATAAAAATAGCAAACAGTAAAGAACAACACCAACAACAATAGTAATGATTTCATGAAAGTAAACAAGCAAACAATTCACTGGAGGCCAAAAACAGTGACACAAAAGCGGACATACAGTGACTCACAAAAGTATTTTGTCACTCGAAAGTGTTGCAGAAAACCGTTTATTTCGAATAATTTTTATAAATTTATTTTATAAAATTTTTTTTACAAATTTTAGCTGAAGTTAGGCAAAGAAGTTTTTGAAACTCGAAAAAATACAAAACGTTAAAAAAACAAAATATTTAGGCCAAAAACGGCAGCCATTTTTTTCTAAAAATGTGTCTAAATGCTTCTCGATCGAAATTTTTCCAAACCTCTTTTGGTGGAAACTAGAACTTTGTGCACCCAATTTATTATGCAAATTACTTTTGTGAGCCACTGTACTTACATTTACACATACATATGTATGTATACGTATGTATATCGACGTCCATACAATGTACAATTGGCGCGTGTTGCTTATAGAATTACATACTAATTTTGTATTTATGAGGCTTCCATTTGCTGTCAGTTTCTTTTTTAGATTATTCGCTTACGCTCCTTCTTTTATGAGTTACTGCTGCTGCTTTTGTTGTAAGTTTTTCCCTGATGTGGCATATAACTTTTCCTTTACTATTTGCATTAGACGGGGCCAAAAAAAATTTTAATAAATATATTATAAAATATAAATAGAAATTTTTAATGCAAAACCAGACCTATTAAATATTGATTACTAATCGTAATGATTACCCATTTGATTGATTTTTTTTCTGAAAATCCATTTAATGATGAATTACCATTACATTAAATTTGTAATGATTATTTTCCAAATAATTAAAAAATTATCAAAAAAGAATCATGATTTTTCGCGATTATTAAAAATAAACAAGTTATCATAAAACATAATTTTTGATTTACATATTTAATATGTTTTTTTTTTTGATTAATTTTTATTTGCTTTTTAGTTTTTTTTATTACTTTCAGTTTTTTTTTAAATATAATCAGAAGTAATCAGTAAAGTTTATTTTTTATTTTTATTAAACCTAATCAGAAGTAATCAAATAAGTTTATTTTTAATTTTATTTGCGATTACTTTTTTATTTTTCGGTTTTTTTTTTTTTAATATAATCAAAGAAGTTTTTTTTTTAATTTGTGTGTTTTTATTTCTCACTTTCTTTTAATTTTTTTTATTATTATTTAAATTTTTTATTTTTTTTAGTTTGTTTTTTGTTTTTTTATTATTTCAGTAACAGTAAAAAAGCAGATTTTATTTTAAATATTTTTTAATCGTAATCATTTTGTAATTTCCTTTTATTGAAAACAATTAAAATAATCAATCAATTTATTCCTAATCAAATTAAACAGTTCTTTGCAAAACCTTTTTTTTATTATTTAATTTCCTCCAAAAGCTACAAGCAGTTAATTTTTTAAATTCAATTTTGTTCAATTTGTTCTAGAATTATTTTCTTTAACGCAATCATACTTCAAAATAAATAAACTAGAAATGAATTTTAATTTCTAAATCTCAATCAGGACGAGTTCAAAGACTAGCTTATGACAATTATTATTTTTGATTTAAAAAAAAAAAATTTATATTTGTTTTTGGTACGGTCTAATGTGCACTTTTATTCATATTTTATGCCACTTTGTAAATGCGCGTAAAAGGCCTTTACGACAATGATGCAGCACTCTGGCAGTTAGTAAACGCGTAGTACGCCTCCTGTCCTTCGCTTTCGGCACATAGTACGACATCTAAGTACAGTGGTGTGAAAAAAAATAAAACCGCTTGCATGCAATTTGGGGACACCTTGAGCTTTCAAAAATATATTATTTTAATGATCGATTTTATATTTTCATAATTTTAGCGCGAAATTTATGGAATGAATACTTTAAGTGAGCTCGCGTAGAATGATTTTTGACTCATTTTGGTTACGGAAAAGAGCTCATTCTTGGGGGAAATTGTCTGAGGAGTGAGCATTTGATAGCTTCGAATGGATGGAAAAAGACATCCATTTGGTTAGCTGGGTAAAAACCACTGAGTCCATGTATGTCTGTATGTAGTACATATATACAGTGGTGGTTAAAATAATAGAACCGGAAATTGAAAATGCTTTTATTTGTAAAATATATTTATTTATAATTTTTATTTAACAGGAACTACAAAAATAAAAACAAAAACAAAAAAAATTTAATTGAATTGAAAAAAAAAAACAAATTAAATAAAAAAAAGTTTTAAAAAAAATCAAACAACAAAAAAATTAAGACTTTAAAGTTTACACAAAGTTCAGGAAACTTAAACAATTTTGAAAATTTTTCATTAAAATAAAAATATAAAAAGAAAACAAATTAAATAAAAAAACAACAAATTAAACAAAAAAAAGTTTTACAAAAATTGAATACAATTTTTTCTTTTACTTCAAAGCACAGGAAACTTGCAAAAAAAAATTAACATTTGTCTTTAAAATTTTAAACTTTCTGATAAAATTTTTTTTAAATTTTTAAGTACGCAATTTTTTAGCTCTTTCAATTTTAGTGGAACTTGCAAGTACCTCAAAATGTTCCCTGAATTTGCATAATTTTTTTTTTTTTTTTTTTGCTTCAGCGGGTTGAGTATTGCCTTCCATATAATTCCATAACTCAATCAAAATTTTTCGAGATTGCTAAAATGTGACCGCCTGCATGCCTACTGATTAAGAAACCTCAAAATAGTGTTACTGCTTTAGCTCCATAAGCGTCATTTTGTTTTTATGATTAGACATTGTTGTTTTTGTTGTGCTTGTTAATGTTGCTACACTCATAAATAGATGTTGACTATTGCAAAAGGCCATCAGCAAGCGTCATCAGCTTTGGCTTCTTTATTCCCTCTACGTTCATTCTAATTTTTGTTGTTGTTGTTGCATATTATTTTATACGACGACCTGGTCGGTCGTAAGCATATCCCATTAATTTACTATTTATAAACAACAAGCACAACGCAACCAAACAACCAACCAACCAACCTGCGACACGCCGACTAACTGTCAATTTGACGTTGCGCTGTTGCTGCTGCTTACCGTTTTGGCACGTGTCTCCCCGCCACTCACAAACAATCCATAGTACGCGCACTCTAACCGCACGACCGCACCCGCACACCAGCTACTTCGAACACAAAGACCAACAACGTCAACCATAAAAAGCCGCAGCACTATTCGGATGTGATGGCAAACGGCCGATCGCTAGCTAATCAGCAACTGGCAAACTCCTGCAGAAGATTCGTCTCGTACATACATACTACATACATATTTAAAACTAATAAACGCACAGTCAGTATTCAAGGAATTTGGAGGATTTCATTGCTTTGTGGCTTCATAAAATTTATTGTTGTTGTTGTGTTTTTTTTCTGCTTTTTTTTCATCTCCGTTGCTCTTCAATCGACGTTTTGAGCAAGCGTGTCTGTTGTTGTACCCTTTGTATTTCGTGGCGGTGTTCGAGGTGGTTATCGCTTATCGCCCATCTTTCAGCTACCGTCCATGCATTACACATTCCATTTCAATCTTTGCTATTTCACTTATCTTTTCACTTATTTGTTTGCCATCGTTCGTTCGTTTGTCGTCCTGTTTTTTTGTTTTCTTTCAACGTTTTGTGTGAATTAGCTGAATTAATTCATTTGGGGAATGATGTGCGATTTGTTCTTGTTGTTGTTATTGTTGTTGTGCATATCTAACCTACAATTCTATTAATTGGCAGCATCGAGTGATATTTTCGCCCTTCACATCGTTTGGTTGGTAATGAGCATGAAAAATGTCGGCTAATGAATTTTTGTGTGCACACTCCTCTTTCCTTCTCACACCCTCATTTTCGATGTATTCTATGATTCGTTTACTACGTGAATAAGTATCGGATTTCCTAAGTACCATTTGATGGTTTCTGTCAAACTGACATTTGTCAGATTCTTGACTTGAAAAGCCACTTGTAAAACGAGATTAAGGCGCAATGAAAATTGAATGCTATTAAAGAGGAATTCAGTGGATTCAGTGGATAATTAAATTGCTCTGTTAGGACTTGGAATAAATATGTATTTAGGAATGTATGTGTGTATGTCTGTACATGCCTAGGTGTTAATGAGTTGTGTAAATATGATTGGTAAATAAATAGCGAAATCCATACTAATTTGTGGAAGCAGGTTAGGTAAGATTTGGTGCTTTAAAAATGAGCTTCCACTTGTCGTTATTGACGAAGTAAAGTACCATCTCTTTGGACACCAATTGCCAGTTACTCGTAAATTGACAGCAATCGTTCCCCTATCTGTCAGTTGAATCGCCAGTTAGTGGTATTTGGAGATTTTGAAAACGGTCCCATCCATTGTTCCTGGTGAAAGATATCTATTTAGGACTAGAAAAAGGAGCTACACTTCGGTGCGTTTAGAAATCATATCGGAATGAGCCCTATTTTAAACTTTGTATCCTCGTTTTATTTTCCAAAATTTTATTCGAAAGTTTATTTCGAAATTATTTGGAAATGACGAAATGTTAGTTTCCCCTTGTTTGTTTCGTTATTACTTTTCAAAATGAATTCCATTTCCATTCCGAGCTTGACTTTGTGTTTGGCTTTCTGAAAATGTTTCGCTCCCGGTTTTGACCACAAGCTTCAAAATAATTTAAAAAAAAACTTTGTTGCTTTAATTGATAATTTCTGGAGTTCCAAAATAAAAAAAATAAAACACAAAGAAATGGTGGTCAAATCGATCAATTATGGAGCATCGGCACAAATCAGTGTGGGTCTTCATAAAATAACTCTTGTGGCAAAAACCCTTCTAGAGGAAAAGAAGTTATATGTGTGAGAAGGGACTGAAGGGTGTGTATTTTGACCACAGCTACCCGAACAGTGTAGCCGTTTTGTTGTCATAAAAAGGAAGGTCCAAAAAAGGTTGAACCTCGGTTCAGCTAAGAAAGCTCTTGTTGATGGGCAAATTTTTCTGTCTAAATAGAATCATTAAATAGTCTTCGTGGATTAAATTAGACAATTTTATCCAATACCAGAAGAGCTGGTTTTATATGTTTCCGTTGCTGTGCCTAAACCCAACTTGTGTGGGATATGCTTAGGAGATGAAAATGTCTTAGCTCTTACAAACAACCTCTGAGCTCTCTTTTATATAGTTTAGAAGTTTTTTTAACTATTCGAAAAGCTTGGATGCGCAAATCTCAAAGTACCTAGCAACAACCCGTGCAATCTACTCCAAAGCCCCTTAATAAACGACTTCACGAAATTAGGAAATTCAGAAGTTAAGTCATCACTCGACGCAGCAAAAACACGACTCCTAACATACCGATCTTGTAGAGCTCTTAATATTCAATTACTCGCACCATACGAATAAGACAATATTCGAATAGTAACATTCGATTTTCAGTAGCAAAAAAATCGACAATCGAAACTTCGAATATGCGAATATTCGAGTTTTTTGGATAATTTCAAGAGCCCTGCTATCATGACGATCCTTTTGGGTTTCAACAGAAAGGTTCTTCCGAAAAATTATGTTTACTCCCGTGTTACCCTATGAAAGTATAAAAAAAAATTTAACACTGAGCTATATGAGCCCTACCCAGATATGAGCACAGTAAAGCGAATCAAAACCAAAAGCTACATACGTTGACTGAATAACGATGATGGTTTTTTTGTCTAAACCATGAAGGTATCCTTATAAGCACCCATTGATCCCAGAAAATGTAAAAGTGAGATCCCTAATCTGACGAAAGCATTAAGTGGAGAAAGATTTCAAACCTCTTTAGCATTTCAAATTGGCGTCATTTGGGAAAAAGGAAGGCTCAATTGGTGCGCTGTGTTGGAAGATTATACACGTTCAACGGTTAGCTCAGCAAGTATGGAATGCTATAAAGCTTCTGCTACCACTTTTATAGCAAGGTAAATGTAACTAAGTACTAATTATGAATGTTTCCCTTTTAACATTTTTGCACAAACCAAAAAAATCTGCCTACATATGTATATATTCCTCCAGCATCCTTTTAATATGTGGAGCAACGATAACAACAAGCTTTTATTCAAGTTCTACAAAATCATCTATCAGAAATCAATAAGGATTTTATAATTAAAAAACCATGTTAGTTAGTGTATAGATATGTATGTATGTATGTAGATACTCTTTTATGTAAGTAAACATAAACAATTTTCGGCAATTCAAAATAAATGAAAGGAAACCATAACATGAGGCCTACTAACAGGTTCCCACCTACCTACAGGACAAATATTAGCCTGCAATAAAATTGTTTTTTTTTTTCTTAACGAACATGATGCGTTGTTGCTGTTGCTGCTGCTGCTACTACTATCGTACTTCTACTAACCTCACTCTTCACATACAACGAGAGCTAGCACACATACATACATACAATACAATACACACACGTTCCAATTCCAAACGAGGAGAAAAATGCTATGAAATAAAAACAAAAATTAAATTTTTCATAATCAAAGCGCACTTCCAGTAAAGCGTAGTGAGGCAGCAACTACATATATTTCTAATTGAGCGCTCACACAGCTTTTTATTCATTCTAACCAACTAAATGCAAGTCTGTACACGTTCAAGCAACTAATGAAGGCGGAGTCAAAGCAAAATGCTACATTCAAATTCGTACAAACTTGGCGCCATTGCTCGTGCCAACGGTAAACAACGAGCGCGCATGAAACGACATGATGCTATCGCATGATTGTCTGTCTCTTTTCAACTACAGCTAACATGGCCGCGCCTTTGCTGTAACGGGAAAGAGCATGTGTCTGCTAATCGGCGTACACAAATGAGGGTGAGCGCGCGAGTGTGTGGCTGTATGTGCATGCGAGTGTGTGTGTGTGTATTATATGCGTGCAGCTGCTTTCCGGTGAGTTTGTTTGTTTGTTTAACACATTGCTTTTCTTTCCTTTTTTTTTGTCAATTATTTCATGCCCTCCCTTGCATATATGTATGTATGTATGTGCGTTGTGAAGCTTTATTTTAGCTGTTGTGCGTGTACAAGAAAATGTCCGCTTTAAAGTCAAAACGACGCGTTTCTTAGACAACATGAAAATCAGCAGAACAGCAAAGTCAAATTGGAATCTTTAAAAAGCATTAATGTAGCGTCGTTGCGCAGGTTGCGAGTAGGTCCTTTTATGATTAAAGCGAAAACGCATTTATTTCTCTACATAGATACTTACTACTGGCAGCTTATGAAGTACCCATCGACGAGTTGTGCATACAACAGGAGTGGAGGACACCTTAAAGGTTATTTGATTTTTATGTTTTAAATATTTAATGCAAGAAACAAAGTATTCAACATGAATATGCACATTCGTATATATGTACATATGCATACATATATTGTACATATGTACATACATTTCACACATCTTAGATGATATCTATCCCAAAAAAAAAAAACCAACGAATTATTTAGTTGAAATTGTAGAAAGTTTAATATAACAAAGCAAATATGTTTACCTTCGACTTTCAAATTTTACCAAGCTTTATTGCATGAGTGGATAAATATGTACATATGTACATTCCACCCAGCTAACCAAAGTCTGAGTGCTACGAAATAATGATACAAATAGTTGAGATATGAATCTACAAACATTTTTTTTAAATTTAAAAATGTGTCTAAAAAGATTTGTAAAAGCTTCAGAAAAGCTTTAGAAAATCATCAATAAAAGTATCCCCAATAACCTCCTAATTTTTTAAGACGCAAAGTTCATAGAAGGATTTTGTGCAAAAAAAATGCAGATATTTTGGGCAAAAATTAAAAGAGGTACCAGTGCTGCCACCATATTTCGTGTAAACGGGTACATTCTATTTAGTAGGGTATTTCACACATACATACATACATACTATACACATATGTATGTATGTATCTAATTCGGTAACGTTACAAATGTTTGGCTGAGTGCTTATCAAAATGTAAACACATACACATTCAAACCCTCAACCGCAACAAGAGGAGGTAACAACGAACACATAACGATTTTACCTAGCCAAACACATTTACCCTCACATACATACATACCCTGCGAGAAATAAAACTACTAAAAAACTATGAAATATAAAAGAATCCTTTTTGGACAATTAAAAATTGTTTGCAAATCTTTACTTCACTCAATTTTATTAGCTGGGAGATGTTCTGAGCTTTGCATTTTATGCTTAAAGTCTATGGGGCATTTTCAGATCTCTCCTTACTTGTTTATTAATATTATTCATTCGGTTTATAACTTGACTATTTTCATCTATATAAATGAATTAAACGAATCCCGTAATTAAGGGGTTATAAAATCAGACCCCGCAAATTTCGGGATTGCAAAAATCACAAAAATTGCATGCCTAAAACAACAACATAATTAAATGAAACGTATCCCGTGCTCGAGGTGTTGTGAAATCATATCCCGAAAATTTCGGGATTATAAAAACCCAAAAAATGCATCCCTAATGCAGACGCTCATACTTTCATATGTATATGGGTATATACACGAATTCATACCTTTGCTGCAGCTTCATGATATAGCCCCACAGTCAGTAACGCAAACAAAATTTTGAAAGTTTACCGACTGGGTGCTGAGTTGAGCCCAGTCAACATTTTTGCTTGGGACACTTTGTACTTTCACGGACTCAAATGTGGTATATGAAACCGACAGCTCGATTCTAAAAAATTCCACCAGTTCTCTTATGCTAATGAACATAAAAATTGAAGAAGAGGAATTTCGAATTTTCGAAATCAGCTGTGTTACTATTTGACGTTTTGTTTTGACACTACTTTTTCTGATCAGTAAATGAAAACTATTATCGTTTTTGATAAAGAGTCGTTAAATTAAATAAATTATGAAAAAATGAAGCAAATACTATTTTTCGAATGACAGTAGAGGAAGAGAGATTCAATAGCACAGGAATCCCAACAAAGGTCTGGAAGAAGAAGTTTGCGCTATGATGCGAATCCCATGGAAGTTGCTGGAATTATTTGAATTATTAAAAAAGTTCATTTTCTTGATAAATCTTTTTTCGAACGTAATTGTTGTTTTGAACGGGACTAGAAGTCGGAAATCTTTTATTTACATTAAGCGTTACTTCAAATCGGTTATGCTTTTAAAAAGTTAACTGGATTGCACATATGTAGGTAAATATATACTATTTATTACATTATGTACGTACGCACATATGTATGTATGTACATATGGAGTACAAAGTTTTATGTTTTATGGCAAGTTTGTAGGTATGGCGCCAATATTGGGGCACATTTTGTGTGCTCCTAACTTCGCAGGGGATGTGCGCATTCGTGCACACGCAAAAGCTCTCCTGCCGCACTGGCTCTGCATCTATGTAGTACGTTAGACACCATTTTGGCCAAGTATTTCAATTACCCAGATATTGTTCACTCACCGCAACATTGATGCAAAGTATAACTTATAAAGGGGGAGGATGCACCAGTGGGATATTTAAGGTGGAGTTGTATGATTTTAAATTTATGGTCGTATGAAATTATTTTGGTAAGTGTGTGTGTTTGTATTTCGCAACAAACCTTCATGACTCTTGTCGGTATGGGATGATTTTTAATTAAATTTAATTTTATGACGCATACTTTTTTATTTGGACGACCATTATTGTTAGGAAGTTTTACATTTTAGTAGCTCACTTCTTTTATAGGTAACTTACATAATTAGGTAACAAAATATACTTACTTTATATTGGTTCGAAACCTTCTACTCGATATTTGGATAAACCCTCATTTTTAGCTAAAATTTATTTTCCGTCAAAAGTGCCATTCGCATGGGCCCTGATTAGTCTGGTCGATTTTCCTCTGGCTTGCAATCGTGGCGGCTGCGTAGTCTATCTCAGTGACGCAGCCATGCAAGCTTACCATGCATCCCAACAGTTGAAGCGGTATAGAGCTCCAGCGAACCCGAAAAAACTGGTAAAATGTAAAAAAAAATTGCCTTCTCTAAGCTCGCTCTGAGTAGGTTTTTCCACAGACCAAGGCAAGAGGAGTTATTTGCTGTCATCAAATAATGGATCGGAGATCCCCAAAAATTCTGGATCCTGGAAAAGTATCTATTGTCTCCATTCAGACTTCATTCTACGACTTCGAAATTTTTTTTCATTCATTTTTTGGTTATTCATGATTGCATTCATTGAATAAAAAGTCTCACTGAAGTCAATTGAAATAATTTGGAGTCATATGAAGTCAATTTACTTGTGGTATATGATACATGATCGTAAACTATTTTTGTTGCAAATAGTTAGTGACTTCACTCAAAAAATGAAGTCAGTAAGTGACTTCTTTAAATGACTCCAAAGTCGTGACTTCAAAAAGACTTTAGACTTCATTTCTTCATTCTTTAGTCAAAAAGCGAGTCAATGAGTGCATTCAAAATTTGAAGTCATTGAATAAGACTTCAACTGATTGCATTCGCATATGAATGCATTCTTTTACCACCCTGCTGTTCCCCAGCGAGTACAACAATGCATCGAAGAAGTTCCAAAAGAAACCACCTCTGTGTGGTCCCGTTTGTTTTGAATTGGCTGAAGATTAACAAGTCAGTGTTTTAAGCTTTAGCCGCTGAAACTCCTAACAGCAAGGGTGATCAGTTTTGTATCTCTTACAGGCTTTTCTTTGAATTTTCTTAGTATCCTAAAGTACTTACTAACTCCATACGCTTCCTTCAACTTGATTGAAATACAAATTTCTTACATACATACACACATACCTCTTTCATATCTCATTTAAATCTCTTATCTAATATAATCATTTATTCTCAGCATTCTCTGTTTCATTATGCTTATCATTTCAAAAAATAATCATGCCATATGTCTTTTGCTTTTACCTTTTGTCATCGCGTTGCCTTGACTGCTTTGTACCTAACGTCCTTATCTCTCTGTGTTATAGTATGTAGTTGTTGGGATTGTTGTTGTTGTTGTTGCTGAAAGCGTTGCATCATTAGCGAAAGACTTTTTTGTATGTACATACTACGTACGACTATATTGCGAAGGATCAACTGCGACGAGATTTTCGTATGTACGTTTGTATGTATATTTAGCTGCTATGACAACCGCAAGTGGCGTATTGTACGCTAAATTAAATGGTTGCCACAAAAGCTATGACTAAAGTCCTGCAGGAGTTCAACATAACAACAACAAAGTATAGCACAAAAACAATACCAAAACAGATATTTCTCCATATAATAATGTCATACAGCACTAACGGTAGCAGCGACGCAACAACAACAACAAGCTTGAAACGCTTCTCAACATAGCTCACCAGCTCGCAAACGATCGAAGGGGCGGGCAAAATGAAGGCGTCGCAGTAGCAAAGCGAGCACAAAAGCTGGATTGTAAGTTTAGATTTTACCACATTTTGCAGTTTACAAAGACGTGGGTGAGCGATTCCATTGTTGTTGGTTAGTGACCGCAGGCTATGGCTTCAAATAGGCTTTATCACTCTATGGGTTGTCTATATTTTTAACGAATTTATATACCCAAATGCGGAGTTTCATTAAATAGCTGAATTTTTTGCCAAACCAAACTCAGGAAAGAAAATGAGAATTGGCAGTTGAAACTAGGCTAGTTTTGGGAGTCATGCCAGGATGGATCTAGCGGGGGGTGGGAGAAGAATTTCCGTTATAGTAGCAGGTCAGCATATTGCAGATATCTAAGAAAAATTGTTAGAAGCGATGATTTATTATTCAAAAAAATTCAAATCAATAGTTTTTAAAATTTTTGTATGTTTGTCTGCAAATTTGCGCGCGCATCACTCAAAAACTGCTGAATGAATTTAAATGGAGGTCTCGGCGTTGCATTACTAGAACTCTAACTTAGAATTTGAAGTACCACTTATATCGATAACTCAAACGTGGACGGAGTTATCGCGCAATGTTGGGTGACTCACAAAATTTGTTAGCGCAATATGGGTATCAAATAAAAGATGCTGCTGAGTGCTGAAATAAGCGATGTGATTAAGTGCCATATCTCAACGGGTTGCGGAGATATAATACTTCAAATTGAACTAATAAGTTCTAACTAACTTCTGAGTCTTTATGTTGTTTCCTTACCACTTACAACTGGGTATATTTAAATGCAACTCCAGTTAATTTTTCCATTTGAAAAAATATTTTTTTAGAACACATTGTAATCAATGCGATAGCGATGTGTAGCGTAAAAACGAAGTATGAGAAATGTTGTCATGGTTGTCCAATGCGCACTTCAACTCGACAATTGATGTCAACAGGTAAAAGTGGTGAAGGCAAAGCTCGGCAAGCAAATATTTCATGCTTCTTCACTTAATGTACTGGTGAAATTAATTTAATCGAGCATGTGCCAATTAGCATAACGGCATAGTTGATAGCAATCACCACTTGACGCACTCGACAAACAGGCGGCAACAATGCACCGTTATCAACGGCAACGACAACAACGAACAAAACCAAACGTAGGTGATGCGCTATGGCTAAATGGAGGATGGATGGAGTTGGATTGTAGTTCACCTTTCAATTTTCCATACTCAAAGGATGCGATTTAAACTACCCTTGCGGCATGGATAATGATTATCAACGCTCGAGCTTTTGCATATTCGTGTGTGTGTGTGTGTGTGCCACCCGCTTTGCTGTTGTTTCAAAGGTTTTGCAGGGTTGTGTGTTGTTGTTGGCAATCCTTGTTGTACGGTTGTCATTGGCGATAATGTACTCTTGTAGTTGTTGTTGTTGTTGCTTTATGATCATTATTTTTTATGATTGCCTTTGCTGGTGTTATAACTGTATAGTTAGTGGTTCATGTAGTTGTTGTTGTTATTATAACTTTTGATTGCAGATTGTTGTATGTACATTTGTGTGTATGTATGTATGTATGTATTTATGTTTATGCCAACGCTACACTGCTTCCATTTAATTTACTTAAAAGCGTGTGGATAATTCTCATCGTTTGTGATGAAAAGTCAAATGAAATGTAACGAAATGTTAATGTTAAGTAATTAAATAAACATGAGCGATATTTTGGGTTGTATTAACGAGGGCAGTTTGAAAGTTCGGTGAGTTTTTTAGAATAAAGTCTAATAGGTACTGAAGATATTTAAAAAAATTGATTGCATGAATCCTTATTAAGTCAATAGCAACCAAATTAAACGTTTTTAGAATTTTTGTCGGTTTGTCTGTATGTTTGTGCGCGCATCACTCAAAAACTGCTAGTTCAAACTGAATACCACTTTCACTGTTGCGTTACTAGCTAACACACTTGAAGTTTAAGACATCGCTTATTTCAATAACTCGCCCAATTTTGGAGTTATCGACGAATATGTGGATTAGGTTGACCCAAAATTAGTTAGTACAATATGGATATCAAACGAAAGGTGCTAATGAGTGCTGCATTATATGATGTGATTCAGTTCCATAACTCAAGTGGTTTCGGAGATATAATGATTTAAGCGTTTTCTGATATCGCAAATTTTAGCAAGATATATCTTAATCTAAGATACTAGTTTACACACGACCTGAACATAACTTCCTTTAATCTCGATAAATTTAATCCAGTGCTTTTCTAAATAATGCCACAAAAGTCACGAATTTATCTACCAACCCTCGTAAATACGTGCATACATATCTCCATATTATTAATAACTAATACATATACACATTTACAGTTTAATTAATATTACAAAATGGCATGGAACGTATTCAGGTTCAAACCAAGAGATAATTACAATACGTTAATTGAAAGTAAAATCAACTCCAAACTGCAGAAATTTTTCTGGAAAATACATTAAATTGAACGAAATTTAGTTCAACCAGCTTTGCTGAATGTAATCAACTAAACGACGTGGAATCATATCCCGTTAGGATTGTTGCTATGGCGATCGTCAAAGCTAAACAAGAATGACTGATGTTGAAACTAAAAAAGAAGGCACATCGTGTCGTCATAGAGCGGAAGCGTGCTAGGAAATAATGAGAAAAAATGAAAATTATTTGGTTGCAATTCATACTGTTTTTTGCGTATTTTCAAATTTTTTTTGGGAAATTTTAATTCTTTTTTAAGTTAGAGGCCAGTGAATTGTAGGATAAAATGTTTTTCAAATTACCATATTACTCATGGTTTGCCAAGTCTGTTTCTGGTTTTGAAGTCTAAAAAATAGCCGGGCTGAAAGTTTTCAAAATGGATCAGATGGGTGAAACGTATTTTAATTAAAAGTGAGAGTATTTCTTGATAGACGGAACTACTTTTTAAAAGCATTGTGCTGGTCGATGATTTGCTTCTTTGAATTATTTTTTATTCAATTTTTTAATATTTTCCTATTTTTTTTAGTTTAAAAAAATCTTTTCTCTTGATTGTTTTGGAATATTTTTGGCTGTTTCCGTGGTACTTGTTTACTTTATTTTTTTTCTTTACATTCAAAAAAGATGTTTGAATTTTCCTTTTTGATTTTTTTTAACTGTACTCTTATTGTTTTTTTTTGTTTTTTTTTATTTGGAAAAAAAGTTTTTAAAGTTTTGTTTCAAACTTTTATTAAAGAATTTTTTCAAAAATTAATCCAGATGTAAAAAAAAAATTTTAAGTTAAATGATTTTTTAATAATTAAAATTTCTTAGCACCTTGAAAAACATTTTTTAAAGTTTAGTTTTAAATTGTTGAATAACATTTTTTTTTTAATTTATTTTTTTTTAATTTGTTTTATTTTGAAGTTTATTTCAAACTTTTATTGATTTTTTTTTTAATTCATTACTTTTAATGTTTTTTTAATTTAAACAATTTTTTAATAATCAAAAAAAAACATTTCTTAGTGCCGGGAAAAATAATTTTTTAAATTTTTGTTTTAAATTGTTAATTAAATTTTTTTTAAATATCTTTTTTTTAATATGTTTTCATTTTGAAGTTTGCTTCAATTTTTATTTTTTATTTTTATTTCAAAATTTATTCTACATGATTTTAAAAGTTTGTTTAATGTTTTTTAACTTAAATAATTTTTAGTAATTAAAAAATAAATAAAATTTCTTAGCACCGGGAAAAACATTTTTCAAAGTTATGTTTTAAATTTCTTCTTTTTTAATTTGTTTTATTTTGTCTAAAACTTTTAATTTTTTTAAAATTTTTTTTTTTTTTTAAATATTATTTTTATTTGTTTTTTTTTTTTAATTTAATTCCAAAGTTTTTTTATAATTTTTTTTAAATTTTTTTGCAGTATCCGATTTCGATTCCGGTTCCTGTAAAAGCATCCCTTATATGGAAGCCAAGCACATCGATTGCAGCATCTTCTATTAAGAACTGAATATTCCATTTTTTGTTTGTTTGTCGAAATTGTCTTCATTGTTTTTTTTAAACAAGTAGATTTTTGTAGTGCATTTGTGAAATTATCAAGGATTTTTGGAAAAAAAATTTTTTTTTTATTTCGGTGGAATGTTAAGTTGCTATGAATGTTGGTTCCAGCAAATTGTTTAAACAATACATAATAATATAAAATACAATTTCGGGATTTTCGGTTCATCAAAAAGTCAAAGATCCCGGTATTGACATCACTAATATAGAAAATCACTCTCAATATGCTGTATGGTTAAGTAAAAATGGAATGCTTATCAAAATCAAATTATTCCATTTATGTAATTTTAGATATTTCACTCGAAATACCTTAGATAACCACAAATATTTATAAATTGGAGATTGTTACGAGATAACCGTATTCTCAAATAACTCATGAATGCCTAAAGGGTCATTTTTGATACAAAAAAACAAAATCGAAAGGAATTTCAGGACAAAACTAGACTCTTTGTCTGTTAATGGAAAACACAAAAACAAAGGATGAACATAAATTTATTGAATGGTATTCACTGTCAACGCCATTTACACAAAAAAAATAGTTATTTAAAGGCAAATACATACATACGTATGTATATAGGACAATATAAGAGGCGCAAAGTGAAATGTAACACAGCAAAGGATTATAAAAAATATATAAAAATCATACAATTAAAACTGTGTTTTAAATTGAACACAATGAAGTAATATGATAAAACAATAAACAAAAACAAATCGTATTGCTTTTGTGTTTGTTTTTTGTTGACAGAAGGTCGATAGGCCAGTTCAAGTCAAGTCTGACGGGACGACATTTGTGTGATGGAATTAAGGAAGAGTTTTGCATGAGCTTTAAAAGATATTCAGATATAGTTGTATGTTAGTATGTGTGTATATATTGATTGAAATTTATTTAGTGGACAATCTATACATATATTCACATACATACATTGTAGATATGAGTTCCGTAGGTGCCGGTAACAAGTCAGTCAACGTAAGCAGCCAAAGTATTAATTTTAATCTCTTCCTTTATTGTCTACTGTTGCATGTCGTGGCCTCGCTTCGAAACAAATACATACTACACACATATACTTCTACACATATGTACATATTTATGTATGCATTAGGGTGTTTAAATTGCAGGTGAAAGTGTGTTGCTTTTGTTCTTCCTCTGCTTTTTTAGCTTAAAATTGTAACAAACCGATGTCTGCACAAAGCAAATCAATAGACGGAACCTACATTAGAGCAACAGAAGCTAAAACAGTAGTTTTCAGAATTTTTGTCAATTTGTATGTATGTTTGAACGCACATCACTCAAAAACTGCTGCATGGAATTGAATAAAATTTTCACAGAAATATTTCTAGATGAATAACTTAAAGTTTAAGATGGTTATTAAAAAGCTTTTACGAATATTGAAATTTTTCAAGCTGACGGCATTCAAGTAAGTTAAAAAATTTTGAAATTGAAAACAATTCTAAAAAACCGACAAACGTAGCTAATTCAAAATTTCAAATTTCCTTTCAAATTGCAGCAATACTATTTTTCAAAAATGAAATTGTTATTAAATAAATAAAGGAACTTAAATTTTTTTTTCAATTTCTTATATTTTTTATAATCTAAGCAAAAATAGATTTTCAGGTAGGACAAGGAAACGTTTTTTATTGAAACACCCTAATTTATATCACACAAGTCAACACGTCCAACAAAACTATGTTGAGTCAACATCAAACTCAAAGTTGGACATGACAACTTATATCAAATGCAACGGGGGACGTGCTGTGGTATGTAGATAAAATTCTTGTCTACCATATTGCATGTCCCAGGTTCAAGTCCCGGGACGGATAACACTTAGAGGGGATTCCTGTAGTTAAAAACTCAGCTGAGAGTTCAATTCAATTTAAATCAGGTTCGCGACTCCAGCTGTCCCATCTTTTCAAAAGCACACTAAAGGTAGAAAGCGGACCCCGGAATTCTCTACAGTCCCCTAGGCCTGGTTTACAACCAGGAGATGATCACTGCCTCCCCGCAGTTGCTCCGAGTAAATATTAAAATTATCTACCATCAACCAGCATCTAATAACACAGCTCTGAAAAACTTCGAGAGTAGGCTTCTTCGAAATATTTATGGCCATTTTTGAATACATGAACTTTTAATTCTCTCCTTGCAAACAGTTAAAGTTATTCTTGAGCGCTGATATACAAAAAACACATACATACATACATACATTTGTGACAGTTTGGGAAACCTATGAGCTCAAGTTGACAGACATGGTTCGACACTCTTAAGAGCACAACAGAATAGGCAGACAGACTCACACCTTGAGCGACGAATAGTAGTTGAAACCGTGCTGAATGGGAGTGGGTCTCGGCGTGAATGTAATTCAAAACCTTACTACAACTCTTAGCTATATTTTATTCTATGTACTATGTATGTGTATTCACATAATATACAAATATACATACCTACGTAATTATAAGGGATGCCAATCCCATGCAATTTTAGCCGCCGAAAATTTCGGGACTTCTGTACAGCTGTACTTTATTTTACTTTTATTTTATTTTATTTTATTTTATTTTATTTTATTTTATTTTATTTTATTTTATTTTATTTTATTTTATTTTATTTTATTTTATTTTACTTTATTTTATTTTATTTTATTTCATTTTATTTTATTTTATTTTATTTTATTTTTTTAAATTTTATTTTATTTTATTTTAAAATTTCGGAACTTCTGTACTGCTGTACTTTATTTTGTTTTATTCTATTTTATTTTATTTTATTTTATTTTATTTTATTTTATTTTATTTTATTTTATTTTATTTTATTTCATTTTATTTTATTTTATTTGATTTTATTTGCATTTATGATATTAAATTTTAATTTATTTTATTTTATTTCATTTTATTTTATTTTATTTTATTTTATTTCATTTCATTTCATTTCATTTCATTTTATTTTATTTTATTTTATTTTATTTTATTTTATTTTATTTTATTTTATTTTATTTTATTTTATTTTATTTTATTTCATTTTATTTTATTTTATTTTCATGTTGTTTTATTTTAATTTATTTTATTTTATTTTTTAATTTATTTTATTTTTTTAAATTTCATGTTATTTTATTTTATTTTATTTTATTTATTATTTTATTATTTTTTTAAATTATACTTCATGTTGTTTTATTTTATTCATTCCGGGATTTTCAAAATTCAAAAATTCCTTATCCCTAATGAACACAAATGCAACATGAAATGAAATAAAAATGTGTCAATGAATTTCTAGTTCTGCATTCGTCTGGTTTCCAAAAAGCTTACGCCGCCTAAGAGTGCTTACGGGCAATCGGCCAGAAGAATTCGAAGGCACTTGCTCTGCAATATGCCGACGTCAACAGCTATGACGTGGACAACCAACCGCATTGTTGGATAGGACTAAAATAAATAATAATGGCAAATATCTCCAAGAATGGACGGCATTACTCAGATGAAAAATCAACTTCCAGGTTGAAGCAGGAACCAAAAAACCATTGAAATGCGAAATAATGTTCCGGTAGACAATGGCCTCTATACTAATTGCAAGTATAAGAGATAATGTTGGGAGCATGTGATCCGACATTTGGGGATTGATATGCCCAGCAGTTAAGAATGGGATTTTCGAATAACAACTTCAGAGCTAGTACTGTCTTTAAATGATTCTGCTCTGAGCTAGTGATGAGCTGGTCGAATTTTCTGCCGGGCACTTGCAATGAACACGTCATAGACACACACATACTAACATACATACATTAATGTAATTGAAGCGGGTAACACAAGAAATGCTCTAATTGACAGTTTTTAGATTTTAATCGCAGACGTGAATTTGATTCCGTAGTAGTGGCAAAACAAAAATATAAGAAAAAGTAAAAAGAGCAAAATAACGATCGAAACACTCAAACATTTGACATTTAAGGCTATACAAGTACAAGGTGTGGAACAGTGTTGCCGGATTTTTTACTTTTTATTATACATTTGTACCGTTTTAGAGGACAACAGCTAACAGTTTAAAGAATTTTGTGTTGCCAGTATTATTTTCTTTTTGTTATTAGTTTTAATTTTGGATAACTTTTATTTTTAAATATTCGTTAGTGACAAAAAAATTAATTATTTATGGCAACACTGTTGCAAAAACTAGATATTAAAAATTTAAAAATTTCAAGTATCGAGAAAGTAAACTCTTGAGCAAAAAATTAAATTTTAGGACGCTCGTAATGCTGCCAAACAACGAATGTAAACACACAGAGACACCCTGTAAAATAAGTCCTTTCCCTGCACTCGCATCTTATCTAATTCTTCACTGTATGTGTGGAGTGCATGACCACTTCATAATTTCGATTAGAGATTGCGACATCTTTAGTATTTCTGCCAATCAGTTTCAATTTTTAATTCGGCGCATGCAGCAAGTCGCCATCACTGCAGTCCATTAACGCTCATTTCGCTCAGTTTGTGACTAGAAAGGGTTTAAGTGCTGCTGTCAACTAGTCTCGTCAATACAGAGTTCGATCATATACACACACACATACATACATACTCATGGGCATATGGACATGGACATGGGTGGCATAAATTTGAAATGCGAGTTTCAGTGCAGATGCAGTGTGCGCTGGTGTGATGTTGGCCACCAACCGCGTGTGAACTGGCAATTTTCATATGCTTTTTGTCATCGTAAAATATATTCATATATGTGTGTGTGCATGTGTATGTGAGTGAGTGAGAGTGTGTGTGAACGGCGTAATCAACAGGAAGCTGCCTGTCATTCAATTTATCAGTTTTGTGTTTTTTCTTCTTGAAACTTGGTAGGCTTAACCACTAACTCACCCACTGAGCAATTTGAAATCAAAATTCATGACACTTGACTAAGGCGGGGGTCGCACGAAATTAAATACCGACCGCGGTGAGGCGTAAACATTTTTTGATTTGTGAAACAGAAGTTATGATGTGGCAACTTTTGGAAGAAAAACGTAATAAGTGGAATTTGGAAGACTAGGAAAGCTAATTTATGTATGTTCTATGTACATAGGTAGTTGATAAAAATTGATATATGTACAGTTATTTGCAGCAAAGTGGGACAGTAAAAAAAAATATTTGTTTTTTAGAAAATAATTGTTTTTTAATTTTTTTTAAGAACTATCTTTCAATTAATGAATACAAGTTTCTATTAGAATAGAACAGGAAAATCTTGGAGACAACCGCCCAGGATATTATCCTCAAAAAAATATGTGTACATAAATTTGTGTATACCATTTAAAGAATTGTTATTTTTTTTATGAAAATTATAATTTTTTTTAATCCTAATATAATTAAAATCCTTTTAATGGTACATACATATTATGTATGTATGTATGTATACATAGAAATGCCATTTTCCCAATTTTTTTTTTTTTACTTTCATTTAATTCTTTTTGTAAAAATTTTACTTTAATTAAAAGTTTTTTTTAATTTTATTTTTCACATTTTTGGAAATTCTTTTTAATAAATTTTTTTTTTTTGTAAGTTTTATTTTTATTTAATTTTTTTTGTAAAAACTTTATTTTCATTTCTTTTCTTTATTTTTATTAAATTTTTTTTTGTAAAAATTATTAACTAATTTTTTTGGTACAGTCGAACTCCCATAACTCGAACTTCTATAACTCGAATTTTCTATAACTCGAACGAAAATGGTTGGCAAGTAGCGATTAGAAAGAATTTACTTACAAATTTTGTTCCATAACTCGAAGTTCTCCATAACTTGAAAGAAAATCCATACACATTCCATATAAAGCATTTCTATAACTCGAAGTAACGCATAATTGACTTGAATTTCGCTTCACAATTCGGGGAAATCCCTTTTTGTACATGAAATGCTTTCTTTGGAAGTTTGCTTTGTAGTTCGGGGAATTCCTTTTTGTACATCGAATGTACGAATCGTGGCTAAAAGCAAACGATATAACAACCAATGCCAGTCCTCAAGATTATTTTGAAGTAGAAAACGAGCTTTGCACAAGGGGCTCCCTACAGAAAATGATATTGTGGAGCAATACTGCCCTGAATTGGAGGATGCAAACGTAGACGTAGCAGGAATCGAGAGTGATGAAGAGTCTTCGGAGGAAGAAACTATTAATCAGCCTTCCAGAATTGATGTAGAAAACTCTTTTCGAACATTAAGTTTATATTTGACAACCAATGACACTACTACTGATGAACACTACAAGGCCTTAAGCACATTGGAGACCTTTTCTGCCGAAAACAACCAAAAAAAAGTTAACTTTTAGTCATTAATTTCAGAATATTTCCCTGCATTGTAACTTTCTTTAATAGTTTTTTGTAAAACAATGTTTTAAAATAAAAATTGCCATTCAAATGTAGTTTAAAAATGCAAACATGTATGAATTTGACTTTTTTTTTACTAAACATTAAAAAATTCTATAATTCGAAGTCTCCGTAACTCGAACTTTTTTGTGGGATTTAGGCGATTCGAGTTATGGAAGTTCGACTGTATTTATTTAGTTTTGTTGTAAAAATTTTATTTTTATTTAATTTGTTTTACTTTTAATGTTGAAATTTTTTTTGTAAATTTTTTATTTTTATTTCATTTTTTTTATTTTTATTTAATGTGTTTTCTGTAAACATTTTGTTTTTCACATTTTTCAAAATTTTTGTATTTCTTTTCAATAAAATTTTTTTTTGTAAAAGTATTATTTTTATCTAACTTTTCTTTCTTATTTAATTTTTTCTGCAAAAATATGCAATCTTATTTTTATTTAATGTTTTTTTTGCTTTTATTAAATTTATTTTTTGTAAAAATTTTATTTTTATTTAATTTTTTTTTTTTTTCGAAAAATTTCATTTTTGTTAAATTTTGTTTTTTGTACATAAATTTTTGTAGTACCATTTATTATTTTAATTTTATTTAATTTTTTTTCTTATTTCATTTTGTAAAAATTGTATTATTAGTTATTTTGTTTTTGTATATAAATTTTTGTAGTACCATAATTTGCCCACAATTATTAAAAGTACGATGTTCCAATTTTACACACACATCTGTACTCGTACATATATGTTATATGTATACATACACATTTGGGAAACAAAAATTCAAAAGTTAATAATAAGGACCTCCTGCGGTGTAATCGAAGTGGGTGGAAGAATGATAGCTGCAGTAAAAAGCAAAAACAAATGCAAACAAATAAACAAAGAATACAACTGCGGAGGATATACGAAAGAAGAAATTCCAGAAGCTCTCTTCATTCATTGTGCTCGACCACACAAAGGTGTGTAAACACTAATTGTTCGCATTTGTAAGTACTTACTTGGAGGACTGCACTCAACAGACTGGCAAATGTTGTAGTTGTTGAAAATTCATTGCAACCATTCCAACCCACTTATGAGCTCATAAATTGAAAAGAATTGCCCATTGCACTGAGGCAAACGCAATAATAAAAGTCTTACTAAATTCATAATAAAAAATTTTATTAAAAAAAAGAATTATTTTTTGTATACTTTCGTGTTGCTTTTTTTCAACAACAACAAAAAAACACAAAAAAAAGCAGCAACAACAATAAATAAGCACACACACTGACACAAATTGTTTAGCTTGACAGTAAAGTCGCTCACAAGGGGTTGCAATTCTTTTACGAGTATTTTTCATTTGGCTCTTCTGAATTGCTCATTTAGAAAGGCGAACGCACTTCAACATTAAGGACGTCGTACAACAACAATAAAAGCAATGATGGCAACAAAGCTTTATTGCAATGCCTGCCACACAAGAAATGTTCATAGTAGTAGCAGCAGCAGCAGTACTAGGTAAATAGACGAGCATAATAATGAAAAGGAGGAAAAATTGTTAGGAGTGGCTCCACTTAAGTGTCGACTTATGCTTTGCCTTGGGAGTCAAATGGGCTATGAGTATGTACGAGTATGTATGTATGTAGTTTTGTGTTCTTAATTGTAAAAAGCTTTTGATAGATACATATATATACATATATACTATATGCATCTGCGTAGGTTGAAAGAATTTTGCGAAGATGGAAAAAATTTATTTTTATAGATTTCCATAAAATGCGTACCTATTAAGAGGAAAAGATAAGACGTTCCAGAGAAATGAAAAACAGACAACTTGATTAGTATTGTTTGAGGCGATACTTCATGGCAATAGATCGGCTAGTTGGCAGATGATGAATGAATTCAAGGAAAACCGATAAAGTTAAAACGCGTGGGCCTAGCTAATAATAATAGTTATAACTAATTTGCAATCAAAGCGCTCAAAATGCGTTCGTTAAGTTTAATTAAAATCAAAGTCTCCAAGACCCTGCAATTTTTGCTTTTTTCGGGTAATAATTGTGAACGCGTTCAAAAATGTAGCGAGTTTTGGCGTTATTTACCAGTTACTACAGCAACTCCAGAATGTTCATTTTCAATCTTGTGAGGCATCAAGAATTATTTGAGAAACACGATGGAATAAGAGCCTCTCAATGGTCTAGCTTTTTGGTATATCCATAAACGGATTAATTTGACTGAAGACGAAATCTGGGCCCGAATCGTCACAGAAGTGAACGAGCAACTCGCTAGGTAAAATTGTCAATATCGAATTATGACATACCAATTTATCGAAATTTCGGATGATAACAAACGTGAACGAGTAATTGAACGTACTCGTTCGTTCGAATTGCCACTCGTTCACAAATTGTCGTTCGAAGGCGCAACGAATAGAAGCAAATATTTAAAAATGCGAACGTATTAAATTTATATTTGTATATATTTATTATTTTAACTTTTTTTTATAAAGGACAAACTATAATAAACTTAATTAAACATAAGAGTGGACATAATTGTGAAATTTATTAGCGAACATTCCGATTTGCTCAAAAGTTTGATACCAAACTGTTCGCAATGGCTTTCATTTCTTTATCTGGCGTAATACAGGGTTGCCTAATGAACCCTCTACTATTTCTTCTTATCGATAATGGTACATACATATATATAGCTACTTTCTTTACACCTACAACAATCTAATAAAATTACAAATGTAAGTAGATAATATGTAAAACCATCATCCACAATCAAAACAATGAGTATTTATGTTCGACAGCGAAACTTTCTAAGGAATTTGACAAGTTTCCGTTACCCCAGCGATTACATGTGTCGGCATATCAACGAATGCGTATAACGGTAATGCTTAAATACACAAAAAAAAAAAAAAAAACGAAGTCAATAATTTTGTTAGACGTACGGAACAATTGAAACGTAGTTGTTACAGTTATAAGCTATCAAAGTAACTCATAATTTGCCGGAAACAAGTAGGTAAGTACGAATGTAAGGCGAAGTATGGTGGTGGTGACCTGAGTGGGGCGGAGAGATTTGTTGTATTACCTTTGTTGATTTAGTTTAATGTGGCATTGCTGCTTACAATCTTTCACAAAGAGCCAAATTCTTGTCGCAGTTGGAGGGGTGTAAATGCGCTGCCTAGACAACATTTTGATGCATGCTGTTGTTGTTGTTGTTGTTATAGATACATGGCTAAAAGTTCTTTCAATTGTTGAGTCGATTACCAAATTAAGCTGCGTGTTGACATGGATTCCTCTTTATTGATTAACCATTTAGAAGGGTTTGATACAATTTCATGTGATACTCGTACTAATTCATTTGTGTTGATTCCATTTTTAAATTTTTTTTTTTTTTTGTAATATCCTTTTAATAATTTGCAACATGTGTCTAGGCGTGTAGTGCAGCATCTACATACATATTTGCGGTCAGTGTGGCACACGCCACAACAAAGCAAGAGAAATACAGAAAATCCTTAATCGAGCGGAAGCAAACCTATATACCCAGTAGGGTAGATTTTATGCCTTGGGAGAGTGCATGAAGTGAATTCGATTTTAATTTTTCAAATGGTTTTCTATACTTAAACAAGGCGATTCTGTGCTCTTGACAAATTTGTCAATCTTGATAAATATTCAGGCAAAAAATATTTTTATCAAGTGTTTTGAATTCTGCGTCAAAAAAAAATTATTAAAAATTAATTTAAATAAAATGAAATTTGGCTTTGACGCAAAATTCAAAAACACTTGATAAAAATAATTTTTTTTCTATTATTTATCAAGATTGACAAATTTATCAAGAACACAGAATTGGGCTGAAAGAAACATACAAATCACAATTTTTAAAAAAAAAAAAATTTTTCATTATTTTTGGACAAAATTTTTGTAGAACATACCAATAAGAGAATTTTTATTTTTTTTATGAAAATTATTACTGTTGTTTAATCTTTTTAATAACTATTTAAGCCAAGCTTTTCTTATCCTCTTAAGAACTCTATTTAAATAATTTTAATAGTACATTTCCATTTTTCCAAATTTTTTTTTATTTTTTTTAATGTTGTTCTGGAAAAATTTTACTTTAATTTAACTTTTTTTTTTTTTTAACATTTTTGAAATATTTTTTTTATTTCTTTTCAATAAACTTTTTTTGGAAAAATTTTATGTTTATTTCATTTTTGTTATTTTTATTTAATGTTTTGTTTGGAAAAAAATGTAATTTTCACATTTTTCCAAATTTTTTTTATTCTTTTCAATAAATTTTAGTTTTTTTTCGAAGTTTTATTTTCATTTAAGTTCTGTTTTATTTTTTTTGTTGTAAAAATTTTATTTTTTATTTCTATTTAATTTTATTTTATTTTGTTGTCGCTGTGTGCAAATCTTTGCAATTTTTCATCAGGATTAAAAACAATAATAATTGACTTAGAATTATTATCAACTGGTTTGACCTCATAAAATTTGCAAAAAACATAAAACTTTATTTTTATTTAATACTTTTTTTTGTTTTTATTAAGTTAATTTTGTGTAAAAATTTTATTTTTATTTATTGCTACGTTTGCTTCAACTTTGTTTTCACCCCTGCAAAAATCGCTTAGTCTGGGTTGAAGCCAGGATGACTAGCAAAGGATCAGGTGACCAATGCCAGTTTTGGTCTCTTTGTTAGGGGTTGAAGTGCTCACTTTTGTTTGAGTTTGGTCTATGAGGAGACTAATTGTTCCCTTTTATGCCCTAGGGATACGCTTGGAAATTTACTCGCAACACCTAAATATAGGCTACAGAAATTAAAATCGAGTTATCTCAATTCGTGGAGTGTTTTGTGGTTATAACTAGTGTTGGGCAGTATCGATTCCAAAAGTACTGAGTACTCGATGCTAAAAAGTATCGACAGTACCCGATGCTTAAAAGTATCGATACGGACTACTAGTACTACTACTAGACTACTACTAGTACATTACTTACTACATAAGTAGTCGATACAGAAAATGTACTCAGTACAGAAAAGTACTAATAAGTACTCAACTACCAAAAGAGTAATGAATGCGCACGCTGTAAATGCTTCTTTAAATTGGTGGTATTTCCATTATGCTTGAAGTCTTTTTTGCATATATAACACTGAGCCAAGGCTCCACTTCTTCTAGAATATTCCCAGACAGAAGATTTAGGCTTCATTATTCAATAATTTCCTTTTTGCGATGCTTCTTCTATTAGCAATGCCGAGATAACAAATTTTGTAGTAATATATAGAGCTTGACACAAAGTAGCGATACAAAAGTAGTATATACACAAAGTACCCGATGCTTAAAAGTATCGATACCAAAGTAGTAAATACACAAAAGTACTCGATACTGCCCAACACTAGTTATAACAACAATATCAGTAGCAATCTTACTTACAAGACGACGAAACCAATCAATTCATTCCAAACCCTTGCTTTATATTTTTAAATAAAAAAAAAAAAAAATTATAAAAAATAAAATTTTATATAAAAAATTGTACCGCCCAAGTGTCAGTGCTTCTGGGTATATAAAAGGTTAAGCAAAGTAAATAATACACTTTCCATAAACGTATAAGAAAAAACAACCACAAGAACAACAACACTAAAAAAATAATATTTATTAGATGAATACATTCAACACGCTCGGGCGACCTCAAAAATCCCTCGTCGACAAATCTCAACAAACTCATTTAACTCCCAAAATTTAATAATAACATTTGTTACAAACAAATATTTTGCGATAGTAAATAGCTGTTAAATATTGTGTTGATATCCGTCAGCCAGTCAGCCCGTCAGTCACTCCATGCACAACAGCGGGTGGAAGACGAAAAGTCCTTTGTGGTTAGCTGTCGATGGGGTGGCGTCATACAAATTTCCTGCCGAACATGTGGTAAGTGGCGTGTGGTTTAACCCGCAGTCGTCACGGGCTAGAGACAGTATGGTGAAGTAGCAGTTTAGCGCACTTTAACAACTGACAACTTTGTTTTGTATAGCTCATGCGGAGGGGGTTGTGGGCCAGTTGTCGAAAATCAATTCCGCTGAGACTGAATATGTTATGTGGATAGATAATCGAAAATAGGAAATGCATTCTCAAAGCTTTTGTTGCTTTTTTGTGTTACAACTTTATTATTGTTTGTTGTTGTTGTTGAGTTGTCTTAATATGAAATCTATTAGCGCCTTCTGTTCTATGCCACATAAAACATAACAACCGCCCCGCAAACACGCCCTCTCATTCAGTCATGAATACATTCAATCACTCAAAACGGACATGCTTGACAAGCGAGTAATTTGAGAAACCTGTTGGCTAAAAAATTCTGTTCAAAAAGCTAACGCGACTCTGTTGAAGGGTGATTATTTGGGAAGCTGATTTTGAGGTTATGGATCAGTATGGCCGTCGATGGAAGGTATGGTAAGGCGTCTCAGCCTGGAGAGGCGAATAAATGATGACAAACCCGATTTCAAAATGCATTATTAAGCCAACTGAAGTCAAAACAATTATTTTTTTGAATTTTTGTCTGTCTGTCTGTATGTTTGTGCGCGCATCATTCAAAACCTGCTAAATCGAATTAAAGAAAACTTTCACCGTTGCATTACCAAACATGGTAACTTGAGATTGAAGATATTCTTATTACGATAGCTCGCACGGTTTCGGAGTTATCGCCCAATACGTGAACTCAGGTGACCCCAAATTTGTTAGTACAATATGGTTATCAAACGAAAGGTGCTAATGAGTGCTGCATTAAGCAATGTGTCTAAGTTACATATCTCAACTGGTTTGGGAGATATAATGATTAAACTCGAGATCAGTATATTTTATGAGTCTTGGGAGAATTTCAAAGGAAAAGATTAGCTAGACTCGATAGTAATCGTATCGCCTCTGAAAGATTTACCCTCACTTATCAAGTTTTAAATAATTGTAGAAAAAATCTTTTCATATTCTTACCAACGCCAGTTACTTTTCGTACATAAAGTAATTTCATTTAAATGCAGCATCTTCTGATCACCCTCCGACAACCCTCCTTCCACTTGAGTAATTGCAGAGTAAGTTAAATGTGTTTTCAATTTGTAAAATATCTATTTGTGCTTCAATATGTATTCTACTTGTTAGTTGTTGTTGTTGTTATTTTGCGTGTATGTCGTCTGCTATTTACCGCATGTCGCTGTCGTACTTACAAAAGTTTTCATTTCGTTTCTGTTGTTGTGTTGTTTTGTTGAAGCAAAAGTATTGAATTACCATTAGAAATACCACGAAGAGTGCAAACGGCAAACGACGAGGGTTGTACGACGATGGGTGGTACAATGCCAAAGCTTTTATTTAGTATATTTGTGGCTTCTTTGCTATGAGCAGGTGACTCGCTGGGTGGTTAGCTGAAGTTAAAAGAGGCAATTCCCACAGGACTTGTGAAAATTCATTAGTTTCTTTTCAAGATTTCAACACTCGTCGTATATCTAATATGTCATATTTTTTTCGTTTTACTTTCATTTGCAACGGTACTTATTAAAATGCGAGGAATATGAGTTCGTATTTTCGTTGTTTTTGTTTTTGTTTTTTTTTTTGCAGCCGATGGAGTATTATAAGTTTTTGCAACAAATATACATTGGGTTATGAAAAGTTATGGTTCCAGATCAATGCGAATATTGTGAGAAATTCTGATTTTTCCTTGACGAAAAATTTAGTTGCGGGTTTCTCCTACTTCTCCTTTCTTCCCACTTTTTTCTGTATATAATAATATACTGCAGCTATATTTGTTTTTGTTGTTGTTTTCCTATACAGCTACTTTCTATAATTTTTTATCCAGATGAGTCCATTAAAATTGTAACAAATTCTCTCCCACGTCCAAAGGCATTAGTACATTAGGGTGGTCCACAAAAACTGTGTTTCAAGTGAGCTGGACGAGTTCATGTTTTCTGCTGGAAAAAGCGACAACCTACTAACCAAAGTAGATACAAAGCGTGTTTAATCCCTGGGGATATTCGATACCTTTCATCACCCGCCTATGACGTTATCAAAAATGGCAAGATAGGAGAGAGGAGACTTTCACTAAGTTGGAAAAATAGATGCTTTCTTGCCCACCCCTGGTGTTTTTAACCTTTTATACTCCTCGTTTGAGTTGTTTTTTTTTTTTTGATATTTTTTCAAATCTTTTTATGTCACAAAAAGTGAATTTTTAGTGATATTTTTAACTTGGTACAGCTCACGTCCTTTTTATTATTTTAGAAAATTTTTTGGGGGAGTGCTTAGAAAATAGTGAATTTTAAAATTCCGATAAAAAAATATTGCAACTAATTTTTTTTTTGCCGTCACCCTAATGTACACATGTACTCTTAAGCATTTTTCTTTGAAAATTTCTTTGAGATCAAACCTGCGGTGTCTTGCAACCCACACATGTCAGTTAGTCGACGGCGAATGACATAAACCAATGCAAGCAATGTACATACAATAAGAGTATTTTCCCCACACCATCCTCATCATTATTGGCATCAAAGGACACAAAAGTTTCTTTATTAGTTCTTCCTGTCGTCTTTGCATTTTTTTCTTTTTTTGTTGTTGTCTACTTATTACCACTTTTATGAAATCTTTGAGTTTCTTACAAATGCACGCATGCGCAACTGTAGCTACATACATATATATGAGTGTGTGTGTGTGGGTTTTTGTTTGTAGATAGTGTTTTATTCGAGGAACTGCAGTTTCCCACACTCTGTTGCTATGCAACAACAACAACAACACTACCTGTCAAATAGTTCACCAAATAAAGGAAGTATAGGTACTCCAGGTTATAGCTTCGGGGGTTCAAACTTTACTCAACATTTCCTTTTATGTTACTTCCTAACTTGTCATGGTGTGGGTTACAAACTACCTGTAATTGTTCTTGAATTGGCTACTGAATTTCTCGTTTCAAACACTCTCCGTTCTTCCTTCACCTATTCGTGTGTCATTCAACAGCAAATTACTTCGGTTCATTAACATCCGATGGTGAGAAAGGTTGCCGTTTTTTTTACCCAAACTAATTCAACAATTGTCACCTTAACGACGAAAATCAAAGTCATTCCGACAAATTGGTAACAGTATGAAAAGGTCGCACTGAAAAATTTATAATTGGAAATGTTGTTAGTTTTTAACAAACAGAGAAATCGATACTTGTTTACCTTACTGTGAAATCGAGTTCATGGGCGTATAGCAGGAGGGGAGTCTAGACTCTAGCGCCACCAGTGTGACGCCCTTTGGCTCGAAAATAAAAATGTTGTGATGGAAATATCTCGGGATCAAACTCAACAAACCAACGATTCTCAAACAAACTCATAGCTAGGTAATGTAATGGTCTCAATAAAATGTCCTCTGTCTACATAATCTGCAACCCCCTTTGAGAAAAATCTGTTAACGCCGCTGATGTTATTGAATCAGTCGATCATTTGCTTCTCTGCCCAATTGCAATCAACCAAATATAATTGCTTCGTTATGCTGTCACGCTCTGCTTACACTCTGAGGTCACTGTAGTCACTTTGTTTTGATTTCTATTTTGATTTTTCCTGTTTTGCCGCTTACCTTTCTTTACTCAACTTGGTTGTTTTTTTTTCAATCAACTCAATTGTAGATCAGTGATCTGTTTCGAATTTGTTTGGTAAATTTTCACTGCAGTTCCGTTTGTTTGAGAACAATGGATGCCACAGGAAATATTACAACAACAAAGAAAAGAAGACGTTCCACTGCAGGAAGGAAATTCATGTCTTATATACATATGTACATATTTCTTGTGTATTTGTTTCTATTTCCATTCACTCCATTGTCATTGATTAGTCGACTGCTGGTATAGGGTGTGCGCTATGGATTCAATTTATTGCCTGTCAACGGTTTATTATTATGACAGTGATTTGTTTATATGAAATCAGCAAAATGTATTGTCCACATAGACAGTGTGCGTAAAAGGTAAAACGTAAACGAACCAATAAATAACCATAAATAATTTTGTTTGGTATATTTTTTGGTAATAACGCCTCGACATTTGACTACAATGAAAGATTTACCATATAAATTTATGTACATATATGTAGGTATACATATGGGCAAATGTTGTACAACAACTACAATTTACATATGGATCTCAAGCAACACTAGTCGGAAAACTATCTTTTTTCTGTAGTTATCAATTGCCAGTATCGGTAGAAAATATCACAAGATGGCAAGACTGATTCTCCGCCAACAGTGAGCAGACTTTTTATTAGAGCTTGGAATATGTTCGAAGTTTCCACGGCATCAAAAAAATCGCCCCCACTCTAGTCGGGCTATCCAAATATCCTCCCAATAAGTTCTTTTGTTGGAAATACATTTGCATCTCAATTTGATATGAAAATATTCTTATTTCTCCACTTGAAAAAATATTGCGTTCCGACTTAAATTCCATCAATATTTTCCAACAAACTTCAAATTTTTCTTTTTTTTTAGGCATTTAACTATTTATTAAAAAACAATGGGCAATATAATTAAATATTATATATCTTTTAACTTGTTTCCTTTTTTTCATGTTTTGGCAAAAATTCACGTGTTCTGATTAATTCTTGATGTCAGATATAACAGAAGAAGCTAGTGTTGCCATGTGTAAAAATAGCAGGAGCACTTTCAAATTTCATTCATTTCAATGGTTTTCAAACTGAAGTCAAATCTTGGAAAAAAGTGTTAAACTTCAAATGGAAATCACTTTCCATATCGATATCTAGAGCTACAGAGGCAGTGATGATATTCTCTCCGATATGAAAAAAAATATATCGATATATAATATACATACATAGCAGGCAAGACCATGGGAGTGGGGAACCATCTTTATATTGTAATCTCTAAAATTTCTTTAATGATTCGTGCTGCAATTGCAATCTCCTTACTAGTTCAATACCAGTTCGGAAAATGATATATCCATCCTTGTAAAATCACTGGGTAGTTTGGTGTTTCACTGCAAAATGGCTTTTTATCTTTGTATGTGCTCGCACCTTCCGATTTCTTTACTGGCTCGGCTGCTGTAATTTGTTTTCTTTAGCTTTTTGTATTTTGTCGTTTTCGATACTTTCCTTTGTGTGAATTATAACTCGATTGTCCAAACATACAGCAGTGTAGCAATTACTCTTGATTACTAAATACTAACGGATGTCCAATATCGTTGTTGTTGTTTTAACAATATCGTTGTATCGTTCACTTGGGCACAGCAATTAATCGGTCACATAATTTTGACAATGACTTGCAGTCGTTAACTTAAAAGTTCGGTGTTAAAGCTTTGAGGTTATCTTCTGATAGCCATCAGTTGTTAGTTTCTTCGTCGTCAATCTAGAATACCCCACGGTGCCAGTAGTTTTTTAGTTTTAGTTTAAGCCACTGAACAAACTTACAAAAAGAACATAATTTTAAACTCCTGATTTTGAATATAAAACTGGGCCCGAATCGTGACAGACGTGAACGAGCAACTCGCTACGTAAAAATGTCAATATCGGATTATGACAGCCGTGAACGTACAAATTTATCGAAATTTCGGATGATGACAAACGTGAACGAGTAGATGGACGTACTCGTTCGTTCGAATTGCCGCTCGTACACAAATTGTTGATCGAAGGCGGAACGAATAGAAGCAAATATTTGAAAATTAATGCGTATTGAGTCTAAATTTGTATATATTTATTATTTTAACTATACTTTTGATAAGGGACAAACTATAATTAACTTAATTTAACGAAAAAGGACATAATTGTGAAATTTATTAGCGAATATCCCGATTTGGGCAAAACTTTGATACCAAACTGGGAGTAAGAAAAAACGGCTGAAAAACATATTTGGGAGGAGCTTTGAGCCATCCAATAACTGAAAATGACAAAATATCAAATTTCACCCAAAGACTCGTGCTTATTTAAATCAGCCTCGAAGAGTTCTATGTTTTTCCACAAACCACTTTTTGCTGCTCTGCGAATCATCCGTTTCGAAACGTACAAACTCCGGACAATTCTTTCTCAGATTTGAAGGAATACTGTGGACGGATATGGTGCTTCTACACATTTCAATCAAATAATCACTGCCAATAGCGTATTGATCTCCGCCACTCCCAAGGGCTGAAAAAGTTGCAGCTAGTTGCGGGACTGAAGGAACCGACTTATTGTCATGTCACATAAGACAGAAGATTAGTTCTAGTGAGGACATGATTGGACACCTCTTGTTCATTCCACATCGTTTAATAAAGCTGCAAAATATAAACAAGTACAGAGGTTGATTGCCAAATGTGTGCATATGCATATGCCGCATTTACGCATTATTTAAAAGCGGCAGAGGGTCACTTTGGCCTTTAAAGTGTTTGCGCACCTCCCTTTCGTCATAAAATTTCGTCATAAAATTAGGTTCCGTTGTCTCTTTGCACAAATTTTATATTTTGACAACCTTATTTTGACGTTTAAAACCCTATTGTAACCTTGAAAACTGAAGAAGAAGGAGAAAACAATCGATAGCAAAACTGACAATTACGTTACGTTCACTTTCTTCTGTAAGAATCCGATATTATTCATTCGCTCTTCGACTGACGTAATTTTTGATCGTACGATAGTGCACTCGTTCACGTCTGTCACGATTCGGGCCCTGATCTTTAGAAACAAAAAGATATATGCGGTTGGACTACATAGATGCGCCTAAAAGTATACTTTACTATTCTGTAGCAACGTATTATGGTAAAATATTCTTTTATAGTTGGGGAAACTTGTCTAATTCTAGCAATTAGGGAGATCCTGAAACCAATCAAAAATTTGGTGTTGAATGACCAGAACGAGGTGAGATGACCTGCGGGCTTAGAATACGCCAGAGGTAGGTATACCGGTCGTTAGAGACCACTAAAATACAAAAAAAAAGGAAATCACGTGCTACTTGGTGGAGGATACACGGATTTGATACCTCTCATTACTCATCTTCTCCTTCCGCAGCGAGGTGACATAACCTAAAAGGTTTCACTGGTTGTTGTTGTTGTTTTAACAACAAAATCACTGCCCGACTGTTGTTTGGGGCTTAGAATATGCCCGCGGTAGGCATACCGGTCGTAAGAGGTAATGATGTGCAACTCGATGGTTGATCTACGGATATGATGCCTCCCACCTCTCATTACCCATCTTCTCTTTCCTTTCGGAAGGAGGGATGACATGACCTAGAAGGTTGCACTGGTCATACCAAATCAAAGGTTTCACTGGTCATACAAAATGGCTACCACGACAGTACCGAAGTACCGGGTTAATATCCGGCAAGCGATGTCACTTTCTACAACACTCCCCAAAACCAAAAAGGGACGTTTTCACCACCTCCAATTAACGCTAACTTACAGTTAAAATGACAAAAATCATTCGACTATCTGTCAGATTAAGTGCCAAGAGGTGGCAACAATGTGCGCAGACCCGTTTTTCAGCATCTTCGCTTATTTCATTGGCCTAACTGCATTTCGAATAAACTAGCGGTTAGCGCTACGATTAGTTTAAAATGTCCCCAAATCCAACAAACGCTTTTTACCATATCCGCATTATTGAATACTGAAGTACACCACTGCTTACCACATTCGTTTGATTGACAACACGCAACAGCTGACACTTTAGAAATCCAACTCTCGCGACTAACTTCATGTGGATTATTGGCGCGCTTTTTGTTTTCATTCGCGCAAGATTTGACATTTCAAAGCTAATCCTGTGCAAATTTTCGTGTTCTCCCATCAAATTGTTTTTCATAATAACTATTTTATATTTTGATTATTTGCAGTTAATTTATAAGTTATGGAAAGTCCAGCAGTCAAAACGCCTGCTACAAACAAGCGTGCGGGCGGTGCTGCTGCAAATAAGTCGAGTGGAAAGAAACTTGTGCAGGCACGTCTACCATTCAAAATAATTGCTTCTGGCACTACTGAAGCAGCTGCTGGTAGCATCCTATTATCCTCTAAGGAGACAACCGATGAGTCCTCTCAAGATGGACGTAAACGTAAATTGTCATTTGATGGTGAAGAAATCGAAACAGATAAAAGTGGTATTGAGCAAATACGCGCACGTTCAGCCAGCAAAGAAAACATTACTGTAAGCGCTAAGAAAAAGAAAATAGCTGCCGATGATGTAGATGATATAATATTATTGGATGATGATGATATTGCTGAAGAAGAAGATGATCCACACAAGTTGGATGAGGTAGAGAAAAACGTTATTAAAGAAGGAAAAACTACACCGAACAAAAATGAAGATCAAACTCCAAAAAGGAAAAATAAGTCGAAAGCTGCAAAAGGAGGTAGCAGCACCAAAGTGTCTTTGCCAGAAACACCCAAACATAAAGCGGCCACTGAAAAGAACATTGAAACGCCGAAATCAAAAGAGTTGAAAGCAAAGAAGCCTTCAACACCTAAAACAGCAGAGGCGAAAGGAAAAAAAGTCGATACACCCAATGTTAAGACCACGCCAAAAACACCCCAGAACAAAGAGGTGAAAGGCAAGAACACTCCTAAGTCTAAAGCTGCCAATAAACAAAAATCCGAAACACCTAACAGTACAAGGGCAAAGAAAGCGAGTACACCTGGAAGTGCTAAAGGACAATCCAACGACACTAAAGCCAGTGTCAGCGCAACAAAAGTACAAATAAAATTACCACTTGGCAGTACCAAAGTTAATAAGCGTAGGAAATCTAAAATATCGTTGGATGCCGCTGTAGCAGAGGTGATTGTGTCTAGTGACGAAAATGAAGCGAATCCTGTAAAAAAGCCTAAACTAGACAGTTCTCCGAAAGAACAAACAAATAAAGGAGTTTGTGATAAGGTAAGTTTATGAAAGTTTAGGAATATCAAAAGAGAGAGAGGCTTATGCCTTTTCAGCCCCCTTCTAATGCTCACATTGGGTTAGCCATTTGGGCAGCATAAAGAAATGTTTGTTTTTAGCTGATTACACCTTTGGGATCAAGGTCAAGTCCTTAAGGATTTAATGGTCAGATAATAAAGCTGTATGTTGTGGATATATATGTAAGTATGTGACCATCTTTAGGCGGCACGTGCTTGGATGACAAGTACCTTATTAGTCAAATATTTACATTCGTTCCCCACCCTCAAGTCCTTTTCATACATAGAGGCAGTTATCATGTAAATTGTTATTTCAACTAAACCTAAATTTTTTATCATTCTTAGATTAACAATTTGAATGGCGATGTGAATTCCCCATCATCACTTGACGATTCAAGTACTACAGAGTCTGAGGGAAATGTATTGGTACTTGAAATAGGTGGTAATGGAGAAACTGATGTTGTTCCCGATTCGGAATTAGACAGTAGATGTAGCTCCATAACAGTAATTTCAAAAGACACACCTTCAAAACGTGCATCCCCTGCTAAAGAAGAAAATTTTGCTGATAAATGTAAAGACACGGGTTCACTAAATGAAAGTGATACACCTCAGAAAGATATACAAATTGCACCAACAAAGACTGAACTGATAACGCTGCAGAAATCTGCTTCATCGGAAGAAAAGAACAAAGAAATTACTAAGGAGAAAAACTGTGAGAAGAATGTGCATACGAAAACGGCTGAGGCTACAGAAGATAAAAAGAAGAAAGATGTTAATCAGAATTCTGCAGACATTTCAGTAGTTATTAACAGCTCTTCATCAGATTCAGACTCGTCAGCTGTTCACAATGAATCCAATACAAATGCTGAACAAAGTGCAGCGAATATTGGGACACCCAAAACCATTAAGGAAGACGCAAATAAGTCACTCAAGAAAGCGTTAACCCCTAAGCAGGTAAAATTGTTGGAGCAACGGCGTAAAGCACGTGAAGATAAGGAACGAAAGTTACAAGAAGAAAGGCTACAAAAGCAGCGAGAGAAGGAAGCAAAAGAGTTGCAACGTAAGCGGGAGCGTGAGGAACGTGAAGAGCAACGACGCAAAGAACGCGAGGAAAAAGATGAACAAAAACGTAAAGAACGAGAGGAACGTGATGAAGCCAAACGTAAAGAACGAGAAGAAAAGGAACGGAAACGTCTTGCCGAACAGGAGGTCAAGAACGAAGAAAAGCGTAAACGAAATGAAGCAAAGGAGGAAGAGTTACGTAAAAAAGAAGAAGAACGTAAACGCAAAGAGGAGGCAGATTTGAAGGCCAAGAAAGTAGCTGAAGCATTTCAGAAATTCTTCAAAACGAAACGTACATCAAATGGTGGTGATGGAGATGCAGCACAACAACAAACGCAAAGTAATGAGTGTTATGATACCAAGTCGCTTGCCTTTCGCCCCTTCGAAGTTAAAGGTGATATGAAAATGGCACCAATTTGTCGTAAACCAATGTCACGCGAGCGTAGAGCGCAACTGGATGGATATATGGATAATGGAAAAGAGGAAGCATTAAAGGGAAGGCAAGATCTGTATCTAGCAGAGCTGAAGTGTGGCAAAGTAATACCCGGGATGTGGAGACGTGGATCCGTGGATACTAAAGTATCTGAAGATGATGTTCAAATCATAGGTTGTACTGGCGCATACATATAACTCTGAAATCCTTGCTAATTTATGAGTCTCAATTTATTTTACAGATGACGAGCTGGATCGAGCTGGGCAGGCAATCGTTGAAGAGACGCATGTGCCTATTGAACGTTTTCGCACAAAGTTTTATAAATTTCACGAGAATCGTAGACCACCCTATTACGGCACGTGGAGGAAAAGAACGAACGTTATAAGACCAAGGCGTCCTTTCGTACAGGATACGGTAAGTTGCGAATACCGTTTTAATTAATTTGTGTACATGGGCAACAGAATTTCAGCGCCAAGCCATTTTCTATTTTATTGCTATATTCGGTTTGGCTTCCTTAATCTTACTTTTGGTTCTTAATTTCCATATCTAAAGAGTATTACGTTTATATAGCAATATAAGTAATCCCATAGCACTGCAGAATATTCATTCATGAAAAATATCGAGCTAACATTATTCACATTTTAGAAATTTTTCGACTACGAAGTTGATTCTGATCTCGAGTGGGAAGAAGAGGAGCCAGGCGAATCTCTTGATGGCAGTGACGATGAGAAAGAAAAGGAATCAGAAGACGACGATTACGAAGTCGATAACGAATGGTTTGTACCACATGGTCATCTCAGTGAAGAAGAGCTACAAAATGAGGACGACGATGCAAATACACGTGAAGCACAAAAGGCTAAACTACAAGTTTTGCAACAAGAATTCGCACAAGAAATGAAAAAGAAAACTGAAAAAATAAAGCCACGCCTCATCGGTTGCATTTGGACCGATGAAAATGGCAATCAACCTTCGCTGTGTCCGAAAATTATATGGGATACCTTAAATAACCGTGCAATGTTATGTGTAGTACCACCACTGTTAGAAGATCCTGAAATGCCGGAAAAGTCCGAATCGGGCTCACCAACATCAAATGTATATGACAAAACAATTGATAAGGCAAAGCCTATTAAAATAACCGAATCAATGTTGAACGATTTGGTGCGTTTGATTCATGGCAATCATCATTCGAAGAATTTTTTAATAAAGGAATTCATAGCGTACTTAGAAGCGAATGAAGAATCAATAAAAAATGGTGAAGCGCGAGGACCAATCAAATCGTTGGTGCGAGAAAAAATCGACGATTTCGCTGAATGGACAATTACAGAGTCGACAAAAATGCCGGAAAGTAATAAGAAGAAAAACAAGAAACGTCTTTGTTGGGTAGTATCCTCTGATGTTTTAAAGAGAATGGGGTTGGAAAGCTTGGACTTACACAACACCTGGAAATATACATTACAACCAAAACTTGAACCAGATCGCAGTAAAACAAAGCCTGTCACAGAAGTAGCCGCAGATACTGACACAAAGGAAACAGCAGAAATAGCTGCCAACGTTGAAAAGTCTGAAAGTGAGCCTAAATCAACACCTAAAGCGAAGAAAACAGCAAAAACTTTACAAGAAAAGAGCCAACAAAAGGCCGCAAAATTAAAAACGAATACTGAAATCACAAAATTCACAAAGGTGCTACCGTCAAAAACGATTACACAGAAATCGCCTAAAAAAGTTGAAAAGTCACAGAGAACAGATGAGACCGTACTATCTGCGAAAACTTTGCCAACTGCTACTGCCACAACGGAACCAGACACGGTTAAAGTTAAAAAACGAGTACCGTTATTGATGTCTGTAGCGCGTGGACAACAAATATCACAGCCAACAAAAAATGCTCTCATTAGTGAGTTCTTAAAAAAAAATAACGTTGAAAAGGAGGATACTCCTAACAAAAATGAAAGTGTTGCAAAGATATCCTCTTCTACGGCTGCAACAAGTAGCGAAGTGGTGGAACTCGATTAAGTTGTTGTAATATTTAATTTAGTTTATACATTATTTTTGTAATTATAGTACGTTTTCATGTGTACCGTTCACATATATTCCGCTGTCGATTTACAACGAGAGAATAGTTGGTTAGTGTAAACAATGTATTTAGCTAAGTAGTTTAAGTTTTCTTCTATATTTGCATATGTACGTACATACTTAAATTCAATGAACGTTGATGATGGGCATGTATGTACAAGGAATTTTTTAATTTAATGATCTTGAAAAAAAATACTGAGTTAGAGAAGAAAATAAGTGAAAACATATTTTATTACATGATCATTTAAAGTGGCTTTCATTAATTTACTAAAAACAAATTTTAGTTTGATATAATTTATGATGAGAACAGATGACGTATAATATAACTATATTCGGCTAATATTGTTGATCCTAAAATAAATACATACATATATGCCTATACATACAATTCACAAAGTCTGTTCATTAATACATAGTTTTTTCACGAATTTTTGGGTTGCCTTTTGCACCGGAGCTTGGCAAGATCGGAGTGCGCCAGGTGAGTTTTCTTTATTACAGATATGAGCACAAGTACACTATAAAGTAAAAAAGTAAAGGTCTTCAAACCTTTTATCCACTCTCTCTTGGCATTATGCCCTCAAATCTTCGAAACCATTTATATCTAAACAGTCTTCTTTGGATCCACTTGCCTCCAAAATATACACGAAATTTTTCATAATCTTCACCTTCTTTCTCCGCTTTAACTGCAGCAAGTTCTGAGAAGAGTACATCAGTTGCCAACACCGAGTGTAGCATATGTACTATACCAGTCGTTATAGCAAATATCGCCTGTGTCTTAGAATACCAAAAAAAGGGGTGAACTTCTTCATCTTCGATTATATCCAAACCCGATAAATAAATCAAATATAAATCCTTTTCTGCATGATATAATGTTGTTATTGCTGTTATTGTATAGCCAAGAAATACAATGCCATTCCAAATAGACTCCCGTACCAGTTTCGGATCATCATTCATACAAATGTCCATGCAGCCGAAGAAGCTTACACAAGTAAATACGGAAAAGAAACTTATGTATAGATAGAGATCTTCCCAGACCTCTACATTGAGAAATCCTTCGATTTGTATGCCCATACAGATGCATCCCAAACAGCCTTCGACCAATTTAAAAGTAAACCAAACGCTACGCATCGGGCGGATGTTAGTTTCTCACGATTGTTTGACTTTTGAACGCGATCTTAATTTTTAACTGAAGTTTTTTTTGAACTTTGGCAATATTTGTATGAATTCTACTAACAAGTACATTTTAATATGGCATTTTGCCTACCCTGAAATTACACCAAAATAGTACTCAGAGTTTTTACTGACCTCAAAGACCCAAATCCCCAAGACTCCATTTTATTTTACTTTCTCCTTAATATCTGCTTTTATATATGGTATATGCATGGATTAATTAATTTAGTGAGTTATTTATTTAATTAGTAATTAATTAATTTAATTTGTAATTGAATTATGGGGACGAGATCCAGCATCATATATGTAACTCAGTTGCTTGATACCATTGTAAAATCCTAATAGAGCTTTACAATGCTTGATACAGAAGTGCAGGTGTCAAAAGTATTTATACATACATATATTAGAGACAGACCTGTTAGATTTGATGAGTAATTAGTAATGAATTGATTAAACGGATTTTTTAATTTTTAATAATTATTTTAATTGTTTCAAGAAAGGCAATTGATTACCATTTAAAAAAAAAATTTAAAATTATTATTATATCCGATTATTAGAAAAATCAAAAAAATCAAAAAAAAATGTTCTTGATTATTTTTAATAATCGTAAAAACTCATGAGTTTTTTTTTATTATTTTTTAATTAATTACAAAATAATCACTAAGAATTTATGTAAAGTATTGGTAAGCAATTGGAAGAGAAGCTCGGCTCAAAAATCTCCTAGAAGGTTGATGATATAACTGTTGTATATCGCGCCATATATATATACATATTCGTAATCAATATTTAAATAGATTCTCAGGAAAATAATCAAGGAAGCCGGTAATCATTAAGTTTAGTAATCATCATTTAACAAGTCTGATTAGAGAGGTGCCTATCTAGAGTAAGCCCCAATATACCTAAAGCAGTCGGCGTCAGTTTTAGGAAAGTAATGGTCTTAGTACAAATTTGTGAAGTGGACTACTTTTTTCGAAGTTTCGTCTTTCTTTCTGAAACCTTTTTTGTATAAATAGTTCACAACAGCAACATAAAAATAGGTTTTTCGATTCGATTTATTTTCAAAGTTAAAGCTTTGTATAAACCTATTTTCGATCTAAATGCTGTGAAGAAGGGAATAACTAGTGAACTTTGAAAAAAGCTACCACTTGGAAAATAATTCGAATATCGAAAAATTTTGAAGCACGTATTTTTTTGTCGTTGTGAACCATAAGATCAAATTTTTTTAAAATACATGACATTCGAAAAAAATTTAGGTGACTCACTTCACAAATCTGTACCCGACTAAAATTCGTCATTGGCGATGTTGATGTGCGAATCAAAGTACCACGAGAGGGACTATGCACTTGCTGAAATACTTTTCTCTCAAATAGCAATTCCATGTTCTTTACACCCATCCCCTTGCCAACCATTAACGTAGTTGGCGGTCCAAATTTTTAAGCCAGCAAGGAACAGTGGCTCTTCCAGATTTTCAGGGAACAAAGCGACTGCTGAGTTGAAGATCATCCTATTAAAAAAAACTCCCTATCTCAGAATTTTTTTGAGGAACGCCCTACCCTGAATGGGTTTCAAAAACGCCCTATCTCAACGAAAATTTCAAAGATTTTCAGCTCAGATGAGGCGTTCTTGAAAAAAATTGAGATTTGGTTTTTTTTTTTTTAATATTTTGAAATAGGGTGATCTTCCATTCAGCAGTCGAAGGCTTTCTCGGTTCCGTTCAATAATTGAAGCCTACTAGAACAAGCTACTGGGTTTAAATGCACTAACAGTTTTTAATTTGTTTTAGGAGCTTTTTTCGAACAGATCAACCTTCAACGATCGAAGTCTACAACAACACTTTAGCTAGTAGTTAGTGGTCCGTTATTTTAGTAATGTTTAGTCCATGTTAGAGTTCACACACACATTTCACTGTCATTCTCATTGTAGATTTATGTGCGTTATTAAATGTTTTTTTTTATTGTTTTTAATTTAGAAAAAATATATTTTTTAATTATTTAGTTATGAAAGTGCCCAGCGATGTGAGTACAAAAGCATTTTTTTCTTCTTTATAAAGACTAAATTAAAAACTAATTTTTGCAGGTCATTTGTGGAGTATGTAAGAAAGTATTTTGCTGTGCCGAATGCCGTTATAAGCATGAAATAAAAACACATGCCATCTCTGTCGTCACACAAAAGCCCAAAGATAATGAGCAAGGCAACGACGATCCCTCAAAGGCCACCACCAATTTCGAAACAACGAATATCTATCTTTTTTGTCCAATTTGTGAACGTAAACCAATGCCGCTACAACGTGAAATGTACGCCGAGATGTTGGCGCATGTGGAGGAATATCATCTGCCGCTACGCTGTCGCAAATGCGCCAAGGTTAGCACAAAGCAGACCAAAGTTGTTCAATTCATGCAATTCCTTAGCTTAACCTAAACTAATTATAACCAATTAATTCAATTTCACAGGTCTACAATCGTATTGATGATTTGCAGAATTTCACAAAATGCACTCACATTAACGTGCCGCCCGCAACAACGTGTTATACGCATGATGGCGGCTGTTATGAGCGTACGGAGTTAGCTTGTGACACAAACGCGTTGCAAAATGATCTTGGCAAGGTGACTATTTCTACACAAACTTCACCACAACAACGACGCATCGAGCCAAACAACGAGTTCCATCAGACACCAATGTCTCTAATCAATCTACGCTGGAAGAACAAAAGCAAATTGACGCATGAGGAATATGTTACGGATAGCGTATCATCGTTGAAAAATATTTCCTCAATTAGTAATGGTTCTGGGCGTCGCAGTTTGGATGCGGTTGTTAAACCGAAAGGTCAACTAGTGCGCACTACATCAACGCCCGTGCATGCAGAGTTACTTTATACGAAACATACGGAGCGCACCTTTAACGCAACTGGCGGTCAAGTATCGAGTATACATCACAGCGCTGGTGAGCCCGAGCATGCAAGTCCAGCATTGGCAACAGGCGGCGCAATCACTACACATGCGCCGCCGCCACCATGCCTATCACCAAATAGACAACATTTAGAAAGTGTTAATCGCTACCTAAAAGTGGGTGGTGCACGTGCTAAGATGACAGCCGTTACACCGTTGCGTCAAGTAATGTCAAAGAGTATACAAAAAGCATTTGCTGAACATGGCGGTTTGCCTACGGCAATGACAATGACACGTCTGACTTATGGCGCTGACACGCAACCATTGAGCACGAAGAAGCTGTTGGAACCACAGACGATCGATGCGTGTGAGGCTAGTCCTGCACGTTCACCATTGGATTTACGACTTTCACCTGCCGTGCGACGTACTCATCAAGAAATCCATACAACACAAATACAAACATGCTCGTCCAATGCTTGGTCAGAACCAAAGTCTGCCATAACACAAAATGTACGCCATGAGGTATTATGTTCATCACAAAAGCTTACCACCACTGAATCGATTGTGATCACGCGCACTACAAGTATGACGAGTATAGAGTCAGCTGCAGCGAGTAGCAGCAGTTTAAGTAGCGATGGTTTCAATTCAATGGCGTCCAAATTTAGCGATAAGTCGTTGGCATCTTCAACGGCTAATACGAGTTATAATAGCGCTGTATCCGGTTCGAGCGCGGGTTCTACGTATAAATCGTGTCAAAGTATTGAAATTTTTACGGCCACGACAGCGCTGAGTTCCGACGTTAATGCAGAAAATGTAAGTGGAAAGATTGTTCCCACAATGGCAACAGCATCAGAGTTGGTTAACAACAACAACAACTTACCGCCCATAACACCCATTACACGCATACCTGGTGCGCTGATAAACAAGAAACTAATACGTTTTGATTCTCCTTGCGAAGAGGATGAGTTGGAGTTGGAAAAATCGGTCGAAAAGAATTATAATTTGCATAAGATTAACTGCGTTCCGCTGGCGTCCTCAAATACACACGCTATGACACCCCCGCAAAAACATGAAGCAGCCAGTGCCGCTTCAAAGACTACAAATAAAGTAACAGAGACCCCGCTTAGTTCTAATAACACAAAGTCTAAAGTTAAAAATAAATCTTCCGCCACACCAATTAATAAAAGTTTAGTTTCAAAGTTCAAAACCCAAATGATGGAAACTCCAGAGCAAACGCTCAATACAAACACTTCCACGAGTGAGACATTTTTCACGCCTAGCGGCACGCCCATACGTCGCAAAACGAAAATGCGTATGGTAGCAGATAACTCAAATAAAAATAGAAAGGATAAGGCTCCTACGCTAAAGAAAACTGAAGAGTACACTACCGTTGAACGTATCGAAAGCTTTGCAGACAGCGAAAACGAAAATGACGAGGTTTTTCATCAAGGCACAGTACCGAAACATGGTGGGAACCAATGCACCACTGCAGCTTTAGGTCGTTCATGGTCATTTGGATCTATACTGGGTTCTATGATGCGTTTACCGTCGAAGAGTAAAGGGACACCAGTGGAGAAGATTAAGACGCCATCGCCACATCAGTCAAATTCTTTGATTAAGCGTTGTGCTTCATTGGCAGGTAAATGTACTATATTTGACGATACAAGCTAATATTTAAATTTGGAGTTTGAGTGAATCGGTGGAGTATATATACACTTTTAAAAATTGGTCCTTAATTTTAAAAATTCGATAAAATTTTCCACCGCACTGAAATCAGTTAAACCTTGCAGCAAAACAGCTGTTTTTTTTTTGGATTGGTTAGCTCAATTTTTTTAAATTTTGTTGTTGCTTTCCTATATCGTGATGAGCTATTTTCACTTGCCAGTTTTACTGAGTGAGATTCCCTGAGCAGAAACTTGCAACTCTTTCTCCCAATGCAATGTCAAATGTTGTGTATCACCGCACATTTTCAAGTAAAATTTTATAAAATTATTAAAAACCGAACACTGCTATAAAAACTTGGGTAATCGTTACCGAGTGCTAATATTTATTCAAAAGTGCCGCGGGGGGATCAAAAGACGCGTTTCGATCCCAGGAGCATGAATATAACTTCGCTGAACCAATATTTATGTTTTAGCGCTTGGTAGCCCACGTAAACGATTACCAAAAATTGAAAGAGGTGTAGAATATTTTAAATTTTTAATGGCGTTTGATTTGGTAATAAATGTTAGTTCAAATTTTGACTCAAATTTTTAACTGTGTACTCCATTACCGATGGCGCGGAGCTTCGATAACAAATTCGAAAAGTCAGAAATTCCTAGGGTTGAAATGGTTGAGGGACCAGACCTACCCCAGAAGTAATCCCGATCCTCTAATTGTTTTCTAATGTCAATTTAAAATATTCGTTTCTTTTTTCAGTGAAATTAGAAATTTATTTCTACTATTTTCTGAAGTACATCATCACTCCTTTTCATCTCTATTTTCATTATAGGTTCTCTGGTGCGCTCTCACAGTTTAACTGAGAAAGAAGATTTGCGTCATCAAAAACGTAAACGTTGTTATACAACTGAGGGGAAATTAATAACAAATGCGTCATCCGAGCTCAGCCATTACAGTGATCCACTCTCACCTACCACCGAAAACTCGTTACGTACGAAACGTTTTCGCGTACATGGACGCAGACCGATCGAGCGCATGCGCAGGGATATTTAATAAAAGACATTCAGCAAAATTGCTCCTAAACTGAGAAAACCGTGGTGAATTAGAGTGAAAGCGCCCCAAATGCCTATATTACGTGTTCTTATATTGTTGTTGTTATATGTGCTCTGTCCCACAACAGTCGGTTATATCGTACCGGAATGAATCGGGTCTTTTCACCCGAACAAGTGCTGTTATTTTAATGTTCTAATTATATACATACTAAGTTGTTATAATTTAAAAATTTATTTCTATAAAATTATTGTACCTACTGTATTTGCGCTGTTAAAAAATATAATTTACTTTTTACAAATACAAATCAAATTAGTATTTTAATGTTTCAAAAAGGGGGTATCGGTAACGGAAGGTATTATACGACTTGTTTCAACAAAAGGTGCGCTTACATCCTTACCGACAAGCTTGTTCGCCCAGGTAGGTACTATAAATAATGTTTGAAATTGTATTTTCCTTTACTTTTTTTATTCATATTAGTAGTATTACCAAACCAAATATACTGTACACATATTCTACACTACTAGCAAATGACTATTCGACATTACAACTTACACCAATGTATAAAATCGGTTAATGCAGCCATACAAATGTTGTTCCCAGATCAAATAATGTGAATAGATTATGCAGTTAATAAATTGTGTGGCCACAAGTCAATGCCTGTGATCGTCTGCTCCATTAAATTAACCAAACTCGTCATACTATATACCGCGTCGTACTGGTTTCGGCGCAAACAATATTTTTGCTGGTTTACACAGCTCTAGTTCAGTGCCAGGTCTAACAGCTAAACACAATGTTATATCCACCGATGATGCCTCCGTCCAAACACTATGCGAAAGTAATATTGTTGTGCGCAAACGCATGCTAGTCTCATGCTCACCTTGTTCTGTCATAATTTTCTTAAAATCTGAAAGCTTTGGCACCACAGTATGAATATGTTGATCAGGATATTTAATTTTTATACGCATATCATTTTTCTGTGCTTCCTGTAAATTATCAAATTCGGCAACAAAAGGTAGTGCTGCTATTAAACCAGCTGTAACTTTAATTACATTATCCTGTGCCATTTGTGGGCATGGTTCTATGATACGTGCTACACACATACGTATATTGACATTGGCGGGAGGCATGCGTACTGGTGAAGCGTTCTGTACAAGCGGTAAAATTTCACGAAATACACGTCCAGGTTTTGGGTCAGATATATTACCCAATTGCGTTAGTAGTGTTGTTGTAAAAGAATCTGGTTGGAAGTCTTCTTTTTCATCTAGAAAATTACTTATATCCGCTGCGGTCTGTAATAACATTTGACATGGAGCGAGTGCGCTTTGTGAACGATCGCGTACGATAAGTACCAAGTGCACAGCACATGCACGTAAACATATTTGCTTAACTAGTAACATATCGCCATAGGTGAGCCCCGAGAAAATATGTTGCAATTTAAGGCAATGGCGTATGAGTTGTGCCAACGTTTCTTTGAGTGGTGCACGACTACGTTGTGTTGTTGTACGGCTTTGTAATTGGTCTAATTGTATTTGTGCAGCTAAAAATGTTTCTAAAAAGTTAGCAGTGCCGTACATTTCTGGATCGATTTCACCTAGACGCTGTAAGTTGACCTGAGCTGTTTTCAATAATGGTACTCGATCGCGTACTATGGTGAAAATTTCATGTATATGTTGAAGTATGGTATTCAAATATTCGCGTGAACTTTCAGCGCCTTTAAGTGGATTGATAGGTTTTGTTGTTGAGGCACCTTCAATGGGTAGTTGTGGTACAATCTGAGGCATTGCGTCACGTAGATAAGCATAATGTTTCAGTGTAACGTCAGGAAATAAGCTAATCAAAGGTACAAGATGTTCTGCGGCATTGAAGAGTAAAATCAATATGCAGAGGTATGCAGGATCTTCAACATCACGTTCTGCACTATCGAAAAATGGATGATCTTGTAAAAGGTGAGATGTGACAGCCATGCAGAGATGCGGATGTTTTTGGCCAATTTTACGCATGCAGCCGAATGTTGAATTTTTGTCTTGCGGATACTTGGAGAGCACATCGAGTAATTTTTGAACCACCATTAAAAGGCATGCCTGCAATAGAAGAGAAAAGTTAGGTCCGCTATCAAATAAAAGCACCATACATTGGATAGAAAAGACAAAGACGAATAGAACTCAAGCAATTGGAAAGTGCTTTTGATATGTGAATGCTAGAGCAGTTGCCAGAAATAATAAAAAACATAAAACATTTTTTAAATACTTTCACTTACCTGGGTGGAGACCCGACATGCACCCAGCATCAAATGTAGACCTTCTCGCACTTCAACTGAATAATCTTCCAAAGCACTTAGCATTGTTTCCAACTGATCCTCACGCAAAACAATATGACGTGCAATGGCCGTAAGGCTATAAATTGCTTTTAAGCGTACATCTTCGATTTCATCATTAAACATATCCACTAAAAAATCTAGACTTGTCACAGCAAATTCAGGATTACTTAACGCTAATTTGCACATCGAGCCCACTGCGGCTGTACGCACTTCCAAAAACTCATCCTCCAAACCATGTACCAGTGCACCGCAAGCGCCGCTGGCCACCAACGATATGGATTTGGAATCCAATTGCTCTTGAGGAGCATCATCTGCCCAACGTTTCCCCGTGGACCATTCACCACTTGCCACTAATTGTGCACCACGTTCGTGTGCTGTCTTCTTACGTCGTAAATTACTCATCAATTTTTTATCGAGTGTTTGATGCAAAAATTCTGAACTAACTTGCGTCATCAGACCTAAGTGTTCCGCAGCCTATGGGAGAAACAGATGATATTATTATAAATAAATGTAGTATTTTTTAAGCAATTATGGTTACCTGTGTTCGGATCTGTATGGAGAGGTCACAAAGTGCACCACAAACTTTGCCAAAAGCTGCATCTATCAAACGCATTTCTTCATCTTCATCTCCTCCAGCTATCATGTGATCTGGATGACTAATACCCAATTGAAAAACCAGTTGTAATGCTTCCTTACGCACACACTCATAATCATCTTTCATTGCTTCGACACCGCGTTGATATAAATTTGGTGATAACGTAGCGCCACGCTCACCCAAACACAAAATCGAACGTAATGCTTGTGAACGTACACCTGAATCTTGTGAATCTGCATAGTGCCCAATTAAGTCCATTACACCTTTGCGGGCATCATTCAAGGTTACAAAAGCGGATAGAACCAGCAATGCATACTTATGCGTATGATGCGAATCTGAGGTGAGTTGTTGTTGTGCAAAATGTGCAATCTTCGTGACATGTGTTGATGGTAAAAGTTTTTGATTTTTTATACCGATCTTATGTAGACCGTATAAGCCTTGGGCAATAACTTTTTGGGAACGTTCTTGTTTTAAAACGCCAATTATACCGTCAACTAATGCATTGATTACTTCCGGCACTTGTACATCAGCAAAATCGGCAAGCAAGCCAAGAATTTTTACTCGAACCGTAGTGTCTCCATCACGCTCTTGACGAAAAATATCCATTAATTTTTGTATGACATCTTGTACTTCAGCAACCTGCGTGTCTTCTAAAACTAGTTCGTCAGCTATCTTTACTAATACTTCCATTAAGTCTTTGTTGCCTTGTTGGCCCTGTCCGACCGGCACTGTATCTAAGGATGCTAATATTTGCAATACTTTGCTGCTAGTCGCAGTCTTCACTGTTGTCTGAATTCTTATTTTCTTTGATGGTTTCTGCACCAACTCAATGGTTTCCGTAGCGGAGTGGGGGCGTTTAACAGCTGTTGCCATTTCAGCGACAAAATCAAATTGAAATTGGCTAAAAAATAATAACAATTGTTTCCACACAAATTAAATAGCCAATATTTTGGACAATGAATACTTCTTCATTTTCAAATGTGTATTCACAATGGATGTCGAGCACATCACCGTATACGGATCCGTATTCATACGGACCAGTATAAACTACGGGTCGGAAAATTTGTGGAATTTTACTGATACGTATACGGGTTGGAAAATTCATTCATAGCGTACACCAACCGTACCGAAACTACCAGTTACAAATCCCCGCAAACAGGGATTAACGCATTGGGTTATGAGCTTCCTTCTTCTTTTCTTTCTTTATAAGAATGTATTCACAATGAAACGCTGGCTTTTAAAGTCTTCCATGTTACACTGGATTAACAGCTTTTGGTCTGATAAACAAATAAATACGTTAGTCTACGTTCAAACTCCATTAAAGTTTCGTTTATTTACTCATACGTTAGCTTACATTTAACTTTAGAATATGATTAATCTTTTCTACGTTTCCTCTCTGAGTTACCACTTCTATCATTCTTATCCTCTGATCGTTTGGGTGCCTTTTTGGCCATGTTTAAGAACTGATCCAAACCGAAGGGATCCTCTTCCTTCTCAAACTGCACTGGTCCTGCACGTTGAGCAGCACCAGAGGCACCACGACTAGTACCCGAAAACTCCTTATCAGGTACGAATCTTTGTGTATTTACTATTTGATCCAAGTCTCCACCATAAGCATCATTATCCAATTGTTTGCTTGGACGATATAAGTGTGAAGCCAAGGAATTCGAATCACGCCATGGTTTATCATACACATTGTATACCTCGTCATCACCATAGCCCGAATCCATACCCTTAGTTGTATTAAATAGACGCTGATCGAAGAGTGTTTCGCCATTACCAGTTGTCTTCGCAGGCATGCCCAATGCTATTTGCTCAGAAATATCACGTTCACGCTCACGTTGTAATTTGGAACGCTTTTCAGGAGCAGCACGTGCCAAATTACGGTCACGTTGCCGCTCACGATGACGTTCAGCTCTTAATTCGTTACGCTCGCGGGTCTCTGGATTTACGGCAGCGGGGTCTTCGGGTTGCCGCAAACCTGCACGTTCCTCTCGAGCACGTTGTGCCATCATTCGTAACATATCCTCTTTCTTTTCCTTTTCTTTCTGAGCTAATTTCTTCTCAAGTTGGGCACGTGCCTCCACAGCTTCACGAGCTTTACGATCAGCAATATACAACGCCTCTGCCATTTTTGCGAATTTTTCACTAATATGTACTTGTTGCAAGCCACGACCATCGGCAGCCAAGCGTTTATCCAAAGGAATTGTATAACCTTTTGCATTCTTCCAGTTCGAAATACAAGGTGGTATCTTCCACTCTTTTTGTTCTTTAACTGTTACCTTTCTCGAAGGTGAATGCAAGACAGGGGCTGGAGGTGATGGAGGTCCACGAGGTATCTTTTTGTTTATACGAAACTTTGGTGGTTCCATGGGATCTTGTTGTGCTTCAACCATACGAATAACACGTTGTTTTGCACCTGAATTGAATGCATCTCCTTGTTGTGATGGCGTATATCGTATATATTGAGCTGGCCCTGATTTCTCAGCATGTCTTACAGGCATAGCTGCGGCGATTTTCGCATTTGTCAACTTTTCCAAAGCACGTCTGGTTTCTTCAGTGGTATCAGCAACAGTTTCAGCATCAGGACGCTGCAATTCTTCAGCATCTTCAGCAAGTACCTCTGCTGGAAGCAATTGTGATATTGAAGAATAAACAATTTTATCTTTGCCATGACCTTGACGTGCAATAGCATCATACTTGATTTTTCCTTTATCATCCAAACGTATTGCGAGTGCATTTGACTTCTTATTCAAATTGGATGGACTTCCCATGCCTATATAAAGACATATGGTTCAGTTGTTTTCTTAAATTGTACAAATAAAAAAGTTCGCTTACCAAGTGGATATTGTGCCACTAGAATTTCCGGAAATGCGCCACCATCACCAAAATCCGCTTCAGTCCGAGGAATCCAATCTTTTCGCTGACCATATGGCGGTGCAGCAATCTTTGCTGATACCAATGCACCCATTGGCGCTCCAATAATTTTGGACTTATGGGCTACACGTCGTTCATCTTCCCTGTCCCACACTGGGTTTGACGGCGATGGTAAAATGCTTGACAGGGACATGGTCTCGAAGTTTTCTTGCTTTTAAAGTATGGCTCGTAACACAGTTCAACTTATTAAATACTTGAATTCGTCGTTCACTTGATACAAGTGAATAAAATAGGAAAAAATTTGCTTTGGTCAACTCAGAAATATTTTTTTATGCAGTTTCGTGGAAAATCTAGCACTGATAAAATCCACAATCTAGAGTTGCAAAACTATCGATGGCACTATCGATAGTATCGATAGTTTATTTTTTTGGAGACTATCGAAGACCATCGATAGTGTTTTTAAAACTATCGAAAACTATCGATGGTAATTTTATACTATCGGACATTACTATTTCAGATTGTGAATTCAGGGCAGCAGCTATTGGTAAGTTTTGCAATTCTTGTTTATTTATGTACGTAACAACGTTAAATTTTACATTTGCAGACTTACTAATTTGCGGTTCTTATTTTTTCTAAATGGATATGGACAGGGCTAATTTTAAAGGTATGTCTGTTGAATGTGTGCCTATACATATATGTACATATGTGTATGTATATTTCTTGGTAGGCAACGCATCAGGCAAAAGAACTTTCTACGATACAAATTTGAGAAGCCTGACTTTTTTTATTTTTGTAAATACTTTCAGAAACGAGTATTGAGAAAAAGCGAACAAAGGCTACCTCAAATGTTTGGAACCATTTTAAGCGGAGCCCTGGCAAAAAGAACGCCAAATGTTTGTCTTGTAAAAAAAATTACAAAACGAGCGGAAACACAACGAACCTCACCGATCATCTCAAGCGTTCACATCCTTTGCTTATTCTGAATAAGAAAACTGCCAGCACTATAAATGATTTTTTTTCGGACAAATCTCAATCGCCGTATGAAAGCAATTCTAGTTTAATGTACATATGTACATTTTTTTTTAAACTTTTCTAGTTTTCGTACATACTATTAGTTTGAAATTTGGATTTAAGGAACTTTAAGAAAAATAAAAAAGTCGAGGCTAGTCAAAGAGGCGCGTTTCTAATGTGTTGGGCACAGGGGGGCATGTGCACTCTGTGTATACATAGACACGTACATAAATATACATGCTTTTTTTGTCAGTTGAGAAATTCTTTCCCAAACAATTTAAATACGATAGTACTATCGATAGTACCATCGATAGTTTATTTTTTTGGGGACTATCGAAGACCATCGATTGTGTTCTTAAAACTATCGAAAACTATCGATGGTGTCACTATCGATAGTTTTGCAACTCTACCACAATCCACAGAACTGTCAACCAAAATAGCCAACTGTCTATGACATATGCAGAGTTGCAATCACTCAAACAAACAGCTGCGCCTTGGTTAGTAGGAAAAACTTAGGACCGCTTTCAAGGCTGCAGCGGTTACGGGTCAAATTAACCGCCGCTTAAGCTTAACCGGCCTTTATGAAAGTGGTCCCTTAATGTCTGGTTATGATAAATATTATATGATAATCTAATCATGGGTTTGCTTAAAATGAAATATTCGTTACCACAAAAGTCTGACTAAGTTGTCATGATATAATTGGTCGTTGTGAAGGTTTCTGCGTAGAAATTCACAAAATTTGAATTGTGAGCTCATAAACAATATAATTTATCAGAAAACGAGATATTTGCGTGCAGCTGTCCATTTTATTGTGATCAACACATCGCACACTAAATCAAAAAGAGTCACAACTCAAAATCTGAGTAACTTTCAGTTAATTGCTTCTGGATCGCAAAAAAGTGATTTGATTTTTAAAAACTTGACATCACTGTGCTCTTTAAAGAGTACCGATAATAGTCAAAAAGAAAAATATTGTATGTACTGGCCGCACTACTTTTTATTAGGCAATCTATGCCAAGAAAGCGACCTAAAAAAATTTTGAGTTGTGACTGTTTTTGATTTAGGGTGCGACATAATCACAGGTCCATCGTTTGATAACTTTGATCAGAAGATAATCAGAGATTGAGTAAACGAATTTCGGCCCAACCTCTGATAAAACCACGATTTAGCAGTTAATCAGACATTGGGTAAACGGTTCTAAAAGTACTATAAATATATTTGGAGCTGAAGCTCGATTTTCGGATATACTACTTTGACCACAATAAATTGGGTTAAATTTTCTTAAGCCGTTTTAAATGTTATTGAGTTTTCCAAATTTCCAGTTCTAAACATGTCTAGCATCGGATTCGAAGAAACTTCCATGACGGATAAAAACATATCTATAGAATCGACAAAAGGTATCAAAAAAAATGTAATACTTTTCTAATAAAGAATAAATAATTTTTCAAAATTCTTTTGGCTAAAATTTATCATCCATACGGCAAGAATAATATTTATTTTGTATTGAGGCAGGAAAAAAATTTAAAAAAATTAACCCTTTTTTAAGCCACTTTTATTTTGTAGCTAAGTGATACCTACCTTTATTTTTCGTTCACAAACTTGGGTTCACTTTTTCTTTTATTTTGAAATCAAAATACAAATAAATGTTAAAGAACGAAACGGAAACTTGTTACAGAGCCGAAATTGAAAACGAAACGTTGTTTTAATTGGTTTGATCATCTGATAATTGTTACTAAATAAATAACATCTTTAACAGTAAAATTCCATGAAAGGAATCAAATGGAAATTTGAAATGTTTATTGTGGTTGTTAATATAAATATGTATGTAGGTGTATCAATTTGTGCGCATCATTTTTATGGAGACAGTTGTTTGTGTTTGTGCGCGATTTCATGTGTGCACTTTGACAACCGCCACACATCTGCCCCTTTAGCTCAGTGGTAGAGCACTGGTCTCGTAAACCAGGGGTCGTGAGTTCAAACCTCACAGGGGGCAATTGAGAGACTTTTTCACAAGTTTTTCCATATTATTATTTTTTTTTAATATTATGAGTAGTAATTGCACTATAAATAATTTGGAATTATTTCTTTAAAAAGTTGTTTGAGTTCGAGATTGCTTAGGCAAGTAACCTGCAATTCATGCAATGGGCTTTGAATGCTATGAATATTAAAGTGTATTCACATTCCAATTAGAATCCAGTTTTTTATAAACCCAATATTCCTTTTGAATCAAAAGTGTGGAAACATTTCTCGGTCATCTGCTTTTATAGAAAAATGAACAATATTGCTTTTTTTATATTCGTAAAGTTTATAAATTGGCAGACTTTCTGTGTTTACGTATTATTTTGGAATAGAATATGGAGAATATTAGTAATAAATAAAATAGGAGAGAATAAAAGAAAAGTGCAAGAAATACAGAGTTGCTTCGGACAGGGTTGTAGAAATTTTGATAGCTCTTAAGTAGGGAGCAACCGAACTTTCGTTCGGCTTTGAAATGTTCGACAACAAAAGCTCAGCTCGATTTTTTTGGCATTTGTACGGGACCGTACAAGATTCGTAATTCATATCTGCGAAGGGACAGTCAACAGCACTTAATGGATGCCCCGACTAGGCAAGGTGAAGTGCTGATACACCAATAAAAACACTTCGCTCCTTAAGGTATACCGATATGGATTAAAATATTTACTTTTAAACTTCATTTCTTCAAAAAATGTATTAAAAATATTTATTTAAAATTTTTAGTAAAAATTCCCTACACCCTACACCGGCCACGAAAATTTTCAATTTTGATTGCAAATATCTCTTCACAGAAATATACAATTGAATTTCCGCTTTATTGATACAGATACAAAGCCGTCTTTTGATACCCCTCCCGATATTTTTGGACGCGTATTAGCAGTCACGTACGATCGTATAGAATTACCCGATAGATGATATGAGCAATGAGCAATTTGTTGCTGGGCGACAAATATTCGCCTGTGTAACCCTGTGCGTAACTCTCCACACGAACAGCACTTCTTCATTCGTTCATTGTGTTTTGACCATTGTAAAGCTCTAGGATTTTACAATGGTTTTGACAATTCAGCAGGAAAGAGTGAAAATCGTGATAATTCTTGAAATATTTTTTTAAATATATTAAAAATCAGAAATTGAAGCATTTATAATTTACAAAAAGTGTGCTATTAAGGTCTCGAAATAGACTCCGATTTAATTAGCAGTGTTGAAGTGCATTTGTTAACTGATGGAATGTAAAACGTCTGGGGAATAAAGGCAGGAGTAGACGTAAAAAGTAAAAAGAAAAACCACTCGACAAACATTCACATAAACATAGTACTTATAGGTTATAGAGTTCTTTCTGCTGCGTAGTGAGTTATCTGGAGCTTTTTTGCACTTGCTCAAGTTTTAGGTAATCTCGGTGTTTAAATTATGAAAGGAGGTATTTATTTGCGTTGGCTTTATCATATAGAAAATATTTAATGATTAAGTGCCATATCCTTCGCGAAATTTGTAAATGCATGTTTTCTATAAAAATTTCCAATAGTTCAAAACCACCCTGTGTCTGCTGTAGAAAACCAATAAAATAAAACATATGTACAAAGAAGAATAGAGGTGGCAATCGGAGGAAACGAAAAACATGGTTCGTTTTTTGACTTCCCATTTTGTATGAAGTAAGCTGATTGAAATTATAGCAGCAAACGAGGAAGACAACAGCAGCAGAAGAATATATTCATCATCGAGTCTGGCAATAGAGAAACGTAGCAGCGGTACCAACAGCACTGGCAACGTTAGCAGCGTAAGAACTTTGGAAAAGTTGCAAATGAATAGAATTGTGTAATTTAAAATGTGATTTTTGTCATTTTCTTTTAGTTGGTAACAAAAAGTGGTGTTCCTTCTAAAATTATACTGCCCTTTGTAGAATATTTTCTAGTTGCTAAAAAGAAAAAGTCAAAACTTGCATTATACGAAATAAGTTTTACAAATTCAAGGCACAAAAGCAAACCCAGAAAGAAAGAAAATGCAACAAGATTGCAGTGAAGAAAGTTGGCTGGAAGAGCAATGTCATCGGGAGATCAACGCCCAACACGAAGAATACGAAAGCGAATATGTACGCCATCGTGATACCTCCTTAAGTAATGTATGGGGTGCATTTCAGGATTCGGCCACGGCAGTGGCACATCTATATAGAGGTAAGTTATGACTCCACACCAATTTATAGATTTATATACATATGTACATACATTGTACATAGGCATATATTTATCCGGGCAAATATATAAATTTTTCAAATTAAAATATGCATCCATGCACTAATTTAATATAACATTTGGCTCTGCAATTCATATGTTGAGTGCAGATACAAGTGGGTTCAAATTACCCTTCCCCCAAATGTATGAAAAAAGCACATAAGGTACACATCTAAACTTAGCTATTTACAACCGTGCATGTGAACAAGTCATACATATGTACACTAATATGTATTTATGTAGCATGGATGTCAGCTTGGCTGACGGAATTCTCTGCATACCATAATGACCTTTAGAAAAAGTAGCTAATGTTATTTGGCGTTTAAATTGATGAATTTTGGAAGTTCTTGCTTTGATATGTATATAATCCATTCTCGCATTAATAAAAAATATAATATGCTTTAGTTATACCGTTGTGATAGTTCAATCACGGTACAAATTGCTACAACCATACACGGCAATGTTTTCATGTTCCTTTTTATCCATTTTATCCACATAAGTCTTATGTGTTTTGTTTTTACTCTCCCCCAATGGTATAAGGATTATAGATTAAAAATGTGAGGTTTAAACTGTCATCGGATCAACAATACCACCCTTGCATATACACATGTATAGCTTATTCTACCTACATATTTCCAGTGGTTCTTTTGAAATCAGCTGTTGGAAAGGTCGCTGTCGTTATTAATTGACGGATCAATACAGTACCCTGCATACAACGGGGTAGTTTTCTTTGATGCACTTGTCGAAATTGTTTTTGTTAAGTTGTAGTATCTAACTCACCTAAAATATGCTATCACCAGTTTATTGCAATGGCAGGACTGCTCTGTGTTTAACATTTGGGTAGAGAAGTTTACGACATTTTATATAAGGTTCTATCAGCCTTATTGAGTCCGGTACAGAGGAAATTAATTTTTAACTATCACTACTGACAAACAACAACAAAAATGTCCAAAAACTTAGACATCGTTTGTTAAATATGTATAGCTACTAACAATATTTTCGGCATAAATTATAGTTCTAAAAATTTGTATTTCTATTTGACGAACCTGTAGCTTTTTCGTAAGCATTCTTATCACTCATTCCAAGGGAAACTCTTGGGCTGTTATATATAAAGACTAAACCCATATGAAATATTATTAAACATTGGTTTTAATTACTATTTATATTCTTACAGAGCGTTCTTCCAATAACTATCCGGATACGGGCGCATTATGGCTTCCATTTCAAACAGCTGCAGGCACTGTAACAACGCTTTACAAAGGTAAAAGTCATTTATGCAAAAATTTATGTATATAATAAATATATATCCAACCTTCTCTCGATTCCGAGTTGGGCATACCAAAAAAACTTAAAAACTTTTACAAAAAATAAGCACCACCTGCAACACAAACCAAACTTAAGATCACATCTCCAACACATGTTAACCTTTTCCCAAAATTGAACTTAAACCTAACACTATTTAAAAAGTTGCAAAATTCTTCTAAACCATATAACCTTAATAACTTTCTTTAAAATATACGTTGTCCTGGTTAAAACTTTACTTCCTTAGATATCTCAAACCTCCCTTCCCAATAATTGTACTCATTGAGAGTTAATTAATGTGTGGCTATTGTGCACCCAGTGAACCCACCCAATGTAACTACCGGAATGACTATGGTTTTATCCGACCAAGGATTATTACTCCGGTTTAATCCCCACTCATTGTGGGTACTACAATAACAATCTATCCCTAGCAATACTTTACATTACACATAAAAATATAATCCACTCATGTCAACCTGTTTTTATTTTGATATTTGCAGAAGCATGCGATGGCGTTAAGCGTACCAGTGACTCAGCAGTACAGTGCGGCTATCAGCGGCGCACAAGAGAATTGGCTGATTGGGCAAAGAGTAAAAAACGTCGCATGATACGTCGTGAGGATCTTTTAGCCTACTTGGCTGGCAAACCGCTAACAAATAATAATCGTCGGTGAGTCGCTGCTAAAGTGGCGAAATAAATAAAAGCAACAACACAGCAAACGCAAAAACAACAAAATTAATTGCTTTTACTTTTTCTATTTTTCTATTTTATAGTTCACCAAAGCCAGAACATGCACACACTCATTCAAACGCCAGTGCTGTCTTCAATACAAATGCTTCACATCATACACCGCCTCATATGCACACCTCACATCATCATCATAATCATGTTCAGCAGCATCATCAAGCAAGTGGCGGCGGCGCCGCAACTAATGAGTCAACTAATGATTTGCATACATTCAAAGAAGCGCTTGTCTTAAGGCCACGGTAAGGAATACATAATAATTTAAAGTTCAATTACATTTGCAAGGTGTAACAAAAAATATATATTATAATTAACAACGATCAGGAATAATTACAAACCTCGTGGTTTAGGATATGCCCGAGGTAGGCATACCGGCCGTAAGAGCCCAATATTATGCACAAAGGTAATGACGTGCAACTTCATGGTTGACCTACGGATATGATGAGAGGTCTCTCATTATCCATATTTTCCTCGTTTACGAAAGGGAGGGGTGACATGATCTATAAGGTTGTACTGTTAAAATGGTCAGGAAAACTTACTTTTGCAGAAGGCAATATGTTCGATTGTAGGTATGACTGTCGTAGGGGAAAACTAAACTCCATATACCCCGCGTTCATGGTTCGTCATGTCCTATTCCATACTGCTATTACAACAGTCACAAGCGGACCATAGGTATAACATTTTTAGTCTGATCCTTGCTCCAAACTTGTAGTTGAATATATGTACCTCTGTTATGATTCGACTTTTTAGGATTTTCTAAAACTGATTTTTTCTTACTTTCAGTGGCCCCGAACTTTTTGCATTTGTTGCCAACGAAATCGCCCGTCATTGTAAACGTCCAGCCAGTCCCATCGATGATAAAATGGATATATGCCACTATGGTAGTAAACGTCAGCGTTTCATTTAGAAATTTTAAATTGAATTTAGCTAACGAAGGTAGTGTTAAAGCAATTTAAGTATACTAGTTGCCCTAAACAGTCACGTAAACTTAAAATGGGTATACATACTAAATACATACGCTATTTGGAAGAAGATTAAAAAGTTGGAAAGTCTCAAGGAAATGCAAAGAAAAAAACCACAATATTTGAAAGATAATTTGGCAATAAAGGTGGGGAGATCAAAGTTGAATAAAATTACATTTGAATTAAAAAATTTATAATACTTAATATAAACGCTTAACGTTGCTGCGATACGAATAATACATATGCATACATATATCCTTAAAGAGAACTATGAAAAGGAAGGATTAATACAAGCGCAAATTATGTATTTCCAATTCGAATAAATTTCGCTTTTTTATTTTAATTTGGAATAATGTTAGAATTTCAAATATCAGTAGACTAACATACTTATATACATATGTATGGACATACATACATACATATTTATATACGTATTTACGCCTTGAAATTTTTTTCTCAACCAAATTATTTAATTGGATATAAACCTATTAATCTACATATAATACGAGTATTATATTTAAATTTATATAGACTTTTATAAATTCACAAGTGATGTGAGCGTCCTTATCTGGATCACATTTTTTGCTTTATAAGAAAAAATTATTATTATTATTTGATTATTAACAGTGATTTATATAATCACAAAAAAAAAAGAAGAAAATTAAATTACAAACGTGATTAGTTCTAAGCGTAGTCAACAGCAAAATGCTGTATCAACAAATTTAAAGTCTTACTTGGTATATGGTTCTGGTTTGTATGAATGTATGTATGTATGTAGGTATGTACATGAATTGAAGTGAATACATACATTCATGCATACATACACACGTTTATATGCCATTGTGTACATACATTTAAAAATGTATAAAAGAAAGAAAAGGCACACAAGAATTTTAAGAATTTAGTTTATCTAGAGTTTGTTAAAAATGTAATACGATTTAGTTTTCTACTACAACTAAGTGCTACTACATAAGCGTTGAGAGTTAATTTCTAAATACATACATATAACTCTCATATTAACATCCTATTTGAATGCGTTATAAGCGTAAGCTATTGTACCAATTAATTGATACATAAATATGTACGTGAATTTACATAAATACATATAAAAAACAAATTTTGTGCAGAAAATTAATTTATTTCATGGAAAAAGAAAAGTTATTCGATCTTGGGTAAAAAACACAATAACTTTCATAAAGCAATATTTGATTAACGATTACAGTAATATATATTTCCATCGCTGCTATTCAGTAAACAGCCGAAGATAATGGCGAATCGGACTGCAAATAATACCCGTGTAATCAAATGTTTTCAAAAACAATTAAATGAGTTTCAATTCAAGATTCTTTATTTTATTATAATTCTACAGGTTATACAAATCTTAAGAATCAGCTAGCAAAATCATAAAAAATAGAAAAAGCTTTTTAAAATAACAAAATGACAAATTCTTAATCATATAAGAAAAATTAATTTTCAAAAATTGTTTTTTTTTATATTAATTATTTTTTGTTTAAATGTAGTATTAAAAATTTACCCTATTATCAATCAGACATCCCTATCGTTTATGCTGTGGGTAAATACAACGTAATTTAAAACATTTACAAGATAACTTTATAAAAAATTAGAATGCTATACTCATTGAAGAATTTGCTTGATTCTAAATATCAAACCATACAATCATAGAAATCAAATTTGATTGCAATCTTGATCAGGTGTGATACTGTAACATTTATCTCATATATTCGTATTTAAACTTTTAATATAAGTGGTAATACACAGTGAGGCTTAGTTTTATTAGGATTATCTGAATATAAGGCGATGGTTTTTTCATTTAAATCAAAAACTCCAACGGCAATGGTCTTTACAACTTCATCCAATGAATTATTTTCAATGAAGACACAATATTCACCACCACTACAATCACCCAACATTTTAATGACATCCTTTTTGCAACGCGGCGGTTCGTAATCAGCGAAGGTTTCCATACGGGATTTGCTTGATAACAATTGCCTTTGATTAGCTTCCTTGATGCACAGACGTTCATATCTGAAATTAAGCATAATATGCTAAGTGTCGTGTTCAGTAAAAACTTTTATGTCTACAACACTCCATATCATGGAACTTTCACCCACAGAAACGAATCTATTGTTTTTTGATTGAGTACAATGTTTTAAAATGTTTATTTTCTTTTATTTCATTTATTTAAGGCCACATAGTTTTATGCAATTTTATATACTATATACAATATGTATATAGATCTAAGTACATGATTTCGTTAAATTTATTAGACATGAACTTGTCTAGAGAGCGACCGAACATAATGGCATTACTGGGCGAAAGCGGAATATTTTCAAAGACTAATAACTAAAAACATACCTTTAAATGTGTTATGAAAAAAAAATTTTTAATTTACGTTAAATAGGGTGTGTGAAACTTTAGCTTAATCATGCTGCATCCAACATAGCCGAAACTCGCTCAGCAAATCGAAAAATACTGTCGCTCTCTAATGTGTATACTGATAGGTAAGCTTTTATAATTAACTTATATGCTGACGCGCTTAATCTTTTAATATAAGTGGTAATACACAGTGAGGTTTAGTTTTACTCGGATTATCTGAATATAGGGCAATCGTTTTATCATTTAAATCAAAAACTCCAACAGCAATTGTCTTAACAATTTCATCCATTGAATTATTTTCATTGAAGACACAATATTCACCACCACTACAATCGCCCAACATCTTAATGACATCCTCTTTGCAACTTGGCGGCTGGTAGTCAGCGAAAGTATTCATACGAGATTTGCTTGAATCTAATAACCATTGATTGGCTTCCTTGGTGCATAAGCGCTCATATCTGAAATTGAGTAGAATTTAGAAATAATAAAGAAGCAATACTAAATTCTACTGTAATGTTGCAAAAAGTGTTTGGCATAGAAATCAAGAATCAATTTGGAATTTAGTTTCGGCTGAGAATTGACTGAACACTATTGTGTGATTTTGTTGGCATTGTAGGGATGCTGTGGATTAGGTGAGAAATGCTATAATTTATTCTTTGATTACAAGAATTTCATGCTTTAATTTTTTACACAATCTAGTTTTAGTAAAAGGGCGTGGGGAATAACTACGACTTAAGTGACTACGAGTATACAGTGTCTAGCCTAGTGTCAGTCCATGTCAAAGTTAAAAAGAATTCAAACCTGTTCGCATGACAATTATGGCCGCCACAGCAAACTTCTTTGATATCTAAACGTGATTCATTGCCATCATCTAGTACTGGTGCCATTTCGATATTGTAAAAGTTATGGAACGGGTCGCTTTAAAGGAAGAATGAGCAAAATTTAATTTTCTTTGGCGTTATTTATGATTTTTTATGAAATTCATTCAATACTTACTTTATAAAAGTCATATTGATTGAGCAACCATCGCCCGCACCAACTCCTTCATCCCTGAGTATAGTGAGTGCTTGATCGAAATTTTCAGCACTTAAAAGGGCACGTGTGATGAAATGACGAGCTAAAAAAAAAATTAATTAAAGATTTTGTGGTGTATTTTATGTATAAAAAGTTTTAAGATTGTAGCACCCAAGAAACCCGAGTAGGTGTTTTTAAAATGTTTTAGGGGAGCATAACAAAATTTAAAGCTGCGTATTTTAATATCAGCCTACATGTGATAGAACTAGCACTGGAGGTGTGCATCTCCCATCGAGACTTGTATTTTTCAGAAGTGGAATAAACCGAAGAAGAATTACATGTATGTAAATCTGAATTTGCCCAGCATGAGTTAAGTTAACGTGAACTCCTCTATTATGAATCCATTTAAACTGCGTAATATCAAGCTGCATTGTTTTCGATACGCTAACCGCTAACGTTATTGGGTTGAAGTCCTTTCATTGATTAGGCTTTTACCACACCACCATGACCTACATACAACCAGTGCATAGGTCGGCAAATTGAAATGTGAGGGTGTATTTTTAAACATGGGCGTAATTTCGCTACAGTGGTGCCAAGAACAAAATTATCGCGTCAGTTGCTTAACCGACAGCAAGGATACAATGTAATGTATCTCATGTTACGCTTCCATGGGGAACCGGAAATATAATATTAAGAGACACTGTAAGCCTTTTCATAAAGATTTTGATAAATATGAGGTTGGGGAAAGAGACAATACTTTTTGGGAAAAAACATTTAGGGGGCTGTGCAGCTTTTGTAAAATTTGAAGAACAATTTTCCTTAATAAAAACGCCGTCTGTAAAAGGTCTTCCCTTCCTAAGAATGCTTGACATACCCAATTATCGTGCCATCTGAGGCTGTTAAAGGTGTGCTGACATACTTTTGGGAATAAGCCTAGTTATTGTTGTTTTTGGTTAAAATGTATTTAAAAATGTCGCTTACGTGTTTTGCCACTTCTCAAATGCAATGCTGATAAGGTATTTATGGTAAATACTAAACCATGATGATTATAGCTCATCGTGTAGCCAGGCAAATGGCCGGCATAACAAAGTGACATAAAATGTTCCTCCTTCACTTTATGTTTGCCCTGTGGTGTGTCGTTTATTATATGAGCGACTACGAAATAATAATGGTTAAGTGTAGCTGTAAGTGCGTCCTCCGTGTGAGCAAGAACCCGCTTAAAAATAAATTAAAATAATTACAAAATAACTGAACAACCCATCGAACTCAACAACTTACCGAGTTTTCATTGTTCACAATGATGCTCGAACAGCCAACAGGTGCAATGGCTTGAGTGCCATTGGCGCAAATTGCAGTAATCTCATCCATGTGGAGTAGAAAGAGCTGCAAAGAAATTAACGGCATGTGTGCACATTAATGATTACGAACCAACAATCATGGATGTACATATATTGAAAGACTTTCCTAAGCTGAAACGGTTTAAGTAGCTACCTACTTAATTTGCAAAAAGTGTCAAGTGATTATTTCACAACTTCGTTTGCTTAGCTACAAATCACATTAATTCACATTAGTCCAAGCTCTGTTTCAGTAACTAAACTCTCTAGTCTGTTGCGCAACCAAAACTCAGTACTCAGTACTCATAAAAAACTTGTAATCGATAAACGCTTAGCAGTCGACAATCGTAATAGGGGTTAACTACTTATTAGATAGTGCATGAACAACAAATGCACTTAAAATTTCGACTGATATATGCCAATATAAAAATTCCTAATGTGCGGAAAATTTTTGCTAGCTAATTTATCGATTGCACTCAGTGCATTTATAGATAATTAGCTACTCGTAAAGGCAAGATCACAATTAAGGCTCAATGCCATCATAATGTTACGCTACGATGTTATAACAATTTAGAAATAATATCAAGGATAAACATAATGGATCAATCACTAATGTGACATAATAGTAAGATAAAAAATGCTTTTAATATATATGTACATGTACGAGTATGAGTAGTTAATTAGCTTTTATTTGATTCGTTAGATTTAAATGTACAAATATGTTACGCATGACTTTTTAACAATTGTAAATTGATTTATCGAATTAGATGTCAAATTCAAGGCTACTGAACGGTCTTTTGGGTGTTTCGGATATACATACATACATATTGCTGCTAAGAAAAAATTGTTTGCTTCTATTATTTTGAAGTTTTTGAAGTTTTTGAAATAAGGTTTACAGCACATAGCACCACAGATTAATCAAATAATAGTAAGTAATGCTTATTAAATAATAGAATTTAAGATCAACACATAATTGATCTCGCTAAGAAAAAGTTGATTAATTTACTTCTACAAATATCAACATATAAAGGAAGAAAGCTACCTTGTGTTTGCCCCTATTAAGAAACGATTCTAAAAAACAACCCGTTCACCGAACACACATATTTGTCAGGTGTTTGTAGGAACGCACCTAAATCGATAGCATAAAAATCGTCTTGAATTGACAGTTCGAAGAAGCTATGAACTATGAATTTCGTGGAAAAATTAGAGAAAACGCGTGAATTGTTTTGCAGAATTATTAACAACAAAATTAATACCTTTAAATATATTAAAATATAAATGAATCACGGACAAGCGAAGCGCGTGCTCTAACTCAGCTGTTTTTTCAATTCGCTTCTACTATGAGAGGTGTTTATACCCGCCATCAATGCGTACGGAGATATTAAAGACCGATTTGAAAATGAGTTTAAATCAAAACACTTTGTACTTTCAATGCGAAACTCTATGTACACTTGCGTTTTGAATGAAGGCATATAAATTAAACATAGCAAGAGAGTTCCTTGTGGACATTAAAGTGTATGCGCTATAGAAGAGTTGGGAAATCGACAACGTCATTAATTATATTGAATATAACGATGGCGAACAAAGAATGGGCTTTCTTTTATTTAGAGAACACAGATCAATAAGCAATGAACGCAATGGTGGATGCCTATGGATGGCATCCTGACATATTCTAAGTAAGAGTTTGCTACAGGTAGCCGAAAGTCGCCTTGATCAAAAATTTTGGTACTCGCTCAGCATTAAATTTCTCCACTGACTGATCACCAGAATTTGAAAATTGCCTATCACTGTTATAGAAGATACCATTTAAATTTTGCGCGCGGTACTGATTTATACAGCTTATTATTTAGGCTTAAATTTTTTTATTTTTGGCTAATTGGTAAATAGATTTTTAACAACTTTGCAAAAATTATCCCAAACAAGAAATTAAGTTGCTAAAAACTTTTGATTTTATTATTTATTTATGGCCATTGCAATCATACCACTTTACTTTAAGGTATTCGAATACGAACATGCAATTAGCTGAGTAAGCACATACTATAGCCATAGAACAGATGAAATTGGCATGTCGTAAGTGCTTGATGTGACCATGATCTTTTGTTCTCTGCATTAAATCAGACAATTTTAAAATCGAATTATCCATATGAAATCAATCATTGGCCCTGACAATGCAACATTAAATCACATGATCATAAAAAACAAGCAAGAAATGGAAACTTGTCAAGCAGACGCACTTAATGTTGTTACGCACCCCTGAATATAATGAATAATCTCATTAATGCTTGCCTGCATTGGCTTCCAATTAAATATGGTACATTTGGCATGCATATGTATGTGTGTGTGCATGATTCAATGGCGACTTCAAGGTCAAGAGACATGGTTCAAAGTTTCCGTGAATTGATGTACAAATTAATTCGTTTATTGGCATGGTTGTCAGATGACGTACGCGTTTTGTTTCACAGTGAGGAGAGGGAAATACGAAGATCTGGGGGGGGGGGGAGTTGATGTAAGTCCATTTTTCTAAGAGCGTATGTAGCTATCAAACATATTCGATCAATTTAATAATAAAATTAACTAACACAATTGATGTTGTAGTGATGTAGAATGTAAAGTGATGTACTCACGATGGATGTGATGTGATCTACACTCGATAGATGTGATGTGATGTACGCTCGTTTGACATAATGTGATGTGCTGTGTAGATATATCGATGTTTAAACAAAAAAATAAAATAAAATAATGATAATGATGTGATGTGATGTAATGTAACTGCAATCAGTTAAGAAATTGATCTTGAGCGGAAGCAGAGCAGTTGGTGACATGACGCAGCGAAGCTCAAAAGCAAAGGAAAACAATTGAAATATACCTCGAAGTGATGCGACGCGATTAGCTTGATTTAATTAGTTTTAGCGCATATTGCATGATATAATTATAATGTATGATGTGATCTAGGCTGATGTGATGTCACCATATTATAATTTAGAAAGCAATTGTAGTGATGTGATATAATTGTGATTTGATGTGGTATCATATGATGAGATGTTCTGTAGTGACATTTATTATGAAATAATTTTTTTTATTATTATTTATGTATTCTGAATTAAATTATGCAATACAACGAAGAAATATTATTTTTTTTATTTAATAATTGATTATTCAACACAACAAGAACATATTATTTAACAATTAATTAATTGATTAATCAATAATAAATTATCTCCTTAAATAGAGGCATTAATCGAACATATTAATTTATTATTATGAGAGGAAGTAAGACATATGTTCATGTGTCTGTATGTATGTACAAATGTCTGACAATGATTAAGCGTTGACAACCGCAACGAGTAGTACAAATTTTGGTGTAACCACTTCATCACTATGTACATACATACATACATATGTATGTATGATTATGTTAACATGATTGCGAATAAAATTAGATTGACATGTTTGCAATGCTGTCGCGCATGCCATGTACATATGTATGTATGAATGTACAAACATAATTACAAAAACAAAACATATGTTCACATTATGCGCATGCCACATAAAATGCCATGCAAAATTCGTTTGTTGAATGAAATCATTGCCATCATGTTGTAGACATTTTTTTTTTTACTTTCAATTGGACAAGTTTGATTAAATTTAAAATACTTATGCCATTAAATCTGGGAAGGAATTTTAATCGATCGTAATGCCATAGGAAAAAAATTTACATTTCAATGTTAAAATTATTTATTTAAAATTGATAAATAAGTTGAAAATATGAGTAAACAACTGTGCAACACGCAATGTATGGGGGAAAACCCTGTGAGAAAAATATTTAATTGAAAAGTGAGGAAATCAAATATTTATGAGACAATTTAGAATTAGTGCAAATGTATAAAATTAGCATATACTTTTACTTTTTTGAGTTTTGTTTATTATTAGGAGCGTTCATTACTTAGCGAATAGAATTTAAATCAACAGTTTTTAGAATTTTTTTATATTGGTCTGTATGTTTGCGCGCGCATCACTAAAAAATTGCTTTATTGAATTGAATGGAACTTTTACTGTTGCATTACTAGATGTTTAATTTAAAATATAAGATATCATTTAAGCTGATAGTGGAACCAGTTTCGGAGATGGAGGTATATTAGACCAAGGTGGCTCAAAATGTGTTAAGTTCAATATGCGTATCAAATGAAAGGTACCATATCTTATCTGAAGGCTACCATATCTTATCTGTTATGAAAGATATCGTGATCAAAATCGGACTGAGTCTATTATAAGTTCTAGGATAACCTTATATTCCCTACATGCTTTCCAAAATAAATGCGTGAGATTATTATTTTTATTTGAATGGCATTGATATAAAAGCCAAATCGCATGTCTATTAATACTATTATATCCAATTAGTAAATGAATGGCAACGAATATTGTAATAAATCCTTGTCCTTAACAAATAACAACGGTCATGGCGGCATTTACGGCGGCGGCTACAAAGCATGACAACACGATTTAAGTGTATCGAATGGTGCCACGATTACTCATACGGTAAATTAAGTGCAAATATTTCCTATTCGGATTTTTTTTTGCAATGTTTTTCTTTTGCAATTTTTTGGTTTTTGCACATGCAATATCAATACAACACCCTGTAGGAAAAGAAACTAATCACAAATTAACTTTAACTTTTAACTCTTTCCGTCACTTTTTATTGTTTTTACGACGGTTGGCGAAATCTACGTTTTTAATTTTGCACGAATATTGATTATTATTTCCTTTTAAGTGAAGAGGACACCAATACCTAGAAATACACCCACCACGTGTTGAAAAATTAAAAAAGAAAATAAAAATAAAAAATAAAAAAATTTTTTTTTTTTTGCATTCTTGTGTTACTTTTATTCTATATTCAATAAAGAGCATGACGAAAAGAGTTCACTTAAGTAAAAATGGAGATCGAAATATATAGGCCATTCAACGTAGTCTTTGCTTAACACGCGTTTTATCTTTATTTAACTTGAAAATACATTTAAAATGTTGGTCAATCATAAACAAAGATTTTAGCTAAATTAAAACTAACAGTAAAAAAATTAATTTAATTAAATTTTTTTTCTATATTTTGCAAGGTACCCTGTGTTAACTATTTTATTCACAAACCATATCTACCATAGCTATGGCAATAAGCGAAAAAGGCCAAACTCAAGTTTGGAGTAAGTGATGTGACTTCGCTTAACCAAAGACACAAACCGTGATTTTAAATTGTTAAAATTAGATTTCCTTGTATAAAAATTAAAACTCCGTCTTAGATATAAAATGTATGCTAAGCTGACTATGACAGACATGAAATGATGTTTATTTTAGAATCATGTTTAAGTAGATAAAACTCCATTTTAATTTGACTATGATTATGAGCCATAGAACTTATTATCCGGTCAAAGAAGTTCGCGTTTGAAAAGGGCCGAAATAGTGAGAGGGCGGGGAGCCTAATTTCGTTATTAAGAATTTGGAATATAATAAAAATAAGATGACTGTCCGATTAATTAACACAATACCTAAAATATATAATCGACTCACATATGCCTAATAAATCGATTGCAATAGTGCTGCTCGTTTTCTTATATTCGTGATAGATTTATTTACTTATCTAAGCGAATTAGTACAATTGCACCAACAATTTATATGCGAAACCATTGAGCCAGAGTAAGAGAAAAATGTGATGAAAATACAACAACAGGCGAGAAGAAAGTTAGATACATATAAGGTGTGCAGAAAGAAATTTATCAAAATTTAATTTATGTGAGCGCTGAAACATTTAAAATATTTTCCAAAAACCAAGTGGTCCGCGCTTTATTTGACATTTATAATCAGTGGCGGATCTAGGATTTTGGAAAGGAGGATTTTATAAAATTTCGAGGACGGTTTTTTATCCACATGATGACTTATTAGATTCCGAAGGAGGGGGCTTGGAACCGAAAAGTATCCCGGTGGATGCGCCCCTGATTACAATAGTCCACATGACATGATTCTTGATATTCACTTTCGAGTAAAAATGTTGAAGAATCCCAAATTAAAAATTAAATTTTTTTGAATTGTCTTTCAGACCAAAACGCTTTCTCAAGGGTTAAACTTTCACACTTGGAAGTATTGCACATTTTTGTCTGTTGGGTAACTATTGAAAATAGAATTGTGTTACATATTTATAACTGCCCAACAACAATTGCCCACTGCCCACTGATAGACTTTTTGCTGTTTAATTAGATTTTGTTAGGTTGCGGTGGCGTTATACCGTTAGTTGCATTAGCGTGTGTGTGTGTGTGTATGTATGTATGTAATGTTTGTAAATAGTTTTTAAGCTAACCAATTCACACTGAACTCATTACGAAAATGCAATGCTACATTATATCGATTCCCTTGACTTATGGCGATTGCATTGCCATTTGCGCATTTTTAACGAACTTTTATTAAGTAGCTAAATAGTTGTTTGTGGGAATGTTAATAAGACGCACACATACATATGTAGGTAGCACATATGAATATTTAAACATTAATGCATTTTTTGTTTTTTTTTTTCAAATTTAATTTTTTATAACAGCCATTTGGATCACCTTAATGTAGCATCATAAACAATATGACATTGCGACAGAAAATCATAAATGTATACATAAATATGTTTGTTTGTATGGATGTAAAGATGCATTTTTATTACCGCATTTTAAGATCAATGAAAAATTTATAGCCATTTCGTTTGTCAAACGTTTAGCGCACACAAAAAAATGTATGTTGAATGACAATTAAATAAAATCTGATTGATTGTGAACATTAAATTAATTAATTGTTTTATTAATGGCTTATAAATTAATAAGCTTGAGAGTTTAACAATGATTTAATGCAATTGTTTTTGTTTTGCTTAGAAATCCTACTTCCAACTCATGCATTTATTAATTGACGCTCAACGGTCTAGGTAATTTTGACGTAACAAAGCACGTAAGGAATAATTTCTCTGACATCTTGCTGCTAAAATTTTGTGTAGGAAAATATACTCACCTTATGAAATTCGACTTGTGCACCATCAGCAATGCCTTCAAGTTCTCTGATATATTGCGGGAAGGAATTTTTCACACTCTCTAAAGTTTCATTATAAACCTTTCCTAAAAAAATTAAAAGAGTTTTAGAGTTTAACAAACTGGTATGCAAGCAATGACAACAGCTGTGTTCGGTGGTGATAAAATATTAAAAAATTAAAAAAAAAAATTATAAAATTTTTACTCGCGAAATGTTCGTTGACACGTTAGCAGCTAGAGAACGCATTTTGACATTTTATTGGGAGAGAGAGTTGCATATTTCTTCTCCAGTAAACTTGCAAGTAAAATCAGCTGATCGTGTGAGCGAAAGCAACAACAACAATTAAAAAACGTGAACTATTCCAACCAATCAAAATGGCAACAGCTGTTTCGGCTACAAGTTTTTACTGACTCCTGTTGGGCGGAAACTTTTTTACTTTTCCCATTTCGAGCGAGTTTTATATAATTCTTACTTTATTTACACTTTTTGCAAGTTTTATCACCGAACGCAGCTAATTAAAGTTATGTTATGTTAAATTTAAAATTTTTTTTTTAATTTTTTTATATGCAAAATAGACTTACTTCCTTCATCCTTATTGTATAATGGCAAATATGATTCATTTAAGGGTGAACAAAGCTGTAAAAAGCTTTTGATAATTGAAGCGAATGTACGTCCCTGCAAAAAAAACCATAAAATATATATTTTAAAGAGTACTTTTATCAAGAAAATTTTTAAAATTGTTTTAGCAATTAAAAAAAAAATAAAAAGTATAAGAATTATAACCGGCAGTTGTCCACCTTTACGGGTTCCGCCAGTAGTGAATAATTTAAAAAGGGTCTAGCAACACACACCCACTCTGCATGAACCCTTAGAAGGTATGAAAGCGATTATAAAACACAAAAGAGAACGCAAGAAGAAGACAATTCAATGAACGGCGACGATCACAGCAGCCAAATTATTGCTCATACGCCACGGTGCACGTTAGCTGTCAGAATTGTAGTTGCGCCAGATGTACACATGTCAACGTGCAAAATGGCTCATCGCAAACAAAGAGAGTGCCTAGAATAAGAAGAGGCAGCGACAATGCACAACTATCAATTCGTGTTGGTGAGCAGGGTATTCACGATGCGGTAAGGAAATTTGATCGAATTTGTTGATGGCATGTTGCATTCTATGAACCGAATGATCCCGATTTTACACCTTTCGAATGCCAAAATTACGGGATTGCAGACAATTATTCGGGATTTAATGCATCAATGTGTGAACCACAGTTACTATAGTTACCAAGTATAAATGCTGTTAAAAGTCATTACTTTCAACTCAATTCACAATTTTCGCCTAAATTAAAATTCACTAAGCGAATAACAAAAAACAGTTATCATTAATTTCACACCTTTTGATTCAATTTATTCAAAAGCCGGTTTCTCGTACTCTTAAGTTATATCGCGTGCCTTTCAACATTTTCATTATCAATACAACTGTCACGGAATTTCCTCTATTGGTTTGAATGACCGCGGTCAGTTGACTTTGTTGTCGCTACCTCATGCTGATCATTTGCATATCATGTTGATTTAAAACATATGTATGTATGTGGTGTATACATTAGACCGTTGCAGATTTTATGATTTAAGATATTTTTTTTATAATTTTTTTTTTTACTCCCAATATACATATGTAATGTATTCCCAGCAACGTGATACGCCTTCTAGCAAGAGTATAGTGTTCCCATATCTGCTACATCTTTTTTTGTTTTATTAATATTACAAGCTATATCACAGCTGAGTAAACAAAATAACACTTTTTTTCTTAAACAACCTTGTTAAATTTAAGATAAGTAGTTAGTGATCAATTGATTAGACGTATTTTATAATTGGTAATGATTATTTGAAAGAAACAAAAACTGATTTTTCGCCATTACAAAAAAAAAAAAAAATATTGAAAAAAAAGCAAATATGTATAACAAAACAAAATTCAGAAATAATTAAAAACACTTAAAAAAATTGTAACTTTTACGATTATTAAAAAAACCTAAAATATTGAAAAAAATAACAAAAAAAATCAAACAAAAATCAAAAATACTAAAAATATATGATTTTTACGATTGTTAAAAAATCAAAATATACCAAAAAAAATTAAAAAATATCAAAAAAAAAAACCAAAAACTTCACAAATACTAAAAAAAGATATGATTGACAGCTATCAAACAAATAAAAAAATCAAACAAAATTCAAAAATAATCAAAAACTATTATTTTTACGATTATTAAAAGAACTTAAAAGAATTAAAAAAATTTAAAAAAATCGTAATAAAAAAAAATCAAACAAAAATAAAAATACAAAAAAAAACAAAATAAGGATTTTTACGATTATTAAAAAATCAAATTAAAAATAATAAAACAGAAAAAAACAAAAATTAAAAACACTAAAAAAAATTTCACAAATAATCGAAAAAAATTAAAAAAAAAAAACTAAAAAATAATCAGATTGATTATTTTTAATTTTTTTTGTTTTATTTGTGATATTCGTACAAAGTCATATTTTTTTTGATGTTTTTTAATTAATTCGAAAACAATTATTGAAACATTAAATTAATGGTAATCAATCATTAAATGGATATTCAGGAAACTAATCAAGCAATCTGTGACTTTTCGAATAAAAAGAAATTTTTTATTTGTCAAAAAAATCAAAGCAATGCTTTTATTTATTTTATTATTAATGAGCAAAAGCAATACATTATTTCACACTTTTTTTTTATAACAAATCATATTTTTTTAGATAAAATAAAAATTCACCTAAAAATGAAACACCCTAATGCACATACATTCATACCATGCATTTTTCACATTTAATTGCTGCAATATTTACAAAATATATTTTTTGAACTTTATTATTTTAATTAAATAAATAAATAGATATCTAAACACAAGTTTGTCGTGACTTTTGTTAAACGTTTGTGCAAAAGCCAGCAATTGCCTTCATGCCAACTGTTGTTGTTTGTTTGTTTGGTGCAACAATTAATCCTTATCACAATTTATAACATACATTTTAGCGACATCCAATAAACACATTGCTTTGATTTTTATAAATATTTTATTGTTGTAATGAAGTAGATATTTAAATTAAGTTTAGTTTGCTAAGTTTATTTCATTTTTGTTTTTGTTATTTTCCTGTTTGTTGGCCATGCAACGACCAAAAAAAAAGTACAATAAAATATTTGTGATTTAGTTGCAAAATCGTGATCCACTTAATGACATTCTTGTGTCATGAAAATGCAAATACAAAGCAGCAAGCGCAGCACTCACTGTTGATAATTAACCCAACGTAGAGGGAGGTAGAGTGCGAGTAACTTATTCAAGTAGACCATGGTGCCAAAATGGCCGTCAATCAATGTTTGAAAATGTTGTCATTGTTGGGCAAACCAAAGATATACATATTCCAGGTACATATTAGCCATATTTCAGGTACATACATACATATTTGTTGCATGCATAAGTAAATTAGACTGTGCCGAAAATAATTTTTTTTGTTTTGAAAATTTTCGTCAAACATTAGTATGGCTGTCGGGTTTTTACTTTGGAAGAGGAAGAATAAGAATTTATCGTAACTAAATATGAATAGTATCATGTTTCAGTGACGTCATATTGTTACCAGGCTACAAAATATTAGATACGATTTTAAAACGATACTTAATTATTAAACACGAAATTACCGCACCTTCAGCAAAATCAAGGTCGCACGAACCTGACACACAAATTTGAAACGCTTTCGCTCAAAAGCTGAGGGGTTTTGGGACGAAAACTATATCTCAATTCCGTGAATTCACTTGAAATTGAAATTTAATTTGACTTTTCTTTTATACATACATATGTATATTCCGTCGTGGATAAATACAATAAATACATTATAAATAAATAAAGCACCTTTCACAAAGAATTTACATGCTTTTAATATTTAAATAAGTTTGTTTTAATTATAATATTTTTCTCATATAATTATAACTTTAGAGCTCACTCAGAATTTTAAATTTACATAAATTATATGACAGCGACTCTGATAGACTTCGTCACGCACCTAAATAAAAATAATATACGCAGCAGCAACGAAAAATTGTAGTTTATATTTCAAGATGGTAGTCTGACAATACACTGGTGAAAAAGCATTAAATTTCACCCAATAGTTATGTAGTGATGCGCGAACAAACAGGCAGGCATAGATTAAAATATATGCGTGAGGTTAGAGTATTCCTAAACTGCAAGTAAGACATCTGGTAATGCATAACTGAAAATGAAATTGCGGTCTATACAGGGGTATTTGAATGATGCGCGAACAAACATTCAGACCGACTCTATTATTTTAAGAATCCATATACATAACTGCATTGTCGGTGTTATGTCAAATACCATCATACCTCACAACTAGTTATAAATCTACAGTTTTACACAAACTGAACTTTCTTAAATGTTTTATTTTTTGTAATTGTTTTAAGTTTTTTTGTGAATGGATCTATAAATATATAATAAAATTACTTGTATGATCATATCAATCATTCGTGAGGGTGTGACGCGTGTTAAACTTATACACAATAAGTAATTACTTCATTCATACATATGTATGTATGTAGATACATCACGTTTTATTACCGGTTAGTAATATTTTAGGTATTTTATTGTTTATCGCCAGTTTTATTTAAATAGCAAAGTGTGGATTACAAATTGTATGCGCATTAGACTGACTTAAAAAAGTTAATGGTTTTTTGGTGCCAAATAAATGCACCCGTTTTTCACTTTCTTATAAGCCTCTACTAAGCGTTATAAATTCCAAAAGAAATATCAAAGAGTTTAATACTACACATATAGAACGATTCATAACTTTAGCAGACTCAGAATTAAAATTTTTTAAGATAAATTTTGAAATTATAATCCTTCATAGCCGTTTTCACCAAAAAAATTTTAGTGAAAATTAATTTTTTCGCTGCCAGATTTCATATAAAATCCAAGTAAAAAAATCATTTAAACTTTTTTTTTTTAAACCTTACAGCCGGTTAAACATCGGGTTTAATTCCAGGTTTGAAAAGTATTTGAATTTTCAAAGTGATTTACAACATACATACATATTTTCCCAATTAAGGTTGAACATTTTTTCAGTTTGAAAACCATTCGAGTTCATTTTCATTGCACCTGCATGGCAACACTCGTATTTTATGTCATTCTGACTGTCAGAATCTGACATCAAAAATTAATCGCAACACGTGATCGAACGAAAAATTGGCAAAACATTAAACATTAAAAAAGGAAAAAAAAAAAAATAAAAGGATGTATATTTGTGTGACAAGAGGTAGTATTTGTAATATATTATAATGCGCATTGTGTTTTAATAAGAAGGCAATGAATCAAAAACGTTCCATCTATGGGTGGAGGAGAAAAAATAATTGAGGAAACGCTGTAAAAAATATTTAACTGCTGACTGGGATGATTGTGCTTCTGCCAAATTGAGAGAATGAGGAACGCTTTGTCTATTGGATTTATCATTGCTGGACTCCAATCTGTATACCAGCTTGCTCGTAATAACTTGAGTAACTACTGCGGCTGCTGTGCCTCTCTAAGGTATAACATCAGTAGAACTTTTCGAAGATTTTACGATAAATTGAATGGCGAAGAATTGTTCAATGGTTGGCAAGATGGGACATTTTTATTGATTGATTGACTTTGAATGCTAAAAAAAGGAAAAAATAAAAAAAATATTTTTGTGTATAATTACTCAATTTGGGAGAAACAGTGAAGCGCGTTTTGTCGCCCCAAAATCGTTGCGTTGAACAATTTTTCAGTTCGTATTTAATGACGTCTGCTTAAACAATCAGCAGTTTTACGATCTAAAGATTTATTGTGATTGAATATTCACGCCGGGTTTTATCAATCAGCATTTAACATTACATATCACAAAAGTTAATTAGATACATATATACTCAAATAGCTAGAATGTGTACAGTAAACAAAGTGCCCACTAAATTTTACATACAAAATTTTATTTGTTTCTTTCAAATGCGCTCATTCATGATTTTTTTATTTTTAGGATTTTTATTTTTCTTAAAAACGTCACACTTGGTTTAATTAAACCGGTTACTGATTATAACGAAATTATTGATATTTGCAAATATTTACAAAACAGACAGCCAAGTCCGCATTGCATTTAATCTCAATAGAAAATGAAACACAAATCAATTCGATTGACCTTTAATGAAATTATGTTTTTAAGTAGGCAGCAACTTTCCCTGAATCTGAATTTTCAAAAGGAAGCATTTCTATGCCGGACAGTTCTGTAGCATTGCTGTTAATTTACGTAGCTTTTAAGCAGGTGTTAAGTAGACTGCTAATTAAATTAACTTCTTCAGACATTGATATGTATGTACATAATGACATTAGGGTGGTCTATTTTTCGACTTTACTGGAAATTGGATTTCTTATTGAAAATTAGAAAAAAAAAAATTCATTTAAAATTTTATTTGTTTATACTAATTGCTGAGGGAAGTTGGATTTTTGCTTCAATTAAATTTTCCGTTTAAAATTTTTTTGGAATAATATGAGTCTTCAAGTATTATACTGCCAATGACATTTAACCAATAGTTTTAAGTTATGAAAATGAAAATAACCTATAGACTGGGACAAAACAAAAATTTATGAAATTTTATATTTCTTTTCATAATGACGAAATACTGTAAAAGTACAGTTATTAGCATTCATTTCTGAAGGTCTATTACCTTCTTTCAATAGTATCTAATACAATGGGGTAAACTTGCAAATTGTAGGCACGTAATAGTTTTAAAACAGTTTTATAGCTGGCACCAAACAATGCATTGTTTTAAGCACAAGTGTCTGAATTGGAAATTTTCCTGTATTTATATCATTGTTGTATTTACTAAAAATATAATAAAGATATGGGGTCGTAATAGAAAATACAGAATTTTTTACTCGTGTTTCATAAAACAAATAAAATTAGTTCAAAAGCAATAATCAGTAGAAAGTAAATACCAGGGATCAATCTATTGAGTAAACTTTTAAGAAACTATTTTTCTGATTATTAAATCTAGAAATTTCAATGACGAATAATAATCAGAATGCTTAGTAAAGACTGATTTTTTTTGCCTGAGCTGATATTATATCACAAAAAAAAAAACACGTTTGGAGAAATGTTTTAGGGATGATGATTGGAAATTTTGTGGTCATAAATAAAAATTATGAGTTCTAAGCATTTTTCGTTTATGACTACGAATGTATAGATAATACTTGTGAGTCTAATAAAATTGTGACTGTACGTTATCTGTTTAATAAAGATAAATTGGGGGGACATTTATTATTTATTTACTTGTTTAATTGAAGTTATAGTTATGCCGCTATATTTTTGAATAACCGAAATCAAATCAACAGTTTTTAGAATTTTTGTCCGCCTACCTACAAACTGAGAAACAGCAATGTATTTATGTGTGAAAAATTTTAAAATAATTTTTGGTTTGTTTCATTTTTTCTTTATTTTATTTGCTTTATTTAATTCAATTCTATTTGAGGAGGTCCATAACAAAACGCAATAATTCCACCAAAACAGTTTTTTGGAAAAACGAAAAAAACTAATTTAAAAATAAAATTAATTTAATTGGATACATATGGAAATGTTTCATTTTGGTCTGAACTAATATTTTTGGCGTTGAATAACAGTAAAATTATTGACCTTTGGAATGTTTTATAGCAATGGTTACATAGGTTTTAATGCGTAGAATTGGTTTTAGTTAAAAAACCAAAATATTTGAAAAGTGGAATTGTTGCGTTTTGTTATGGACCTCCTCATTTCTTTTATTTAATTTTTTATTTTTTTTATTTTATTTTATTTTTTATTTTGTTTTATTTTACTTATTTTTTATTTTATATTTTATTTTATTTACTTTTTTTTATTTTGTATTATTTCATTTTATTTTATTTTATTTTATTTTATTTTATTTTATTTAATTTTTTATTTTTTTTATTTTATTTTATTTTTTATTTTGTTTTATTTTACTTATTTTTTATTTTATATTTTATTTTATTTACTTTTTTTTATTTTGTATTATTTCATTTTATTTTATTTTATTTTATTTTATTTCCTCTTCTTTTAATTTATTTTATTTTATTTTATTTTATTTTATTTTGTTTTATTTCATTTTATTTTATTTTATTTTAATAAATGCACTGCAGGACACGTGCTTCACCAGCTCTGCACTTTACAAAATTCATTTTATCTGCCTTGCAGCTCTTGACTAGAACAAATATTGTTTTTGTCTACTCATTTGCTCAAAAAAAAAAAAATCGGAGATAACTTTTTTGTCTACCCACTACTACTACTACTACTCTAAAGCTAAATACTTCGTAATCTCACCATATCAAAACCGACATCATAATGAGTGCCTCTCGTATAGAGCACCGGTATGGCTTGACGTCTTGGTATATTTGTAGGAGCCATGCGTAGATTTTCGCTTATCAACAAATGTTTGGAATAACACTTTACGCTTATCAAAAACGTTTATTTAATATAATAATAAAATAAAAACAAAATTTAGAGATAAACAAATACAGCCATACAAATAAAAAACACAACTGAAAATATTAGAAATGCAAATATGTAACCGAACAAGTTAAACTTAATCGATGGGAATAATAGCATTAAGCGTTTAGAGCAAAAAAAATCGCATAACTTAATTAGTTAATCAATTAGCACTTTTATATAACCACGACGGCGCCAAAATTAATTTGTAGTTTTTTTTTAGTTTTATCCCGACTGTCCAGAATTTTTATTTGTTGTGGATTTTATTATTTTTTTTTTTTTGGTTCGAAAATACTTTTTCAATAGATTTAAATATGTAGCTCCAGACCGTTTGGCGGCAATAGTTATACTGAATGAATTGAAAATTCTTAGTTGCGAAGAGACTTCGTTTGCTTGCCGGGGTTTTTGTAAGTCGTTTGGTTCGTTAGCTTTTTAGCGTCCGCATAACGTCGCGTAACTTCAGTTATCGCTTGAATACCCTACAGCTAAGCCAACTAGTTGTAATCTATGGCACTCAGCTGACGTTTTTCATATACAGAAATAATGTTTTAAGATGCGGTGTAATAACAACGAAGGAAATAATTTATTGATATTTGGAATATGAAAATGTGTACTCAGACCAAAAATACATATGTCGATTGAGCGAATACATCACTTTACATGAGTATTTTGACATAGTAAACCGAAACGTGCGTTATAGCCTATAAGAGATTCGGGTCAACGCAACAGATCGCCGAGGCTTGACAAGTCCTATTTGAGAAGAATTAAAAAAGAGCAAAAATTATTACTAAATTTGTGGAGGGCAATGTGTTGAAAAAGAAAATGTTTTTTTGCCGAAAAAGATTTTTTTTCAAGTACTCGACCACAGAGTCAAACTTTGGTGCTGGAAACTTGAAAAATAAATAAAACTTTTACTTTTTACCCAGTTTGATATTAGTCCAAAAAAATATAGTTCGTAACTAGTTTTATGTGTAACCATTTTCTGGTTTTACTGCAGGGTATACTCATACCATGTAGTTAAAAAGTGTTCTACAAAATTGAAATGAAAAAAATTTTATAACAATAAATAAAAGCAAACATAGTATGAATATAAAACTCACGACGTTAATACCACAATTTACGTATTCATGCAAAAGTACTTGTCTATTTGGGCCTATTGAAGTCTTTGAGTATGTATGTATGTATATTTTATGTACGGATGCATTTACGCTTTGAAGTGGCTAATTTGTTTTTGTTTGTGTGCTGTTTAATTGTTGAGATGTTACCAATGCTAATTAATTTTTTTGTTGTGATGTCAAATAGTTACGTTACCGTTAAGCGGTTTGACATTTCTTGACACATACAATGTTAGCATGTTGGCCAAAACAAAACAAAGTCCAAATGGAGTCATGACAACAATTGCAGGGGTGGTTGTGCATTTAGCGGTGAGAACTTCACTCAGAACACATACATATTTGTAAGACCTAAGGTTCGAACTAAGTATCTAACACAATTAATTTTTATTTTTTATTATATTTGTATTTAACTTACTTTTATTTTTATTTTGTTTAATTTTTAACAAATCGTTTGTCTGCTTGTGACCTGCCCAGGCACAGCCTACAAATGACTGACTCTTTCATTCTAGACTAGAACTCAAAGCAACAGTGCAACTGACTCATAAGGACGAAACAATAAAAAATAAGCCACTCATTACATTTTCGCATGCTTTTAATTTGGTCATTGCTCTCAATGGTTTCCACGTGTCTAATAGATACACATGTATGTACATACATACATACATATATATATACTTAACTATAATAAAAGCACAAATGAATATTGTTTTGCATTCTACATTATAGCCATCTACACCCACTTCCCTAACAGCTTATTAATTCATTCAACAAGTGCCGACAAAGTGATTTATTTAATATATATAATTGCCAGTAACTATCATATTACAAAAGGCAAAGTGATTTAAAAGCTTTTAATAACTATAATAGTCTTGGTCCACATCGATTTCTTTTTTTTAGTTTTAATGTTGAAATCATTTTTTTTATTTAATCAATAGCAATAACTTTACATTTTTAAAATCACGCTGCCACCAGGTTTTCAGCACTTTAGACTGGATGTTAGAGCATAAGAATATCACGACAACATAAATGTATTTATCTGTATGTACATATGTATGTATGTATGGCTGCGTTGGAATCCGTAAAAAAAAGTATTATAATATAAACTAGTGAACAAACAAAATAAAATAAAATAAAATAAAATAAAATAAAATAAAATAAAATAAAATAAAATAAAATAAAATAAAATAAAATAAATTAAAATAAAATAAAATGAAATGAAATAAATAAAAGTAAAATAAAATAAACTTTAAAAAATTAAATGAAAAAAAATAAATAAATTTAAAAAAAATGAAATTTAAAAAAATATGAAATGAAATAAAATAAAATAAAATAAATAATAGTAAAATAAAATAAAATTTTTTTAAATTTTAATTAAAAAAAAAAATTTTGTAGTACATACCGTTTGCCGGGACGTATGAGTAACCTTTTGACATGAATGAAAAGGTCAATCAATCTAAATTTAATAAAAATAACCAACTTTTATATAGAGTAAATAAGTTTGCGTTTACGATCACACCTTTTTTGAAAATATCAGTTTTGTTGTTGTTTAACTAGTTCAAAAAAAATTATAATTTTAAATTACGTTATTATTTCTAATTTATTCTACAGTACGCTTGGTTCAGGTTAAATGCAATCTCAAACAAAGATTACACTGTGCTGCAGTTAAGTGATGATATTTTTAGTAATAAATTGATTAAAATTATAATAGTTAACTTTTTCCAAAGGGCTACCTTTCACTTTATGGTATATACATATAAGTCTAAATTATTCAGACTTTCCTACAACCAGTATATTATTAAAAAAATTTTTAATTTTTTTTTTAATTTGAAATACACAGACTTAATGAGATCGCTGTCTCCAGAATGCATTCAATATTTGAAATGATAATATTTATGACTTGTATCAAATTATATACTTAATGGGAAAAATTATTAAAATTGCACTAATGTTGAAAAAAATCGATTATTTTATTTAGAACAATAACTCGACTCTCATCGTTTGTACGGGTATCTATGAATGTATTTGTGTCTGAAAGTGAGTTTATTACGATAATGAGACAATCTTTTAATTGCACTTGATAACATATTATTAAATGTACGACTTTTTTTTTTTATTATTTTATGAGTTTATGAGTTTATTAACATAACTGTATGTGCGTGTTTATGTTCCATATGTGCTGATAACAAATCAAAATCTTAAGACAATAAGCAAACTGTTCAAAGGTGAGAAAGATGATGTGAATTTATATATGTACGTTGATAATAGGGATGTTGGGTTTCCGTGCTTTTTAGGGTCGTTTTAGCATTTTAAAATCACGGTTTGTGTCTATGGTTGTGCAATGCCACAACACCTACTCCAAACTTGAGTTTGGATTTTTTCGCTAATTGCCACAGCTGTGCTATGGTTTGTGAATAAAATAGCCGACACAGGGTGACCTTGTGCAATAAAAGAATTCTTAATACTTCCAACCAACTTAATTTTTTTTGATATGGTTATGGGGCATTTTCTCCAATCCAAGTTATTTTGGACATTGCATCTATCTATCCAAAATTTTTTGGTTTTTTGTGGTACCGTGAGCTATTTGGGAGCTTGATTGGCAATCTACATGTAGAATCAATATTTAATTATAAATAAATGTCATTAATCTATTCAATTGAAATTTTATTTTTAAATATATATGTATGTATACTTTCGCATCAATCATTTATGTTTCTACCCTGCAGTGAAACGAACTACTTAAAAACTAGTGAATTACCTATTATTATTAGAAAATACTGGTTTCACTCTGTTATAGCTACCGCGTTAACATTGTAATGAATTTAATGTTGATTTTTCATTTTGTCGGTGTCGTTTCATTGCTCGCTGCAGCAAATGAGATTGAAGAAACCATAGAAATTGCCCTGACGCAAAACTGAATTATATTATGTTCGGTAACACCTGCGATTAAATTCACTTCTTTGTTCAATTTTTTTGTGCAAGTTAACAAATCAATACGCAAAATTAAATATATGCACCTTTGTTAATGCAATTGGAAATATACAAACATACATACATACATAAGTATATACACACATGTGTAATGTGTAAAATTCTGATAATTATTTTAACACCCTTGCTTTGCTGTTTTGTTTTTTAAAGAACTCTGACGACGCTTGACAAACATTTAAAAGGTTTCTTTCTTGTTTCTGTCTTGTATATTGGCCCACATTAAAACACAATTCGACCTAAAATACGCTCTTTAGTACACATGTATGTGCAATTTTCATTTAGTACATCACTAATTGAAAAAAAAAATTCAGTCTGTAACACTTTCACATCACAAGGTGTCACCAAATTGAGAATGACATAAAACTCTCTCGAAGAGCAAAAAGTAAAAAGTTTCAACCGAACAGGAGTCAGTAAAAACTTGCAACCAAAACATCTGTTGCCATTTTGATTGGTTAGTAGTTAAAATTTTTGTTGTTGCTTTCACTTGTCACGATCAGCTGTTTCTCACTTACAATTTTTACGGAGTGGAATTCCCACAGTAAAAACTTGCAGCCCTCTCTGTCAATGAAATGTCAAAATGCGCTCTCTCGCTGCTGGTAAAATATTTATTAAATTTCTAAAAATTTCAATGTTACCGAACACATGTTGCGAACGCATGGATGACTCGATCAATGCTTTGACAGTAAATATCAGAATAGTCGAGCAATTACTGCCTTATCAATTGGCCTTATCCTGTTCTCTTTGCATTAGAATATCGTTGTCAAAACAAATAGAAGCTCTAGTGTTGTTTTTTTTTTCGAAATGTGGACAGTTAGAAGTTTGATCTAGTCATTTTAAAATTAAAACTCTGTCTAAGACAAAATTTATTTTAAGTTGACTTTCACAGACATGAAATGATCTTTATTTTAGAATCATGTTTAACTAAATAAAATCCTTTTTTAACTGGACTATGATTATGGCCCAATGAAACTACCTTCAGTTTACTGTCATGTACAGTGCTTCTTCTTTATAAATTAAAAAAAACTCTCACTCAGCTTATATTTATATTCGCATTTCACGTTAGAAACCATTAAATTTAGGCATAAATTGAATGAAGAAGATCATATAAGTGGCTATTGAACCCAACACCTGAAAAAAAAAATTCAAATATTTAACAAAAATAATATAAGTAAGCAATCATAGGAACATACATTTTTTTTGTAAAGCGACAACAACTTACATCTTTTGCCATGTTACAATTTAAAACAAAAAAACCGAAGCCATCGATAATGATCTGTTGATGAAGCAATTGCAGAGAAAAACATTGAAGCTAAAATTATACAAAGCACATAATTTATGTATGATTGTAATTAAGTTTACTTGTTAATTTGTTACACGTTTTTTAGCCTGAGGTGTTGTTCTTGTTTTTTTTTTTGTGTTTCGTTTTTTTTTTTTTGCAAATCGAAAACTTACCCGTGTTGAAATATTGCGATCTTCAATGTCATGGCGTATTTTATGTATGTTGTGAGCGAGAAAATTTGTCTGAATCATAAATAAATGATTGAAATAGATATTAATGTGGTAATTTAGCGAGAAATGTTAAATGTTGCATTTATTAGAGATGTGACGGATGTGAGTTTGCCAGAATCAAAATAGGATGTTTCAAATTTGAGCAAGCGCGACTGGAATTGACGATGAAACCAAACGCCAGTAGGGGGAACGAAAGAAAATTTAACGGAAAACAATAATTTGATAATGTCCCACTATGGACCTAATGATCAGTTTGATAATATTTCGCTACATTACAGTATGTTAATAAACTAGTCTTGTAGTTTGTAAGATTTAAGCAAATGAATTGGAAGGAACTTATGTACGGACTTTCCTTATATATCGATTTAAAAAATTTGGATCTCAGTCTAAAATGTAATGGAAACCCCGTCTCATCCCTAGTAAACATATATGTATGTACATAGCATACTTACCGATCGCATACAATTTCGTGATGTAATTAACAATAGAAATATGGTCATGGCAGACGGAACAATTAAAATGTATTCTGTAATAGATATATGGTTGATTAAATTAATTAAAAGAATATATGTATATTTAGGCGGAAAACAGCGAATCTCAAAAGCATCAAAAACACTCGATTTTTTAAGTAATCATAGTGGTTGCTTAACACGCGTTTAATTAAAATATTTACTTAACTTAAAAATACATTTAAAATGTCATAGTCATTTTAAAGAAAGATTTTAGTTAAAGTGTAATGTAACAGGGTTCACTTATGAGAAAAATTAGAAAAAAGATAAAAGAAATTGCTTATGTTTTGCAAGGTCACCCTGTGTCAACTATTTTGTGCACAAACCATATCACAGCTGTGACAATAAGCTAAAAAAGCCAAACTCAAGTTTGGTGTTAGGGTTGTGACAGCACAAGCATAGACAGAAACCATGATTTTAAAATGTTAAAATTATAACTTCATCTTAGACATAAAATATATTTTAAGTTGACTATGACAGACAAGAAATGATGTTTATTTTAGAATCATGTTAACGTAAAAATATCTTACCAATAATATGCTCGCCGTTATAGAACATCCAATATGACCAATAACATTCAGATAAAATCATTACATATTCTTTAAGATAATTACAAGCGATTGACACGCCTACCGATTGTTTAAGTAGCGAACACATTTCGTAAATATCTTGATAGCATTCCATAAGTAAATGTAATTCGGCGCATATGCGCTTTTCAAAATCGTCTAATTTTTGTTGTTGTGTATGATGAAGCGAATCACCAACGACCACACCACATCTACTAAATTCTACCAAACGTTCAACATTCTTATTGAGTTGCTCCAATTCGATGCGCAACAATTCAATGAAATGTACAATTTGTACCGAACGAAATTGACAAATTATACCACTCGGTATGAATGGTATAAAAAATATTAACCATTGACGTTTATGTGAAATTTCCGAAGCATAATTAATTACAATGACAATAACGATCGACATAAATAAAGCACTTCTCCAAAAGAATGAACGAAATAGGCGATAACCAGCACAGTAGTTACTGGGACGAGACCATTTGCTATGTTGGCGCGAATATAAAAATAGAAATTTATACATATATTTACGCCTGATTAACGTCTCAATAATAATGGCAAAATGTGCAATAATTGTAGTACTCAATTTTACGAAATCATTGAATATTCCAAAGCTATCGCAATTATACAAATTTGAATCTTCATTTATGATTGTCCACAAATGAATTAAAACTATGAAAATAATATGCAAATAACTCCATAACAACAGGAATCGGTTTTGTAGTGACATGCTGTGGTGGTGGTGGTGGTGATGGTGACTTTGATGTTGTGGGCGTTGGTTGACCGTGACGAGGTCACATTTCAATTGTAACGGCACTGAACAAAGACCCAACAGCTGATAAAGTCGCAGGTGCAGCAAAGTGAAACGATCCAATTGTATCGGTGGTGGCTGCTGTGCGGTGGCAGCTGGCTTTCGTTGTTGCATTTTTTGTTTGTTTATTTTTTTAAGTAGTTGGCGCTTGTCACTTCACGTAAGTCAAGTGCTTTTTTATTAACTTTTTTTTATTTATTTACATATGTAAGTAGTATTGAATGGTTTTTATTTTTTATCTTTTCGTCGTTAATACCCAACTTAAATAGCTCACAATAGACTGGCAGCCACTTATGCAAACACTTCTTACAAAGGGGTGTCAACTAAGAGCGTATTTTGTGCTAGCCAATTCCATTAATGTATCTAAGTACGTAACTCACTTTTGTTGTCGTGAAGCGTGCCCTCGATCCTAATCACCAATTTCTGAATTAAACTGATTAATTGTCTTTGCCATTATTAATTGATCTTTTATTGTAAAGGGTGTTTCCGCAATGTTATAGCACTCATATTTGTTTATTTATTTTGTAAGCCAATAAGCATCAGAAATATTTTTAGAAAATATGAGAAATACAATTTACTTGATATTATAAAAATTAAAAAATGAATGAATTATGAAAAAGAAAAATTAAAATCGAAATGCCAAGAAAAAAATATAAGAAGACAGACCTTTCCAATCCTGGTCTTACACTGCATCATTGATATAAAAAATTTGATTTAAAAATTGCAACACCTTATCCAGACATAAACTTTTAAAAATGGCACCATTTTGATTATATCCTTCGAAGAATCAAAGCCATTCACGGCAAGATATTTACACCTTGACTTTTCCAAATTGAATAGCTGCGCATGAAATAGTTTTATGAATTTCCATCGAAAAGTTTGACTAATAGTTTACTAATGAGCTAATGGAAATTGCGACCGTTTTTTCTATGAAAAATGTATTTCATATACAGTTGTGTTCGTTATAATAGTAGTGAAATTAAATTGCATATCGTTAGCCAAAATAAAAAGAAGCTGTGTTTTTAGGAATTTTCATTTAAAATATAGCAAATTCCACAAGGAAAAAATTTTTCATCTTGCGTTGTATGGTATAACTCATAAAAGTTTTGTAGCGATTTCTAACTTGTATAATTTAATAGTAAAATTGATTGGTCTACAAAACTGCATATTCAAACATTTTCTAGAAATTCGGGCAAAAAATTCAAAGGTTTTGATAAACAACTCATACAGTTTAATTTGCTTTACTCAACTTTGAATAAACTTTGAAATTTCTTTTAATGTGGGCTTTGTCATGGAATGTGCTGTATCATAAAAATTTGACAGCTGTTCTTTTAAAAAATTCGATACGTATAAAAGGAACACCCTTTATGCATAATAGACATGTCGTTATGATAACTGTACTCATATGCAGGAGCGGCAGGAAACTCATTTAATGAGTTTAATTTGTTGTCAAACGGTAAAAAATTGACTTGCTAACAAATTGAATGTGCTAATGTGCTTGAAATATTCGGATAAGAGCGAAGATTAATTTTGGAGTTTTAATATTTTTTCTTATAAAACATCTGCTAGACTACAGATAGGTACATATGTACATACATACAACCTAACCTAACCTAACATACATATGTACTATATATTAAATTTAATTATTTCATTGACGCTAAAGCAGTCTAGGCGATTTGGGCTGTTCAGTATCATGGTCCGCTAGTCATGCCTCCCAGCGATAAATGATGCAAACTGGAAACACTTAGAGAGGCTAAGCAATTCCCTCTGAGAGTCTCAAATACAAATCTCTATTGCTATAACCATTTATTTATGCCATGGGTTGCCGCCTAATAGACCTGGAAAAATACTAAAAATTATTACAGAATTATTTGAATTTAATTGTATGAATAATTTTTTTTGAATAACTTGGCCACCTCTGCTTTATACCGTTACAAACTACGGTTGTGTGGAAAAAGCTATAACACCCTGTGTCGTATAACAGCTGAGTACAAAAAATATCACTCCACTAACCTGTTCAATAGTCGATTGAGTTTACACAGCAGCGTGTCGATAATCAATTTAAAACTAATTCATTGGTATAGCACTTTTAATACCTAATATACTATCACTTCATCGATATGCAAATAGTAAACAGAAACATTCTAAATTAATAATTCGTTATTTTATTTAGTTTGAATGCAATTAAATTTCAGATGAAATATTCGCTTTAGTTATAAATGAAACTTTGTGCAATGTGTGGTGTTCAAATACCTTTCGTGGTGCGTTATCACATCCGTCTGTTTCAAGTTATCGGTTGTTTGGCTGCTTCTTTGCATATCAAAGACGCAAAGCAAAAACGAGCACAAAAACGTCTTGTATTATGGATCTATTTTCTGTTACTCTATTTTACGCTAACAACGCTGAATACTTTCATACGACCTGCTGAGTTCCTCTTTACACAAACAAATTTTGGTTACTTCATTGATAGCTCAAAAATATACTTGGAATATGTGACAGTCTTTGTTATTTACGTTGAGACGTTAATGAGCCGAGCTGCCTTACGAAGCTTTTGGTCACATTATGCAATTCTTAATCAATGTAGAACAGCTGAGAAATTGAAATCATCCCGCTCGAATTGGACATCACAATGGCGTACCCATGGCCATTTCCTATGCATTTGTTATGGCATTACCGCACTCGATGTGATTTTACAAATTTTTTATCTCATAATTATGCCTATAAATGCGCATGCCATACGTTTTTGGGTTATGATTCTACCTTTTATTTATGTTATACATTTGCGTAATATGCAAATCATTTTTCATATCGAAATCATGCGTCATGAACTTGAGAAATTGCGCAGAGAGCTGAGCCTATTGACGGAATATACAAATTTAGCACGTCACATTGTTCCGTCAGTGAAATTTGAAGACTTTATGTGTCACAAGTTGGCCGAGAAGCAGTTGGTTTATCAACGCATCTATGAAATGTTTGATTACTTTCAACAATCATTTGGTTTATCGACAATTGCAGTTCTTCTAATGATTTATTGTCGTGTGGTGCTTGATGCATACTTTGTGGTTTACTTTGAAACTTCGAGGGGCAGAAAGTGGATAGGTAATTGAGTGTGAAATCATATACATAGATAAAGGACCATAATCATAGTCAAATTAAAATAATGTTTTATCAACGACGAAAACGTCATTTTACCATTTAAAAATTATGGTTTGTGTCTATGGTTTGTGATATGGCTTACGCTAAACTTGAGTTTGCTTTTTTCGCTTATTGCCACAGTTATGCTATGGTTTGTGAGTAAAATAGTTGACACAGCGTGACCTTGCAAAATATAAACGATTTCTTCATACCACCAATCAACTTAATTTTTCTTCATATGGGGACCCTGTTACATTTCATTTTAGCTAAAATCTTTGTTTAATATGTGTATTTTTGCGGTAATAAAATCGTTTGGTAATTTTTACATTATTTCGGTATTCGTAAACACCAAATAAATACCACAGGAAATGCACCGTATGAACACTTTTTACACGAAATGTTGATCATATTATCCTCTAACGGCATTTTTTTGCTTTGGGGATAGTAATTGTCAGTGATATAATCATCCAGTTACAAAATTATCGGTAGCACCCAGAATAAGCGAGCAATTGCGAGTGTCGACCCGATCGATCAACTAGCGACTGTGAATGCTCAATCGATCATCTTTCTAACGCATTTTTGGGGTCGTTGGCGTGTCGATTGATTTGAAAAGTGCTAATAAAATGAATAAAAAGTAAATTATTGGCAAAATATTTAAAATACATACATTAAAAACGTGCAATTTTTGTTCGATCAAGTTACACAATACCAAAATAAAATACGATCGACTCAATCGACAAATTTCTATTCTACTGCAAATCGACATTCGCAAAGGGGTGATTGATGTGCTAAGAATAATGACTTAATCCATTAATTCTCTATACTAAAATCATGCTTTCGATTCTTAGCTATTTTCTTTTCAATTCTTATAACCAAAGTGCAATTAAATTAATTAGTTAACTGTCTTGTCAAACGCTGTCAATTTATTAAGAAATTATAAACATACCTACACACATGAATTGTAACTCGCTTTTAGCGTTTAGTTGAACTTAAAACTTCGCCATGTCCATTCAAATCCCTTTTGTTGTGCGCATCCATATTCGTTTCTTTCAAATAATCGGTTGCTTTGATGCTTCGCTGCATGCACGAATACAACAACAAAAGCATGCTGAACAACGACTTGTAATTTGGACAAATTTACTCTTGTTGTTGGTTACTTTAATCACCATTAACATATTTTGCCGTCCCGAAGAGTTTCTTTTAGCACGTGATCTCTTCGGTTATTTTAACGATTTTCTAAAAGTGTCAAATGCTCAATTAACGATTGCTATTATATACATCGAAACGATTATGCAGCGCCGTGCCTTATTAAGTTTCTGGCAACGATACTCGATTCTAAATCAAAGCATACCAACTAAAAAATTCGAATTAAATGGCACAAAATGGCGTCAGCAGTTGCAAATACATCGCCATTTTCTATGCATTTTTTATGGCATAACCATACTTGATTTGTTTTTAAGAACAATATTTTTCACATTTCGATCAAGGCATCTATTTTGGATTTTGTTTATACCTTTTAGTTATATAGCGCATTTTAGAAATATGCAAATTATATTTCATATGGAAATTATACGTCATGAGATGGAAAAGTTGCGCGGGGAGCTAAACTTGCTGGCGGCATATACAAGTTTTGCAGATCGGATTGTGCCTTTTGTAGGTTTTGAAAATTTTGTGCGTCGAAAGTTGGCCGAGCAACAGCTGATATTTCAGCACATTTACGAGATGTTTGCTTATTTTCAGCAAGCCTTTGGTATGTCTACCGTAGCTGTGCTTGTAATGATTTATCTGCGCGTGGTTACCAATGCTTATTTTATGATCTACAATAACATATTTAATTGGGAATCTTTAGGTAGATATACCTTTTCTTATAGTTCTGTAAATTTATTTATTTATTTATTTATATAATACTATGGTAAAATATAGTAGTGGAACTATTAATGATAGAAAGATCAGAGTCAAAAGATCCGAGAGTCATATTAAAAAAAGATTTTAGCTAAATGAAATGTAACAGGGTACCCTTATTAATTTAGTTAAGTTGGTAGTATAATGAATTTTTTTATGTTTTTCAAGGTCACCCTGTGTTAGTTATCTTATTCACAAACCATAGCAAAGCTATGGCACTAAGCAGAAAAGGCCAAACGCAAATTTGGAATAAACAATGTCGCAAACCATGACAGACAGGAAATGATGTTTATTCTCTGTCTCTACTAATCGAATAAACTACCTAATATCAGGCAGGACGACTGCAATTTGCAATTCCCTATAGAGTAAAATAATTCTCTATTCATGAACAGTTAAATTAATTGAAGAGCGATGATTCTTCAATTGTAATCGATACAGATCTGCAATTAATTGAGTATTTATCATTTAGAAGAATCATTAGCAATTCATGTAACACGCTTCCTTCTTTATCGTTTTGTTTGACCATTTTCATTTAAAAAGATGACATATCTCAAAAAAGCATGAAATGCACTCATAGTTCTAATTTAGTTGGAAATAAAACTTCGCCATGACCATTCAAGTTCCTTTCGTTGTGCGCTTTCACATTTATTTCTTTCAAATAATCGGTTGTTTTGATACCTCGCTTCACACACAACCAACGCGTCAAAAGCTCGCTGAACGACGTCTGATGACATGGACAAATCTACTTTCATTGACATTTTGTTTAACTACCGTGAATACCTTTTTTCGACCGGATGCATTTCTTTTCACACGCAATCGTTTCGGTTATTTTAATGATGTACTCAAAGTGGTTATTGCACAAATAACTGTATTCATTATCTATTTGGAAACGGTATTGCGCCGTTATGCTTTACGAAACTTTTGGCAAAAATATGTTATTCTCAATCAAGCAAAGCAAATAGAAAAATTGGAAACGAAACAAAAGGATTGGCGTAAATCTCTTCGTACACATCGTCGCTTTCTTTACATTTTCTATGGCATTACGATATTTGATTTTTTTGTTGAAGCCATTTTTTTGATATTTCGTGTACCAAATCAACATATATTACAATTTTGGATTATGTTCACACCTTATATGTATATAGTACATTTGCGAAATATGCAAATAATATTCCATATTGAAATTATACGACATGAATTGGAGAAGTTACGCAATGATATTAGTTTGTTGGCCGAATATACAAGTTTTGCAAATCGCGTTGTTCCATTTGTTGGTTTTGAAAGTTTCGTACGTCGAAAATTGGCCGAGAAGCAATTGCTGTTTCAGCATATTTATGAGATGTTTGATTACTTTCAGCAGGCTTATGGTGTGTCTACTATAGCGGTGCTTCTAATGGTCTATGTGCGTGTGGTTGTCGATGCGTATTTTATGTTCTACAACGATTTATTCGGCCAAGAATCATTAGGTACTTATTCCGTATAAAATTTCTGGGTGCTTTTGAAAATCTAGGAATGGAACCGAAATCGTTTTCGGCTCAGTTAATTTTCCCAATTAGGTTTTATACACCAGTAAAATAGATATTAAAAAACCTCGTGCTCAATTTAAGCTGCAGACAGTCTTCCTTATCCACATCTTTTGTAATCGATTATTGGTGTTCTAACCTAAAAAAAGTTAGATGTTTTATTTAAAGCAAGAAAATTCAAAAAACTACTAAAGATTTACACAACTAATAAGTCACTTAATCAAAATGCATCCAAAACGAGACATAAAAGTTGCAAACAAATAACCAAATTACCAGCTCAAAAATTTATAGGTTATGAGGTTAACGGGGCGTATGAGTAACCCATTGGCTATAGCAAATTGAGATGTAGAAATTATTGAAGCCAATCCCGAATTTCGGTGCTTTTTGGAAATACATATGTTACGAAAAATTTTAGGTTAAGGAAATAGATCTAGTATACTTCTGTTGCAATTTTGGCCGTATCGCTAGCGACCTCACAATATTGTTCGTTTACTTATCGAAACCCCGCTTTGGCTAATATACATATGTACTCGTATAATACAACTTCTTAAGGTCTTCCAGAAAACTTGTTAATGCTGCCTGCGTATCTGGAGATCCCAGCTCTTTTACTAACATCACAAAAATGCATGAATGTGGTAAATGTGCTCAAACTTAATCAATTACATTAATTTTTCTAACAATTTTTTCTTTATTATTTCAGTTGAAATTCATCGCTTTTGAGTTGCATAACATTCGTGGCTCCGTCGAAAACTCAATCATTTCTGTGCAGGTATTTAAGTAGTTCCCATCACCGATTTACACTACGAGATCGGTACAAATTTTACTTTCTCGAGAAGCCATTGGGTAGATGAAAATATAAATAAACAGATGGCTGGTGTCATCTCATAACAGCTTCAGCTGTTTCGATTGATGTGCTTTTTGCTCCCCAGTAGTATTTCTACCTCCTCTTTTTTCTAAAATTGAACACAATAATTTTTTCACATGGCCGATAAAAAAAATTAACAATCGAAAATAAACAACTTAAATTATTTAATGTATAATAGAAGAAATCTTTATTTGCAGATACAAAACTTTTCACTACAAATGCTACATCAGAAAATACGCATTGATGGGTTAGGTATATCTCCTTTGGATGGGAAAATGTTGATTAGTGTAAGTTAAATAAAACAACGTGAGTTTAACAACTATGAACCTCTATTTAGTATGTGCTTAATGCTAAACATTATGAATTGAAAAGTGATGCAATACTGTCATATATTTCCGAGACTTCAATGGGAACCAACTTATTTCAAAAGTTGTTGGCAAAACTTAATAAACGCGCTCTATCGAAAGTATTATATTCACTTTACAATTAAAAAAAAAACAAAAAAAACATATAGTTAATATAATTCATAGATATAAAAATACATGTAACTTCTTTCAGATTGTGGGCTCTATCACAACGTATATGGTCTTCTTCATACAATTTATGCCGAAGTTTAGAAATTTGTAAACTTACATTTAAAGCATAGCTAATACACATACTCGTGCCTACACATTTATCAAATTGCCATATATTTGTTCGCTCAGTGTTAGTTCAACGTACATAGAGAAAACGCTTAGAACATAACAAAATGTGAAATCTTATATGTATTAAAAAATTATATTAAACTTAAAATTTTAAGGACCGTTTTCTAAAGTCAACCTTAAAATTTATTTGCCTGGTAAACAACAATTTTCTATATCAAAAATGTGTTATTGGACGAATACATTTTAAAGTTTACTTGAAAATACGACTTTAAATGAATTACTTATATACATATATATGCATAAATTCATTCTACACTAAAACAATTGCATATTCTAGAAAACAACAATTTGTGTCTGTTTAACGAAAAGAAAAAGAACGAATTTCTTTAAACTACTTTTTAATAATGGTTTGACTTAGCAATTATTAGTGAAAAGGATACTAATCTAAATATATTATATATAATTTGTTTATATACTAAGTCTTAACTTTTAACTGCTATGCATTACATTTTTAATAAGCTGAGTACAAACTTTAGAAAGTATAAGCAGAAATATGTAGGTATCTACGCATGTGTGTAAATGTGGTGTTTATAACATCGCTAATTCCAAAAAAATTGCAATTAATATTTGAGGTGGCATAAGAGTGTTTTTGCTTCTGCACGATAGTCTGAATGATAGTTTTGATTTATTAAAGCTTAACCTGACTTTTCTTGGCACTGTAAAATTGCGTGGATGCAAAACTCAGCAAACAATTTAAAATATATATCTAATTTATTTTCTAGTTGAATGTTTTATAAATCAGTTTAAAAAACAATAAAATATTGGAAAAATTATATTTCTTGAATTAAAATTATATGTTGTTATCTAATCATATTCATGACTCGATTCGCGTTTCGATATTAAACCTTCTCGTTCTTCAGCCGTAGCGACAGCATTCAATAAAGTAGAACCAGCTGGTGGTAGCGCATTGCGATTGAGAGCTTTTGTGCGATGTAAGCCCTCGGTGAGACCAGATTCAGTAAGTACTTCCACTTCATCGTCATCTTCACTTCGTACAGCAAAGTAGGGATGTGATGAGGTGGGTCGAAATTTATAAGCAGTCAATACAAAAAATACATATGTTGCCATTTCGTGAAACATTTCATCAAGCCAAGCATATTGAAAAGCGACTGTCATTTTGAGTAGATAAACAATAATGCGTGTAAAATAAATATAGCAAACAATCATAATGTAAAATTGGCGGAAAAGTTTTAGTTTGCGTAGATTTATGGCAGCTTTGCCATCGGTAGCTGATGCCTCGTGTAAATGTCTGATAGACCAGACAATGGGAAATAGTATGGCACCGCAGCAGAGTAAATCAACAAATATGAATATATTACGCCAAGTACGAAATTCAATATCACTTTCCTCTGATTCGTCAATGATGATTTCAGCAACGTTGGCCAAAACCTGCGTTAGTTATAAATGTTTGTAATTTAATTTGGATTTCAATTTAATATTCGTTTAAACAATTTACTTACCTGTAGCGGTATAACAATCATGAATATTTTCTTGTCCTTATCAGAGAGAATGGGTTTTATAAAGGTCCAACCGGTTCCCATTAATACTATGGTGATGAATAATACAGAACCCTTCAGCCTAGAATTACAGAAATTAATTTTCAGAGTAAAATATAAACACGAATTGTAATTTGTATAAAAAAAATCTTGCAGGTCTCAAACAGGGTGAAATCCCGCAAGCTCATATATCGAGCACAATTGTTCTCGCAATAATTATAATATACTCACAAATGTGTAACATAATACAAAATTGCCCAAGCTTCAACATGTTCTCCACGTATATCAATAAAATGATAATTAATAGAATGGAACATGAGTGACAGTGATTTCAAAAATACCAACACAGCCATGATATAATGCAGCTTGTGAGCACTGTGCCTATGAAATAAAAGTTAGTTTCAAACAATCTGCATATTAAAACAAACTTGTTACAAAACATGTACACACTTGCTCTTCCTTAAAATGAATACCCAGAATAAACCAGACAAGAAGAACAACACACTCATCATTGAATACAATGCGGGCAATGGCATTTCCCCAGCTGAGAGAAAATTGTTATTATTACGCTCTTCAATATCAACCTGAAATTAAATAGTGTAACTTAATATTTGAGTTTTTAGTATACAAAAAATTTGTTTACATCAAAAGATATCTGCTTCGTTGTTCTATAGTTCGGACACGCGTGGAAATAAAGATTGTAGAGACCTTCATCGTGTAATGTGGCAACAAGCATCGAAAACTGCAATAGATATATTCAATTAGTTAAATTAAAATGTCTCGTTTCCTATCCGTAAAATTACTTACCGACATACTATAGTATAGCACGCCATTAACAACTTCTGGATATAATGGCATTGAATAATTTCTACAAAGCCGATATGGCATATCTTCATCGAAATCATGTACAGCTGGCATATTAGCTGCTGGTGCTGGTGCAACCATTTCATCTCCATGAGGAAAGGGGTTTTCGGCAGGCCCAATAACAGGAGGACTTTGAACAGATTTTTTAGTTGGAACAACAGCTGCAGCAGCAGCTAATGTTGGCGCTACATCAGGTTCAGCCTGGACATTAGCAGTTTTGTTAGACGATGACACTTTAGCCACTGGAAGTGGTGACGATGGTTCTATAATTATTTGGGGCGCTTCAACGGAATCATCATCATCCAATGATTGCAGATCTTCTGGTAGTTTGTCATTATCTTCAGCTTGTGCAGCTAGAGCAGCATCTTCACTGCGCTTACGACGCCGCTGAAGATATAGAGTTGAATCGGTCAGTTTAGAATGACGCTTGCCACGATACATGGGAACGAATTCTTTTTTACGATAAATATGTTGATTCTTCCATTCGGGTGAACATTCCACTTTAACGCTTAAAATTGACAAAAAAAAAACATCAACTATTGGATGAATATAAAAATTAACTACAAAAGCACTTACTTATTATTTTTTAAATCAAATAAAAATAGTAAAATCGGTCCACTGCTTTGCATGCCAGATGGTTCTTCGAGTATGCAATGATTTTGATGTGAGTCAAGGTATGGATTCATTTGATCGATCTTTGTTTTGTCTAAAGTCAGACCAATCTAGAATAAAACATTTTAATCATTGCAGCGAAGGTAAATTAAGTTGTTGAGGGAAGTGAAGAATATAAATCACCCTCTGCAATTTTCAGATGTGAAATATTATCAATATTAATCTTACCAAGTCATGTTCGTCCGCATTTTCTATGTGCAATTTACTTAATTGTACATTCAAATGGCCATCGATATAAAAGCCAAATGTACTCAAAGCAATGTATGGTCGTACGTCATTCTGCGGGAGAAATAAGTCATTTTATGCTTCTGAATAATTAATAATCATCAATTTTGCCACAACTACTTACGCGCACTTCCAAATGATGTTTCCTGGCAGCCACAAATGCAACAAATAGAGCTTGCACAATGAGCAATTTGTAATTTGGTTGAGAGCCCATTATTTACTTTTGTTGATGCTGGACTACCCCGAAGGCTTTTAGCCGCAGACTGTTAATATTCGTGTATGCGCTATTTAATGACTCTGTGCATGCAAATACTTTTTATAATATTAAAAACCCATAGCAATTCACAAATTTTACCTTATTTCCTGATAATGATTGTGTTAAATCCTTGTTTTTTCAATAATATGCAGCAACAAAATATGTACGTGAAAAATTTTTTTTGTCAAGGGAACAGCTGTTGTCAGATTTGACAGTTAGGAATTTTCCGCTAGAGGGCTCATCAGCGCGATTTTTTCCTAACCATGGTTTGCAAATGCGATCAAAGAGAACCAAGATGAAGAAGAAGAGATTTTAAAACTTTACTTGGCACGTCAACTTAAGCACGTCCAAAAATTTCGGGAGAGGTGTTAAATGGTGCGTCTTGACCTCGGTAACAATAATGCGAAGGGGGGAATGACCAACCTTATTTCGTTCAAGAGATATTTGTAATTAAAGTTGAAAATTTTCTGTCATTGGCATGTGGTTGTTGTAGTCACAGATATAAGGTGTTATAAAAGTGCTAGAGGGTGTTCTGCGCAGAAATTCTTGGGATAGCGTAGACGGTGTTGAACAGGCTGAGGGTTATTCTTTATAAGCTAGGCCGAAGGCCGCCTACGCGGAAATTTGTTCTGCACATAAAAAACATTGATCAGGCCCCTAATTCAGGATTTGACCTTTTTCAGTTTTCCACTAATAACTTTTCACTGAAACAAAATATTTATTTTCTCCCTTCCTATTATTGTTACGGAGGTCAAAACTTGTCTTTTGATACCTCTCCCGACATTTGGGACGTGTTTTACCAGTTGACGTGCAATGAAAAGTTTTACCTATCTGGCAGCACAAAAATCGTTTGACAGCTGTCAAAAAACAGTTGTACCAACTTGAGCGCGATGCACTTCCTCTTTTTCGATACGTTCGCGTTCGGGTGAATTTGTCAAAAAATTCAACAAAATAAATCCTAGGTAATCCCAGTGAAAAACCTCATGAAATCATTGTAAAATTGTCCAAGTGCTGGGAAAAAGTGTGTTGCGGGAGAGAAGAGGTTTATTTCTGCGAAAATAATATCAAATCCTAATACGTTGGCATATTGATACTGGTGTATTGTTTGTGGCTTGGCACAATAAATAATGGCGATTGTGGTGGAAGTATTGAATGAAAAAAAGGATCCAGCTAATATTTGATTTTTAATGAACGTGCACTGATCCATGATGTATATTATCAGGAGCCGCAAATTGCAACAACAAATCAATTACTGGTACATAACAACTTAGTTCCAAACGCTCAGTACTGGAATTCCCTAATGCATGCGTGGAGATGATACTTTCTTTTCAAATACATGCCGATCCTATAAAACATGTCGGCATATATTACTGTCTACGTGAAGATTGGAGCAAATAGGTATGGGGCCGAAACCTCACGCTTCTCCCAACCAAGCTACTAATATGTTGCTGCTGTGAATCAAAGCACTTGGATAATCTACTGAAACATAATTTATAAACGTTTGTTGTATTGATTTTAATATATTTGTTCTTTTTTATTTCAGCCATGGTGCGAATGAACGTATTGGCCGATGCCCTTAAATGCATTAACAACGCTGAGAAGCGTGGCAAGCGTCAGGTTCTCCTACGCCCCTGCTCTAAAGTAATCATCAAATTTCTGACCGTCATGATGAAGCACGGCTACATTGGTGAGTTCGAAATCGTCGATGATCATCGGTCTGGCAAAATTGTAGTTAATCTGACTGGCCGTCTAAACAAATGTGGTGTCGTATCGCCCCGCTTTGATGTGCCCATCAATGATATTGAAAAATGGACGAACAACTTGTTGCCTTCACGTCAATTTGGTTATGTTGTGCTGACAACCTCCGGTGGTATTATGGATCATGAGGAGGCTAGACGAAAACATTTGGGAGGCAAAATTCTTGGATTCTTTTTCTAAGTGGAAGTACTGGGTATTTTTACACCTTTGTGCGTGTATTTAAGGCTATTGCAGCGGGCGCTACAATGTGTTTATATTATTTTTTACAAAAATAGAATGATAAAAGCCACTAAAAATTACAGTAATTGTGCGGGGAGAAGAATAAAGGATTTAAAAAAGAAATGCGCGTTTGATTGCAAGATTGTGTGAAGTACTCCCGGTCAGTACTTCAGTGTAAGAGCAAAATCCCTTTGCTAGTTTTCCAGTTAGTTAAAAGACATAGAAAGTATACTATTATTTAATACAGTGTTTTACCCAATATGCATTTCAGGTGAAGAGAGAAGTTAACAGCATCTCCCAAACTAATGCCTAATTTTATTAAATAATTCTGATAAATGAGTATCAGATAGCCTAGAAAAAGAAGTCATCAAGTTAGGATGGAAGCGGAAGAGATGGAGCAAGATAAGGGATTGTAACTCAACTCGCTATAAAGCTCATAGGATTCGTCGTCTCAAATAACATATATCAAGCGGAAAGAATGCCTGATAGTAATGAATCCTTGATGAGTCGCAAAGGGGGAAGCCACTAATACCAATTTTGGCCCTTTTATATAGGTTGGTGATCCTTTTTTTTAGCATTTCTTATGAAAAAACTATTCGTACTCTCAACACATATACATAAGTAGCCTACACAAATTAAAATCAATTATAGCCCACTGTAGGCGAAGCGTATTCATCGCTGATCATTCGCTTTAAAGATAAGTCACAATTTTTTGGAGGGTATATAAGCAATATGTATATGCGTAGATATACATTTGTATGTATGTACATATCCAGGTGCAAATGTATATGCATAGCTTAGTAACGTTTAGATAACTGGTTTTGTGTAATGCAATCTAAAGCAATTTCAGAACTTCAACAGGTGGAATGTATGCATTTCACAATTGAAAACCAATTATTTGAGTAGCTAGTAGCCCGACTGTGGCGGGAGTGATTTGTTAGACCCCAGTACTAACAGTGTGAACGTCCAGGTCAACCCAACCACCAATCCCAGACTTCCCCCAAGAAATTTTCAGTTGTCAGCCTGGCCTGTAACAGGATTGAACTCCCGAAGGTGAGGTTGGAAACCACTATTGGTTCGAGAAGCTGTGTGTTGCCCTTAACAACCCCTAAAATACCACTGTTTACATCTCACATCAATAATGCCATTGCTTGTTGTTTTTGTAGTAATACTTCGAGCATCGATTCGCTCTAATGGATTTATTCCGGATCAGTTGGAACAAAGCAGGAGATACATATGTATGTATTGAAAGGCGTCACATCAGTACAGCTTGGATTTACACTGCATTGCATGTTGTTTGTCGGTTTCCGAGAAGCATTTTCTTCGCCGAAATTGAGATACAATCAATCAACCAAACACAACAACAACAACAACCAAAAAGGTCTCCTAAAAGTCGGCTGTTTTTTATCTTATTTCTACCGGTGCTAGCCAATAAAACTCACTGTTAGATAAGATATTTTTAACCTTCCTATCTCACTCAGTAAATTAAAAAACATGTAAGAAAAGTCAAATGTATGTGCAAATACTAATGAAATAAAGAACTTAAGAGGTATCTATGCATATATACCTGGTACCGCCGTGGTATGGCGGTAGTGTTGCCGACCTACCACACCGAAAGTCCAAGGTCCGAGCCCAGGGGCAGGTTTTTTCAAAACGGGTGTATTTCTGCCATGGAAGGCTTCTTAGCAAAGATAAATCTCCTTTTTAGATGCTGTTCGAAGTTGGCAAAAAAGCGTAGCCCCCGTCAATTCGTAGGAAAAACTTCAAAGCGGTACACCACTAATTGAAAGAGAAATCGGAGTGAAAACCTCTTAGGAGTTTGATGATATACTTGTATGTCGCGCCATTTATTTATTTACTTAATTTATTTACCAACCCATTCGTTTTCTTTAAATATCCTAAAAAAGTAACCCACTAATTATTGCCTTAAAATGGTACAAAGGCTGATTAAAAATAGGCTCCTAAAATATGGCTCGATTTCTTTTTGAGCACAAGCAGCGCACTTACTTAGCACCTTAATTGAACTCCTCCATAAAAAAAATAAGTATAATTAGTTTAATTTTTAAAGTTTATTTAATGTTGCAGGCTTGCGTGCATGTATGTATATGTACTTATGTGTATTTGTTGTGAAATAACAGGCCGATTAGTTGCAGTATTTAATTTTTTTTTTGTTAACAAACGCTCAACTTAGTTCATTGAATTACAAATCAAATTTGTTTCAGATTTACTGGTTAAAATATTCAAAGTACTGGCATACAAACATATAAAATAAAATCATACAAACATATAAACAAAATAAAAATTCCTTTTCCATTACAATGCACTCAAAGTGCTAATTTTCAATAATCAAATGCTTGCAGTTGTTATTTTTATAATTCTACAACTCCCAGAGTCGTTAAATATTAATACATTTTATATACGTTTATAATATGTAGTATATCAAATTTGTTTGAATATCTTCTGTACTTAAATTTATTTATTTTTTTGATGCATCTTACTTTTCTTGAGCAAATTTGTTGTTAAAACTGCACACAACATTTACTTTAATGCGAATTATTTAACTGGCAAGTGCAAAGTACTCTTTAGATTTCTTGGGATCAGCAATCATCGTCTTCTCACCAGGCTTCCAGTTAGCTGGACATACTTCACCATGCTCATCGGTAAATTGGAATGCTTGCACCAAGCGCAGAGTTTCATCAACACTACGGCCCACAGGCAAATCGTTCATTGTGATTTGACGCAAATTTTGTGCTTTATCAATGATAAAGAGGCCACGGAATGGAATGCCACTATCTTCATCCAAAACTCCATAATCACGTGCGATCTTCATTGATTTATCTGCTAAAAGTGGTATAGACAAATCACCAAGTCCACCTTGTTTACGTGGAGTATTTATCCATGCTAAATGTGTGAAATGACTGTCCGTAGAGCAAGCGACTACCTCGCAGCCAATATTGCGAAACTCAGAAGCACGGTCTGAGAAAGCAATAATTTCAGTTGGACAAACAAATGTGAAATCCAATGGATAGAAGAAGAGTATTAGGTATTTGCCTTTGTAGTCATTCAAATCGATATCTTTGAATGCGCCGTTAACAACAGCGGTTCCCTTGAAGTGGGGTGTGGGCTTTTGTAGCTTGGGCATCTTCTGCAAAGAAATATAAAAAGAAAAAATTTATAGACTTTTTACAACAACAGGTTTTGTTCAAGAGTAATAAAAAATATTTTGCACCAGTTTCTATTTGTAACGGGTGTTTCCTTAAACCGTTTTTTTGGTATCATATACCTACATAAGTATTTAAGAAGAAATATCCTTTTTTCAATCTTATGAAATTATGTAGTTAAAGTAAAATCTCTTGGTCTTGGCTACAAAGGAGAAATGTCACTATTTATAGAGTAGGTTCACATTCATGTGACTAACTGCCGCTCCAGTTCTGCCAATCGCTCCAGAGGGCAATGGCGCTAATCAAAAATGACTTGCTCCATACCCACGTTCCATTGATTTAAAAAAAAACCCTCCACACGGCCCACCCTTTGCATGTACATAAATGGGTAAGGCAATATATGAAATATAATTGCTATTGGAAATATTTTGCAAACTACATACATATGTACAATGTACCTACAAATGCTAGGACAAAAGGTTAGATGAATTTCAAGTTTTTTGTAGATATTAAAAACTGGTTTCCTATTAAATTTGCTTTTACAATGACCAAGCATGCAATGAATCAGCATAATTAGTGCTAAAACGAGTACCTACCTACATACGTAGGGTAATCAAATCAATTGATGCAGTAAAAATTACACAAAATGGAATTTAATTTCAACAGTAAATATATAAATACGAACCAAAAATAATATAACGACACGCGAATAAGCAATTCGTCAATAGGGACTTAAGGGCTCCAAAAGCGGGCAAGTGATAAGGAGAGGCAAATACGAACCCGGCCGGCGCAGACAGCGAGTAGCACATACATACTATACAAGACGTATAAAAAATACTTAACGCTGATGTGAAAATCATTCTACAAACAAGTAAAATAATTTCAGATTAACACTGCCAAAGTATTGAAACGTTTGGATTGTGAAATGATAAGCAGTCTAACCATTTATATTACTGTTCCATATACATACAGTATAACTACCAGTCATGGGGTAATTACCGTTCTAATTGCCGATATATAGTGCTACTTATGAGTAAATGTAACCTACAATTGACTTTACTTACCAAATTCGCGTAGTTTAATAACAAAATAGAATATTTTCCGGTTAAAGTTTTTGTTAATTATGTGAGACAGCAGGCGATTTCAATTTACACCACACTAAATCACGACACACGTCTATTCAATTCGAAAATTAGCAAACGAGTGAAAAGTGCAAATTGCGCGAACTCGCAATTCTTGTGCAGCGAGCAGCTGCAACTAGCTGTCAATTTCCAACTGTCAAATTGACATGCCAAATTGGCAGCACAATGTAATAAAGCACTAGTTATAACAAACAGAATGCGAACTTAATATCAACAGGTAAGTTTATAACTCACCCCGACTGGTAGTTTGCACATTCTTTGTAGAGGGAAATGCCAAAATAGAGCACATTCTTAGTTTTGAGGTAAAACATGTTACTCCCGTTAAGATAGGCTGGTAGTTCTATACGACCGTACGAAATTGCAGTTAGTATTCTAATACACGACCGAAAATATCGGGAGAAGTATTCAAAAAACCTCGGTATCAATAACCCGAAATCAGAAACTCGATTATTCTTTGAAGAGATAGTTGCAACCAAAGTTAAATAATTTTGGTCATTTTTATGTGGTTGTTTTAATCCTACACATAGGATGTTCAGAAATATACGGAATCAAGTTTGTGCAGTAATACTAGTGGCCGGGTAGCCGGTGGGTGGCTATGCCTCGGAAGACACATATTCCTAAATTATCTTATTAAAAGGTGGCAATTTAAACAAATTTGACAAAGCAACTAATGTTTTAAACTTAAAGCTTAAAAAACGATTACGAAATGATTAAGAAATTTTTGTCTGTCAAATGTTCTTGAGCAATTACTTGTGATCTGCCGATACCATACCATAATGCGCAAGTTGCATCAATAGTTGCGTTCCAGTTTGCTGACCTGGGTCGGGTCACGGTCATAATTTAACAGGAACGATGCGGGTCAGCTGCATGAGAGTTGTTTTTGTAAATAAGTGTGTATACATATGCATGCTTGTGCTACTAAGCAAATAAGGGTTGGCTGTCAAAAAATCTACTACAAAAAAAATCTGCTACTACGGATCAGAAACTGACCCAGAAAAATATCAAGATCACAGCGTTGTTGTTGCATTTACATGTAAAATTTTATACAGGTCTGGGTTTGTGTTTAACTGGAACACGCCAACTGTTTAACAATGTCAAATAAATTATTTTATTGCCGTCTGGCAACGTTTTATATTCTTCAGTACAAAGAAATTCACGCCTAAAACTATGCCATATTTTTTATTGAAATTAACTGAGTAAAGTTAGCAAACGATAAAGAAAAAAGCTTTCGAGTGTGCTTTTTATATTGTTGTAAATGTGCGAACAATAAAAAGAAAGGAGTAAAACAATTTATTTCTTGTTTTGTAGCATAAAATTAAAGATTTGCACTTTTCGGGCATGCACACGGGCATACATACCTAAATATATATACGCATTTGTATGTATGAAATACATGAAAGCTACCCTGAGGCACAGTGTTGCTATGAAAGGTACATACATACATACATGAAAGAATCGTATCCGACGAAAGGAAATCTTCATTTCAACGCAGTTTGTCGAGCAATAAGGGTTTCATCAAATAACGGTATAAGTTATTTTGTCAACGGTTTTTGCATTTTTTCAAAGAGAATAAAAATATAAAAGAAAACAACTAAGACAAATAAGATACAAAATTATATAAAAAAAAATTGAATAAATATTTTGTTTTATAAAAATAGTTAATAAAACTCAAAACAATACAAATACACCAAAGTATGCAATGAGACGAGCTGTGAAAATGAGAAGCGGAAATTAACCAATATTACTGCAAGCAACAAAGAAGAGAAAAACACAGTCTCTGTGCAGTTAAGTGCGAAAACTGCCAAAAACAATAATGACAAAACGAATTAAATACGCATGAAAAACGACTTCGTAACAATCTTCAGTTATTGGCTCGGTTTAAAGTAAAACGAACAACGAACTTATTTTCTTTACGCTAACATTTTCCACACAATAAATATCACGAAACTAATAAAATTTAAGTACTAAACAAAAAAAAAAATAAAATAAAAAATAACGGAGTAATACAATGTTAACAGTTTACTCAAAGCAACAAGGACAGACGTAAACGAAACACACAAAAACAAAAAAAACCAAAACGCATAAAGCGATTGTGGGCCACAGAAGTGACGTTTGAGTGGAGAAATTCATAAAAATTTTCGTGCACATGAATATGTTACATTCCTTTAGTGGCAGTGGAGGTGGCGGTGGTGCGGCAGTTTTCGGCGGTGGCGATTCTGGTGGTAAGTTGGATTTTTGTTTTTGGAAAATTGAAGTTCAAACTAAAATAAAATAAAATAAAATAAAATAAAATAAAATAAAATAAAATAAAATAAAATAAAATAAAATAAAATAAAATAAAATAAAATAAAATAAAATAAAATAAAATAACATAAAATAAAATAAAGTAAAATAAAATAAAATAGAGTAAAATAAAATAAAATAAAATAAAATAAAATAAAATAAAATAAAATAAAATAAAATAAAATAAAATAAAATAAAATAAAATAAAATAAAATAAAATAAAATAAAATAAAATAAAATAAAATAAAATAAAATAAAATAAAATAAAATAAAATAAAGTAAAATAAAATGAAATAAAATAAAATAAAATAAAATAAAATAAAATAAAATAAAATAAAATAAAATAAAATAAAATAAAATAAAATAAAATGAAATAAAGTAAAATAAATCAAATTAAAGTAAACCAAAACAAAATAAAATAAAATAAAATAAAATAAAATAAAATAAAATAAAATAAAATAAAATAAAATAAAATAAAATAAAATAAAATAAAATAAAATAAAATAAAATAAAATAAAATAAAATAAAATAAAATAAAATAAAATAAAATAAAATAAAATAAAATAAAATAAAATAAAATAAAATAAAATAAAGTAAATTAAAATAAAATAAAATAAAATAAAGTAAAATAAAAGAAAATAAAATAAAATTAAGTGAAATGAAATGAAATGAAATAAACCAAAATAAAATAAAATAAAATAAAATAAAATAAAATAAAATAAAATAAAATAAAATAAAATAAAATAAAATAAAATAAAATAAAATAAAATAAAATAAAATAAAATAAAATAAAATAAAATAAAATAAAATAAAATAAAATAAAATAAAATATTATAAAATAAAATAAAATAAAATAAAATAAAATAAAATAACATTTTGAAATAGTGGCCTATATGCAGTGGAAAATCTCAACAAGGATATTTGTGCAACATGGCGTATGAGCAACATTTTTCAAATTCTTATCAAAAAAGTTTTGATCACAAAAATAAAATTTTAAACGAATGAAAATATTAATAGAAACATTGAACCGCAACTTACGTAATATGGATTGCTCGAAATAGCAAAGAGCATTGCTTTCTCCACTCCATTTCAAATTCCACTCATCTTCGTTATAGAAAATGTTTACAATGTTTTACGGATGCATATGAGTGTTTTGTTTTTCTATTACGGAAGTAAAATATTGATCCATGGAGGCACATCCATAACGGCAATATGAAAACCTCATCTTGGATGCTGGCCTGGCTGCCACTAAATACTTTAAACAACAGACAGTGCGCTTTCAGACACTTTTTTCGAACTTTTCAGACACTCTTTTCGAAAAAACAGTGAAAAATCACGATCTGAAACCACAATTTGATAGGTTTCCCAGCGCTTAAAGATACCAGCTGCGATTTGCCAAGAAGTTAACACAAACGAAAATTTCCTTTGAAAGTACTTACCGCTCTGTTTGAGTCTTCTTTTCCACCAGAACTAGGTTCGTCAGCTGATATGTAAACTTGCTTTAACAACATTCTTTTGCGAATTAGAGTTTTTCAACAGAATTATAATTAGTGTCAATACAATTGGAAAACGGTTTTTTTTTTTTTTTTTAAATATTTGACTTGAATTGAAAGTTGACTTTGTTGGTGAATAAATATGACTTGACAAGCATTTTTATAAATGTTTTCAAAAATAAAATTGCTTCGTTATAATAAGCGATAAATCGATAGCTGAGTAGACATATGATGAAATTTGGAAATATGGGGTTCTGTCAGCTATTACAATGGCGAGAAAATGCTATTAACTATTCCGACGCGATCACGAAATTCTGCCAAAAATTCCAATATTAGTAATTTGGCATCAACAACAAGGGGTAACATTCAGATTATTTACAAAAAAAAAATTAAATACCGAAAACTGAAAAATAATTCCACAAACAAAATGGTGATCCAAATCCCATGAGTTGGCAACACTTGCGGTATTTACGTAGTACTTTCTTAATCTTAGAAATACAAAGAGCTTAAAGGATAAAACGCAAACCCAAAAAGAACAACATAAAAAAAACAATGAAAGGCCAACTAAAACAAAAAGCGAAACGAAAGTTTCAAATTAGAAAAATCGTAAAACATTGAGTATGAGTTAACAAATGACATACAGTCTGCTATAAGTGCGGTGTGTGTTTTGCTCTAAGCTCCACACTAAATACTGTTAGGGCATCAGCTGTGTAGTGTACAACAAAGGCAACAAATTGATGAAACCATTTCGGTGTGTGGAGGGTCCAAGTTTGAAGAAAAAATAAATAAATAAATAACCAACAAACCAAATAGTTTGCAGTCGTGCGCGCTTCGTTGTTGGTCGTGCACTTACAGCTGGTCGACACGGAAACGAAGTATGTATGTCAAAGTATACGCAATCACTATTTGATTTCGTATTTGTATTACGCTCTTACCGTTTTTTATGTACGTACATATGTACATACATTTATACATCCGTTATTTCGTTTTTTGTTTACGTATAAGCAATGTTTTTTTTGTTGCCCCACTCTTACACATGCACTTGCATATCATTATGGTTGTATTGAGGTTAAACTAAATAGAGTAACCGGTTGTAATCTTACAACGTTGTAACTCAGCCGCCCCTTTACACTACTTTTTTTGATTTTATTTTGTGTTTTGTGTTTTTTTTTTTTGCAATAAAAAATTGTGTGCGCATGTACCACTTACACACACACGCAGCAATGTGTATATGTATTTATGTTTATGCGTTGCTGATAACTGGCATGCGAGCTTACTCTTTTTTTTCATTTTTCGTTTTTGCTGTTGTATTGTTTTCCTTTTTTCCTTTTGCTTGAGTAAGGTTAAATTTCAAGGGAGTTTAATAACACCGTACACTGAAAGTCAAGGTTACAATATGGTTGGGTGTGTAGGTGAGAAAACAAATCCATAAACAAGTGCGGATGGACGCATATCCATACATACATACATATGTACGTACGTTTGTACATATGTATGTATTACGAGTAGTAGTCCTGCAAAAAAATGCGATTAGTCCAGGATCACTTTGTATGGGTTGAACTGTTCAAATTTGTTTGAGCAAATGTCATATGGAGAGACCCATTTATGTACCTCTGAACGAGTGCTTTTAACTCCTAAAATTATGCTACAAAAATTAAAATTGATTTACACTCCTATGAATATGCTACATAATAATAATTTTAAAATTAATTATGTTTTTACTAAAGGGATTGATCCTGGATTGCTCTCTTTAGAGGTTAGTCAGACGATTTTTGGCAGGGATAATTATCGGCATATATGTACATATGTATGTATATACAAACCAATTTAAGTACATACATATGTACGTACATCTTAATATGAACATTAGGTTGTAACCACGTACGACTAACTCAAATAAAGCATGGATCATGATTCGTACTAAAGCTCGCTCTGCTGTCAATTCAGTAAAACCAGACCTGTTAAATCTGGTTTAAAATTAAAAATCAATTATATTAAACTGCTCTATTTATTTAATTGATTAATTATGATAATCGAACATTTTTAAAATAATTAATCGATAAGGATTAAATTTTGTGTTCGATAAATGAGGATTTATTTCGTTTTCAAATTTAATCCTAGAATTAATAAATTTAATCAAAACTTCAATTCGATTAAAATTTTTGATTAATTGCGATTAATAACAAATTATTAATTTTTTTTGTTTTTATTTATTAAGTTTATGTATATTACAGGTTGAAATATTTAGAATTTGTTAATAATCCTTGTTAATCGCAAATAATCAAAAATTTTAATCAAAACTTCGATGTATTAATTCTAGGATTAAATTTGTAAACGAAATAAATCCTCATTAATTCAACACCAAATTTAATGCTAATCGATTAATTATTCTAAAAATGTTCGAAAATCATAATTAATCAATTATTACAAAAATAACAAAAAATTTAATTTGATTATCAATGACTAAGATTAATAATCATTATTTAACAGTGGGATTATGGACTAAGCCAGTAGCTAGTGGATCTCGCCATCAAAGCTGCTTTACCGGGGAGTATGAGCAATTTTCCTATGAAGGTGAAAAATTATTCAAATAGATTCTCACTTATTTTTTAATAAAACTCAATTTTCAAATAATAATCGACTTCTGGCGCATTAATATCTTATTAATCTACGCACTTGATGTTAAGTTAAACTATTTCGTGCTATCCTAATAATATGTGCTGTCTACAAATGAAAAAGCTTTTACTTTCTTTCTCTCATATAACGGCCTATAACTGCCAACAATCACGCTTTGGCATATCTGCGTCCTACAACATTTTTACTATCACATAATAACTAAATAACATTTTAATATATAACGTAATTACTTTAATTTATTGGCCATTTTAGAGGGCGTATTGGCTTAAAGGCATTAGGCAAAGCGACTGTAAAAAAAAATTAAAATACACTCGTGCATACATACATATATGTATATAGTACATATATATTTGTATGTATATGCATTAGACCCGGCGCATGGCATGAAATAAATACCACCGACATATGAGCTTGAATTTTTAGATTCCTCTTGGGAAAAAAAATATTTAAAAATGAAAGAAGAAGGAAGATCTATAGAGATAGAGTAAAAGTAAGTTAGCGAGATGAGAAGGGTTAATATCATAATTTTCAGAAAAAGCAGCGTTTGTCCTGACTGCTCGATCAATAAATAAATTTGAAATAAATTTGATTCTAGGTCACCCCCAGCCTAATGTGCATAACTACTTATGAACCGTTGCACGTTGAAGCGAACGTGCCAAATCCGATATGCTCATAATTAATACATAAATACCTTAAGCTGTGTAAAGCTCTAGTTGATTACTATGATGAAAGTGCTACAAAAAGCGCGCAGATTAAAAATGATGAAAAGAAATTAATGGATGACAAAACTTTTGTAAATTACTTAGTTTTTTTTTAAAGCGAACTAAATTGTGCTAGAAGAGTGAATTTATTTAAATAACAATGTTGGAAAATTAAACTTATTATTTTTGAAAACTCACTTTATATAAGCTGATTGAGGAAATTGCTTAATCCAGGAGTGAGGCAATCAACTCAAACTTGCCTAACTGGCATGTTTATGCGCTAGGCAAGTTGAAGAGGATTGTCTCACTTTACTGCCAAACTACTTGTCTATATCTAAGGTATAAACAATTATATATTTATGGATGGGACTTGCTAAACTGAAGTGCAGTTAATCAAAAAAATATTAAAAAAAATTAATTATGATATAGAAAAATTAGTTCGAAAATGACACCAACACAAATGCCAAACATGTGTTCACACACTCGTATAGAGCAGCTGTTGTGTGAGTAAACATACCATGCATGTTATTGTATTACTCGTGTGATCGGCGCTCACTGTGATTGCGATGAGTTGTTAGTGGACCAATGGAAAACAAGTATTCACACTAAAATTAGTTGATCTGGCACATCCAAGAGTGTAAGGGAGATAGTTATGTTAATTAGGGAGTTAGATTAATTAAATTTATTAAAAAAAATGTCTCATAAGAAAAAGTGTAATACAATTTTTTTAATAAATTAATTAATTTAATTTAATTAATTTTATTACACTTTTTCACATAAGAAATTACAACGACGCCCGGCATGCGTATGTATGTATTGCCTATAAAATGTGTTTTTCTTTTTTTTGCTTAACTAATTAATGTCATTGATTTTCCATTTACTCTCATCATCTTACGCAGATGCTTCATTTATATGTACAACAAATTGAATCGCAACAGGTCCCTAGACTGTTTCAAAAAAAAAAAAAAAAAAAAAATTTTGATCTCCACCATGCGAAAGCCTTAACATTTTTCATATAAATTGCATGGAAGACTTTTCTCAAAATAAAAAAAAAAAAATTGTGGGCATGGCAGGGTAACGAAATATTTTAAAAATTACAATAAAAGGTGCTTTTAAGCGCTCATTACTAAGGAACGGCTCTCCGGTCCATCTTACTTTTTATGGGACGGTGTTTCAGCTTGACATTCCGATTCAGACGTAAGAGTAGCCAGACTGAAGTTATTTTCCTGGAAGACGAACCAATTGGCAGTACATATTTTTAAATCGCTAGCGGTTCAATCAATTGCTGACGACAAATACCTGCAATAACCATACAAAAAGTCGCAGCAAAAAAAAAAATTTTCCATTCTTAGGACTACGGAATTTGTTTGCAGCAACAACTTAAAAATCTTAAGGTACATAGCTATAGACGCACATGTGTAGTACAACAACAACAACAACAACATGTGTACAATTGAGATTAGGAGCAAAGTCGTCCTTTGAAAACTCGTGCTTTGTGGCCTTGATGAAAGAATGATTGACATAGGTCGAAGGTTGAAAGCGAAATACTCCCACACTTGTCAATGCATATGCACATAGACTGTAGTGAAATGCCAAACTAGTCAGAAAACAAACTAGTTCACAACTCGTATTTTTCAACTCTAATCGAACTAGTTTGAAAGCGATACAATTTCGACTGCTGAGTGGAAGATCGCACTATTTCAAAATATTTTTAAAATATGCTCTAATTCAGATTTTTTTATTAAAGAGCGCTTTATTTCAAAATTCGATTCAGAAATGCCCGATCTCAGCTGAAACCAAAGCTGTTAAGTAATGATTACTAATCATAATAATAAGTAATTAGATTTTGTTTTAAAGGTGAAGTAATGATTGTATTACGATTATTTTCAAAATCTCACGATTACTAATTGATTACGTTTACAGATAATCAAGATTAATTAAAATTACGAAAAAATAATCAAAAATAATAAAAAGTATTCGAAAAATAATTTTGTTTTATTTGTTCAGATATCCTTGAAATTAGTCAATTATTTTTTTTATTACTTTTGATTATTTGCTCGTAATCCTAACTAATCTTAACAATTTTTTGATTATTTGTAATCATAATTAATTAATAATCAGGAGTTGTTAAAAAGAGAATTATGTAATCAATACCATTTAAAATTTTATCTAATTGATTACTAATCGTAATCCAAATTTAACAGCTCTGGCTGAAACTGTATGAAATTTTCATTCAGATAGGGCGTTTTTGAAACTCGTTTTCAGATAGGGTGTTCTTCAAATGAGCTTTGAAATAGGGTGTTAATGAAACAAAATTTTTCAAAAAAATTCTGAGAAAGGGCGCTTTTTATAAATATTTTAAAATAGTGTGATTTTCCACTCAGCGGTCGATTTGTATTGAGAAAATTTAAAATTTTTTAAAAATATGTATCTACGGAGTTCCAAGAGCTGGCAAAAATAGTAAATTTTTTTTCTTAAATTTGAAGTTTCTATCAGCAGATTGCGAGCCTTATGACCTCACCTATATGGGTCGAAAACTTATTCACCATGCGTGTCGAGATAAGAACTAAAATTGAATCATGAAAAACCATCTGAGTTGCTTTGACTGCTGGGTATGTCCAGGTGTTTTTGTATGTTTTGCGTACTTGAATTTACACCCATACTCGCACGCAGTATAAATCCCATTATGCAATAAACACAAACAAAATCTCATCACTCAGTCAGCTGTCTTTGGTGTATTGGCTTAATAACTGCATGTGAGTTGAGTTTGTGATGGAGCTTTTCAGCAACAAATTACTAGTTAAAGCACACGTAATGCATATTCATTGGCTTACTTATTGAAAGCATTTTTCAAAATAAATCCGCATGCATGTATGTGTACTAGTATGTGTGTGTGTGTATATATATGTATGTATAATGGACATTTATTATCGCTTATGCTTCGAGATTGACATTTACGTTAAAAATGCTAAGCTTTGACTGCGTTCGCTATGAAGGACTATTTGCTTGTAAGTTCTGACACTGTCCAGACATTGACATTGCCAATGGTTTGAAGGTTGTATGAAGTTTGATAAATCGGATTGCTTACTACGCTGATAGGTTGTTAATCGGTTTAAATGCTTATTTTGGAGAATGAAATTCCGGAAATTTAGTTACATATACATATGTACATACATACATATATGTTTACTTGCGTGTACAAACATTAGGGTGGCACAAATATTTATAGTGACTTTTGATTTTTTAACAAATTTTTCAAGGCAACAAAAGTGGTTTATAAAATCTAGCTAATTCTTTCATAGAAATATTTGGAGTCAGTGATCTTATTGCAAAACTTTAAAAATTGTTGGAAAGTTAAAAAAGAAAAATTTACGAGGAGGAAAATTTGTGGCAAAAAATTGTAAAATGATTTCTTCGTACGCAGTTTTGTAGCTTAATAAATTTTAGTCTCACAAAGTGCAAGTCTCAAAGCTCTGAAAAATTGCGTGGATTTTTGGAAATTTTTTTTTTCTACATGTTTGGTATTTTCTTCCATCTGTGCTTGTCATATTAATTTAATTTTTGTAACAAATTACAAAAACAATTTTTGAAATTTTGAGTTGCTCTAAACGTATGTATGTATAAAGCCTGTTCACTCACGAAATTTTTTATTGTAAAATTTTTTTTTTTCTTCAATAGCTTGGTAGTTTTTAAGCGAAAATGAGAGCAGTTCTAAGAATTAAAATTTAAACTTATCATTGCTAATGAAAAACCTCTGAAAATTATTGGTTAGGTTTACAGTACTTTCTTTCGGCATTCGAAAAAAACTAGGTTATTATAATTAAAACGTAAATTAAAAAAAATATTTAAAAAAAAAAATTTAAAAAAATTAAAAAAAAAAAAAATTAAAAAAAGTAAAAATGAAAACAAAAAAATATTCCCAAGAAAAAAACTAAAAAAATATGTAATAAAAAAAAAAAAAATTTACAAAAAATTTAAAAAATTTGAAATTTTTTTTGACCAAGTCCAATGTACTACATTTTTATGACGCGCTCAGAGCTAAACCGATAAAAAAACTAGCTAGTGAATAGTGAGAATGATTCAATATTGGTATACGAGTGCACTGGCCATTATGCTTGTTGTTGTTGCTGTGAGTATTTTACGAATGAAAATTATCGAACTCAAGATAATTTTGCTAAAATATCAGCTCAAATTCTTTTTTTGTTTTTGTGTTTTTATAAAATGAATGACCTTAAGGCCCAAATGCATTATCCAGATTGATATTTGACTCAGCCAAAAAGTCAAAACTTCACTACTTATAAATAGCTTTAAAGTCCAAAAATGTGATTTTAAGGAGAGATTATTTCCGAAATGGGACGAAGTGAGTATAATCCTACACAACACGAATTAAGCGAGTGAAAATAAGACACATCAAAATAGAACTGCGTGATGATTTTCCAAGTTAGAGTATGATGCAGACTTTTAGCGAGGGGGATGCAAGCTTTTTTTAAGTTTTACTTTTTTTGCCACCACTGTATAAAACAGTCACCAAATCTTTGTTACCTGTAAAAGGTATCTTAAACTCAAATCCTGACTGCCAGCAATGGAACTGCAAAACTTGCATTGAATTATGTCAAGCGGTTTTTGAGTGATGAACGTACAAACATACACACCGACAGACAAAAATATAAAAAACTGTTTTGATCGACTAACGGTACTTCATTGGGTTTAATATAAATACATATATATACATATATTGTACTTCTAGATACTTATACAAGCTGCATTTTAAATTTTATATTTCATACTCTATCTTTCTCTCTCTCTCTTTTCTTTTTCATTTTTCAAGATCTCGAATTAAAAGAGCGCCTAATCGCCACCGTCAAAAAGGAAGTCAAACAGCTAATGGAGGAGGCTGTCACCAAAAAATATATACACGAAGAAAGTAGTTCGGTAACATCATTGTGTGGTGCAGTTGAAGCTTGCCTCAGTCATGGTTTACGACGTCGTGCTTTGGGTCTCTTTAAAACCTCCTCCACAACAGCTTTAATACAAAAGATTGCACGCACATGCCCCGAAGCCGATTACATCAATCGACGTTTACTCGAAATTGAAATGGTCAATGAGACGCATACGTTGAGTGGTAAACGTTCATCTTCCAGCAGTGATAGTATTATTAAGCCGAAATTATTGAACAAAGGTGGAAGTAATTCGGTGACAACAATAAATACGATGTCATCACAAAATGCAAGCGGTGGTGGTTGTGGTGGTGGTGGTGCAACAACGGGAGTAAAGTGAGTTGAGAGAATTTATTTTTTTTTGTATTTACTTTTCATTGATTTGTTTCCTCCACAGATATCTATGGATACGCTTGGCTTTATATGAACGTCGTCTTTCCAAAATTATTGAATATTTGGTTAATAATGCAAATAATTTTTATGATCGTGATGCGCTGGTCGCCGATCCTGATTATGGTTCCATATTGAGTTCACTTTTAGTTGGACCTTGTGCTTTAGAGTTTACGCGCGCCAAAACATTGGATCATTATTGGTCGGATCCGCATGCTGATGAGTTGGTGAGTTTTTATTTTTAAACGAAGAGTTTAGCACAGTGTTCGAGTCTTACTCTTTCGTGTGGCCTTTTTTCGAATAAACACTATTCGAATATTCGTTGTAAAAAATACAATAGTATTCATTCGAATTATTTATTCGTTCATTCGAATAGTACTATTCGAATACCATTAATATCGTTTTATAAATCTATTAATACAAATATTCGATTAGTAATATGCGAATAATACTATTCGAATAAACGAATAAATAATTCGAATAAATACAATTCGAACATTTTATACCCGTCGAATAAAAATCGTATTTATTCGAATAATTTCGATTCGAAAAGTCCGATGCCTAATGCTCAGCTTTCTTTTTTCTCTAGGTTCAACGTCATCGCATTAGCTCTGGCAATTGTACACCACCGATTGTACATCGTCCCATCATCAACTATAAACGTAGTTTACATACGAGCTCTGACGATACAAGTAGCGGTTCATATAAGGCCAGTTCACCCGCTAGTGTTGCCAAGGATTATGTGGAATCGTTGCATCAAAATTCGAAGACAACACTTTTATATGGTAAAAATAATGTTTTAGTGCTACCGGTAAGTCATGGAACCCATAGTCACTTAAAGCTATCATCTAATACTCCATTTTCTTTTTATTTTGCAGAAGGATGTGCATGAACCCATGCCGGGCTATTTAAGTCTCCATCAAAATGTGCAGTTCCTCACCATCAAATGGACACCCAATCAATTAATGAATGGCTATAATGAAGCTGATGGCACTGATAAAAGTTTCTATTGGGCTTATGCGCTCAACATTAATGTGGATGAGATTGTCTATGTGCATTGTCATCAGAATCGTGGTGAGGATACTGGTGGCACTGTTATTCTAGTGGGACAAGATGGCGTACAACAACCACCAATACATTTTCCCGAAGGTGGTCATATGCAAGCTTTTCTAAGTTGTTTGGAGACCGGTTTGTTGCCGCATGGTCAATTGGATCCACCGCTTTGGTCGCAACGTGGCATGGAAAAAATGTTTCCATGGCCCAAAAGTGTACGCAGGCGTATATTACCTTCTGTATTGGAATCCACCGATGAAACACCTATCGATTATGTCTTCCGTGTTGTGAGCAAAAGTCAGCATGAAGAGTTTTGTGAGTATTCGATGAGTTCATTTGGGATTACGGAAGTAATTTAAAATTTTTGGTTATTTGTGTTTAGTGGCTACACATCCAATTTTGGAGTTGGGCCGCACAAGCCCACGTCGTAAACATTTGAGCAGCTGTTCGACTACCGGTAGTAGTGATTGTTCGAGCAAAAGTTTATCCATGGAACAGAGTGGAGGCGAGTCGCCATTGGTAAGCCAAAAATGGGAAAAAGATTGCGGGAGGGACTTAAAAAATGGTACTAAGTTTACCAAAGCGGTTCCTGGAGCCCTTTTTTGCGAACGCAAAACACCCATCGAAGGTTTTTTGGAGTATCGCAGCTATGTATGCACATTCCTTTAGGGGACGATCCGGACCTTTGATGTCAGTGTTTCGCACCGCAATTTTAAAACAGCCTAACAGAGAAATATCTTTTTCTTTACAGATTCAGTCAAGTCAAACTGCGAGCATTGAATTGGTCTGTTCCACAATGCGTCGTCAGATAATATCGCGTGCATTTTATGGCTGGTTAGCCTATTGTCGGCACTTGTCCACAGTGCGTACACATCTTTCGGGCTTGGTGAATGGACGTATCACACCGGATTGTAAGTAGAATTCTTGAGCTAACATTGATGGCCGATATTTAAAACTTTTACGCTCTTATCTCACCTAGTAACCGCCGACGAGGAAGGCCTAACCAAAGAGAAATGGCAAGAGCTACAAGTGGATGGTGTTGTTGCGAACGATATCGATGTCTTCCGTTTGGTTTACTTCGGTGGTGTGCAGCATGAGATACGTAAAGAAGTTTGGCCCTACCTTTTGGGACACTACAGGTTTGCTTTAAAATGGTTTTTGATTACGATTTCTATTCCTACTTATGTCCAACTCTTCTCACCACTGCGCAGCTTTGGTTCCACACCCGATGAACGTGAGAAATACGATGATACTTGCAAGCATTACTACGAAACAACGATGAGCGAATGGTTGGCTGTCGAGGCGATTGTGCGGCAACGTGAGAAAGAGAAAAATGCGCAAGCCGTAGCCAAATTAACGGCAGAGAAACGACGACGTGCAGGCGGCAAACATGTTTGTCGTCAACATGAAATGGATGGTGAAGAGGTGGAGAATGATGTGTTCGAAGATAATGATTTCTCAGACATGTCTGATCCGGCTGAAGATTTTGACGAGGAAGCACCAATTGAAAATAATGGTGAAGAGGAAAGTACAACAACAAATTCTAGAGTAGATAAAAAACCCAAAAACAGCAGTACCACCGATTCGGGTAATGTAGAAGAAGAAGAAGAGGAAGAAGGAGAGGCTGAGGATGTTGAACCCAACGAACTACTTGAAGCAACGAATGATAATAGTCTTCCGAATGAAGTCGAAGGCTACGACGATAACAACGAAATCTTAGTGATGGAACAAGCTGAAAGTTTTGTTGTGGAATTGGAAAATATGGCGGCAATGGAACCGCTAACTTTGCAAGAGAATTGTTTCGGCGACAACGATGTTGAGGCGGGCTTAACGCCTGAGCATGCTAGTGGTATCATTTTATTAAGCATAAAAAGTTCACCCTCTACCTCTTCATACGAGACTGTGGGTAATGAGTTTACTGATATCATCGATATGGTCACACCAATAAACACAGTGCCCGAGTCGGAGCTAATCAGTTTCGTGGCTGCTGTAGATGATGTTAAACATGCGGTCGAGGAGGAGGAGGAGGAGGATATATCGTTACAAGTTACTAAATTTCATAGCGCCGATGATTTACGACGCACCACCGATGAATTCGGCATCGATGTTAATGTCATACAAAGCAGAGATGCTGAATCGATTCCAATGCATGCCGTTATAATAACTGAAGCAGCATCACTGGATCTTTTGCAATGTGATGAGGAGCTAACTGATGAAACGTCACGTAAAACGAGTCTAATTTCGCCCATGAATGAAGATATAACGGTTGTTGCTTCATTGGATGCATTGCAGGAACCGAAGTCGGCATGTGTTTCACCGGCCAGCAGCAATGGTGGTGTATATAGTGTGAGTATAGATGTTGGGGGAGCCAGACAGAGGTGGATTCATTGGGGGAGAGACGTGTTCGGGTCCAACCCCTCTTCGGAATCCAAAAAATCATATTTTCCAAGAACTGTGAATTAAAAATGGCCGCGAGATTTCATAAAAAATGTTCCTCCCCCCCTTCCAAAATCCTGGATCCGCCACTGATTTCACCTAACCCATAGTTCTACTGATTGGTATAAAACAATGTTGATTATGGTCCCCGAATTTGCGATGCCCTAGCTCATTACTTTAAATCGAAGATAGATGGCATCGCTGATAATGCGGTTAAAAGTCTCAAAATAGTAATCGATTATTTGATGACAAAATTTGATCAATAATATAATAGATAAAGAATTCCACTTCTGAATTTATTTTGTAGCCGAGTATTGATATTGGAGAGAACTTTTTTTATTGCTCGACTATTTATATTCCCGTTTCAATCATTGAAGAAAAACTCTCTAGTAGCTATGTAGTCTTCACGAATCTGCTTGGCTACTCGGTATTGTTTTCGTTGATTAATTGGTATTCCGTTCTATCTCTACGCATTGCTGCCATCTCTTTTTCTCCTACCCACACGTTACGAATTCTTAGCTGTCATTAGTGTTGAGCAATTATTAGTACTGCCATTATTCGATAATTTTTATAACAATAAGTATTTCTTATATTAAAATATTCTTTCAATTCTTCTCCCCATAACAGAGCGAACTATTGGAATCCTTTGGTTTGAATTTGCATCGTATCGAAAAGGATGTTCAACGTTGCGATCGCAATTATTGGTATTTTGCAAATGAGAATCTTGATAAACTCAGAAACGTCATATCTACGTGAGTTTGAACGATTTCTATTTAATTTCATCGAGTTAAATTTTATTTCTAACTTAAACACACAGCTATGTTTGGGAACACTTGGACATTGGTTATATGCAAGGCATGTGTGATTTGGTTGCTCCACTGCTCGTTATTTTCGATGATGAATCGTTGTGCTACAGCTGTTTTTGTAAATTAATGGAACGTATGATTGAAAATTTTCCAAATGGTGGCGCTATGGATATGCATTTTGCAAATATGCGGTAAGTTTTAAATACAATTTATAATTTAATTGGAAATAAATGAATAATTTTTTTTTGTATTTTATAGTTCGCTCATTCAAATACTCGATTCGGAAATGTATGATTTAATGGATTCAAATGGCGATTATACACATTTCTATTTTTGTTATCGTTGGTTTTTGTTGGATTTTAAACGTGAATTGGTGTACGATGATGTCTTTGCTACGTGGGAAGTGATTTGGGCTGCCAAACATGTGGCTTCCAGTCATTTTGTGCTCTTCCTAGCTTTGGCATTATTGGAAACGTATCGTGAAATTATTCTGTCGAATAGCATGGATTTCACGGATGTGATTAAATTCTTCAATGGTAAGCTGGTTTTTTTTTGTTATTTTAAATTTTAAAAAGGAGAAGAGAGAATGCAAAATTAAAAAGGAGGGAGACAAGTAGTGCAAGCAATAGACAAATAAGGACAGAGATGTAGAAAGTCTAAAATTAAACGGGTAGATGGTCAAATTTATTAAGAAAAAAAATATATCTGTTGGGTCTAGTACAAGCATCGGCGCTTCATAGATCTTAAGATCAGACAAACATGTTACGCTCTTCACACAGACAAGTTGCGCTCTTTGCCTACCAAACCATTTAGTCGTCGCTGAACAAGTGGCAAAACAATATCGCGCATGGTTGTCGCATATTTGCGCAGCGAATGTGAAAAATATGTATGTACGTACGTATAATTGGCGGGAGTAGTAAAAATTATAGGGGTAGTATGTAAATTAAAAAAAAACTTAATAAAGCAGTAAAATGAAAAATTTTTGGCATAATATGTTAAAAAAAAACTATGAATATTTAGGTATTTTTATGTAAATTAGCGGGGCTATTATTGCACAAACAAGTATAAAAAAATTGAATTAAAAAAAATGTTTAAAAATTAAGAAATTTTTGGGAAATATTCCATTAAACATTACCCAGCAAACACAACCTCTAACGTTAGAGAAATACTGTAGTTTTACATTAGAATTCTAATTTAGTTCTCTAATGTATCTCTAATCGAAAATCACGTTAGAGAACTAGGCTAGAGGACGATTAGAGAAACACTCGAATAGCGAAGATGCGTGTATTGTCAAGTATTGTATTTATAAACTAAGGTATAAAAACTTTGAATTTTATTCCCATTAGATATTTAAGCTTAAAACATGTCAAACATATTTAAAGCAATCAATTTATCGAAATAGAATTAAACAAGAACAATTGGATTTCATTTCAGTTAGAAATTTCTCATTAGAATTTCACGTTAGAACTCGAATCGATAACTAACCTTTTTCTCGATATCGAGAACTAAGTCCCCTTTTTGTCGAGAATGCTATAATTCGCGACAGTTTCACAAATCGTTCTCTAACCTTCTACCTTAGAGAATAACATTAGAATTCGAGTCGTTTTCTAATCGTCCTCTAACCTTAATGTTTGCTGGGTAACAAGCGAATGACGCGAAAATCAATTGGTTTGAGCGATGAAAGCGCTCTCACTAATACGCATGCATTTACAAATCTGCCGATGCTTGGTCTAGTATGTTAAATAATATTTGAAAACATCTTGACAACTTTACATTGCACTCAATTCATGTTTATTTCTCTTTTTGTTGTTGTTTTGCTTTCAGAAATGGCTGAACGTCATGATGCCCCATCAATATTGCAATTGTCCAGAAGTCTTGTACTACAATTGCAGACAATAATTGAAAATAAATAAAAAAATACAAAAATACATACATACAAATACATATATAAATTAACGAGCATTATACACTTAAACATACATACATATATACAACATATGAATCAACAAATTAATATAAGAATCTACCTACAAAATAAAATGAAGTTATTTGTAGCAAATAAAAATACTCAGTTAGAAATGTAAGCAAATGAATATACATACATATATGTATGTAGTTGACATAAATTTTATATAGAAAAAATGAAGAAGGAGAAAAATAAAAAGAAGAAGAAGAAAAGGAGAAGTAAAATAAAAAAAGAGGAAGAAAAAGAAGTAAAAAAATAAAAAGATGATAAGAAATGGAAATAAATAAAAAGAACAAAATTTTTAAAAGAAAAGAAAAAGAATAGGAAGAGAAATAATAAGAAGCTGAGGAAAAAAGATGAGAAAAACAGCACAAGCTAATTTGTAATTAAAATAACAACACAAGATGAACATTAACGAAGTAGTGAAATATATATATTTTTGCCAGTAGTGAGACTTGTAGAGTCTAAAAAGAAGTAAGAAAAGTGATATAAACTCTTCAAAACTGTTAATTTAAATAAATATAGTCCAAACCACATTTCTCGGAATAACCAATTATATGGGAGCTATATGTTATATTGGTCCGATCTAGGTGATTTTGATTGCAAGAGTTATAGGCCAAAACAGATTGATAGAAATAATCGGCTGTATGGGAGCTAGGCGTTGTGTTGGTTCAATATTGCATGTTTCGACAAAACAGCGGTTCCATACCAAATTTCATTGAGATATTTCTAAACTGAGACAGACGGCGGACATGGTTAAATCAACTCAACTCTTCGCTCTGATCATTGCAGTACACTTATTGGTGGGTCTATCTCTTCTTAAAAACATCGGACCAAAGTTATGGATAATACTATTTCATGTTCATGAAAGGTATACAAATCAAATAATAATGATCAAATAGCCAGTTTGATAATGAAACTCATAACAGTTACGGTCTCTGCAGTATAATATCTAAGAAATAATAAACCAAATTTTTTATGTTCTTTTTTTTGGTTTTCGATGGGAGATACTTTACAGTTTGAAGGAACACATTTGAAAATGCTTTTTCTATTGAAATCATCTCATTCGTTTTTTTATTTCTTTAAAAAGCACTCAAACATCTCGAAATGTTGATTACAATACTTTTTTTTTTTTGTATTATAATACTAAGGTAAAGTGTTCTCCCAACCCACATAATATCCAACATTACCTTCATTTAAACCAACCAAGTCTAACCAAAAATATCTACAAAAAAAGAAAGAAACAAAAACCATACAACCTGCACAATTTAGTAAATATGCATGTATGTATATATAAAACACATAATCACGTCTAACTAAAACTTATTTGTACACAAAAATACAGTACAATAATATGTTATTTGAGTGAGAAGATTATAAAGAAGAAGAATATTGCATTGTTAAAATGAAGACAAAACAAAGTTATAACAAATAAGCAAAATAATATTGTTAAATTTGAAAAATCCAACGCTTAAAAAGAATTTACAAAAATACGTTAAACGGCTGGGATGATAGTCTTGCAAAGTGATTATGCTACATAAACAAAAATCAATTTCACTTAGTGGATGATAATCTAGCGACCTGAGTTCATGACAAACACTAAAAAGATATAAAAGTGAAACATACACGTAGTTATATAGGAAACATAGCCAAATGCATTAAACAGAGCATATTTATATAGTTAAAATGAAGTATTTGTTAAAGAGTTACATACATACATACATACATATATACATACATACTTATTAGGTAACATACATACATATAAAATATGAAAGGAATTCTAGTAGGCAAGAAATATGTTTATAATTTCAGTATGAAAGCCTAGAGAATGCCATACATTTTATACTTCCTGTGCATGAAAGCCGCTAAATTATATGAAAACATTAGAGAACAAGCATGAAAACATTTTTGTAAATAAAACACACAAATGGAGAAAGAAGATATATAAAACTATATAAACACAAGCCAGCGCAATTAGAAGCGAAATAAAAAGGTTATAAAACAAAAGAAGAAACAAGAAAAAAAACAACAGTAAAAAAAAAAAAACAAATAACAAAAAACAAGAAAACAGAAAAAACAAATAATAAAAAACAAGAACACAGAAAAAACAAGAAAAAGAAAATCACAAGAAAAAAACAAAGAAAAAAATAAAAAAAAAACAAAGAAAAAAAAAATATACATAATAGTACCTATGTATGTAACTTATACTTAGTATAAATATATATAAAATGAATGTTTAAAAGCGTAGTTGTTGTTTATGTTGTTGGAAAAATGCTTTTAGAAAATAAAATATTATGCCAGTTATCGTATTAACAATACAAAAGTATCTGAAATTTGTTGCTTTTTATACATACAAACATGAAAAAACATACGTACAATGCAATGTTAATTTGTTGAGAGTAAATTTGCTTATCAAAATTGTTAAATATGTTATATAAGACCGGTGTAGTTGCAAAGAAAAAATAAGTAAGCAAAGCGCTGTCTTCGGCTGTGCCGAAGGCTTTATACCTTTCATGAATATGCATAGCTTTTTTAAGTGTTCGATCCTTACTTTCAATTGGTTAATTTAAATATACATAGTCCAAGCCACATTTTTTGGGAATTGTATGGGAGCTATACATTATGTTGCTCCGATCTCGGTAATTTTCACGACACATATTTCATATACATATATAATAAGTATCAAGCCTGCAAAATTGTAATTTTAATTGCAAGAGCTGTAGTCCCAAATTAGTTCATCGGAATAATCAACTGTATGGGAGCTATGCGTTGTGTTGGACCGATCTTGTTGGTTTCAACCAATGATTAATGCTATACAAAATGCTGGCCAGTTGAAAAATGTCATGGAGATATCGCTAAAACTGAGGGACTACTTTGTGTTCTATCTCTTGTTCTACTCATATTTACAAACATCGAACCAAAGTTATATACCATTTCATGTTCATGAAAGGTATAAATATAAAAATAGTAATTTCCATTATAAAAATATATTATTAGTGGCCTTTTAACAGGTTTTCAAAAGGATGATTTTTTTATATTTTTTATTTTGCAAACACCGACATTTGTCACCATTATTATTACTAATGATGGATATTGTTATATGTACATACATATGTATGTATGTTCATTTTTGATACTACGATTTTATTATTTTATATTTTACTACTTTTATTTATATATTTTGTATATCAAGAATTTAATTGAATTGTTTTTTTTGTATTAAATTTTTCACAAAAAAAAAAAAAAAAATTACAACATTATAAAAAAATTTTTAATAATTTTCATAAGTAACATTTCATAATTTTTTTTATTTCATTATTTTATAAAAATAAATTGCACTATATTTCAAATAATGTAGAGTACTTAGCAACGTACATAATAATAATATACTCATTTATATATTTAATAAAAAAAAAATATGAGCAGAAAAATAAAATATTTACCAATAAAAAAAAACAACAAAAAATTCAAAATACAAAAAAACAACAAAAACAAAATATATACACTTAAACAAAGGGACAGCAAAAACTTGCAAAGCTAAGCAAAAAAAAATATTTATACAAAATATGCATAAAAAGAAATAATAATAATAAACAAAAACATATTATACTAGTGAAATTATATACATACATACATACACAATATTGTATTACTACAAAGTAGAGATTGAGATTATATGTATACATATGTACATGTTTATATTGAAAGAAAATGAAAATTGTCTTTTTTTCTGGTTGCATGAATTGTCTTTGAGGTAAGTAAGTGTGGTGTATAACAAAATATTTCGGTGAGTACTATTACTACATACAAGCGCTAAGGGAAGCTTTCAAAAGCAACGGTTCATAAAAATGCATACCACAGTAACAATCCTTCTTCTGCAGCATAAACAGTCCCAGATGGCCGTGAAAACTTTGGTCTGTTTGATGCAAACTCGCCTACTAGACCAAGATAGAATAACTCCAAAAGTATATCAAGATATCGGGTAATACAAAAGTGAGCCCCATGGGAGTATCAAACGCCTTAGAGCTAACATCTGGAAATAGTCCCTACTAGCTTATCTGTTCTCCAAAAATACGATGCCACCTAATATGAAGGAAAAGAGGAGATTGAGAGTGAACGGCATCACATCTATCTTCGCCTAAATTTCGGAACTCAGCCAATTTCCTCAACAAGTTCTCAGCCAATTTCCTCAACAAGTCGTATGCCAAAGATGAGCTTGAGTGCAATTTTCAAAAATGAGTGTTTGAGTTAAATTATTATTTGAGTTGAACAAACAAATTTAAGGCTCTCCATACCCGCTCCCAATAGCGAGAGTTCTATTTTGGTATGCAACAACTAAAAGGATAGATTTTGAGAGAGAGCATAAATTGAGTTTAGTGGCAGCATATGGAAATAATAAAAGCTCATTCCATTGCCTGTGATTACAACACATAGTACAAGTGAGAGCGAATTTTATTTAGTAAATATTTTTCGTGAAAGTGAATTGAGAAGATTACTTATTGCTCCTTATAAATATAAAGCAAAATTTTGTAATACCCTGCAGGAAAATTAGCTAATTATAATGCAATTAGTAAGCAGTAAGAGCTATCGCAACGTATTAAAATATTATTAAATTTAATATTATTATTTTTTAAAATTTTTGAATGCATGGAAGGAAGAACAAATTGGCTTCCTTATTGTTTTCGAAAATTTAATAAATATTTTTAAAATTTCTAAAATTGTAAAACCATCAATTAAAGCAAAAGTTCCTTTTAAAAAAAAATTGTCCAGCAACAACTCCCCAATTTTTGTAAAATCGGAACTCTATTCAGATATACACTTTTTGAGTAACAGCCGGTTGCACCGAAAAAAATTGAAATGAAAAAATAATTTAAATGATGTTTTTACTTGGATTAAATGTGAAATCTGACAGCGAAAAAAATTAATTTTCTTTAAAATTTTTTTCGTCAAATCGGCTGTAAGTATTATTACTCGTTGTAAATCTTTGATTTCAAGCATGGTACGTGTCGTATACGTAACAATTTCATATTTTGTTGTTGCTTGCGCCATCCCCCTTTAACACGTTAACAGCCAAGTGCACCATCGATTTTAACCCTTAGTACGATTTTGTGTTGATAGCTTTAAAGTGGTTCTTGGAAAAAAATATAATTTCGTCTGCTTAGATAATAGTTATATATGAAAGGCTGAGAAAGGCGAACTAGACTTAGGAATTTCTTGATCTCTTGCAGGGTGGTCTTCAAGCATGTCTGACATTCCTATCAGATCAGGATCAGGCGCAATATTGCAATTTGACCAAATGATTGTCGAAGAGTAATGTTCAAGGATTGTTTCATCTTCCTAACAAAATAATAAGAGATAACTTAATGTATCCCCATCTAACCAAAGAATGAAGAAAAAATAGTGCCTGAAACGACTCAAAGAAATTTCCCCAAAAAGGCTCCAGAAAGACTCCTAAGTTCATTTAAAAAAAGAGTCATAAAACACTCTAAATGTATCGGTTTTGGATTCTTCTTTGTCACTTCTTTTTGAGGTGCCAGCTTACAGCGATTTTTCGTTCCATTTTATGGCTCCGAAAAGGTAAGGGTAAAGCCAAACCTGCTCTCAAATTTTTTCCAACAGGGTGCACTCTCATCTCCCTTAGGTTGCCATAACATGAGCAACAGTTATCAAGTATCAAACTTACCGTTGTTTACAGCCATAAATTGGGGGGTTGCTTGTATAAAAAATCCACTCATTTTGGGTGGATGTGAAACGGAGTTGTGCTTCGTGTGTCGGTCTCAATATTACGAGCGACCTAGCGAGCGTATACGCGCTGTTCCAAAGACTTTTGATGTCAGTTTTTCTTTTGAGTTTTCGCTACTCGGACGTGTTTGCGCTAATAAAAATTGTATTAAATCACAGAAAAGTTTTATCATATATATCTCTACATACAATATAAATATATGTATGTAGTATATGTGTTAATGCAAGATATTTGATTAGAGTAAAAATTTGTTGAATGATAAATGTTGAGTTTAGTGTACAAAAAAATAACTAAAAGTGGTTTGGAAAGTAAAAAAAAAGTATATTTAGTATCCTTTTCTGACTATAAAGAGCAGTATTTGACTGCAAAAAATAAGAAAAAAATTCATATAATAAATTCTGCGTAAATGTAGCTGGTGCTGCTTTTTTCCTCCTGTATTGAAGTAAGCGAAAAAAAGGCACGAAAATGCCACAAAGCAACAGTGCGGGTGAGTTTTCTCAAATTTGTGTATTTTTAGTTACTAAAATATTAATTGAAATTTAGACTTTATTTAAATACAAATACATTCTTTCTCGTTTTTTCCAGTATGTTTGCTCTTTAGAAATGAAAAAAAAATACAATTTTTAAATAGATTTTTTCTAAAAAAATTTATGTATTTAATTATTTCATTCAATTTCGGCCTCAATTGGTCTCTTGCGAATTATTTACACATTGTTGCTTATCAGCTATTAACTGTATTTGTATTTTTTCTTTAGCGACTTACAATGTTCTGTATACATACGCCCACGTAAGCAAATTCTGTTTTTATGGCACCTACATACATACATGCGTTTTTATACGATATCAATGGGTGATTCCATATCAAAAGTAATACAGTTCATTTAACAATTTTGAATTGCTTGTACTGCTCTGTGATCAAACATATGCTTTATTGAAAATTAAAAGACCACCTTGTAAAAATAGTTGAGCTGAAGTGGAACTTGGTTGGGCTCTCTGTGAATATACATATGTATGTATGTAAAAACATACATAAATATATTTAAGATAAATACTTTTTGTTGAAAAAATTAATTAAAAACTTTGATCGCTTGAAGGCGTAGATTAAAAACAGATTAGATTTCTCGCCAACCACAATTTCTCGCCAGCTATAATTTCTCGCCAACCAAAATTTCTCGTCAGCCATAACTTCTCGCCAGCCATGCGTTCTCGCTAGCTATCATTTATTGTGAAATTAATTCATAAAAATTTTGTTATTCGATAAATAGATTTTGGGCCATGTATTCTTGGGCATCTGCGGTTAATGTCACGCGGGTTTCGATTGACGTCAATCATTTGTTAAGCTGTCAAACTAAGCGCCGAATGGCCCTTTCGCTATATAGGTGTAGCTAAAAATATATGTGCGTTAAATGGAGTTAGGTTCCCTTCCGCACTCTAGCTGATTACAAAACCTTTTCGTTTTCACTCTCCTTTTGACCTCACCACTCTTTCACACTGCCAGCCGAAGTACATATGTATACTAACTCGTAAAGTTGAGCGCAGTAACATCGGCTACTGAAATTAAGCATTTATGTGTTAGCAGGTAATTTTATACAACACACATACATATGTACACACCTACACACACATGCAATAAAGCTTAGTCGGCATGAAAGCGCCAACAACAAACTGCTCCTTTACCCATTGGTAATTCAATAACTGAAATTATTGTTTAAGCAGCATTGCTTTTGTGTTATTATTTTCTCTTTTAAAATTTTATTTTTATTTTTTTACTGCAAAGTGCGTATTGCATGTGTGTGTAGAGTTAGAGTTCAACATTGCTGTCATACATATTTACCAAGTAAATACTAACATTCACTTCAGAGAAGCATACCTGCGTGTCTAGCATGTGACCGCATTGTTGGTGTAGGCGTTTGTTTATATTTTCATTTATCTGCGGCCACATATTTGTGTGGGTTACTGGGAATTTCGCAAATCGTCCTTTTGCAGTGACGCAATAAACTCAGCAGAAAAGGACTAGTTCGAAAAAGATTAAATCTGTATAAATTTGAAATTTTTTTCTTCGGAAATTGATAAATAATTTTGAAAATTAGATTTCAATAAATAATCTATTTATTTAAAATAATTTCTTTTTAAAATTTACAATTAGCACTAATATTTCCTTTTTTTGTTACATTACGAACTAGTCTGAGACTGGTAAATTTATGTAGAGTATCTCTGAAATGTGCATTTCTTATCATTAACCGTTTAAAACTACGTATTGCTTCAAAACGCATACGCACACACGTACTCTTAATTTCAAAGTTATTCCCCTTTCTCCTGATTCTACAACTTTTGAGGCATGCTGAGAATTTAAATTAATTTCTTGATTTTTTATTAACCACTAGCAGGGTACCCGGCGTTGCTCGGGATGTAAGTAGTTAGGGGGCCTTTCAAAATCAATAATATACTTTAAGATTTCATATTTATATAATATAGCTGACCCGGCAAACTTCGTTCTTCCCGAAATAGATTTTTTTATTAATTTTTCACTACTTCATTGTGCATACAACTTCAAAATATAAAATTTTAGTATTCCGTTTAAGGCTACACGATACACAAAATTTTTAGTTTTCTGTCCCGGAGCGTAAGTAAATAGCGAAAACATTTTTCCTACATGGGAACTATTGATATCATTAATCAATTTTCAGGCCCTAACTTTAAACGCTTTTACGATAACCCCACTTTTTGCGCCAAAATTGTTTTGATATCATTTAGCTCTATACCAATTTCCAGGTTCCTGCCTTAATTACTTTTAGAGATATTTAGCTTGAATAATTAGTATGGGAGGTGCCACGCCCCCATTTTCGTTAACCCCAATCTATTTGGAGGTGGTAGGGATCGATCTCATATAATCTCTCACCAAATTTCAGTGGTCTAACCTAAATACTTCCAGAGATATCGACTAAGAAGTATTTCATTCGTATGGGAGGTACCACGCCCACTTTTTCGTTATACCCAGTTGTTTTGGAGGTGGTAGGGATCGATCCCATATAACCGCTTACCGAGTTTCAATGGTCTGACATAAATACTTCCAGAGATACGGACAATGGAAATTTCCATTTGTATGGGAGGTGCCACGCCCCCTATATATATCAAAATATTTTTTAGCCTGTGACCATCCCTGGAAGATGTACAGTGGGTGTGTAAAATTTGGTTACGATCGGTTTGTAAGTTTAGGACGCAAGTCGATCTATACCTATTTACATAATTTGAATTTTATATATGTATATAGATTTCGCATAGATTTTTCAAAAAATTCCACACATTATTTTTCGCTTGTGGCATGCGAGAGAGTTATTGTTGTTGTTGCAATTAAACTGGCTTCGGCTTAAGCAGCGTTATATTGACTAAGCGGAGCAAGGAGCAAATCCAATGAGGAAAGCTTAAATTCAGCGAAATCACGAACTACACGACAAGCAGTTCCAAGCAGAAGATGGGAAGCCATGCTCCATATAGGGGGAGGACCGTATGCCTCTAGCTCCAAAAGAAATGTGTTCCCGTGTAAATCACGTCCCAGTCAAAAAAGGTCAATGCAAATGCTTTATCGCAAAGTTAAAACATAATCTTCCGGGCACACCTACACCCGCCATCTTGTATCTCAAAAAGAGCAAACATATGGCCAAATGAAATAGAAATGATGGAGTGCTAATATCAGGAAACGAATGAAATAGATTTGTACACATTTTTTCGACACCACCGCGGTAAAAGCTGATAACTGAAACTTTGTTGCAAAACTTATAATCAGACCTGTTAAATCTGAATTACAATTAAAAATGAGTAATATTAAACTGCTTTATTAATTTAATTGATTAATTATGATAATCGAACATTTTTAGAATAATTAATCGATTGGGATTAAACTTTCTGTTCGATTAATGAGGATTTATTTCGTTTTCAAACTCAATCGATTAATTAATTAAATCAGTCAAGTTTTCAATTAGATTAAAATTAATGAGGATTAATAACAAATTTTAAATATTTCAATATTGATAAAAATTAAAAAATTTTACAATTTTGTGTTTTTTTTTTTCATAAATTCCTCCAAAAAAAGTTCTATATTCCCAGCAAACTATAGGAGTTGTACATAAGTTATAAAGGAGTTCTAAATTAGGGTATTTCACTTCTTGCGATGATCGTCCGATATGAGCCTGATTCCATATATCATTTAAGAGTCATAAAGGACACCTTTTTTCTCATAAAATGCACTTATTACCTGTCTTCAATTGCAATTAATCAATAATTTAATCAAAGTGAAATTTTGATTAACTTGATTAATCCTAGGATCCAATTTAATCCTAATCGACTAATTATTCTAAAAATGTTCGAGTACCATAATTAATCAATTATTACAAAAATAACAAAAAATTTAATTTAATTATCAATGATTAAGATTAATAATCATTACTTAACACGTCTGGTATACACCGACTTGACACCTAAACGAATAAGCCAATCGTAACCAAATTTGAAACACGCACTGCATATTTTCTAGGGAAAGGCATAGACTAAAAAATATTTTGATATACATAGAGGGCGTGGCACCTCCCATATCTCCCATAATATCTGCATGAACAGGGGCTTATTAAAAACCACGGTTTCTAACTCACTTATGACTAGACATCGGAATTTTATGAAATTTTAAATTTTTGCTTAGCGGTCTAGAGAAACCGGACGAAGACAGGAACTCGTCTTATTCAAAATGAAGAAGATTTATTGCTATGCATATTTGCATATTTTTGGGCTATTTTTTCCTATTTTTTGCATATATTTCTAAGTATAAATTTAAAAAAAATTTTTTATTTTTTTTATTTTTCGAAATGCTATCGTTAATAAGTCCCTTTGAAAATGAACAAAAAAAAGTTCATCAAAATCGCAGCATCGATTTCATATTTTTTGCCTTCATTTTGCATATTTTTTTATATTTTCTGCCTATAAAAATTTCATAAAATTCCGATGTCTACTTAAGACTTTCCTGCCGCTTGGAAGAAAGAAGCTTTTACCCCGGCAGTTACATTGTTTTGTATGTCCATTTGTTTGTATGTTTGGTTGAGTGCTATCTTTTATTTACCATATGGCTAACTTTGTTGTACAATACTGTTGTTGGGGAGCTTCCTTTGATGTAGGAAAAACGAGGCAAAATTAATATAACTTAAACCAAAATTGAATTCGTTTTGTTTGAAACAGATTCGAGGTGGGAATCCTTCAATGCAAAAAAATTTATGTGTAAAATTTAGCAACTCGCATTTGCATTTTTTTAGATTCATTGAAGTGTCATTTAAAATTTGATGGCACTTTTGCAAAAGTGTAAACAAATAAAGAGATATTTATTTTTCATTTCACTTTGTTTGTATGGTTTATTACACCCAACAAACATTTTAACAACGCAATGTTCGACACTTAAAATGAATTTGACAACATGTTGGAGAATCTGTTGCATTTGACCCTATTCGTTCCGCTTCGACAACTCGTAGTAACGGTAGTGCCCCCAAATTTGGTACATTTTTTTTTTACTTATTTGCTTAATTTTTATTATCAACTTATTATTGTTTAATTTGTAATTTCTAAAATTTCAACATTTTTTAGTCAGCTGCGTTATATTCATGTTTCAAATTATTACATTTTTTTAACTAGAATAAAACATAACTGTGAAAATATATACAAAAAAATTAATATTTGCAATTAAAAAATTTTTAAAAAAAATTAAAAACATTTAACAAAAGTTGGGGTGCGAACTCGCAGCTCTACAATTGATGGTGAAGTAGCTTGTCAAACAACTGACTACTGCACAAGGGAAATCAGTGGTGAAAACGGGATGTCAATCTACTAAACACCACAACTTGTCGAGAGTCTTTGACACGCACTACTTTATCGACTTGATGGCAGTTTTTAAGACGTCATAAAAACACACTTGACATCAAATCGGCATGGTGCTAGTTTAGTTAGTTTTTGAGGTTAGACATTTTGAGGTTAGAAATTTTGACTTTATACAAATGAAGCTTTAACACAGAACTGATAGCTAAAACGACATTTTTAATATGAGATCGAAGATAGTTCTCAGTTTTCAAGCTCAAAACTGCCCCTTTGGGGGACTGGTTCCCAAATTTTACTTTACTGCAGGGTATATGTATGTATGTATATCATATGTACATATTAATGGCAGTCAGTTAAGTCGACCAACAGCTGGCCGAGAGTAGTACAAAGCTGTAGCTAAAGTAAATGAAATGTCGCGCAATGCGTTAATTTGAAAAAGTTTTGTAAAATTGTCATTTGTTTATAGAGAACAATTTGAAATGAAAAAGTTTCACGTTGACACCTTGATAAAGAAATTGAAGTCAACTCGGTTTCACCAACTTTAACAAGGTCGCAATTAATTTGCTGGTTATTTTAGTTTTATAACTTTAATAATTTGCTATTATGCAGAAATGGCAGCTGGTTTGTTACATAATTGGAAAATTCATTAAAACTCGGAATTGCTTTACAAAACATCGTTGGCTTGAATAGAATTTGAAAACTTTACTAGGTTTGAGATTCTTATACTAGTTTTGTGCACATACAGTTGGATTTAACTAAATTGGAAATTTAGAAATAAAGGTGCCTATTATGAGTTTAATTCGATCTTCGACGGTGGTCGAAAATGCTCAACGAAAAAATTCTCATTTGGTATTATGAGCTGCATTCGGTAAATATATACTTGCGCTATTGTGAATTTCGATCGTTTCAACTGTTCACAGTAGTACATCTTTTATCAGCTGTGATTAAAAAAATAAATCATCTAAACAAACAAAATAAATTACCGATCAAATATATGAGCAAAATTGATACAGAAAAGAAAAATATGACTACGACAGAGTTATGGTTCGAAGATCCATCGGATGATGAAGAAAGCGTACTAGACATTTTTTTTGCGATCTCCTTCAAAATATCTTTAATCCTAGGGGTGGACTGGAAACACTTTTTTTTTTGGTATGGGAACCGATCCGCACTAGTGGACATGTCATGCATATTATTGTATTACTCGTGCGATCGGCGCTCACTGTGAGTTCGATAAGTTGTTAGTGGACCAATGAGAAACGAGATTCGCAATAAAGCGCCGCTGTTCTGTGAGTAAAAGTGGCAAGCATTTTAGCTTTAGTTGTTATTATATTGATCACTGGTTATGCTACGCAGTGTTAGCAGCTCTTCTGAAATCGGTTGTATAGTATTTTTATTTTCTTTATTAATTACAATCACTCAAAGTCATTGATTAATAGCAATTTTAAGTGCTTTGGCTATTTAATCAATTTCTTATACAAGAAAATTAGATTTCATGGATTTAACTCTGCTTTTGACGCATTAAGCTTATGAGCGTACGTCAATCTTTAGTTAATTGAATATACATACATATGTACTGGGTGGAACGCCATTAATAAACTAATTAAGTATTAACTGCAGAAATTCTTTGAAATTTATATTTAATTTCATTGAAAGGCAAAACTACGGCTCATTTTGATTAAGATGTTAGATATTCAATAAGCAAAAAAAAAAAAAAAAATTTGTGGAAATAATGGCTAAAGTCGAATTAGTATGAAATTGAATTATTTTTTTAAAGCATTTAACTTTTTTAAAAACGATTACTCTATGGTTACTCCAGCATGAGTCGCGTATGAGCATTCGACTAATGTGAGTCGTCATATCCCATGAAGCGAGTTATTGTACCCGGTTATGCCTGAATGGGTACTGTTGCTCACAGAGACCAATATTAATATATACTTTCTTCATTCCGCTGATCCTTGCACATGCAGCATACACGTAATTAACACCTTCGTCGTTTAGTGGTCGTAACAACATATTAAAACTAGCATTAAACCCGACTAGCTAGTATGGCGCCCATATTAAAACTGTAACGGTATATTCGCCAGTAATAAAAACAACGCTTTTTAATCGCATAATCGCAACTACCATATCGTAACTGCTACACAAAAAAAGAAAATAAAAAAAAAACATGGTTGTTTTTATGTTTATGTTTTTACGAGTGTAAGCTCATCCATGCATAGACATGTTTACTTATTCACTCCGGTTTACTGTTATGCAATTTAATGTCACATGTGATTGGTGATGTGGCATTGAACTCGTCAGACAGGCACATCTACATACATACATATGTAGATAGCGAGACAACTGGAGCCTTATTCATTGCTTGCCTGTTGTGCATTTGTTGTTATGTAAATTTAACGATTGTAAAAAACGATAGCGCCGAATAGGGCCAATAGCCTCATGTAAGTACATATGTACATCCGTACAAAGAAGCGAGTAAATATTTACATTCGCAGTGCATTTGAAGTATTAAACTGACTGAAATGCATTAAATGGAGGCAGATGAAAGGGCCATCATGAGAAATTCATCTCTTTGTGTGCTGGAATTTATTTTTTATTAATTAATGTAAGAACGATGCCTAAGTTTTGGCCGATGATGTTTTCGTCTAATCGGTCAACGATCCTGCTACGCGAATTGTCAAAGCACAGTTGTTGCTGCCATCTAAATGATAGGAACAGTACTAATTGAGCCATACAAGTTGTGAGTCATTCCAAACGAGCATAAGGCTCCTTTTTTTACAACAGAAATTATTGTCAAAAAACAACAACTAACGTGGTTTATTGATTTTACATAGCGCGAAAAAAAGTCCCATGGATTCACAACTAGAATTACAATTTAATAATGTTGATAAATCCCTAAAAAGCCAAGCAAATACGAAAAATAATGTAAATGCTATGCTAAAAATATTCAGTTTGAAAAAATCACGAAAAATAATCCAATTGAAATCCCGAAATAAATATTTTAAAATTCCAGGAACTAACCCGAAATAATTCTGTAAACATATAGAAATAGTATTTCTAAAATCACAACAATAGTTCCTTATCAAATACCAAAAATCTCCAAATAATATTTGAAGTATTCCGAAAATAAGGCTGCTAATCTCGATCTATTAATAAAAATTTGAATACTCCACTTGGCACTATGTCATGCCATCCTTGTAAAATTGCGTTCTCTTTAACGCCAAAGCTAAAATGGTCAGTCATCAGCAGCAGCAATGAAAATTGAATACCTTTGAAAACAGTGCTCAACCCAGTAGGTGGCTTATAAAATGATTTTGTATTTCTATTTATAACTGAAATTTATTTCCCGTTCTCTCTCCCTCCGAACCTTGCACCGCATGGCTATTGCTGACGCCATTGAAAAGCATGCGGAAATATGGTAAACTCGACCCACGACAAGCTCAACTGTAGGTGGCGTATGTAAGCTTTTACTTTCAAATAGTCAACAGGTAAAATGGGAACACTTTTAACTCAAATACAAAATTGTGTTACTCAGTTAGCTTATAAATAGCATTAGAATGATGAGAGGGGGGGGGGGGGGCGGAAATTGAACATATCGATTCAAAATTGATAAACGTGTAATGAGGTTTTTATTGAAAGCTACACAAATGAGAATCTCGAAAATCAGTTTTTAAATTTTGACTTACCAAAATGCTTTTAAATCAAACATAAATAAATAATAATAAAAATAAAATAAAATAAAATAAAATAAAATAAAACAAAATAAAATAAAATAAAATAAGATAAAATAAAATAAAATAAAAAATAGAATAAAATAAAATAAAATAAAATAAAATAAAATAAAACAAATAAAATAAAATAAAATAAAATAAAATAAAATAAAATAAAATAAAATAAAATAAAATAAAATAAAATAAAATAAAATAAAATAAAATAAAATAAAATAAAATAAAATAAAATAAAATAAAATAAAACAAAATAAATTAAAATAAAATAAAATAAAATAAAATAAAATAAAATAAAATAAAATAAAATAAAATAAAATAAAATAAAATAAAGTAAAATAAAATAAGATAAGATAAGATAAAATAAAATAAAATAAGATAAAATAAAATAAAATGAAATGAGGTAAAATAAAATAAAGTAAAATAAAATAAAAGAAAATAAAATAAGATAAAATAAAATAAAATAAAATAAAATAAAATAAAATAAAATAAAATAAGATAAAATAAAATAAAATAAAAAAAAGGAAAAAAAAAGAAAATAAAAGAAAAGAAAAGAAAATAAAAGAAAAGAAAAGAAAAGAAAAGAAAAGAAAAGAAAAGAAAAGAAAAGAAAAGAAAAGAAAAGAAAAGAAAAGAAAAGAAAAGAAAAGAAAGGAGAAGAAAAGAAAAGAAAATAAAATAAAAAAAGAAAACAAAAAAATAAAAAGTGTTAGCGGCCTTTTGTTAACAAGTAAAATTATTGCAACCTCTTCGATCGGAAATGATGAAAGCTAATAACCCTTAATAGCTCATAATTTCCGTTATTAAGCTAATACAATGTTATGTACATTTTACACAGCATTACTTCATTACAATTCTTCAGTCCAGTACAGTTATTCATTTCGTATTTACCTACCCAGCTTGTTTGACGGCGCCGCTATTGTCCTCGATTCATATCGTCTACATTAACCACATCCTTATTAATGTAAGCATGAGCCCGATGCCAGCAAGGCATATTGTGCTACATTTATGATGGCGTCAACGAGTGCAGTAAATGGCGACAGATGAACGTCTCCAAACGCCAACCGCGTGATAAGTGGTATCCCGGTGTGGAGAGTGCGGTTCAAGCGAAATCACGACCAATACTCGTACAAGTATATAAAATGGATGTATCGTGTAGTCTAACGTGCTGATAGACGGCGAGTATGTCTCTCTTTTGAGTTGGCTTGCGTTAAATCTAACATATGGACATTTGTTGGAAATACATATTTGGCTTCTTACACTTTGATATTGGTAATGGGTGGCTCAAGAAAAAAATTTGTTGGAGTATTTCACGTTCGGGTTTGTTTGGGGAATATTTTGGTAAAAGTGCTCAATACTACCACTCCAATCCCTCTATGGATATAAGAACCATTATAGCGCATATTTGGCTGCTGGGTATATACTAAGTACATGCTTACGCTTTTATTTGTTAATATGTATGTATATGTAATGACAAATCTTAGTTGGAGACATGAACTTTTCGTCTGGGCAACACTTGTTGCTCGCACTATTGTTCCTTAAGTGAATAAATATTTCTTCATATGGACACTTTACGGCGTGTTGGTCACGTCCATAAACCATTTCTTTAACACCCTTTGATAACACTTAGCGGTAATGTTGAAGCTAAAATATACACATTAGACTGTACGGAAAAATAATAACAAGGATATTGAAAACAACATTAAATTTTTTTTATTTTACAAAAAGTTGAGTTCTCTGAGTGTTTAAAAATTTTACGTAAACTTTTTCAAGAGTTATATTTTTTTTAGGAATTTTAATTGTAAAATGACGAAAAACTTACCTTTAAAATCACGGTTTGTGTCTATGGTTGTGCTTCTCATTTCGCTTCCTCCAAACTTTAGTTTGGCTTTTTTCGCTTATTGACACAGCAATGATATGGCTTGTGAATAAAAACCTTGACCTTGAAAAACATAAAAAATAATTTTTTCGTAACATTACATTTTAGCTAAAATCTATGTTTAATATGACTATGAATATTTTAAATGTCTTTTTATTTTGAATACAAATTTTTATTAAAAAACGTGCTTAACAAAGAAAATCTGAACTAAAATGGACGTCTATAATTTTTTTTTGTATGTAAAATTGCAACTTTTACATCAATTTTTTTGCGACTCTAAAATTTAATACCAAAATATATTTTGGCACAGTCTAATTTTTCTTCGAACCTAAGTTTCCGTTGTTAATTAAGTTAATGTTGTTAATGTTGGAATTTTCTTTGATTACCATCATTTATTATTGCTGCTCTCATTTTACTAATCGAATTAGTTTGAACACAGATTGAACATTTGGAAAACGTGCCAAATGGTTAAAAACTTTTGCGAAATCTAGCGAGTCTCATTTTCTTAAACATGTTTCTTAAATAAACATAATTTCATATCTGTCATAGTCAACTAAAAATACATTTTATATCTAAGACGGAGTTTCAACTTCAAAATTACGGTTTGTGTCTCGGGTGAGCTTTTGACATCACTTACTCCAAACTTGAGTTTGGTTTTTTTTCGCTTATTGCTACGAATATGCTATGGTTTGTGTATACAATAGTTGACACAGGGTAACCTTGAAAAATATAAAAAAAAATTTTCACATCGCCTATATGCGATATTAGGGAGAGCTATAGAAATTTGGAGAGACACCTTTCTTGTCGAATATATTTACCAACCGCTTGTGAATTAGATATTTCTCTCCAGACGCTTTAATTTCTTGAGCCGGAATATTGAAATTCTCACTTCATCATAGTGGAGCATTCTTTCCATCGTCAGGCATTTGGGTATTGGATTAGCCATCTGATCCCACTTAGATATTAGTCACCTCACCATCTCATTATTATTGTCTTTCGGCAGTTCTATCTCTTCTGGGATCTTGAAACCTTTTGTTAGCCACTGGATCTATTTGAAAAATTTTAGGAACTATTACTCTCACTTTCTCACTCTCAACCTCGTTTAGTTTTCTCAAACAAATTTGAAATGAAATCTTATACTCCCATTTCCTTCTTTTATTTACAGAACTTGAACCCAAAGAACGGCTCATTGCAACGGTTAAAAAGAAAGTTAAACAGTTAATGGAAGAGGCTGTTACCAAAAAATATATACACGAAGAAAGTAGCTCAGTAACTCAGTTATGCGCCACTGTTGAAGCTTGTTTGAGCCAGGGTTTGCGCAGACGCGCTTTGGGGCTATTTAAAACCTCATCCACAACGGCGTTGCTGCATAAAATTGCCAAATTCTGTGAAGATGCGGATCATATAAGTAAAAAAGTTTTAGAAATTGAAGCAGTAGACCCAAGCAAACGTTCATCCTCGAGTAGCGATAGTGTCAATAGGCCAATATTGAAGAAGGGCAGTAGTACGACATCGGTCACAAGTGCGATGAGTTTGAGTGGCACAAATTTGCAAATGGCATCAATGAAGTGAGTATGAAAATGAATAAAATAAAAATCTAAAGATGATAAATTTTTAAAAAGCTTTAGTCGATGGCGTTAGGACTTTCGATTTACAGCCCTCATTCTCGTTTTTCGGGATTTCGATCTTTACGATAACACGCAACCTATTTAATCACTTCTTCAGCATACATATATGTATATCAAAAATTTAGATCAGCGAAAGCTCATAATTAAAGCTCATTTTCCTTTTCCTTCATTTTGCTTCCTTTTTTCCTCCAGATATTTATGGATCCGTTTGGCTTTATACGAGAAGAAACTAGCAAAGATTATAGAATATCTAGTAGCCAATGCCACTACATATTATGATCGCGACTCACTTGTGGCCGATCCGGATTATGGTTCTATACTAAGCTCACTTTTGGTGGGACCTTGTGCATTGGAGTTTACGCGCGTTAAAACTGCCGATCACTATTGGACCGATCCACATGCCGATGAATTGGTGAGCGAAACAAAAATTTCTTTCTTTTTTAAGTTCTCATTTTCTTTCTCTCTCACGCTCTCGTTCGCAGGTCAAACGTCATCGCATGAGTGCGGGTCGTCGTTCTTCCTCAACTTGCTCCAGAGCGCCAATATTAAATTTTAAACGTAGTCTCAATACCAGTACAGAGGAGGGTACAACTGGCGCTAGTTTCAAGTCAATAGCCTCAACTACGGTAGCTAAGGATTATGTGGAATCATTGCATCAGAACTCGCGCGCTACTTTGTTGTATGGCAAAAATAATGTGCTTGTAGTACCGGTAAGTAGACGCTTTAGGGTGAGTTGAGCTCTTGAAGTCTTTTAACACTGCTTTACTTCATTTCACTCTTCAGAAAGACGTCAATGAAAAGATGCATGGCTATTTAAGTTTACATCAACATTTACAAAATTTAATCATAAAATGGACCCCCAATCAGCTGATGAACGGTTATAATGAGACGGAAGAAGATGATGGCGCTGAAGATAAAGAATCCTATTGGGCTTATGCGCTTAACATCAATGTGGATGAGATTGTGTATGTGCATTGTCATCAGAATCGTGGTGAGGATAGTGGTGGTATTGTTGTACTAGTGGGACAAGATGGCGTACAACGTCCACCGATACATTTCCCCGAAGGTGGTCACATGCAGCAGTTTTTGAGTTGTTTGGAGACCGGGCTATTGCCGCATGGTCAATTGGATCCACCACTTTGGTCACAGCGTGGCATTGGTAAAATATTTCCATGGCCCAAAAGTGTACGCAGACGTATTTTACCTTCGGTTATGGAATCGTTTGACGAAACGCCAATTGACTATGTGTTTCGTATTGTGAGCAAGAGCAAACATGAAGAGTTTGGTGAGTGAATTTGTTTGTGTTGAATAACCGTAATGTCATAATGAATTTTTTATTTTTTTTTTTGGAAATTTTAGCGGCAGCTCATTCGATTTTGGATTTTGTGCGTAGTACACCACGGCGCGCACAGCTTAGTAGCTGTTCGACAACTGGCTCAAGCGACTGTTCGAGTAAAAGTATTTCGATTGATCAGCTTCCTTTGGAAGCACCACTGGTAAGAAGTTGTACAATCAGGTTTTTGATTTCTCTGTTGTTGTTGTTGTTGTTATAAACAGTAGTACCTATTATCATTGAATTTTTATTACGGTGGTCCTAGGAAACTGGTGGTTTCTACTAGGTTGGACCAGAGTGGAATTGATGTAAGGACATTCCCTATGTAGGACATATTTTCGGAATGATGGGGCTGAGCCTTAATAGTCACGAGTTTAGCCTTTTGTAATATCCACATCGTAGTTGAATATCAGTGGTTCAGAGGTGGTTACCTGATGAACCCGACTGACCGTGGATGTCCTTGAGAGCCTGCCTGAGATTCCGCAATTCAAGAGACTGAGTAAAGATGGTGTCGGATCTATCTCCTTATGTCTCCAGAGGGCAGATTAGCGTAGGTTAAGACGTCTTGGCTTATGACAGCTCGTGCTCTTAACCTGGAGCATTTTAGCTCTTGATAGAAGTGATACTCATGCGTCCTAAGAAGACATTCTGTGGCAGTATTGACTCTGCGGCATCCCTCAATTTAATTCTTCTGGGTTTAAATTGAACGCGGGCCATCTTTTTCGGCCAACGGAGAGACTCCGCTTGGCGGGAGGTTTGTTTAAGTTGACTTTCCTTGTACTAGAACTGCTTAAGAGGCAGCGTTTGGCATAAAAATTGTCCGTCCTAGTATGGATCCAAAAAAAAATGATCACAAATCGTGAAGCTGAAGAATGGAATGAATAAACTTGCCAGTATCTATCCTCATCCCTTTGGCTGGTGTAGTTAAATTCATGCAGACGCACCCTCACTGAGATAAGATAAGCTCATCATTCTCAATCTCTTCTACTCAGGTACAATCTAAACAGAACACAAGTATTGAGATGGTTTGTTCGACAATGAGACGACAAATAATATCGCGAGCATTCTATGGTTGGTTGGCTTATTGCAGACACTTATCAACTGTACGCACACATCTCTCTGGACTTGTTAATGGACGCATAACGCCGGAACGTAAGTTGGATGAGCTTTTAAGCTTTTCTATTCAACTACAATTTTGCTCTTACTTTTTCCAGTTAAAGCCGATGAGGAAGGACTAACAAAAGAACGCTGGGAAGCTTTAAATATGGATGGTGTAGTAGGAAATGATATCGATGTCTATCGGTTGGTCTACTTTGGTGGAGTTAGCCCGGAGCTGCGCAAGCAAGTTTGGCCATATCTGCTCGGTCATTATAGATTCGGTTCAACCAAAGAAGATCGCCAAAAACAAGATGAGACCTGCAAACATTACTACGAAACGACAATGAGCGAATGGTTAGCGGTTGATGCAATCGTACAACAAAAAGAAAAAGAGAAAACAGCGCGCGCAGTCGCCAAACTCAGTTCGGGTAGCAATAGTGGGAATGAGAAGACGGTGCGCGCTGTCGAAATCGATAACGCCGACTTGGAAAATGAAGTATTCGAGGAAATATCTGATATATCCGATCCTGGCGATCTGGAATATGACGAAGATCAACAAAAACAGGTGCAAGTTGAGGAAGATACTGAAAATACGAAAAATTATTTAACCGTCAAACCAACACCGCGTGCTACAAAGACGAGCACAGACTCTGGCAATGTGGATGAAACAATGGAAGAGGAAGAGGGACGTAGTGTAAACGAAGACGAGCAAAAAGAAAGTGAATTCGCAAACGAGCAAAATACCATTGATGCCGGCGTCAATGAGACGACTTCCAACTCTAGCACCAAAAGCGAGCAACTGCCTACGGAAAAGACTGACGAAGAAGAAGGCGGTACAACAACAAGCGCGCAAAGCGAAAAGACCTCACCCTCATCACCTAGTACCTATGAAACGGTGGGGGTCGGTGTTGGTTATACTGATTTAAATCTGCATACATCCGAATCTGCAAATTTGTATTCAACAGAAGAGCCAGAGAAGAGTATATTGAGTCTAGAGTTCTTGAGTGCTGATGATTTGAGGTCAGAAGTTGTTGGTGAAGAATTGCAATCGTCGACAGGAGAACAGCACGATCGACAACAGGAAACGTTTATTGCCAGCTGTCCATCAGCTGTAATTGTAACGAATGCTTCCATGGATGTGTCCAATTGGCTTCCGGGCGGTGGTGGTGGCGCTGAATGTGTGCGTATGAGCGCACTAACGGAACAAGGCTCTTTGGAAGTAAATGCCGAAGCTAACACGGTGAGTGCTAGTGGTACGACCGTAATGGATGCACTGCAGGAACCGAAATCCGCCTGTGTATCGCCTGCGAGCTCAAATGGTGGAGTTTATAGCGTGAGTATTAGAATGAAAAGAGAAAAAAGAAAAAGTTTTTCATAATAAAATTGTAAAAATTTCAGAGCGAATTGCTGGAACAATTCGGCTTGAACTTACATCGCATTGAGAAGGATGTGCAGCGTTGTGATCGTAATTATTGGTATTTCGCTAATGAAAATTTGGATAAACTGAGAAATGTTATATCCACGTAAGTTAAACAAAATCCTTCAAGACATTTGCAGATCTAATTTGTCTAAATTTCAGTTACGTTTGGGAGCATTTGGACATTGGTTATATGCAGGGCATGTGCGATTTGGTTGCTCCACTGCTCGTTATATTTGATGATGAATCGCTATGCTATAGTTGTTTTTGTAAATTGATGGAACGCATGATTGAGAACTTTCCGAATGGCGGTGCCATGGACATGCATTTCGCTAATATGCGGTGAGTGAATGAGAATCTAAAAAACATTATAATATAACATAACATAGCATAACATAACATAAAATTAACATAACATAACGTAAAACAATGTAACATAACATAACATGCATAACATAACATAACATAACATAACATAAGATAACTTAATATAAAATAACATAATATAACATAGCATAACATAACATAACATAACATAACATAACATAACATAACATAGCATAACATAGCATAACATAACATAACATAACATAACATAACATAACATAACATAACATAACATAACATAACATAACATAACATAACATAACATAACATAACATCAAATAACATCACATATCTAACATAAGATAACTTAATATAAAATAAAGAACATAACATAACATAACATATTATAACATAACAGATCATAACATAACATAACATAACCTAACATAACATAACATAAGATAACTTAATATAAAATAAAATAACATTACATAACATAACATAGCATAACATAGTCACAGCAGCATGTACATATATCAAAGAAAATTTAAACTTCCTTCCACAGTTCGCTCATTCAAATCCTGGATTCAGAAATGTATGATTTGATGGATACAAATGGCGACTACACACATTTCTATTTCTGTTATCGCTGGTTTTTGCTCGATTTCAAGCGTGAGTTAGTTTATGATGACGTCTTCTCGACATGGGAAGTAATTTGGGCAGCAAAGCATGTGGCTTCCGGACAGTTTGTGCTCTTCCTGGCTTTGGCATTGCTCGAAACGTATCGCGACATAATATTATCAAATAGCATGGACTTCACTGACGTCATAAAGTTTTTCAATGGTAATTTACTTCTTTTTACAGTTAAAAATGATATGGATATAATACTAAAGTAATTTCCTTTTGTGTTTTTTTTAGAAATGGCGGAGCGACACAATGCGCAAGCGGTATTACAGCTAGCACGCAGCTTTGTTCTTCAACTGCAGATGATAATTGAAAATAAATAAATTTTGTTTGGAAAAAGTTACCTAAAGCTTAAAGAATAGTGCAAAAAATGTTTAAGTTGCCAAAAATTTGGAATAACAACAGCGCCAATTGAACGAGGCTTCCAGTTGAAAGATAATAAAAGTATTTAAAATTAAGATCAACAATCCAAAAAAAAGTATTTAAAAACAAAACTTAAAAACATAAGAATTTCAAGTAAACTAAAAATAAATTGAAGATGAAATGCAGTACGACAATGGAGTAGTAAAGTTAGAGTAACCGATTTTAACTAAATAGTATATAGGGATACAAATCAAAGTTACTATATACGAGCGAAGGGAAATATATGTAGATAAAATATGTAGAGGAAATGAACTTGGAACTAATGAAACAGTGAGACAAGAGAACATAATGGCCCATAATCATAGATGCGTTTTAGTTAAAATATTTACTTAACTTAAAAAGACATTTAAAATGTTGTACAATCATAGTCATATTAAACATAGATTTTAGCTAAATTGAAATTTAACAGGGTTCCTTTATGAAATCAAATTTAGTTGGTTGTTGGTATGAAGAGTTTTTCTATGTTTTGCAAGGTCAACCTGTTTCAACTATTTTATACACAAACCATAGCATAGCTGAGGCAGTAAGCGCAAATAGCCAAACTCAAGTTTGGAGTAAGCGATATGAGAAGCACAACCATAGACACAAACCTTGGTTTTAAAATGTTAAAATTACAATTTCCTCACTTTAAAACTAAAACTCCGTCCTACACAGAAAATATATTTAAGTTGACTATGACAGACATGAAATGATTTTCATTTTAAAATCATGTTTAAGTAGATAAAACTCTATTTTAATTTGACTATGGTTATAGGCCAGTATTTTTACAGTTATCGACCTGTTAAAATACACTACAATGTAAAAAGAGAAGGAGACCATATATAATAATTTTATTAAATCGTATAGCGGGAACGTAAGTGTTCCTTGTGTTAAAATGGACTAAATACTGCAGCTATACATATAAGAATGCCTCTGTGAAATTTTCAATAAATTTCGTTATCACGATTTATATAGATACGATATAGAAAGACGAACCAAAAAATCCTTTAAACTGTGAGAATTAGTAGTGAAGAAAAATATGACAAGTTTAGAAATGCTAAGGAATGCAAATATTATAATGCAACTTGATAAAATCATGTAAAATATGTTGTTACACAGATAAATAACAACAATAAAAATATATAAATTGCAACAACAACAAAAAAGAAATGAAAGAACTAAACAAACAAAAAAGAATTTTAACCGAGATTACTGCGTATACTAAATATCAATTAGAAAAATGAACCACATACAATCAAAATAGAATTTAGCATATTTGAAGAATCAAACAAAGTATATAAAGCTTAGATATATACTAACTTGAAGAAACTAAGAAAAGAGTAAGAAATGAGTTATCCAAAAACAATTTGCTATATAAAAGTTTACAGTGGGCGAGACAGGCGATTAGAGCAAATATCAAGAAATGATATATATTTAGATTGTGTGACAAACCCGGGAACTGCTAAAAACATAAAAATAAGAGGAAGACTACGAGTATTATACGATTGTGTTCTTCTATTTTTTGCTCACGAAATTTGTATAGTAATTTTTTCATATCTCGTTAAACTGATGAATTTATTGTACAACACCGGTGTATAGCCTATTATCTACTAACTAAACAAAACAAAAAAAAAAAAACACAAAAAATATCTAAAATTAGTAACGATTTCAATATCTACGTAAATTTTTTTTTATAAGCGTGAAAACTTTAAATTTTTAAACCAAATCAACCACCAATAATTTTACAAAATTTTACATTTCAAACTAATTCGCACTCGACTTTTTATACAAAAACGATATTACATAAATGCAAACCATATACAATGCAACTCAAAAGTGACTGTAATCATGATGTATATAACATATATATTATAATTATCATGAAAAGTATATATACTAGATATGTAAATGTAATGGTCCTGAAAGAAGCTGAGAAAGTCAAAAAAGTTATGAACATTCAATATTTCTTTATAACATCTTTTTAAGACTTTAGCTAAAATGAAATGTAAGAGGGTTCCCTTATAAAAAAAAAATTGGTATGAAGAAATTGTTTATGTTTAGCAAGGTCACCCTGTGTCAACTATTTTATTCACAAACCCTATCCACCATAGCTGTGGGAATAAGTAAAAAAGCCAAAGTCAAGTTTGGCGTAAGCAATGTCGCGAGCGCAACCATAGACAAGAACCGCGAAATTTAAAATGTTAAAATTGTAAAGAGGGAGAAGCTTGCAAAGTTTTGAAACTGACTCTGAAATAGTTATTTTTGTTGTTTTTTAAATTTTTTAAAAGCTTTCCGTTTCACTCTATCATAACTGCATAAAGTTGCCAAAAATCTTAAACATCTCAAGTACCTACACATATGTAAATGTAATTTTAAGCTAACTTCTTCCTACATACATACATGTATTTGTTATATATATATATATATTTTACAAAACTAACTGTTTTTATATGTATTTTTTATAATGCATTACAATCAAAAACCTTTTATAATGCACCTCTGATTGATTAAATATCCATAAAAAAATTGAAAAAAAAATGTAATAAATAAGTACATTAATTAAGTATAACTAATTGTTTTGTTAAAAAAAAAAAATATAAAATCACAGCAAAATCTTTATAAAATTTTGCAGCACAAAACAGAAATTCAAATATGTAAAAGAGTGCTTTTCTTAGCTACTCCTTCAAGCTAAGTAAAACTATACTCTATGTATACTAAAGAAAAATGTGTTAAGCTATGAAAGTTATGTATTGAAAAGTTTAAAAATTTATTCGAAATAAATAAAAAAAAATAAAAAAATATTTTTCTCTCACAAAAAGTGTATATATGTAGTTGATTAAATGAACTTCAAAGCAGAACTGTTAAATTTGATTAGTGATTAGTAATCAAATGATTAGATTTCCTTTTAATTGGTAATGATTATTTTACTTGTTTTGAAGAAAAGGAAATTATAAATTGATTACGATTAAAAAAAAAAAAAAAATGAAAAAGTAAGGATTTTTTAGGATTTTTAAAATAAAAATAAAATAAAATCAATAAAAAAAAGTTAAAATAAAAAATTAAACAAATTAAAAAAATCATGATTTTTTACGTTTGTTAAAATAAAATAAATAAAAAAGTATCAAAAACAAAAAAAATAAAATAAAATAAATATAATGAAATTAAACTTTTTTTTATTAATTTAGATTTTTTTTGATTATTTTTATTAGTCGTTAGAATTCAAATTAAAATTATTTTTTAATCGTAACCAGTCATTAAATATATTCTTAGGAAGATAATTAATCAAGATTAGTAATCATTATTTAACAGGTCTGCTTCAAACGTTAGAAGCTGTGGGGGTAGAGAAAATAGAGTGTGAGGTATTGCATTGATCTTAGTACTCTTTTGACATCGGGCACTAGGTCTCCGTTCTCATTCTTGCAGACGTTTGCCACGTTTTTTGATAACATTTTTGGGCATTTTTTCCTGTTAGTTAGAGCCGCAAGCTCAGGCTTAACAAATTCCTAGTTGCATTCGCCCGCAGCGTGGCCATAAAGAAAGGTCTTGTGCAAGGTATTTTAGGCTCAGAATATGTTGCAAGCCTCTTCGATTGCATAAGTGTTTGTATTATAGAAACTTTGTTGCCAACACCAGCAGCCTCAAACACTATAAAAAAGCTCGCTTTTAAAGCTTATAGAAACATCTGCCATTAAAGTCCTTTAAATAATTATTCCAAAAATTATCTACAGGAATAAAATTATGGAGGACATTAAAAGCTTTTCGAAAAATTCAACACAGTGTGGTGAAAAGCTTCCCCCCGCCTTTTTGCTACTTAGAACACAGTTTCATTCATAAGACATTTGCCAATAGAAAGCCGGTTTCACCACGCCAAAGCAAGCAAACAAAAGAGGAAGCACATTCACATTGCTGCTGCTGCTACAAATTGTTAGTGTGGCAAGTTTAAACCAGCAAGCAACAGCAGCAACTATACAGTCTATAACGATACCTCGACGCGAATGGTTGTGCTAGCGCGAAAAGCTGATTTCCTCAAAGCAGAATTTGTTTACCAAATAAAAATTTAGAAATGTATAAAAGTGTGTGAATGCTGACTTGCACTGAAGTGATTATTTCGACACTTAAAATCGTGTTAAGTGGTGTTGATGAAAGTACAAAAAAAAAGAAGGAAGAAACGCAAAAAGCAAAAGCAGGAAACGCAAACAATTTTGTCAAAGTGTGAGTTTGTTGTTGTTTGTGTAGCTAAGTGTGTAAACAAATTAAAAAGAAAAAAAGTCAAACATGAATCACATTAAGTGGTAAATAATAAATTATAATATGTTAAATGAAAATAATTATATATTTACCTACTACGTAAATTGTACAAAGGATGTATAGAGTAATTAACGGTTAAATTGCTGTTAAATTATGTGTGTGTGTGTGTGTGTGACTTGTGTCAATAAGCTAGTGAATATTAAATTAAATTTTGTATGTCAACATTTGCATAAGCAGACAAATGAGTGCATATTAGACAGGGCAAAAAAAAAATTTTACAAAAAAAAAAAAATTAAAAAAATTTTACAAAACAAAAAAATTTAAACAAATTTTACAAAAAAAAAAAAAAAAAAAAAATCACAAAAAAAATTGTTTCTATTGGAAATTATTTATCCGAATGACTAAAAAAAAATTTGTACTTTTGTCTGTCAAAATTTGCGTAAGCAGAGTGCAACTATAAATTAGTGCATATTAGAGAGGGCAAAAAAAATTTTTTTTCAACTTAAATAAAAATTATTTATTTGAATGATTAAAAAGTGAAAGTTGTTATCAGTTTTTCAGCGTCTAGTGAAGTTTTTTTATGACTGTTATTAGATCAAAGATGCTTTAAAACTACCAATTAAGGAAAATTTTTAGAGTGGAATATAATAAAAAAAATATTTTTTTTGGTCCAGTCTATTACACGCAACTACGGTTTTTTGATTGTCGAAGGCCTCATTTTAGCTATTGAAAATATGAAACCAACTTGTCCATTGAAACAAATTTTTTTTTCACTTTCCAGGCTAACTAAAAATTTGTTGGGACAAAACTAAAGCACTATACAAAGTAGGTAATGGTGCCATTCAAATCCACGAATAAGAAAAAAATTTAAGTTAGGTAAATTTTTTTTTTTAAAGAAAATTATCACTGTTTTAATTTTGTTTTAAAAATTAATTTAATAATTAAAATTTTTTAACTGAATAGAAAAAAAAAAGTTTAGAGATAACCGCCACAGTTTTTTTAATATATGTATACTACGAGTATATCCATTTCGGAGCTGCTTGCATAAAAAACAAAATTTTGTTTAATGAACTTACAATTTTTATTTTCTAAAAAAAAAAAAAAATTTAAAAGAGAAAAAAAAAAAATCACAAAAAAATGCAACACCCTAATTCACATTTATATACTCATATCCGGTTAGTGTTGAAGAAAGGATTGTACGTACGCATTTTTCCTGTTTAAAAAAACTGTAAAATCGTGGAAATAAATATTCTACCAAGTTTAAATGTATGCGCCTGCATAATAAATTTGTTTTTGTCGTGACATGGGCGTTTAATTGCGAAGCAAATAGCAATTTAAATGATATTGCTCATAGCGTGAAACTTTTTAATTGTGAACATGACAAAAAGAGCGAACGCGTGCAGTTGTTGTGAAAGCCGTTAAAACGACTTAATGTTACTCATACGCCCCGTTGATCAAAAACAAATTGGCTCAAAGATACAATTGCGGCAAGAAGCAATAGGCAATAAGCGCTAAAGTCGTATCTAAAATTTGAAAATGAATTATTGAACAGTGAAGTCTGCGTACTCTTTAAAAATTAATATTTTTCACTGAGCTTATCTCACATCTACCTAGCTCAGGTCCAGCAGGCCAATCAACATTTTTTTAAAGTTGAGTTTTGACTGGCACAAATTTAGTCCTTTTGTAGACTAGTTTGGGACCAGATATAAAATTCTATTTGTATACTAGTTTTCTGCCTAGTTTAAAGCTTCACTGCAGGCGTGCCACTGTTACATATATTTTCTTGCTTGTTTTTATTTATTTTTAGTAGTGTTCCATTGCCATTTCATTCCACCCTCATACCAGTACAGTTATTTATAAAAACTTCATTAAATCAAAATAATCAATAATTAAACGCAACACCAAGTTTGTTAGCTCCATTAGCTGGTAGCAACTAAAAGTAAAAACAAAAAATAGAAAAAAAAAAAAACAAAAACAAAAGTATTACAGGTATTAACATGTAAGTTGTTAAGCCTTCGTTAAGTTAGTGCGCATTTTGGTAAAAGTTTTAGCGGTTCATTCAATATTGAAACTCACTAGCTCGTAAATTGTTGGAGAATACTTGATTTAATTTTATTTTTTAATTGGAAAAAATATTGAATCAATACAGAAACTTTTAACATATACCAGCAAACTGATGGTATGAAGCAAGTTAACAAAACTTTGGGTAGCCTGAGAATGTGGGAAGGATTTCAAATGCACACACACACACACACAAGCTTACGTACGTTCTATGGGTGCTATATGTTGTGTTAGTCCGATCTCGTTAATTTTCACCAACACACACATTAAATATATAATAAGTACCAAATCTGCAAAGTTTGACGTTCCTAGCTTTTTATTTGCAAGAGTTATGGGCCAAACCCAGTTTATCGGAACAATCTATTATATGGGAGCTATGAGTTGTATCAGTCCGATCTCGTTGATTTTCACCACACATGGTACATTTATAATAAATACCAAACCTGAAAAATTTTATGCTTATAGCTCTTTAACTGCAAGATTTATAGGCCAAAACAAAATTATCGAAACTATCGATTATATGGGAGCTATGTGTTATGTTACTCCGATCTCGCTGATTTTCGCTACACATATTCCATATATAATAAGTACCAAACCTGACAAATTTCACGTTCCTAGCTTTTTATTTGCAAGAGTTATGGGCCAAAACCCGTTTATCGGAACAATCGATTGTATGGGAGCTATGCGATGTATTGGTACGATCTTGCTGGTTCCGACAAATGATTAATGTAATACAAAATTGCGGCTCCATGCTAAATTTCATAGAGATATCTCTAAATTTGAGGGACTAGTTTGCGTTCAAACAGACATACGGACAGACGAACATGGCTAAATCGACTCCTCTTCGTCTCATACAAACATCGGACCAAAGTTATGTATAATACCATGTCATGTTCTTGCAAGGTCTAAATATACTTACATATGTATATACATATGTACAGTGGGTACCGCCCAAAGTGGCCCCATTTAGTAACAAAAGAGTCAATAAATAGAATTAAAG
>OX608081.1:30405421-30435421 GCA_951509765.1 Sphenella marginata | reverse complement strand
CGCTGTGCTTGTGAAAAAATTATGTGTGCGCCTTTTTGCTAAAACACTTGAAGCCACTTGCAGTATGGTAGCTATTGGCCTCAGGGTTGAAATTGCACTACTCAGACTGCACGCCACTCGACTTTTAATGTTTTTCTAATTTTTACTACCGTCGCATGTTCTTGAAATTTATGTAGATTGCACTGAAGAACAAAGTTAGTTGTGGCTGTTAGTGGCTTGGCAGCGTAGCGCCAACTTTTGTAACCAATTTGGGTGTTCTGCCATTGGCATAGCCATTGGCCACTTTTGTTTGAAGTGTCTTTGCGAAGGCGTTAAGTTGTTGTAAAAAAAAAAAACAACCAAACACCAGAAGACCTCGATGAGTGAACCTAATTGAGATATAAAAAAATAGAACTTTGTTGCTGTAATTTATTGACACTTGACCGAAATTTAAGCTGATATTTGGCACTTAAAATTTTCGAGGGGTGTCAAGCTATTAAATCAATATTAACTGACTTGCTTTTAACGCCGAAGGTGTGGTTCTGCTAAGTAGAAAATCATTTGCATCAAATTTTAATTGAAAAAAAAAAGGAAAAACACTTGAATACCCTGTAGAAGTGTAACCGCTTGCGAATGAAATGAAATGAATATTGCTTGGATTTTGTTATACTCAGCCATAGATTAGTTAGCTTTTCAGGCTTTGCCATCTTATGAATATGTTCTAATTCGAATACATTATTTTCAAAAAATTAGCTACTTATTCAACCTAAGCGTGTATGATTAATCGCCGCTAATTAAATCAATCAATGTTAAAAATTTGCTGGATTCAAGTTAATGAGATTTTAGCTAAAATAACTAAAAATGTGTATAACTAATCGGTTAATCAATCGTTTTATTAATCGACAATGATTATTATATTACTATTTATTTTTTATTTTACACGTTCGATTGATCAGAGAATAATAATAATCGATTGATTTTTCGATTAATTAATGATAATCGAGCATAATCATTATCGAATAGATCCAATAATTTATGATTATTCCCTAACTACTTTTCTAATCTAATTTCGTTTAAATTGCATTTGCGATTAATCAGACTAAAATAATTATCGATTAATTTTCCGATTAATTAATGATAATCAGAGCATAATTATATCCGATCTCTTGATTTGAAGGATACACATAAAAAAATATTATTGGAGTGACTTTCCCTATCTCGAAATATTTTTGAAATAATTTCAAAACAAGGTATCAATGTCTTTGTTAGTGAAAACACGGGGAACATATCATTTTATCTGTATTCAAAGTTGATCTCAATGGGTCACGTCGTTTTCTACTTGAAATCGGATTTAATATTAAAAAATTGAAAAGCTGGCAACCTTGGGAAAACTAAGAACCGGGAATTTTATTATTTATTTATTGAAATTGGATTCAAAAGAAGAAAATTGAAATAGGTGGCAACCTTGCGCAAAACTAAGAATGGGGATTTTGATTAATTATTTATTGAAATCGGACTTAAAATAAAAAAATTGGAAAGCTGGCGACCTTGGGAAAACTAAGAACCGGGAATTTTATTATTTATTTATTGAAATTGGATTTAAAAGAAAAAAATTGAAATAGGTGGCAGCCCTAAGAACCGGGAATTTTATTTTTTAATATAAAAGTAAAAAAAAAATTCCTTTCTATTTTAGTCCGTTTCCAATGAACCAACAGCTTGTAGAGTTAGGGAACAAAAACATTTTCTCTATAGATGAAGTCGTTTACCCGTTGGATTTTACAAATAAGTGGCATCGCTAAAAATTAAATTTTCACTACAATGAAAGAGGTTTGTCTACTTTTCTGCATGCAATTTCATCTACCTTACGACAACATAAGAGTAATTCCATATCTTGCGACTTTTCTCATAAAGCTTCCTCATCACGTTTTCGTAATCACTGCGGCACATCTTTAAGTTGAACACCCACATAGCTGTATGCATAGTGTTAGTTGGTTTTAGATGTAAAAATGATGATATTACATTTGAGAGATTTTTCGCTAATAAATGAGCTTTCTCTGATTATTTTTTGAGTACTAAAATACTTATTTATATCAGACTCCATAAAACTAAGATCCGTTCTTCGAACAAGCTCTCAGCTAGAATCAACCCAGTGATGCTGAAAAAAGTAAAAGAAACTTGTGGTTGGGGGGTTTAAGTTGATTATATAAAAACTATCGGTGCCTTAAAGATTTCCTCCACGGCTTGCTTGCACACTGCCAGTCTCTGTCACCGTAAAGTTTACGATAATGTCGCCACCGTTGCATGTCACGCGCAGTTGTCTGCAGTGTTATCCATTTCAGCGTCTACAACTTTTTCCAATGTGCATGTCTGCAATGTTCTATGGCCAGTCGATTTCCCACCAAAACTTCTTTGTATTCAACCCAAATGCAGTTAGCAAGTGACTTGAGGATTTGCTTGTCGCTTTGTGCTTTGGTCGCAGTCTCAGTCGCGGTTGATTGAACAGCGAAACTAATATCAAAAGTTTTCTTTTACGTTTGGCTGACTGTCGCTAGTTTAATGTTATCAATGGGGTTGATTAATGCCAATACCCACACTGCAGTGTCCAAGTCGTTGATAGCGTGACCGTGGATGCAGTTCTTAATAGTTGTTAAATGGGTTAGAAAAAATGGAATATAATTCAGCTTTGGCATACTTAAGTGGTAGAAAATTTAAGTGGATTTGTTAAATTACTCAGGCTTTATATGGTTTCAAATGTAAGCTGGAAAGTCATCAATTGTGTGATACAGTAAGTACAATTTTTGAAAAGTTTAGGTGTACTATTCGCTAGGAGAAAACTTCAGATTCAAGACTTCTTAACAATATTAAGGGACTTAATCCCTAAATCTTATGATTGCGTTAATATTTAAATGCAAAATTTTCGAAAAACTAGTTTAAAAAAATTCACCAAATAATCTGATTGATTAATCAAAGCTGCTGATTAATGAGATTCTTTATTCCAAATAATTGCTTTTCAATCAAAAATAAAGAAGACTAATTGAGTTTTGAATAAACTTATTAGTTCCATTCGAGTAATTCTCGAAAAAAATAAGCCAATCAATATAAAAAGTGCAGGATTGCATTATTCAGATTTCTGTATAAGCGTGTTAGTGAGATTGTAATTAAAATTAATAAGTCTGTTACTAATCGACTTATTAATGATTATTCCCTAATTACGTATTTAATGAAGTTTAGGTTATTTTGCATATTTGATTAATCAGTGAGTAATAATTATCAGTTAATCGTTGGGTTAATTAATGTTAATCAGAGAAGAATTAATTTCAATTAATTTATCGACTAATTACTGATTATTCACTAATTATTTATTTACCCATTGTCGATTAATCGTTGGACTAATTAATGCTAATCAGGGAAGAATCATTATCGTTTAATTGGCCCACAAACTAAACATTGTACATTGATTGCTTATTTATCAAGTCTAAGTTAATTTACACCTTCGATTAATTAGAGAGTAATAATTAGCAATTAATTGGTTAATTAAATAATTAGTTATAATCAGAATTAATTAATGATTATGCACTGATTATTAATTTAATCATTATCGATTAATTTTTGGATCCAATAATTAATGATTATTCAAAGATTATTCACTTCATCAAGTTTTGGTTTATTTTCGATTTATCAGATGATAGTAGCAATCGATTAATTGTTAGATTTATTAATGGCAAACAGAGAACAGTCATCATCGAGTTGATTCAATAAAAAATGATTTTTTACTGTTTACTTATTTAATATATTTTGGCTTAATTTACATGCTCGACTAATCAGTTAATAATAATAATCGATTAATTGTTAAATTAATTATTGATAGTCAAAGAATAATCATTATCGAGTTGATTCAATTATTAATGATTATTCACTGATAACTTATTTAATCTAGTCTAGGTGTGCCCTAAGCTTAAAAGATAAGTTTATACGCCTCTTTAAAGTAGATTCCCCTTGAATTAACTAAGAAATGTCTATTCTTAAAGTGTTGTTGCTTTAAAACGCAACACCTTTGCATCTACTTTTTAGTATACAAGTTCGAGCCAGCACGCTCAAGCAGCTGCAAAATCCAATTAAGGCTAGATTATAGAGATTAGATTAAAAAAAGCCCATACCCTTTTTACATTGCTAGATTCAAGTTTTCTTTGGGGATTACTTTGGCTACTTTGCTCCATTTCTTTGCCATTGCTCTTTCACCTGCTCTTCTCATTTTCAAGTGGAAATGATGAAAAAACTAATTAAGTGCAGCACAATGAGTAACCATAAATTATTTGAAATATTTGGGTAAGAAAACTAAATTAATGTTATTTATTGGACACCGCTGGCAGCTGAGATTTTTCGTGAATTTGCAGTCCTTTGGGATGTGCGTGTCTCATTTGGACTACAATCTGCAATCGTACCAACAAAAAGCGTGCCCATGTGCGAGTTGAGTTGAGTTGAATAGAATCAACGTACTGAATTTCAATTGATTTCATGCAAATTCCGTTAAATGTATGTTTTTGCGAAATATTTTCACGGTTTTATCAAAGATTTATGGGCCTTGTGTTGATTCAATGAAGCAACAGGAATTGTATGAATTCTAAATTATTTGCTCGAATGAACGCATCAAGCGCGCGTGGCCATTTTCATAGTCAGCCGGTCTATTGAGATTTTGTTCATAGAAATTCAATTTTATGCATATGAAGTTTGCTAAATCGCTTAAAAAGGCGTGAAATGTATTTACATACATATATGCGTCACTATATGTGAAGGATAAACTATGAAAAGTCGGATACAATTGCACTTAACTACGCCACAAATCAAAATCAAAATGGAAATCAGTACCGTGAACAGTGTACCACTAGAAGAGAGAGAAAATAACTATTCTAAATCATTGTGAACAATTTGAACCACTGCAGAGTGATATTTTCAAATGAAGTAAATAAAATAGAATAAAATAAAATAAAATAAAATAAAATAAAAATTAAATATAATAAAATAAAATAAAATAAAATAAAATAAAATAAAATAAAATAAAATAAAATAAAATAAAATAAAATAAAATAAAATAAAATAAAATAAAATAAAATAAAATAAAATGAAATGAAATGAAATGAAATAAAATAAAATAAAATGAAATAAAATAAAATAAAATAAAATAAAATAAAATAAAATAAAATAAAATAAAATAAAATAAAATAAAATAAAATAAAATAAAATAAAATAAAATAAAATAAAATAAAATAAAATAAAATAAAATAAAATAAAATAAGATAAAATAAAATAAAATAAAATAAAATAAATAATTTTAAAATCCTTTTAAATTATACAAAACTGCATACTCATTTAAATTTTTCAAAGAATTTCTCAAATTTTGGCAATTTCTGTGACTTTTACATATACATATCTATGATATTTGTACTAAATAAGAATTTATATTTATTTTGAGTTAATTTGAATTCTTTACAAAATTCTTTGAATATCAGTTCTTTATGTTTGCACAGCAACTGCAATTCCTTTGTGGTCATAAATTACTTAAGATGACCCACAAATTCTAGTTTCCTATTAATTTCCTCTATTTCGCATGAAAATCTAAATAAAAATCCTATGAGTAAATTATTCACACAAAATTATTATTTTTTCGCTTTTGTAAATATTCATTACTTTGCGTCAAACTGTATGCGATTGTTAGCGCCTGCATAGAGGAAGAAAGCGTTGGTTGGGAAAAATATTGCTGTAGCATGCCCACACGCTCACTCTCTTTTTATTCTATGTGGGCATGAAAGTTTGCTGAAAGCTCTTTTTCAAATGTTCAGCATATGTATGTATGTTGTGGTTGTACTTTTGCCACCGCAGTGCACCTTTGTACTTTTTGCTGGTATGTTGGAATAATTGCAAAATTTCATGCTTCACAGAATATTGGATGGTGCGGGAATTGATGGAAATAGCTTTCATCATTTGCTATACAGCGAAATGTTGAGCAACTCAGTTGTTTACATTTATATGAATAAAATTACACGACGGCGGTGAAAGTGCAAACCCAGCACTTCAACAAACTGCTTAACCAATATTACATATATGTAGAGTATTCCAAGTACCAAATCCCATCGAAACTTTTTCCATAAAATAATTAATTTTCTTAGAATTAAATAATAAACTTCCAAAAACTATGTTGCGTTTGCTTGATAGTTTCATCGGAATCATATGCATTACAATGCCTCACTTTCCCTTTTAAAAAGGGCTAATTGTACCAAGTGCGCTGGAGTCCAGTACCACATATATATATCTGTTTAGATTAGACTAAGCACAACTAACTCATTTTATTTTGATTATTATTTTTTGTTTAATTATATTCCAATAGAAGCCATGACTGCATAATTTCTAGAAGTATCTTAACTAATTTTATTTTCGAAAACCAATAAAGCATATTATGTAAAACGCAGTAAGATGCAAAGAGTCACTTCTACTCGTTTGAAGAAAAAATATTTTATTTTTTCTTTTTATTTTAGTGACTGGCACCAATACAGAAGAGTGAAAGTGAGTGTAAGTGATTTAAGTGTCACGGGTGACTTACATAATCAGCCAATTGCAGTCACTTTCACGACTAAAGTTAATGTCTCGCAGTCACAAAAACCGTTCGACTAATGAGCAGGTGTTTTTACAACTAACAACAAAAATTTTAAGTATCGCAAATATTTTGAGTGCATACGCTCAACTAAGTATAAATATAGCCACTTTTATTAACTTGTGTAACTATTCTATTAGCATGCATTTCATTTAGTCTATTGGCTTAATTATGGGTATCTCATATGCCACACACATATTCACTGATGCAACAACTAATTTAATTTAAAATAGTAAACATTCATATCGTACCGAATATCACCCCGTTCAACATATACTTGGCAAGCACATTTCCATTTCACAGTTTCACAAAATAAAACGTTGTATGCATTGAGGCGCCCACGCATAAAAAGCTTTCGACCGTACGCTTGTGTATTTGTTGAACTTATGCCGTTGAGTGTCCAGCTAGTTACAATAGTCAGCAAATATTTGAGTAAAAAATTTGGAGTAATTCATCGTGGTTCGTTTTTGACTAGAGCCAATTTAATTTTTAATTTCTAATTATTAATTATATTTTCTGATTATTAATTATATTGCAGCATGATCAGAAAATTATTTAATGATTAATTGGCAGTAGCTGCACCATTTTAATAATGAATATTAAATTACTTTAAAAAAATATTTTAATTAACTAATTATTAAATTTTAATTGCATGATTAATATAAGATTTTCTGATTATTTTTTGACTATTTTTAATGTCGTTTAATTGCATATATGTGGTGTGATTATTTGATTTATGTCAACTAATTTTATTTAGTTTTAATTATTTGATTAATATGATTAATGTAATTAAATAATTATTTTTAATTAAATGATTACTATGAATAATGTAATTAAATGATCATTTTTAATTAATTGAATTTATTTTATTTATAACCCCAATTAATTTAAATTACTGGTAATTATGTGATTAGTATGATTAACGCAATTAAATGATTATTTTTAATTATATGACTAATGAAATTAAATGAATATTTTTTATTAATTGATTTATTTTATTTATAATGCCAATTAATTTTGATTACTTGTAATTATGTGATTAGTATGATTAAGACAATTAATTTATTATTGTTGATTCATTTGAATTACATGATTAACTTGATTAATTATTATTTCTCATTAATTTGATTAATTTTACTTACAATGGCAATTAATTTTAATTACTGATTATATCATTAACTTGCATAATGTAATTCGATGATTAATTTTCAATTATTTGATTTGTTTTATTTATAATGGTAATTTTTTCAATTATTTGTAATTATGTGATTAATGTGATTAACGTAATTAAATGGTTATTTTTCATTAACTTGGATTAATTCCTGTATTTTTTTCATTGACACTCTTTGATATTGTGATGGTTTTAAAAGTAATTATTTAATTATTCAAGTAATTTGAATTGTTAAAATAATTTTAATTACTTAACAATTTTTGATTGTTTTTTAATGGCCCCTAATCAAGATTATTTCAAATTATTTTTTTAGAGAATTAATTAATTAATAATTTTAATACATAAACACAAAGTTAATTAATCATTAAAATTACAAGAGCCAAAAATATTAATCATTGTTAATATTAATGGGAATTTAATTAAAATTTTTGTCAAGTATTTCTTTTCTCTCTTCGATTTAAGCTGGTTTGTCGCCCTGCATTTGACACTTTTCAAATTTGAGCTTTATTAAGTGCTTTTGTAATAAGACTTCCTATTCTAATTGGAGAACATAAAAATAATAATAAAAAGCCTAAACCAACACAAGACAAAAGAACATGCCAGAGGCGTTATAATTGTAATACATTTTTTTACACTTTAGTCAACAAATTATTATAAAAGAAACTCTGTCAAATGAAATATTTCATGAAGAGGCAAAGTGGATTTAGCGTCATAACAAAAACCAGAAATCAGTGAAATTGTGTCTTTTTTTTTGGATATTTCAAGGCTTTGTCTATACCCAGTTAACCAAAAGAGCATTTGAAGCTTTTAATACACATCTATTGATAAATCAGTTGCCGCCAAATACTTTCCTTAAAGTAAAGATATGTCGGGACAGTTGCCGTTTGGCAGATTTACAATAAAGACGACAACAAAGAGAATACAATAACAGCAAATTCAATTTAGTTTCATTATCACATTTTCATAATTTCTCGAAACAAATACTTATTTTCGACTTTAGTTTTGCCGATCACTGACATAGAGTATTGTGGCGACAAGCGAACTTTCGGAAATCGATAAGTGTTGCGCAATTGACCTTCTACAGTTGGTATCCCGAATGTAACGCGATAATGTTTACTGGGTGTACCTATGAATGTAGCTGTCTAGGAAATCAACTTAATGAGCGTTCAAAATAATAATGCAAACAGTGAAGAGGAAGCTGCAGAAGGCATACCGCAAATATTTGTAATTTATTGCTATAACAAAGAACGAAAACAAAGTGAAAAAAAGGACGACAAAAAAATATTTTCTTTGGGCCATATTTGGAGCGAATAATTTTCTGCTTAGAACTCACGTTTTTGGTATTAAAAGTTAGCTAGTAAATCTTTGTTTAATAGCGACTGCTTCTATTTCAAAATAGAAAATGACAAAAAAGAAATATCACAGATGGAAGTCTCACATTAAATTTAGGTTAGAATATGAGCAATAAATAGAAATAAAAGCAATGAGCCACAATACCGACAATGTCCCTTTTTATGCATACAAATTATTTTTAATGTGCTGGGTCTTATTGTGCTTGATGCTCATTTTTTTATGCCCTAACGACGTCGCATAGACATTACAAAAAAGGTTGGCTGTCCCTATGTCAGACATCCAAATGAGCCGAAATGAGTTATAAAACTTGGCGCTAAGTTGCCACCATCTTGCAGAGCAACCCACTTGGGCAACATGACACCCTTGCACGAGTGGCGTAGAATCTGGGTATAAATTTAAGTTGTTAACAAAGTGCACAAAACTCTTTAGTTTGCTAGGGGGTGTGAATGAACACTCACTTAAAAAGTTTTAGGAAAACGCCACATAAACAATGTGGGCGAAACTTGTTGACGCTCTTGTATGTAAAAGCTAAATAGAAATCTGAATACTAAACTGTGGGCTTAACTTTTGCTATCACAATATACATATAATATAATGAAATAAAATAAAATAAAATAAAATAAAATAAAATAAAATAAAATAAAATAAGATAAAATAAAATAAAATAAAATAAAATAAAATAAAATAAAATAAAATAAAATAAAATAAAATAAAATAAAATAAAATAAAATAAAATAAAATAAAATAAAATAAAATAAAATAAAATAAAATAAAATAAAATAAAATAAAATAAAATGAAATGAAATGAAATGAAATGAAATGAAATGAAATAAAATAAAATAAATTAAAATAACATGAAATAAAATGAAATGAAATGAAATAAAATAAAATAAATTAAAATAAAATGAAATGAAATAAAATAAATTAAAATAACATGAAATAAAATGAAATGAAATGAAATAAAATAAAATAAATTAAAATAAAATGAAATGAAATAAAATAAAATAAAACAAAATAAAATAAAATAAAATAAAATAAAATAAAATAAAATAAAATCAAATCAAATAAAATAAAATAAAATAAAATAATGAAATGAAATGAAATAAAATAAATTAAAATGAAATAAAATAAAATAAAATAAAATAAAATAAAATAAAATAAAATAAAATAAGATAAAATAAAATAAAATAAAACAAAATAAAATAAAATAAAATAAAATAAAATAAAATAAAATAAAATAATAAAATGAAATGAAATAAAATAAAATAAAATAAAATAAAAAAATAAAATAAATAAATGAAATAAAATAAAATATAATAAAATGAAATAAAATAAAATAAAATAAAATAAAATAAAATAAAATAAAATAAAATAAAATAAAATAAAATAAAATAAAATAAAATAAAATAAAATAAAATAAAATAAAAGAAAATAAAATAAAGTAAAATAAAATAAAATAAAAAAATAAAATGAAATAAAATAAAATGAAATAACATGAAATAAAATGAAATGAAATGAAATAAAATAAAATAAAATAAAATAAAATAAAATAAAATAAAATAGAGAGAGTTTTAATAAATCCATCATGATAAAATCAAAAAAGAGGAGCTGAACTCACTACTTTTTCAAGAAAACCTTATAAGGTTTGATCCCCAGCATAATTGGCATGCTTATCATAAACATATTTAGCAACAACAAAGTCACTGAGAGTAAAAGGGCTTATTGGCAACAGTCATTTGAATCTCTTTAGTTATGAACTGCCACACAAATCTATGAAAACCCTTTTCATGTTAAAAGCGGATAATAAATGCACCAAAAAAATTTCATGCAAACTTGCTCAAAACTAATTTGCATAATTTAGCTACTACATTACTGCTGAATTTAAACTGTTTGCGCAGCAACCATTATCCCACCTTTTTGTAAAATAATTATTTATTTTATGTTTTCATTAACAGAAAACTTTCATTTCACATAGTTAAAAGGTTATTTGTATTTGCTGATTATAATTTTGATACCTTTCATGAACACAATATTGTAATATAACTGTAGCCGATATTTTCAAGTATGATAAAACTAAAGTTAAATATACACCAAAGTGATAAGTACAATCTCTTGAGTGGACATAACTGGTACGTTCCTACAATTTTTAAAATGGGATCGTATGCATGCACGTATTTCAATTCGGTGCCATGAAAGGTATAAAGAATTTTGGCACAGCGCTCGGCTGGGTTATTATCTATGAATTTAATGCTGTCAAATCGAGCATTAAATATTCATGCCTGCAGATATTGAAATGTGCATTTATTTATTAATAAAATATCGACGATGCGAGAGCAAAAATAGTTATTATGCTTTTGTTTCATGCATCAAGGACATGCATGATAGCATTGAATAAACATGAAAAGAAAAATGAAACACCCAGGCGCAATTGGGAGGTTAAATGATGCATAAATGGTGTTTAGATCCCATGAGGGAATATGCCTCTTTGTTTCATTTTTTTTCGAAGGTTAATATCACTGTAACATTAACGGGTTCACATGCTGAGATCTGAGGTGGTAATTTATCTACCTACTTGGTGTGGAGGTTATTTAGCGGACGCCTATTGTTGCGTAGATCAAACGTCTGGGTAATGTGTTGTCGGATCATTTCAGCATCGATTTTTTTTTGATGCCTCCTAACTCAGGTAGAACAAATTCAGAAATACAATTTTTCGGAAAAATTTTCTCAGTAATCCTTTTTCAGAAACCAAAAGTCAGAAGGAAAAATTCAGAAAACATTTTTCAGAAACCAAAAATTCAGAATCAAAAATTCAGAAACACATTTACGGTCATGCATTAACCCACTCGTTATCTACATTTTTATTTTTATAACGCTATTATGAACGATTTTTTGGTTAGGTTTGAATGAGTTGTGCTATACTTAAGTGGTAAATATTTAAAATTATAACCCATGAGTGGCCATACGTTAACCCATTGACGACCTAAATTTTTATTTTTATAATTTATAAATAATTTTTTATATGAAAAAAATAATTCCTCTACACTTCAATAGTAAATATTTGAACTTTTGAATGCATGCATTAACCCATTATTCACCTCAGAGTAGCATTTCATTATTTTATAAGCTCTCAATTTTTTTTTATGTGTGATCTATTAACTATACTTAAAAATTAAATGTTTACATTGTTAACCCATATTCGGGTCATGTATTACCCCTTTAAATGCCTTTTTTTTAAATTCTGATATAAATTTTTTTGCCGGTATGTTTAGCGCTTATGCATTAACCCTTTGGTGACCACTTTCTGAAGAAATGTGTTACTGAGTTTTCTGAATCCTTACATATTTGGAATGCACTATATGGTCTCATAAAATTTTTATGTTTTTTGCCTGCAGTTAGCTTTAATATTGTGTACCTGCAGCAACTAGCATTTTATTTGAACATATTAAGCTTAAATCAGTTAAGAGATTTTCTTATTTAACGTAAGCTATAAACTTAAATGCCAATATAAACATACATACAAACATATTCGTGCATTTGTGCATACAGTCATGATTCATGATAACAACTCTTATGTACTAAAGATGAAAGTAATCTGATAAATCGGGAATGCTCCATTCTCTCATCTTGGTATTCTTGCTGCAGGTGCCGTATGCTTCGCATTTCATGTGCAATGAGGTGGTAAATGGAAGCGCGTTAAACTGCAGCTCAATGAGAATATACATATGTACCTATTTCTATCATATGAATGGCAAGTTGGCTTCACACATATTTAATATTTGTGAGTGCTACCTAAAAACCATGCTAACATTTAATTTAGTTGAAGTAAACTGAACAGCTTAGTAAAAAGAGAAGAATGGAATCTAAAGGTTTCAGAGATATATTTTTTCAAAATTTAATGCTGCATTTTTTACTCACGCGACTGGTTTTTTTCAGGCAAATCTATTCAATTTAAAAGTGTTTAATTTTATAATTTCTTGGAATTGTAGAAAAAAGTGTCTCACTCCCAAACGAACCTCTTCCTCGAACATTCACAAAACTTTGCCAATTCCATATTCTGTTGCGTTGTGTGTAATTGAGTGAGAGTGTGAGAAGTACATATGTATGTATGTATGTAGGTTGATGAAGGCTTTCGCTACAAAACTTTAATGAGCCACATACGCGGTTAAAATAGAATTTGTGCTTGTATATAAAATCTGTGCGCACTTTTATTCAACCCCACACTCATGCCCACACATACTCGTAATTAAGTATGCCATTGAAAGAGTGAATGCATTAGTATTTCAATGGCAAGGCATACATACATACATTAGTATTTGATGGCTTGCCAACATTTGATACAGTTGTTGAATCAAACTTTAGGAAATGTATTTACAATTTGTTTCTTGTAGTTGGTTGATATTACGTCCTTAGTGTTTCAAAATGCTTTTATTTGACGACAGAAGAGACAAACCTGCGCGTTGGCAGCTAAGTCAACTTGAAGGCCAATGTCGTGGCTGGATAGGTGAATGTGCATAAAAAAAAATAAAAAAAAAAAAAATGAAAAAAAAAAAATAAAAAAATTAAAAAAAAAAAAAAAAAAAAAATTAAATAAAATAAAATAAAATAAAACAAAACAAAACAAAAGAAAATAAAATAAAATAAAATAAAACAAAATAAAATAAAATAAAATAAAATAAAATAAAATAAAATAAAATAAAATAAAATAAAATAAAATAAAACAAAATAAAATAAAATAAAATAAAATAAAATAAAATAAAATAAAATAAAATAAAATAAAATAAAATAAAATAAAATAAAACAAAATAAAATAAAATAAAATAAAATAAAATAAAATAAAATAAAATAAAATAAAATAAAATAAAATAAAATAAAATAAAATAAAATAAAATAAAATAAAATAAAATAAAATAGAATAAAATGAAATGAAATGAAATGAAATAAAATAAAATAAAATAAAATAAAATAATATTTGTAAGTTTTGCAAGCTCGAGAACCAGAGAAACAATAATTCGTAATAAATTTTAATTGCCAGTTTTTTGGGAAAAATTTATAATTGGAGAAAAAATTAAAAAAAAAAAAAATTTATAATAAAATAAAATAAAATAAAACAAAATAAAATAAAATAAAATAAAATAAAATAAAAAAAAAAAAAAAAATAAAATAAAATAAAATAAAATAAAATAAAATAAAATAAAATAAAATAATATAAAATAAAATAAAATAAAATAAAATAAAATAAAATAAAATAAAATAAAATAAAATAAAATAAAATAAAATAAAATAAAATAAAATAAAATAATATAAAATAAAATAAAATAAAATAAAATAAAATAAAATAAAATAAAATAAAATAAAATAAAATAAAATAAAATAAAATAAAATAAAATAAAATAAAATAAAATAAAATAAAATAAAATAACATAAAATAAAATAAAATAAAATAAAATAAAATAAAATAAAATAAAATAAAATAAAATAAAATAAAATAACATAAAATAAAATAAAATAGAATAAAATAAAATAAAATAAAATAAAATAAAATAAAATAAAATAAAATAAAATAAAATAAAATAAAATAAAATAAAATAAAATAAAATAAAATAAAATAAAATAGAATACAAATAAATTAAAGGAAAAAATAATAAAAAAAAAATAATAATTAACTAAGAATTATTATTAACTGGTAAAAAAAAACCATAGTCGTCATAGCTTGGTTTAGTGCAGGCACGTAGGTTTGTATCCCAGTGTCTGAAAAGGGGCGTGATGATTATTTGGGACACTTTGAAAAATGTCATCCCATATATTGATGTGTGCGAATCTTTGCAATTTTTCTCTAATATAAATTTTTCTTTAATATAAAAATAATAACAATTGATTAAGAATTATTATCAACTGGTCTTGAGCTCATAAAATCTGAAAATATTTGTAAAATAAAATAAAATAAATTTGAAAGAGAGCATCTACTCTTAAGGTATGCATTTTCAAGACAGACAACAGTTGCTGTTTTCATTTGTTGCAACACTTCGTGTAAGTCATGTCAAAAAATGAAAAATTGTTCACGCACATTTTACCAAGAAGTCGGATATACATATAAACTTTATATTGTTGTTCGTTAAACTAGCTCAATACCGGTTGTTCTCATTGTTATTGTTAACTACGTAGACATTCATATATATATAATTGTATACGTTTGCAACCGCTTATTATATACACATTTATATAACCCCCCTCCCGCCTTTCTATCAAGCAAATGTCAGTACAATAGTCAATTCAAACGCCATAATAGATATGGAAGCCAATGTTATTGCGAGAACAGATGTTGGATTAGGATCTAGTAAAGTTGTAAACAACTTGTGGCTTACAAATAATACTTGCTTGATTGCTACCTACATAGCTACATACTTGTTTATTGTAGGTGTGCTGCATAACAACGTAACAAGGCAACAGCCTGGCCAACGGAAGTTGGGAGCTGAAGAAATTGAATAAGCCAACAGGAAGTTATAGATAAGTTGAAATTAAATAGACGTGAACATGTGTCTCATTTGAAAACAATCATGGATACGAACACATAATGAAGCAAGGACAATGAGTTGTAGTTGTTGTGTTTTTGAATTGTGGCTCTTTTACAAAGCGTAGAGTAATGCGTTTGTGTAGATGACAAAGATGTTGCGGCGTTAATGGAAGCATACAAGTGAAAGCATTAAAGCAGCACAATCTCGAGTATAGTCTTGAAGTGCCAACTTGAAGCAATAATCTCGAAATGAAGTTTTCAAATACATATAAAAAAAAATTTTAAGGGCTTTAGAGCCACATCGAAACAATACATCAATAGTTCGGAAGTTTAAAGGAAATTATTATAAATACTAAGCGCATAAACTTTCAACATTTATTCCTTTATTCCATTCCCAAAAATGATTAATGTTAAGATTGACTAGAAACGGATTAATCAGTGTAATTGGTTTCGTACTAATTACAGACTAGTTAATTGGGGTATGATTAATTAGAAACTGGTTAATCGGACTAGTTTTGTTGAATTTAATACGAAGCTGATCAAACTAATGGGGTTTAGGTTGATTAGAAACTGATTAATTGAATTAATTGGGATATAGTTAACAAGAAACCGATTTATCGGACTAAATAGGTTCTGATTAATTAGAGACTGATAAATTCAATTACGATTAATTAGAAAATTAGTAAACGGACTAATTTTGTTAAGACTATTTACAAGCTAATCGCATTGATGGAGTTAAGGTTGATAAGAAACTGGTTAATAGGATTAATAAAGATATGATTAGGAAGGAACCGATTAATCGGGTTATGATAAATTAGAAACTGATTAATCGGATTAATTAAGTTGTGATTAATTAAAAACTGATCAAAACAACCAAATTGTGGCTAATTAGTAGCTAGGATCGTTTGGATTATGATTAATTGGAATTAAAAAAATTGGTGGATTTTTGTACTAAAGTTTTCTCAAAAGTAGTTAGGAAAACAGAACACGCCATATCTCCTTCAACGCTGCATACATAATTTGGTAGTTACATTGGAGTAAAATCCCATTTCTGGTCGAAAAATTTGCTTCTTGACAACACCATTGCTGCCTCCCTTTTTGTGTGGTTGTTCCATGTGGCGTAGGATATCTCAGCTTTACATTTCTACGTAGGCGAACTCAATGGAAAACATGAGAGTTAGTGTGGGTAGAATAAATATATAATAATTTTAATAAAACTTTATGAATTTCAAAAGTCGCTAAAATATTGCTTTTTACTAACTTCTTGATGCCAGATTAAAGAAATAAATTGTTCGAAGGCATTCAATGCTCTAAAAATATGGGCGAACATATTTCGCCAGTGTACTCTTATCTACTTGAAACTAGCAATTCCTTTTCCGGGTCCCATAAAAAACTACAAACAATTTTTTATTGGCCCACCCTAATGTGTGTAAGTATGAATGCATAGTGATGCTGTGACAAAGCGACAATAGAAGCGGAGAATACAAAAAGAGACGCGTTTCTTTGATTTTGGTGTTGTTGTCATGTTTTCCGTTTTAACTCACTTCCGCCTATAAACAAAGCTTTCACAACAAAAGATAGGAAATTTGAGATCTGGTAAATTCTAGGTATACGCCTGGCTGTGAGTAATTTGTGGCATGACATATAATACGCAGTTGTTTTAAATTTTTTTAGACACTTTCTTAGTTATTATTTATTAGTGACATCGCGTCGAATTTATTGATTTCTCTGTTCAGACATAAATCGAATACAGAAAGTAATCGATTATTATAAAATAAGAATCGATTATTTGTTCACAATTGTAGAATGAATTTCAAGCATGTGCATCTTGAAAGTAAATTTAGTTAGAGGTGAATAATTTATATTTTCCAACGTTTTCCCACCAAATATAATCAACTTATTCTAACTAACGTTCAAACATTTCTCATCGGAATACAACCAACCAATGGCGAATACGATTTACTCAGAACGACTTGTAGGAAGGTTGGGTATCGTTTCGCTAAGCAAAGGAAAATAAAAAATATTTGATATATATATTAAATTAACAGCATACACAATTTCATCCTACAACTTACATACATATGTACATATATGGAGCTCATATTCCCTCCAAAGGAGCAAACAAAAAAGGTAAATTACATTCATGCCATGAGGCAACAAACATCTGGCAAACTATGGCAATGAAAAATTGTTTATTCTCTATTCCCAGATGCCTTCGTGGTACTTGATTGCAGTGTGTCCAGTCGTTTCATTAATTGAAACTGAGTTTGCTTTCTTACTTGATCGACGAAACGCACGCGATTATGTAAATACACGAAGCGACGGCGGCAGGTGAGCCTACATTGTTTTGCTTTGTGGCAGCGTGCGGTGAGATAAAATTAATTGCTTTTGGTTAAGATTTACGGTGCACGAATAAACGAGAGTAGACTTCTGGGTGAACTAAGGTGTTCTAACATAGCATAACCATAGGACCCTCACATTTATAAACAAGGAGCGCTGTAGATAGGCAATAGATGTATTGCAATAAAATAAAATTAAATAAAATAAAATAAAATAAAATAAAATAAAATAAAATAAAATAAAATAAAATAAAATAAAATAAAATAAAATAAAATAAAATAAAATAAAATAAAATAAAATAAATAAAATAAAATAAAATAAAATAAAAGAAAATAAAATAAAATAAATTAATATAAAAGAAAAGAAAATAAAATAAAATAAAATAAAATAAATTAAAATAAACTAAACTAAAATAAAATAAAATAAAATAAAATAAAATAAAAAAATAAAATAAAAATAAGAAAAATAAAATAAAATAAAATAAAATAAAAAAAAAATAAAATGAAATAAAATAAAATAAAATAAAATAAGATAAAATAAAATAAAATAAAATAAAATAAAATAAAATAAAATAAAATAAAATAAAATAAAATAAATAAAATAAAATAAAATAAAATAAAATAAAAGAAAATAAAATAAAATAAAATAAATTAATATAAAAGAAAAGAAAATAAAATAAAATAAAATAAATTAAAATAAACTAAACTAAAATAAAATAAAATAAAATAAAAAAATAAAATAAAATAAAAATAAGAAAAATAAAATAAAATAAAATAAAATAAAATAAAATAAAATAAAATAAAATGAAATAAAATAAAATAAAATAAGATAAAATAAAAAAAAATAAAATAAAATAAAATAAAATTAAATTAAATAAGATAAAATGAAATAAAATAAAATAAAATAAAATAAAAAAAATAAAATAAAACAAAATAAAATAAAATAAAATGAAATAAAATAAAATAAAATAAAATAAAATAAAATAAAATAAAATAAAATAAAATAAAATACAATAAAATAAAATAAAATAAAATAAAATAACATAAAATAAAATAAAATAAAATAAAATAAGATAAAAAAATTATAAAATTAAAAAAAGTAATATAAAATAAACACTTAATTTTGGTGTCTATGCATTGATCTTATTCCCTCAAAATAAGATAGCTGTGGGCACCATTGACCCAGATTTGCATTTTGTTTGCTGCAAAAGGAAACGTTAACAAACTTGCATTGTAAACAAAAAATGTATCAAATTCTTATCTTGCGTTTATGCAATTCAAGCTCGATGTGTTCGTAGTGCGAGTTATAGTACAGGTGAATGGTTGGTTGCTGCGTCAACAAATTTTTTTGTTTCAAAAATTTTCGCGTTTATTTCTACTTCGTGAGTTGGTTGTTTATCTTTTCAAATGACTGATGCTGCACACATCAATTGAAGTCCAACGCAAACTTACTACCATTCGCTTCTGTTTACAAACACTTTTTGCTGGCGAAAATGAAATTAAGCTTTCCCCATCGGCGCGCTACGCTCACCCACATTTGAGTGGCTTTCAATTTGTCTGCTTTAGTTTTGTTCGTGCGGATACTTAATTATGCTAGTTGTGTATCTATGTATGTAAAGGTCAGCACAAAGTAGGGAATTCAGTACCTTGTGAGTGGTTCAGAACAAGATCTAAAGTGGTGGTAGATAACTTAATTTAAAAATCCTTATGGAGTTAAGGTATGGTGAATTCAGTACACGCAAACTGATATCACAAAATGTAATTTCAAAACGGTTAGAAAATGAACTCCTTAAAAGAATTACACAATTTGTAACCGACGTTTTGGGTAGCGCTACCCATCGTTTAACCGCTTATTTAACCACTAATGTTTGTTATTGTAGTTTTTATTTAGAAATATAATTTTTCAAGTGATATTAGCAAAAGTCGAGCGCAAATAAATTTTCTGTGAAATTGGCATTTACCCTACAGGGTATTTACCCTACAGGCCACCAAATAGGTAAAACGCAACAGTACGTTTTCCAAAATGATTCTGCATATTTACGTGTCTATTTTCTTCCATATCCATACATTTTCATATACACATACAAGTTATTTAATCAGTCAGCCCATTTGCATTAACAAGCTACCTAATTAAAGCATTCGAGTGCTAGCCAAAGTACGAGGAGAGAGTGTGCACTTAGCTTGAAATTTTTTAATTAAGAAATAGAATTTCAAGAAATTGGTCGTTTGTGTACGTGTTTTGTGGCTACTGGTTTTTGTGGTAGTTAAAAGATATGAGTTGATTACGGTGTTATGCCGTTGGGCCACAGTAAGCCAGCAGCAATGTAACGAAATTCATTTCTTCTGCTTATTTTATTGAATCGAGAAGTTTGTGATACAGAAACTTTGGCTCATATTAATTATTTTTGAATCCCCCCTGGGTATCATAGACGTAACGATCGATGAAGTACTGAGTTTTGGTTGTGCTAATCCAATAAGAATTTACGTCGTTATATTGATTTCCCTAAGCGCATGAATGCCTATTACATATTTTGTTGCCATATAAAAATGTGAAATGTGCTAAGGTATATTTGAAACACATGGTGTTACATCAGTGTGCCGAAATCTGAGTTGTGTATGATAACATGTGACTAACTTCATATGAGCGCTGAGCACTTTTGACGTCTGTAGATGTGAGCAAGCACTGAGCGCTTGAAATTTGTTTCACATGAATTGCTGTTGCGTATACATTGCGGAATTTAAATTCAATGGACATTATCATAGTCAAATTAAAGTAGAGTTTTATATACTTAAACATGATTCTAAAATCAACAACATTTCATATATGTTTATATTCAATTTAAAATGCATTTTATGTCTAAGAAAGAGTTTTAATTTTAAAATAAGGAAAACATTCTTTTTACATTTTAAATTCACGGTTTTTGTCGATGGTTGTGCTTGCGACATTGTTTACACCAATCTTGAGTTTGGCTTTTTTCGCTTATTGACACAACTATGCTATGGTTTGTGCATAAAATCGTTAACACAGGTCGCCTGCAACTCGTAGTAAGTGCGCCCTTTTGTATGCAACGAAAATCATCACTTGGGAAGTAATAGCTTTTGTCGTAAACCAGCCCAAAATGACCGCCATAACGTACACAAATTTATGCAAACAAATTGCTAGCGGAATTGTAAGTTTACGTGTTTGTTCTTGCACAATAATTAAGACACGTAAAGTCATTTATGTACGAGCGACTTCCGTGAAGCGAGACAAGCTATATGTACTATAAATTAAAGTTTTATTTTTGAGTAGAGCTGCCAGGCATGAGGGGATTTTAGCAAACAATTTTTAAAACATTGAAAGTGATGGAATTGAGTCTACATAGCATTTATCACAATCTTTGTTTTATCAAAAATCTAGACTCAATCAGCACACGAAATTAAATTGTTTTCAGTTTTGTAAGCAATGCACGAGAGTTCCGGGTTTAAATGGTTGCCTAACATGCACCTAAAGGTGTTACTGGCTCAAAGTTGTATATACATACATATGTAAGGCAAAAAGTCACGGAATTTAAGTTCTTTTACCTGTAGTCATAGTCAAATGAAGATAAAGTTTTAAAAGTTTTTTCGCTTTAACATTTCAAAATTATGGTTTGTGTCTATGGTGGCATTTGTGACATTGTTGACGCCAATCGCGAGTTTGGTTTATATCCATGGATATTAATCTTATGGTTTGTGCATAAAATAATTGACACAGGATGACTTCGCAAAACATAAAAAATTTCTTCATACCAACAGCCAACTTATTTTTTTTTCATAAGTGGACTCTGTTACATTTCATTTCAGCTCAAATCTTTCTTTAATATGACTAAAACTCATGCTAACAGCTATGATTTTAAATTTTTGGTTTTTTTGTGTTACACAGTGTAATTAGTACATATATATTAAAATTTATGCAGTTTGCAGTTGCAGTCTTTTATCGCGCTACCTACGGTGTGCTGGCTTACAATTTTTATTTACGTCTTAATGACGTATACATACTTTCGTTAACAAAGTTTTATAATGCGAAGTTTTTTCATTACAAAAGTTTGCTTGGAGTTCACCAAACACACCCACAATAACAGTCATAGTGGTTTTGTCAGTTGTAATTTAAAAAATTCGAGTTTCTGTCAGCAATTGCCACCAGGTTGCTTTAACACTCAATTTTATGAGGATTGTGTTTTGTTGTTGCAAAGTAATTGCGACAAATGATTCGCAAAATACAAAAGTATATAGGCCAGAGTAATCAGAGTGAAATTAAACAAGAGTTTTATCTACTTAAACATTATTCTAAAATAAATCTCATTTCATCTGCCACAGCTATCCTATGGTTTGTGAATAAAATAGTCGAAACAGGGTGACCTAGCAAAAATTAAAAAATTGATTGACTGTCAAAACTTGCAAACTGCCATTGAACAACTTTACAGAAGTAACATATTTTAGGCGCACAATTTTACATAGCAATTCGTTAGCTTACAAAGCTGAGGCCACAGAAAAGTTTTTCAATTTAACAAGAATCATTTAATGCGACAAGAGGAATAGCAAAGAAAAATTTATTGCACTTCATGCACTTCACATTTCTCTCTATCACTGTGTCATATAATTTCTAACACATACCTATCACACTTTAAAAATTTTCCAACATAAGCAATTCTTGTGAAATATTGATCATTTTAGTGCGCATATCTCAAATTAATTAATTATTATTAAAGTAGAATATTCAATAGGAATTGCGTAAGCGGTTTAAAAAATGTTTTGCTAAGCGAATTAACAAACGATTTTTTTCACAGAATTCCAAAGCACAGCAGCTAACGAATTATTCCAGAAAATCGTTATTTAAGTTGAAAGACCTAACAACAAAATACAAGTTTTAAAATTATTTATTATACAAGCGATTTAATTGAATTCTGCTCTTTTTTAGAGGCGAACATTGAATTGGTTGTGGGTATGAAGAAATTTTTTATATTTTGCAAGTTCACCCTGTGTTAACTATTTTATACACAAACCATAACATAACTGTGGTAATAAGCGAAAAAAGCCAAGGTCAAGTTTGATGCAAACATAGACACAAACCGTGATTTTAAAATTCTTAAATTATTTTTTTTGTAATTTTAAAAATCTATTTTAAGTTAAATGATGTTTATTTTAGAATTGTGTTTAACTGGATAAACTTTTTGACTATGATTATAGGCCATTGTTTTTAATTGTTGTAATTTTTAATAAAAACTCTGTTTAGTGATTAAGCCCTAAAATTGAAACTGGGTATATAACGCTCGTTTTAACCAGCACTAAAATTTCCTTACTTGTTAAATTTATGTTTCGGTTGTATGACTATCAATATTGACTAACACGAGGTGTCCAGTTTATTCTACATGCCTGTGTTGCTATCAAAGTAAACATTATAGTTTTGTACATTAGACTGGGCCTACAAAAATTTTTATTTTTTGTTCTTGCTTTTTGCAAAAATGTTTTTGAATGCAGCGTCAAAAATTACATTATTTTTTGACCTTAAATAAAAAAAAAAATTATAAAAATATATTTTTCTAGATTACACTGTGCAACAATTTTAAGCTTCTTTTGAATGCTTCTAACTGAGCATGAAAGGTCCTAGGCCATATACTAAAACCTCAAAATATTTTCACATTCTCAGGTCAAAGTGTTTTTTATAGTCACTTTAATTTCAAAATTATTTGAAAAATGTTTTTTAGAAAAAAGTGGAAAAAAGGGTTAATATTCATTTTGGCACAAAATACGAAGTTCGGGAGTATATAGATAAGCATACATTTGTGGAATATTTTAATTTTATAGTTGTCTCCTTGTCGTTTTGACGCTTGTTTAGAAAATTTCGATTTAAACATTATGTATAAGGTCGTGAAACCCCCAGAACTGTTGTTGTACGGTGTTATTTATCAAGATTAACAATTCGTTAAGTACACAGAATCTAAGGTTTAATAAATACATATATACTATCTATATACAAATTAGACTGATGTGAGAAAAATATTGAAATTGAAGTGACCTTATACAAATGATAAAAATAAATAAATTCGGAATGTTATATAATTATGAAACGCAGTGTATTTTTGTTTTGCAATATCTCGATATCTTTATTAATTCATACCATATTTCATAATTCCTATGAAAAGTGTAAAAATTTTTTTTGCGTAGTAAAAGCAAACAAAAACAACAAATATGGAAATACACGTGCGTTCATGCGCAACCTAGGCAAATATATGTATGTCCTCCCGTGCAGAATTTATTTGTCAGATCAAATATAAATTGATATACATATGTATTTACATATGTATGTATGTATGTGTTTTTGCATTTCAAATTGCACAGTATTCAAATTGGTTTTGAATGTTTCGAGTTGGTTTGATAGCTTTTGGTGTTGTCAAAGGTTTATATGTACATATGTATGTATGTATGTGGATGGTACAAACGTATAAAGAACGTTTAAATGCATTTGACAATTTATATACGGTGAATGCATAAAGCGTTTGTGGACTGGGTAAAAAGATAAATATTGGCCACATAAAAGGAAGATGCATTTTTTTTATACCGAGTTTTTGGTATGAAGAAATTTTTTATATTTTGCAAGGTCACCCTGTGTTAACTATTTTTTACACAAACCATAGTATAACTGTGGCAATAAGCGAAAACAGCCAAACTCAAGTTTGGTGTAAGCGACACCACATACGCAACCATAGACACAAACCGTGATTTCGAAATGTTAAAATAACAATGTCCTCACTTTAAAATTAAAACTCCATTTTGAACATAGAATGTATTTTAAGTTGACTATGATAGAAATTAAATGATGTTTATGTTAGAATCATATTTAAGTAGATAAAACTCTATTTTAATTGGACTATGATTATGTGAAAATTTTTTTTTAACAGCTCACAAGAAGACGGCATAAGTCGAGATTTTGAATTGCATTTGGCTAACATATCTTGCACCCAGTTTTCTCAAGAGAACTAACAATAGAACCACACTCTAATACATTTACCTCCTTGTTGCTCTCAACTAAAATCAACTATCACTTAAAAATAATGATGTATGTACATATATACTTTGCGATGAAACTATCAAATTCACTTAGACTGATAGTGGCCCTGCCATCTACGGTAAATGCTGATCTGTAATCTATTTGACACGAATCGTTCGCTCATCTATCAGAATGTGTATGGAAAAATTTTTTTGTATTACTGTGGTAATTTTTTTGGCATATTTCGCATTCCGTTTAGCTTAATGAAAATTTTGTTTGCATTCTCATTTAATTCGAAACTATGCAGACAACAAAAATGTAAGATATTCACAACCCTTCTCAACAAAAAAAAAAAAAGTGTGTATGTTTTGTATTTTATGGGATTTTAAAATGTTGTCCATGGTTCAATAAAGAGTTCGTTTCATTGGAACAGCTCGATTCAAAATAAAAAATATCTACAATCTGACAGTAGCCGTCAAAGTCTCGAAAGAAACAACAAAACACATGAAGTATGTGTAGGTATACAACAACAACTTCGACGCTACCTTAAATTAGTTCATGATGATCTGATTCCATTTTTGTGTAAAAAAAAAAAAATTGTTACACAAGTTGACCTTTTTTTGTCTGAATTTTTTTGTTGAAATTTTGATTGATTTTACACTTCCTTACTTGTTTTTTATTCAATTTTAGTTATGAATATTAATTATAAAATTAAAAATTCTTACATAAATTTGAATTCAATATTAAAGATAAATACAGATTAATAGCTTTGCGATAACTACCTATACTGGCATAAATCATATCCTCTTAAAAGCTTGTCAATTAACTCAATGCGCATTGATTGCCAATTAATTTCAAGCAGTTTCTCTATGTGTAGAGAGTTGTACTCCTTCATAATTTACTACCCCAACAACATTTTCAGTTAGATTTAACAAATTTCAAGCTTGAGTAAATTTTTTATAATATTTTATTTTTTTTCTGGTTTTTTTTGTTGTATTTTTCTACTTTGCCAGTTTCGCATGTTGAATTGAAATGCAGAAACAATTTCTAATATAACTTGATGTTGAATATTAGAAAAGTTTAAGAGAGTATTAAAATGCAAAAATGCAGAAAATGAGTGATGGCGGTTGTCTGTCATTTGACAATACAATTTTTCGAGATCCCATATTATATAAGATGACATAAAAGCAAAAATGACAATAAACATGAAAAGCGAATGCTTTCACATTAAAATACAAATGTTTAAGATTTCTGTTTATAAGCAGAAAATTCAAACGAAAACCAGTCTGAATGAAATACTTTACCCAAAAGTGATTGGTATTTTCTATTTGCTTTTCAATGTCTGCTTTTGTGTTTGAGATTCATAGAAGCCAAATCCTCACCTATCGATACAAAGCATCAAAGCATCCCACAGATAATGAAGAAAGCCATATAATGAGCAAATACATATGTAAACTTCAATGATGATTTAGTGTTTACAAAAACAAAATCGGTGATTATTAAAGTTGAAAGTGAAATAAAATAAAATAAAATAAAATAAAATAAAATAAAATAAAATAAAATAAAATAAAATAAAATAAAATAAAATAAAATAAAATAAAATAAAATAAAATAAAATAAAATAAAATAAAATAAAATAAAATAAAATAAAATAAAATAAAATAAAATAAAATAAAATAAAATAAAATAAAATAAAATAAAATAAAATAAAATAAAATAAAATAAAATAAAATAAAATAAAATAAAATAAAATAAAATAAAATAAAATAAAATAAAAAAAATAAAATAAAATAAAATAAAATAAAATAAAATAAATAAAATAAAATAAAATAAAATAAAAAAATAAAATAAAAAAAATAAAATAAAATAAAGCAAAATAAAAGAAAAAAAAATAAAATAAAATAAAATAAAATAAAATAAAATAAAATAAAATAAAATAAAATAAAATAAAAAAATAAAATAAAATAAAATAAAATAAAAAAAATAAAATAAAATAAAATAAAGTAAAAAAAATAAAATAAAAAAAAATAAATAAAATAAAATATGTAAAATAAAATAAAATAAAATAAAATAAATAAAATAAAATAAAATAAAATAAAATAAAATAAAATAAAATAAAATAAAATAAAATAAAATAAAATAAAATAAAATAAAATAAAATAAAATAAAATAAAATAAAATAAAATAAAATAAAAAAATAAAATAAAAAAAATAAAATAAAGTAAAGTAAAATAAAATAAAATAAAATATTTAAAGTATTTTTATGAGCTCAAGGCCGTTGCGTGAAAATATAAAACACAATGTTTTAATATGTTGGTCGATATTTCGGTTTTATTCTAAAACCATCATCAGGAACATATGAATATGTTTGATCGATTGTGTTTTATATTTTCACGCAACGGCCTTGAGCTCATAAAAATACTTTAAATATTTACATATAAGGCTACAAAAATCATCTAAAATAAAATAAAATAAAAAAATATTTTGTTGTTGGATTTTTGCGGTCTATTTTGTTTACATATTTGTAAGTTTTTGCAAGCTCGAGACCAAATAAACAATAATTCGTAATGAATTTAATTGTCAGTTTTTTGGGAAAAATTGATAATTGGAGAAAAATTACAAAGGAAAAATCAACAGCGATGGATAGGATTACATGTTTCAGAGTTTCCAAGCTCATCATCAGATCCCTTTTCGGACACGGATTCGAACTCGTGTCTGCAAGAACAAACAAACAAAAGGGAATTAATTGAAGTGGAGATAAGTGCATTGTGACGTCACAGGGCATCATTGCTTAGTGTTGGAATTTTCTAACAGCGGCTTTGGTGCAGACACGAGTTCGAATCCGTGTCCGAAAAGGGATCTGATGATGAGCCTGGAAACTCTGAAACATGTAATCCTATCCATCGCTGTTGATTTTTCCTTTGTAATTTTTCTCCAATTATCAATTTTTCCCAAAAAACTGACAATTAAATTCATTACGAATTATTGTTTATTTGGTCTCGAGCTTGCAAAAACTTACAAATATGTAAAATAAAAAAATTAAATAAAATAAAAAAAATAAAATAAAATAAAATAAAGTAAAATAAAATAAAATAAAAAAAAAAAAAATAAAATAAAAAAAAATAAAATAAAATAAAATATTAATTAAATTAAATTAAGTTAAATTAAATTAAATAATGGAAAAGAAAATAAAATAAAATAAAGCAAAATACAACGAATAGGTTTTTATAAAAGGTGTGTGAAGCTCAAGCTATCGTATTTACAGGTTTATTTTTAGTATGAAATTTGTGCGTACCACTACTGGGTATAAAAACGACTTGAAAAAGAATGCATTTTTCAAATCATCATCAAATATTACTTATTGAGTTTATGAATTCCTCCAATAAAAAAAGCACCATGAAAAACATAAATAAAAATTATTTGCTTTGCTAGATATGTATATTCATTTTGATAGCAAAATTTTATTTGCAGCGCTAGTGCAGAACATCACAAAACAATTGTTATCTTTTATATTTATTATTATGTCTAAATATCATAGTTATGTTGAAGCTGCTGCGAAAATAGTGAATGCATTCATTCAACGTGCTTTTAAATTTTTTTTATTTTTTTTTTTGGTTTGTGTATGGCAAGGTATGCAACCGATTGAAATAACGTTTCAATTGCGGTTTCAGGCTTTTTTTCATATTTTATCAATAAATATTGTGGTGGCAATCTTGCGCCCTACAGGCAAATTTGAAAAATTTGTCTGATTATCGCGTTCTCTCAATTTTCAAATAAATGCCTCGAACGCTAAACAAACATTTGGTTTGAATACTTGAAGAGTGCTGAATAACCAATTTAATACTGTCATAATGTAAGTGGCTTATAGTTCAAAGTTGTTGTTGTGCGCGAATTTGCTTAAGTGCTTCGTAGAAGAAAAGTTTTTAGTAACAGCAATTTACAGAATAATTCGCATATTTGTAAGTGCAGCTATGCTTTACGGTTAGTTAGAAATTCTTGAAGTTATTACGCCTAAGGAAACGCATTTTGTAAGAAGCCGAGCAATTTTCATATCTGCTCAGCACTTTAGATAAGACCTTGCAAAATATTAAACTAAATACCATTGACTTAATTCAGCAAATAGTTTCGTAGAACTTTTAATACGAGTATAATCTAAAATATGAATAAAAGCTTTTCCGGTGATATTGTGTGAAGAGTGGCATACTCGTATTTTTAGTGCTTTCTTTTTTCTAGCGGTGTCATCTACATATTATGTTTTTAAATAAAACTCAATTTAATTATGGATAATTTGTTCGGAGAATCTATAATATATGTAAATGCGCAAGCTTAGGAAGATTGCCTCAATTTCCGGCCAAACTACGCATCTGTGGTATTCATAATTATATATGTATAGGTCTTGTCAAGCCGAAGTGCAGTCAAGCAAAAAATATTTAAAAAAACTAAGTAGGTATAATGTAGAAAAATTAGTTGCAAAATCAAACCAACACAAATACCAAACATGTATTCACACTCTTGAGTCGTTGTTGTGTGAGTAGACATGCCATACCCGTCTGATCGGCGCTCACTGTGAGTACGAAGCGTTGGCAGTGGACCAATGAAAAACTAGTATTCACACGAAAGCGTCGCTGTTGTTTAAGTAACGGCCTGCAAAAATAAAACTTTTAAATATTTCCTTGAAACGGGAGATGCAAAATTTTAGGAAGTATTTTTCAACTGCATGTACACCCTGTATACATTTACTTATAATGACATGTTTACTCTGGCGCCCAAGTACATTTTTATTAGTTTCGTCACATTGTTAGCAAAAGCACTAAGTGAAGCTAAAATGTGCAAATAAAAGAAACTATTTAGTAGGCAGAGAATTGAAATGAATGGAAGGCGTAACTCAAGTAAATTGTTATAACATGACTTTAGCTACTGGCTTAAGCTCCCGTTGGCATAAAACTCTTTTCATGATATAATTGAGACATTTGGACGCCCATGGTGATAAGC
>OX608081.1:30385421-30400421 GCA_951509765.1 Sphenella marginata | reverse complement strand
TTTAATTTCTATCACAGTCACCTTAAATCTCATTTTAAAATGGAGGTTTGCGTCTTTGCTTGTTCGAGGTCAAACCCTTTCTTCAAACTTGAGTTTGGCTATTTTCGCTTATTGCCACAGCTATGCCATGGTTTGTGTAAAAAATAGTTGACACAGGGTGACCTCGAAAACCATAGAAAAATGCTTCTTACCAACCAACTTAATTTTTTTTCAATAAGAGGGCCCTGTTACCATTCATTGTAGTTAAATTATTTGTTTATGACTATGATTGAACAACAATTAAAAGAAAAAAATTATTGTTTTTTACATACAAATTATATAAATTATCACTTCAATATTTGCTTTATTACTTTTCATTCAAAACAGGAAAAACACAAAAGCACTTAATTCGGTGCTTTTATAGAGATGGCGCTGGTAGTGTTTGCGTGTTTCATCACATTTGATCTATCTGCGTAACGTGACGTTTGAAAGAGGAAAATCAGAGGCAACTCACAAAAAAAAATTGAAAAAAAGAATAAGAAACACTTTGTAGAAACACAGCATCCTAGATAAATACAAATTCCTTAAGAGCTTTCTTTCTTTAATACGAAAATAATGCAAACGAAAGTGCGAGTGACAATTAATTTAGTAATAGCGTCGTAGAAAAAATTAATTGCTATTCACGAGCGTGCTTGTTGTTGTTGTTGCAAGTATTAAGAGTCGTTTGTGTTGGTCGTCGCTGTTGGTGTTGTGGCTCTTGAAATGCTTTAATAGTATATCTTAGAAAACATAAACAAGAGTTGACGGAAAAAGCCCAAAAGAGTGGAAGAGAGCTAAAGAAAATTAAAATAAATACTCGGTGCGTTATACTTCCAAAGAGAGTCGAGTTTCTGTACCAGGAGTGGATCCACGGGGGTGGTTTTCGGATCCCAACCCCCCAACTTTGGAATCCAAAACGTCAAACTTTTCAGGAACTTTGGATAAAAGATGTTTTATACATTTATTAAAAAAAAAGCTGACCCAATCCTCCTCCTTCGCAAAATCCTTCAACCACCACTGTTCTCTACCAATTCATGGTGTGTTGCTTTGAATTCTTTTTTATGAATAGGCGGGGTCTACAGCTTAAAATGCCGAAGTATTTTAAGTGAGAAGTTTTTTTAAGGCATGCCTTTTGAAAAAAAAAAAAAAAAAAATTAGAGTTCCCGTCATTTCCACCTGAAATGCTCATTGTGCTAAGGGAGCAACATCACAAAATTATTTGAATACTGACTCAAAAACGCGTTTGGTTTCAAAGACCTCTTAAAATTTTACTAATTTTACTTTGAGCTAGAGCGCGCTTCAAAAAAATCTGAAAAAAGTCATCCTTCAATACAGAAAAGCCATTTTAGCACCATCAGTCGAGGGCCTAATCCAAGACCATGGCATTTTAGAAAATATTTTATACAAAATGTCTTCTTCTTCATCGGTAAGTTTTCCAATTTTGTGAAAGCTGCAGGCTTTGACCCACTGCTAATTATATTTTGGATTATATGAGCGAATAGAGAAAAATAATTTTCATACAAAAGTAATCACCTGCGAATGCTTACTCATCTCCCGTAATTGGCTACCGCTACATACATATTTACAATTTGATATTTCGCTAAATTTTACTTGAAAATATGCCGACCGTGCGCCATAAACAATACTCCAACACTAATCTTAGCATAATAACCCAAATATATTTTTGTTAAAATAAATGCAACCCACTCTCTCCTGGGTATCTTGAAAATGTTAATTTGATTTTCATGCGAAAACAAAACTTTCACAAGAAATACCAACAACAACTAAAAAAAATACACATAATGATAATGCTAAGCATCATTCGGTTCAGTTGACAGTTCAAATACTCGCATTTTAATGATTCAAATAGGCAAAGTGCTGTCAAGAGCACTCCACCCACTAATAAGCTTCATTAAATAACGAGAACGAGAACAAAAATCGTCACTGTTGATGGCACAACGCCGAAACCAGTTTGTTTCAAAACAAAATTTAACAAGGGATGACGGAAAATCGTTTCTACATATATACAGTTCATTAAATAACATTTTTGTATGTATGTATTTGCAATTAGAAATAGCTGAGCAGGCGGTTATTATTACCCAATTTATGATGTACTTAACACCCAAGCTTCACTAAACCTCATCAAATCTGTTATGTTAATTGTGAAATATTTGAAATTTCAAAAATTCCTTTGTTCAAGCAGCTATTTACTCGTAATTAGGTTATATATTTGTTGGTAAAATTAAATTCACTTCATTTGCATTTGCTTATCTACATACATACACACGCATATATATATGCACCCTGTAGGGAAAGGTTGTACTGTATAGCAAATTGTATCAAAATGAATTTTAAGTTGAAATCAAATATGTTTGAGCTCGTACTTACTCCTTTTTTACACTATAGGCCTTGATGATGAAAATACAAGTACACTCACCTGTATCCCTGCAGGGTATGTACTAAGCCGCACAATAAATGCAAACATTTCCTTGTAAATAGTTTTGAAAATGCAAAGAAACCACTGTTTTCAAGCAATTGCGGTCGGAGTTTACTTGAGGAAAGGCTGGCAGTGTAAATTTTAGTTTTAATGCTGAGCAGTTGCGCTTCCCAATGAGAAGTTCCAGAGAAATCAAGCTTCAGACATACGCAAATAAAATACATTCGAATTGGTGCCATATTAAATTCGGTTGTCATTTCGCTTTCGGCATTAAATTCTCTTCAAGATTCTATGCTTACATATGTATCTCTTTATTCATTTTTTCGTTTCTACTAAATTTCCATTACCAATTTTCCCACTTGACTAAACTTTCATTCGGAACCTTTTTGCAGGCAATTTAAATTTCTGAAAAATATATTTAACTAAGTTCTTTACGTCAACGGTTAAGCAGTGGAAATGGAAAAAAAATCTAAGCTAGCAGCGATATACCTGTAAAAGTATTGCATTTTTTTCGTAAGCCAGTAGCGAGTTATGAATAAAATAACAAAATTAAAAGCATTTGCAGTAAAAGCTATTTATTGCAATCATTTAAAAAAAGAAATGGAACTGTGCAAAAAAAATTTAAACTAGCAGAGATAGGCCTATAAAATATTGCATTTTTTTCGTAAGCAAGTAGAGAGTTATAAATAAAATAACAAAATGACGAGTATTTGCAGTAAAAGCTATTTATTTCAATCATTTAAAAAAAGAAATGGAACTGTGCAAAAAAAATTTAAACTAGCAGCGATAGACCTATTAAAGTATTGCATTTTTTTCGTAAGCCAGTAGCGAGTTATGAAAAAAATAACAAAATTAAAAGTACACATTTTTTACCTCACCACAATTAGAAATAAAAAATGAGATAAGCTCAAAAAAATTAAACTAGCAGAGATAGGCCTATTTATTGTATATTGTTTTTTTCGCAAAACCAGCTTTCTGTTAGGTTAATGGTGGCAGCGCGTTTATTGTTCTTCCAACTAAAGCGTTTATATTTTTCTATTTTTCTATTTGCTTTATTTTTTTTCTTTCAATAAAAACAGATTTTCTTTACCTAAAACAATTGTCTCGCATTTTATTAGCGCGCGCCAACATCATTAGATATCAGACTTGCAAATTCTCATGCGCGACATTCCTTGAGACAAATACGTGTTTTAATTTGATAAATTTGAATCGGCTATGTCATTACCCACACTACGCTTGTACGGGCTTTCATTTAATATTCTAATGATACAATTTGCTGAATAAGACAAAACCGCACTACAACGTCAATATTTGGTTTGTAGCTACAACCATGGATTCTTTAATTCCATTTGAACAAGAATTAGTACTTGGCGCGACTTGTTATGCCAGCGATGTAATAGCTTAATAGCCAATCAAAAAATCTCTACGTTAGCGCGTATGTTTCGTTTCACTTGTCTAGCCATTATCAAAGTGTTTCTACATCTATATTTTCTTTTTACTATAGCTACAGAAATTGTTGTTGTGTTGATTTAGATTTCGATAAGTAGCAGTCTCGATAAATGGCTGCCTATTTCCTTTTGTGTTTAAGGCATTTGCATATTAACGTCTACACAAACCATTTAAATAAACTTAAATAGCAATACGTATTCAACTGCTTCATCGTATTTTACATATAACTTCTGACATCTTCTTTGTATTATTTTGACTTTATTTATTGTAGCAACTTCTGTGGCTGTTTCATCATGGACTTTAGTGGCAATATCCTGTGAGCGCTATTACGCCATCTGCCATCCGTTGAGATCTCGAACGTGGCAAACATTAAATCACGCCTATCGTATAATTGGATTCATTTGGTTTGGCAGCGTTTTATGTATGTTGCCTATAGCAATATTCAGCCAATTAATGCCGACCAGCCGTCAGGGTATGTAAATAAACAACAAATAAAATTATATTACATGTAGTGGCTAAAGATATTTTTTTTAATTTTCGATGTGCCCATAGGAAGTAGCAGTTGTGTTAAATATTGATTACTTATCATAATGATTACCGGTTTGGTTGAAAGTCTATTTAAAGCTTGATTACCATTACTTTAAGTACTTAATGTTTATTTTCCTAGAATAAAAAAAAAACAGAAAAGTAATCAAAAAAAAAAGGAAAGTTATTTAAAAAAAAATTGTTTATTATAAAAATTTTTTTTGCTAATTTTTTATTATTTTTGACTTTTTTTATTCGTAATCAATTCATAATTCCTCTTCTTAGAATAAACAACAAAAAAGAAAAAAAAAGATTGAAAATGAAAAAAAAAAATTTTTTGATTATTTTAAATTTTTTATCATTTTTGATTAATTTTGAATTTTTTTATATATAACTAATGTATAATTGATCTTTTTGAAATTATCGAAAAAAATTAATAGTAAACTTATAATTCCCCTACTAGAAATAATAACAACAAAAAAAAAAAATTTTAAGTAATCAAAAGTAATAATAATATTTTTTGTTTATTTCTTATTCTTTTTTGTGTAGTTTAAATTTTTTTTGAATATTTTTTGATTATCTTTTATTTTTTTTATTCAATCAATCAATTTATAACTTCTCTTCTTAAAATAATTAGGCAAAAAAATTTTTTTTAAATGAAATAAAAAAAATTTTGTTTGTGATTATTTTAAATTTTTTGTTATCTGTATGGATTATTTTGCATTTTTTTATTCGTAATCAATTCATAATTCCTCATCTTGAAATAAAAAAAAAAAAAAATTTAAATTTAAAAACAAAATTTTTTTTTGTGATTATTTTCAAATTTTTTTATCACTTTTGCTTACTTTGAAATAATCAAAAAAAAAAAAGAGAAGTAAGAAGCAATTTTTTTTGTTAAATTTTATTTGATTATTTTTGATGATACTTTCGTGATTATTTTTAATTTTTTAATCTTTTTTGACTAATTTTGATATTTTTTATTCAATCAATCAATTCCTCTAGAAATAATCAAAAAGAAAAAAAAACAAAGGAAAAGCTATAAAAAACATTTTTTTTTATTATTTTAATTTTTTTTATCAGTTTTGATTTTTTTTTATTCGTAATCAATTAATAACTCATAATAATCATCAATTCATAACTTGAAATAAACGAGAAGAAAAAAAATTGAAAGTAATAAATTTTTTTTTTTTGGTAGGTTTTGATATTTTTTGTATCTGAAGTCACATTTCCTCTTCTTGAAACAATAAAAAAAAAAAAATTTTTTTTGGATTATTTTTAATTTTTTTGATGATTTTTAATTTTTTTGCTCACATTTGATAATTACTAATTTCTTTTTATTCGTAATCAATTTATAATTCCCCTCCCAAAAATAATAAAAAAAGAAAAAATAAAAATAAAGGTATTCAAAAAAATTATATAAAGTTTTATTATTTTTAATTTTTTTTGATTATTCAAACTTTTTTTTTTATCATTTTGATTATTTATTTTCATTCGGAATCAATTTATAATTCCCCTTTCTTGAAAACAATTAAAATAATCATTTCCAATTAAAAAAATCCATCCTTTTATAATGTTGTTGTTGTTGTTAGCAGTGCTTCGCCCTGCCCAAAGGGCCAGAACACTCCTAGTTGTCATCGGGCTCTTCTAACGGAAGTCCAAGGAAACGCGCTGTTTCAACAGGGTTGGACCAAAGTGATAAGGGAGTTAGAAGAGTATGTTCCGAAGAACACGAAAAGAGATGTTGCGTGTCATGGGGGGCCATACCGCATGCAGGGCATGTGTTAGGTATGGTAGGGTTCAGTCTGGACAAATAGGAGTTCAGCCTATTGCAATATCCAGACCGAAGTTGAGCCAGCATGACTCTAGTCTCCCTCGGAAGGACACGTTCTTCCTCAGCAAGAACGGGTGGTTGGGCACCAATAACGGGGTTCACAGGCCGGGATCTGAGGGATCTGTCCACCGACTCAGTGTGGAGGTCCTTTAGGGCCCGCCTATGGTCCCGCAGATCAAACGGCAACGAGATGTGATGCCGGATCTCATCATAATGCTTCCGGAGATGCTTCCTTATGTCTCTAGGGGGCGGAGTTTCATCCAATAGCTGTCGATTTGGATGACTGGGACGGTGGCAGTTCAGAAGGAACTGCCTACTTAAAAGTTCCGCATGCTCGCGAACGTTGAGCATTTGAGCCTCCTGGTGGAGATGAGACTCAGGAGACATAAGCAAACAACCCGTTGCAGTTCTGATGGCGGTGTTTTGGCAGACCTGCAATTTCCTCCAGTGGGTGTCGTGAAGGTTAGGCGACCATATGGGCGCAGCATAATCAATAACCGGTCGGCCAATAGCCTTATAGGTGACCAGCAACGTTTCTTTGTCTTTGCCCCAAGTACTGCCGGCCAGTGACTTGAGGATCTTGTTGCGGCTTTGTACCTTTGAAGCTATTGCGGTGGCATGATTAGCGAAGGTGAGGCTATTGTCGAATGTAACCCCTAGAATTTTGGGGTGGTTGACAGTAGGTAGTGGAACACCATCTACGTGGACATTCAACTCCTGCCCCATCTGCGCATTCCACGTAGTGAATAGGGTCGCTGTCGATTTAGTCGGGGACAGTGTCAGGTTCCGCTCTGTGAAGAAGCAGGAAAGGTCGCGCAGGTAGTCATTCAGTCTCGTACAAAGTTCGTCTGTCGAAGGTCCTTTGCCCGTGGCCATCACGGTGCAGTCGTCAGCGTACGAAACGATGGAGACCCCCTCTGGTGGGGGAGGGAGGCTCGAGATGTAGAAGTTAAACAGAAGGGGTGAAAGAACACCACCCTGCGGAACCCCTTGTCTAATTCTTCTAGGTCTACATCTCTCGTTTCGAAACTGCACTGACGCCAGCCGACCGTTCAGGTAGTTAGCGGTCCACCTTTTTAGGCCGGCAGGAAGCGGTGTCTCCTCCAGGTCTTCAAGGAGTGTGGCGTGGTTGACCGTGTCGAAGGCTTTCGACAGGTCAAGTGCCACGAGAACCGTCCTGTGGTTTGGTTGGTGTTGGTTCAAACCGAAGTTAATCTGCGTCGTGATGGCGTTCAAAGCTGATGTTGTGCTATGTTTTTTACGGAAGCCATGTTGATGATTGGCCAGCTGCAGGTTTGCAGTATAATATGGGAGCAGAATAGCCTCTAACAACTTCACTACCGGCGAAAGGAGAGATATCGGACGATAAGAGTCTCCTTGATTTGCCGGCTTCCCAGGTTTTAGGAGGGGGACCACAGTCGCATGTTTCCAGATATCTGGTATAACGAAGGTGGACAGTGAGAGGTTGAATAGAGCCGCCAAGTACTTGTGCCCCTCGTGGCCTAGGTGTTTCAGCATCTTCATGGCAATTCCGTCGGGTCCGAGTGATCTTGAAGGTTTGGGCTTCTTTATAGCTTCCTTGACCTCTGCAGCGGAGACGACAATGGGCGCGGCTGTGTGTTTGTGTTTGTGCGCGCGTCGGATGGCTTTTCTCTTAGCCCTATCCGCAGGAGAATGCAGTATAAATTGCCGGCAGAATGCGCTCGCGCATTTCCTGGGGTCCGACTTGACGTTATCGCCGAAAGCAATGGCGACCTTGTCATTGTATTTGGTCGGGTTGGATAGGGCCTTGACTGTCGACCATAATTTGCCGACCCCGCCGGAGAGGTTGCATGACTCTAGGTGTTCTTTCCACTTCTTCAATTTATGTTCATTGACAGTCCGACGGATTTCTGCGTTGAGATCCTTTATTCTTGGATCTGCGGGGTTCAAGAGTCTCACTTGGTCACGTTCTCTTGCCATTGCCGCTGCTTCCGCAGGGAAATTCGGCCGAATTTCCGGGATTCTGCCAGCAGGGATGAAGCGGCCAGAGGCTGAATCGATGACTTTGCGAAACTCTTTCTCACCTTTGCATACGTCCGTCGGTGTGGGTAGGTCAGCGAAGGAGTGCTCTGTAAAGTCCGTGAAGCGGTCCCAGTCCGCTTTACTAAAGTTAATGTACGTTCGTTTTTCTGTCGTTATGAAGTCGGACGGTCGTTCGATGTCTAGTAGGATGGGTAGGTGGTCAGATGCCAGTGTAAGCATAGGTTGCCAGTTAACGTGGTTGATAAGGCCCGCACTTGAAATGGAGATGTCTGGCGAACTGTGGCAGTTACCTACCACCCTAGTGGGGGCATCTCCATTCAATGTACAGAATGCCGAATTATCTATTTGCTCTGCGAGTGCGTGCCCTCTGCTATCTGCTGGCAAGTTGGAGTGCCAGAGATCGTGATGTGCGTTGAAATCACCTAAGATGAGGCAGTTATCGCCCCTTAGCAACGCACTAATATCAGGGCGATAATCACGGGGACAGCACGTAACAGGGGGAATGTATATATTTAACACTCGCAGGTCGACGTCGCCTGTCCGGACTGCTATGCCCTGGCATTCTAGGGTAGAGTCCCTGGGGTCAACGTCAGGGGCAAACAGATTATATTGTACAGTATGGTGTGTAATGAATGCGAGGCCGCCCCCATGACCGCTGGGACGGTCTTTCCTATGTACGTTGTACCCATCACGAGTACGTAAGTCCGAGTTAGCATTCAGTTTGGTCTCCTGAATGGCGGCCAGTTTAATGTTGTTCGACTTCATAAAGTCTGTTATCTCCGCGATCTTACCAGCTAACCCGTTGCAGTTCAGCTGTAGGATTTTGAAGTGTGTCGGGAGGGAGGGTGGAGGCATGCTGGGGGTAAGGGACGGATGCGGTTGCCTAGGTGGAGGTGGGCATAGTCCCAAGCTGTGACGCAGTCGAGGGTTCAGCGCGTCTTGGCCGATGTTGTGTGGCGTGGAGGGCGGCTGAGTACTGCAGCAAGGGGCAATAAATGCATCCGTCCAAAGGTTCCTGTTTGCGAGCCCAGAGCACATATGGATGTGGCACAGGCCAAGGCAGTTATTGCACTTAACCGATGCCGCAGGCGTATATAGTCTTTGCCGACAAACAGTGCACGTGGTGAAAGGTACGAGGAGGTTATGTTCCTGACCCACGTGCATGCTGGAAGTAGGGGGGGACGAGAGTGGGGACTGAGGTGAGGCGGGAGCAGCAAGGATGCAGGTCGTGAAGACCGGGCCACTGTCGTGGCCATTTGATGATGGTAGGTGCGGTGTGTGTGCGCCGGAGCGACGAGAACCGCGGGACGCGCGTGTGCGCGAACAACATGGTGCCTCAAAAGTACTGAAAAAAGTACGGGTTCTGGGGATGGCAGGGTTAAGCCCTGAGCATCCAGATCTATGCAACCATCTCTTGCATTTACTGCATTGAACAGAATGTGAACGTTTAACATATATTTTCTTCCAGCAGACGCAGCAGATCCATTCTCTCGGTCCGGGGTTGGATTCGATACCAGCCCGTAGCAAGAGACATTGGAGCAACCCTGCTGCAAGGGATTGCTCCGAGGATGACAATTTAGGAGTGGGATTGGACAAATTGGACAGGGTTACACTGAAATAACAGCCCTTGGCCGGGTAAAACCCGGGTCATTCCGGTACGTAGAACCGGCTGTTGTGGGAATGATCCTTTTATAATCAATTATCATAATTACTAATCAAACTTAATTGGTCTGTCAAGTAGATTGGAAATAAATAATATAAATTTGAAGCTTTTGACTTCATTAATAGAGCTTGTGATAATTGACTAATCGATTAGTCGATTAATCGATTTATTGTACTCGTTTCAAAAAATAATCGTTTATCAGTAATGGCACAATCGACTAGTTTTTTTCATTCGGCTTGTTGTTATATTCGATTTTTTTTCTGATTTTATTTGATATCCCCTTTTCCCCAGGAATGCTCTACTCGCATGGGTTCCACTACCTTCATAATCTCGCACACCTTTACTTGCCCTTAGGGATTTAGTGTTTAGTTCCAAAATTCTAAGAACTACATACACATATGCAATTATAGAATGCTTAGTGTGTGAGTAAGAACCATACTACTCATGCAAGCCCTTATAAGCCGCTTAGTGCTCTGCGGTCGAAATATTTAACATATTTATTCAAAACAAGTTGGAGTATACGCTTAAAGCATTTACATTTGCTTCTAGCAGTGGAGATAGAAATACTATATATTTTCATATGGCTGTCCTATGCACAGTGATGCCACGAATATCCCGCAGCTATCCGACATTCGACCAGATTTTTCACTGTTCATAAAACAATTTGATTCCTTATAAACAAACTAAAATTAATAAACATGACCCCCAATAAAACCACCTAAGGCCAAACAAATCTATGGAAATCTGCCAACTACACTCATTTGAATTTTCCCCATTTTAGTGAAAAATTTTTAATATGGATATTTCCTCTGGCGGGTCATGGTCGATACATAATATGTCGCTATGTACATGCGTTGAAGCATTGTTAAACGAAATTCTAACTGAAGCGTAGTGCGCTATCATGAAGCTAACAAAATTTGTATGCTAAAGTGGTTTTAAGTGAATGCCATTGATGGAGTGCCATGGCGTATGAGTAACATTTTCATACAAACTCGCAGATCACATAGATGGTGGCGCTGTAAATAAACCAATTTGAGCGATAACATGCTAGGAATCTAAATTATAGCTTATACTATTTAATGGAATTCTTGAAGGCACATACCGTTTTTCATCACATGCCATGAATATTTGTGCAAAATGTTAGAGTGCTGTTGGCCAATTTTGAGCAGCCAAAGTGTGTTAATGTAATTTTTAATGAAACCCAAGCAAATGGCGCGTTGCTAAATTTCTAAATTTCCAAACATGTAAACAATGTTTTTTCTATATACAATTATTTTTCATGTAAACACATAATAGGATGCGAAATCTGTATGCAATATTTACTGTTATTTATTTGTTTCCTATTTTTTTTTTTTTTTTTTTTTGAACGTTTTGGTAATCTTTCAATTTTTCTTCTCCTTGCAGGCTTACGCAAATGTCGCGAACAATGGCCCGCCGATAGTCTTGTCTACGAACGTTCATATAATATATTTTTGGATTTGATTTTATTGGTATTACCGTTATTAATACTCTCATTTGCTTATACATTGATAACGCGCACCCTGTATGTGGGTATGCAAAATGAGCGTGCCATGATTTTTGGTAGTGTTGCGTCAGCGCCCACTGGCGGTAGCATCGATAGTAAATTGAATAATGAATTGGAGACGCTAACTACTGCGCTAGTACCGAGCACACAAACAAACAAATCAACAACAATAGCAACAAAAAGTCGATTTCAATTCAATGTCTCGTTTCGTGTACGCGGTTGTAGTGCTGGTCGTGGTGATGGTGGTGGTGGTGGTGGTGGTGGTGGTGTTGCGAGTGTTGGTGAGTGCGCGTCACAAACAAAACGCGCTCGTAGCAAGAAAAAATCCATATCCAAATCGCATAGTCAGCAGCTACAACAACAACAACAACAACAAATCGTACTTTCAGCAGAGAAACAACAACAACCACAACAACAACAACAACAACACTCACAATTGTATGGTAAGTTTTGGAAAAATTTTGCTTTTAGTTGGCATTAATTTAGGTTTAAAACGGAAATTATGGGATGTAAAGTCAGCAAATTTATATGCAAATAAGCATATGGCGAATTGTAGCAAAACAAAAAAAAAAAAAAACAACAAAAAAAAAAAATGGCAAAAGAGAAGATGGATTGAAGCAAAACTCACAGAAATGTTTGTGCTTGCATGTTGATATGAATGTTTGTAGGTTTGCATGTCTTCGTTGAAAATAAATCAAAATGAAATAAAATTCCCCCCCCCCCCCATGGGTGTTATTGTTGGCTTGATGTGTTAAATAAGTTTTCAACTTTACGAGTCCGCGCAAGATTTGTGATAATTTTCATTGAAAACGTGCCGCTACTAACCATTGGGGTATTGTAAATTAAGTTCTTTTTTGGCTTCACAAGAATGGCTAGAAAAACGCTGAATAATGAAAAAATGCCAAAACTTATAAATGGCGAGTAAGTTAGTTTGAATTTGGTTTTAATCGCGCGTAACGTGGTCAGTGGTGAGTTTAAGCAATAATGTTGAAATTGTTTTTGTTTTCTCTTAGAGGCGACATGGCTGTAGAAAATTTGTATGTTAATACCAGACCGGTTAAATTTTCATTAACATTAATAATAATTAATATCTTTGGCTCTTTTAATTTTAATGATTAATTCATTTTGTGATTATTAATTAGAAAGTATTAATTAATTAATAAAATAATCAAAAATAATTATGATACTGGCCATTAAAAAAATAATCAAAAATAATTGAAAAAATTGTCTATTATTTTTAATTAAAAACAGTCATTCGATTAAAAACAATCAAGTAATTAAAGGTATTTAAGCAATTAAAATTAATCAAAGAATTAAAATTAATTAAATGAATAAAATTAATTAAACGATTAAATAATTAAATTTGATTATTCGATTATTTCCAATTATTTAATTAATTCCAATTATTTGACTATTTTCATTTTTGTACGTTTATGCTAAAAAAAAATATAAAATCTTCTTTGATTGCATTGTAATGAATTTTAGAAAATGATAACTACTGTTTTCATTTGAAACCTACCATTCTGTAGATCTTACTTTTATTCGGTAAATAGACAAAACTTTTTTACTATCTTTATTAAGTCCCTTTCTTCTTTGTTCGCTTATGTTCATACGATATTTTGGAGTCTTGTAAAGTCTTTTTAGTCATCTTCCCATTAAAGCGTTATTTGTTTCAATAGATCATGTAGATAAGAAATTCCGCTAGATGGTGCAAAAATACATGAAAACCTCTTGAAAACTAACGAAGTGCTTGAATTACCTCGAACATTTCAAATTGAGTACCCAATAATCAAAAATAGAAAATTAAAAAATAATAATAAACTGTTTAAAGCCTACCCAACAAAAATGCTGTAAATGTTTTTAAAAATAATTTAAGGTAAACTTTAAGAAATGTATAAACATCCGAGGATTTTTTAATTTGAAAAAGTGCCCACTTTGACCCTGCCGAAACCAACCGTTGCCGAGTTATTGAAGTTTGAAGATTTTCATTGTTCACTTGGCCACAACTTCCACAATTTCGCAAAAACAAATTTCACTTACCGGCAGAGAAGCTTTTAAAATTTGAATTTAAAAACATATCGACGACTAACTAAAAACCAAGCTTTATTGGTACCACAATTTTGAAACAAGATTTCTCTAAATTTCCGACATATTTTTAAACGAATTTTTCTGAATTGTATTTTTGGAGATTGTCGGTTGTTCAGAAAAAAAATTTTAAATCGACTAAGAATATTGTATATTTCGATATATCGATCAAAGTTTACATGGCAACGGGTGCTACGAGGCTGCTAAGGTTGCTTCAACTAACCTCCCCTGGTGACATCTATCGTTTAACAGTTACGCGAAAAGCTCAGTTGCAGGCAACCCTGCAAAAATAGTTGCTCTCTGTCAGCCTTTTCTTTTTTAACGATTTTTTTTCTACCTTCCTTACCTCCCAATGGGGCACAGTTATACCGTGAGTTATACCCATAAATGACATTCGCCTCTAGGCTATGGTAGTCGATGTAACAAAGGAATGCCAGATTATGGGTAGGGTTGAGATGGTGGGTTATCTCTTGGGAAATATTATTATTACTATTCCAGCGAAAAAGCTTTTCCATCGAAAATGATTTTATGCGGCCATAAGCGTATTTTGATGCTGCTTATTGACCTTATGCTATCAATTTGGTTGATAAAAAAAAAATATTTACACAGAAGTTTAATATGTATGTAACAGTGGCGCTATATGTAGTGTGAATACATACTTGTTTTTCATTGGTCCACTACCAACTCTTCCCATTCACAGTGAGAGCCGATCACACGAGCGTGACATTTCCGCTCACACAACAACGGCTTTATGTGTAGGTGAATATGTGTCTGTCATCTGTGTTGGTGTATTTTTTAAACATATTTTCTGGAATTAAAATTAATTTGTTTTAAAATTATTTCGATTGACTGCACTCCAGCTTTGCCATACCTATCCATACATACATATATAATTGTTTATACCTTACATGCATAGCTGGCCGTAATCTGGTACAAAGATAGACCTTTCCCTTTCTTGGAATTTTTTTCATTTGAAATGAAAATAAATTTTTTTGTTGCATATTTTCATCTGAGTGAAGCTTTTAGCGGACTGCAAAGATATGTATGTATGTATGTAAGTACGAGCGTAGCAGAACTTTCTTGTTGGATTGCCATTATTAACTCTTTGGTGTGTTCTTTTTTTCCATATGTTTTTGTAGATAATAAAAGGCATGTATTTCGAAATATTTTCTTTGAAAAATTTTTTTGCTTTTGCTTCGATTGTACAATTCGGTCTCAACGTACCAAAAAATGTATTAAAAAAGGACTGCACTGGTTAATAAGACAGTACTCAACTTATAATATTTTTCTTAGAATTTCAATGCTAGAAAGATCAAAATAATTTAGAGGAAGCAACAAAAAACGAAGCTTCAAAAAAATAAAGTCAAATTCCAACAATTGCTCTTGAGTTTGAAGCCATTTATTTCCATACATACATATGTATGTATCGACATTTTTTAATA
>OX608081.1:30342921-30380421 GCA_951509765.1 Sphenella marginata | reverse complement strand
TACAAATATTTTGCCCAATCTTGCTTTAATATTTTAATCTGGAAGCAATCAATAAATTTCTTGAAAAACTGTTTGTGATTTTATTTTAAACGGAATACAAGTTCCAGTCCATGGTGCCCATTACTATTTCCATAGAAAATTACTTATCGCTGGTGGTACATTTGGTTCCATTTAAATATGATGATGATGTATGATTTGCCCTTCGGTCATTCGTCTATGGCCTAACAATTGATACCAATCCATTTATCATTCAAATACTAATCTATCAATCAAAATTCCATCTCAAAATGTAAATGCCAGTAAGAGATTTCTATGCATACATTTGCTCGCTTAGCTCGATAAATTGGTAGGTATTTCATTTCCACAGCCAATTCAAAACTCGTGTATATGTGGTGGTGCATTCGTGTAACCGAATGACGGGCCAAGTATGTGATATATGTACATATGTATGTACCTACAGTCCCTCACATAAATAAGTATCACCACTTTTTGGCAATTCTTGCCGATTTCGGGAAAAGCAAATTTATTTTAACTAATTCCATACAAGAAAGTTTGTTTAAAATTCGACGAATTTTTTTGAAAATTTTCAACTTTTTCTTAGAAATTTAAAATTTTTTGAGTATGCCGATTTGTAGCCCGTTCTTTTTCAGTATCATAAGTTCAAAGTATTAAGTCTGTGAGAAATTCTTCTGATTTTTGGCAATTTCTTTTCTTCGGAACTTTAGGATTTTCCTCCACATAGTACATTTGTGAACGTCATTTTTTTTATAGGGAAAAGACAATGAAGCTCATCTGAAAAAAAATTTCCATCAGCAAAATCAGCAAAATTTCTTACGCACTTTAAATTTACACCCTATGACATCGAAAATGAACGAGCTACAAATCTGAATGCTCAAAAAAATTATGTGAAAAAAATGCAAAGAAAATTCGTCGATTTTTTGCGACTTCTTCACATAGATATTTTTGAAATATAATTTAAAGTTTATGTACATATTAGATCGTGAGAAACTTTTTTAAAGGAAAATATTTTTTATTTTTTTTTTTCAAAATTGTATTTATTTTATTTTTCAGAATATCGAAAAAAATGCTGTAAAAGTATACACTACTCGTATTAATATAAATTTTAAGCACTCTATGGTATTTTATGTTGTTGGGAGTGATTTAATTTTGCTTTAAAATTTCGAAACTATTATATTATTTGGAACGCATCATGGTGTTTGGGCATGTAGCATCAAAATGTCTCTATATTTCTGACAAGAACACGCCTCTCAGAAAAAATTCTCCTGCCTTGTAAGGCAGAAAAAGTAACGAAGTTCTAGGAAACAAAACTAATGGGACCTTCAGATGGTACAAAACAAACAAACAAACAAAAAAAAAAAATTAAAAAAAAAATAAAATATTCTAGAAAAAACTTGAAATCCTAAAACCACACCATTGTTTAAAGCTTGATTACTCTGAAACGGTGTTAAATTTTCTTTAGCTTGGTAGAAAAATTTTATAAAAAAAAAAATTTAATTAAAGTTTATGCTTTCATTGATTTGACAAAAACCGAAAAATAGTGTTAATAAAACATGTTCATGGCAAAACTTGACAAAGTTGAGGCTTAGTTGGCTTGTAATCATTATTCATTGGCACTTAAGAGCTCGGGCCATTCTATCCGTTGCGTAGCAAAACAGACCAGAGATACCTCTTTAGCGAAAATTCGAGTCAATTGGCTCCACTATTGCTCTTATCAAGTATAATAATTCTTGGGAAAAACTTTAATCTCTTTTGCGAAAAATATATTTCGTGAACCAAGTGCGATAATCGAATATTCTCACACCCATCCATTTACCATCGCCAACAACACAAACAAACACACAACTAAAAGTAAACAAAACGTGCTATAAATTGAATTGCGCGCAAGTTTAAGCACGGCGCCACCTTGCGTGTTAAATAAATACATACATATGTACATGCATACATACGTGCATTTATGAAGGAGATTTGCTTTTCATTCTTCCACACTGCTCACTTTCATATTGGCTGCCTACTTATTGTTCACCGTTAACGCCTTTTCTCTCTCTTCTCCCATATGCATTCCAGATGATTCCATTACAACACAAACACACGCATCAGCGAATGCAGCTCAGAAACGCAAACTACTCACAGCAACCGATGGACGACGACATTTATATTGTTTGAATTCGGTTACTTCGTTGAAGGCACTCAATCACAACAATAACGATCGCGCTGGTGGACTTAATGGTACGGGTAGTAGCAGCAGTACGTCACCTTCACCTTCGATGACTGTGATTAACGTGCCACAGCAGCAACGTTTTAAATTGTATCAACAGCGGCATCAAAGTCAACAACAACAACAACAACTTGAAATATATATGCAACAAGAAGATATGGAACGTTGTAAATCAACTTCAACACCAAGCCTGCGGTTACACGATACCGCACTAAGGAGGTAAGAGCGCATAAATGGGATATAATCAAATTTATTGTATGCGACGTCAGCTACATATGGCGACTTTATATGTATGTGTGTGCAAGTATGTTTCTGCGTGTGCATCAATGGTTCATTGGTTCAGGCCACAAGCCATTTGATACCCATTGACTTTGGTGTGAACTTTGATGTTGCAATCGGGTTATTTATGCGCCAAAGTAATGCGAGATTGTTAAGTCGCTGAACCGTTCAGCAGCGATTATGCCAAGTGTTTTGACACGATTTCCACGTTAGCGCTATCATCTTGATATTGGACATTAATAGGAAACTAAATACAATAAACACGTAGATAAATTGTTGTAGGTGTAAATTATCATTTATTACAGAATTTTCCAAGCTATCAATTGCTTAAACGTTTTATGTATGTCAGCGAAATTGAATTGATAGGTGGGGAGTTCTAATCCGTTCAGTGATATTTTATGTGAGGTTATGTTGTGTTATTTTTTATGAGGCTATGTTGTGTTATTTTTTATGAGGTTATGTTATGTTATGTTATGTTATGTTATGTTATGTTACGTTTATGTTATGTTATGTTATGTTATGTTATGTTATGCTATGTTATGCTGTGTTATGTTATGTTATGTTATGTGTTGTTATGTTATGTTATGTTATGTGAAGTTGTGTTATGTTATGTTGTCCTATATTGTGCTATGTTATGTTATGTTATGTTAAAATATGTCATGTTATGTTATGTTATGTTATGTTATGTTATGTTATGTTATGTTATGTTATGTTATGTTATGTTATGTTATGTTATGTTATGTTATATTACGTTATTTTATGTTATGTTATGTTATGTTATGTTACATCAAGTTATTTTATGTTAGCTTATGTTGCCGAAAATGGTCTGAAAAAAGTAACGAAAATATCAAAACGGAGATCCCGTGAAGAGTCCCAAAACTGATGAAGAAATGATTTCGAAAAATTGAATAACTATTCCAAAATTTTCGCTAAATAATTCCTGAAGCAGTTGCGAATTGATGCCTAAACAATTTTGAAAATGGTTTCGAGAAAGGTCCGAAAAGAGTTCCAAAATAATCCTATTACTATTCAGAAACAGTCTCGACATCAATTCCGAAATGATTTCGCAAAAATTCTGAAATGATCCAGCAAGAGTAAGGACATAATCCATAGGAATTCCTGAAATAGTCCATGATGATGAATAGAAATATAATATGTATAGGGATAGATATTGATAGAGATAGATATTGAAGATAGAATTTGAGAAAACCGAGACCAAGGAGGAAAAGCAAGGTTGATTGGCAGAATAATATTTATGTATGTAGCTGAAGATGAAGAGGGAGAGAGTAAATTATAGACATACTTATAAAGTGAAGTTTTCTGAAGAACAGCGTCTGCCGGATTTGCTAGTATGAATAGAAGAATTTATAAATATACAAAAATTGCTGGTTCAAACTTACAGCTGTGTGCAATATAATAGTGCAAATTAGAAGTCGCTCAAAATATCCTCTGAATTTTCAGAATTTTTTTGTACTTTTCAAAATTCGGTGGAAATTTTGAGGTACATCTAATTTGCAAATTAACATACGCAAATTGAATGAGCAATAAAATTGTGAGTTAAAAAAGTTTCTAAAAATTCTGCCTACTACTATTATATTGCACACAACCGTACATGATTCACTCTTGAAAGCTATCAAAATTGTGCAGCGTCACACACACATACCTTTTATGCTTCTCACTTGTTTCCCACTAAAAATGCAATTTCTGTCATTTTATTTATTTCATTCATTTCTCTATCTTCTTATAGATCAAATAAAACAAAAAGTCTGGAAAGTAAGAAACGTGTCATTAAAATGTTATTCGTACTCGTACTCGAATTTTTCATTTGTTGGACACCATTATATGTCATCAATACGGTTGCTATGTTTATTGGTCCTGCCATCTATGAGTATGTGCCATATACATCGATATCATTTTTTCAATTACTCGCCTACTCGAGTAGTTGTTGTAATCCACTAACATATTGTTTTATGAATGCTGGCTTTCGACGCGCCTTTCTTGACACATTCAAAGGCTTACAATTTCATGGCGGTTTATTTCGACGTAAAAGCAATTCAAATCAATCGGTGGCGGGAAACTCAATTATAATGGCAAACAGCGGCACCATGATGACCACGAATACCATGTTGGATAGCCCAAGACTTTGAGGACAAAAAAAAAAGCGGCGGAGTCATAGTCGTACCACAAAGTTTCAGAGACAAATGTCTGATTCAGTCTAGACCAAAGTTTTAGAGACAAATGTCTGATTTAGTCTAGACTCTAGAGTGAGATAATATATGTATGTACAAATGTATGTATGTTTTAATGTAAGAGTATTATGTATATATATAAGTTGTGAGTTGATTGATGGGTTGGTTAATGTGATTATGTGATTTAAAAAATATTTAGTTAGAATTTATTAAAGATTAGCAAAAAAATGGAAAGAAAAATTGTATGTATGATTGTATAAGTAAATTGTGTATGTATGTATGAAAATATGTATGTGTGTGTATTTATTGTTATAAACGTAATGTTAGCTTGTAGCTACGAATTATTTCTAGGTAATTAAATCAAGAGTTTACAGATTTCGCTACTAATTCATTCAAATACAAAAAAAAATCAGTGAGCGGAAAATACTTTCCTGGAATTTGTGCTCCCATAGCTCATTCACAAACGTCAAAATACCGCGCTCAAGGTAAAAGCAATTTTTTTTTTTTTTTTTAGTCTCAAAGTAAGCATTCAGAGAAACTGAGCTCGTTTTTAGAAACTAATACATTCACAGTTTCTACACTCTCTTATTGACGACAACTAGTTTAAATAAAATTATTGTGAAATTAAATGAAAATAAAGAAATACAAATTTACTTTTATGGATTTTATGATTTGAGCAAATGCTCTAAATGAAAGTTTCACCAGGTAAGTAAGCAAAAAGGTTAAGTGATTAAGTGGATTCAAACCCCCAATTGAAAGTAATATCGACGGCTGAGTGGTAACTAACCCCCCCCATCCCCCCCCCCCCCTGTCCCAGAAAACGATTGATAGAAGCTCTATATCAGATTGAGTTTCAAAAGCGGCGTATCTTAGTGATGACAAGGATAGGTAATGGGGAGTGACGACTATAAACGATGAAGCATTGTTACAACAACAATCTAAAATCACAACATCTTCTTCAATAAAACAACAGGATGTTCCTCTCTTTAGCCCTCGACATACATACTTCTTACATTGCAAACGGATATTTAAGTAGTGTAGAGAAATACAAAATATTGCCTTCGTTATTTGCAAAAGCAGATTTTTTAATTTCCTGAGTAACAAATAAAAAATAATTTTCAAAAGTTGACAGCTTTTAATTTTGCTGCTCCTTTTTGTAGTGCCACCCATAAATTCAGAAACACATTTACGGTCCTGCATTAACCCACTCGTTATCTACATTTTTATTTTTACAACGCTATTATGAACTATTTTTTGGTTAGGTTTGAATTTGTTGTGCTACACTTAGTTGGCAAATATATAAAATTATAACCCATGAGCGGCCATACGTTAACCCATTAACGACCTAAATTTTCTTTTAACTCTGAAATCAAATTTTTCAAATCAAAATAGTTTAACATAGGCTTAAGTAGTTGGTTTCAAACGTTTTAACCCTTTAAACGCTATGCCTTAATCCATTGATGACCTAAATTTTTATTTTTAAGATTTCTAAATAATTTTTTCTATGAAAAAATAAATTGCTCTACACTTCAATAGTAAATATTTGAAGTTTTAAATGCATGCATTAACCCATTAACGACCTTAACTATATTATTTATGACGAAATAAAATGATTTACCTCAGAGTAGCATTTCATTATTTTATAAATTCTGAAATTTTTTTAATGTTAGATCTATTACTGCACACTTAAAAATTAAATGTTTACATTGTTAAGCCATATTTGGGTCATGTATTAACCCATTAAATGCCTTTATTTTTTTTTAAATTCTGAAATAAATTTTTTTGCCGTTATGTTTAGGGTCATAACACAAGTAATTATGCATAAACCCTTTGGTGACCAATTGTTTTTTTTAGAATTCAAAATCGAATTCTTTAAATAGGAGTTGCTATAAATATTTGTAAAGAGCAAACATGTAAAGTTGTTTGGCAAAGTAGCAAAAGAGAAGTGAACCAATGCTTCGTGAAACGTGTTTTATTGGGGAAACCAGTTCGGTGTTTTGTAGTTAGCAAAGTCACTTGCCTAGCGCTGGTACAGTAAAAGCAAATGGAAACCAGCTAACCAAATGACTGAAAAAATGTTCCATTCACTGCTTCGGTTCTAACCTAAAAAACAAAAAATCTGTAATGTTTTTTTGCAGTTTTTAAAGCCTCAAATCACACCAGGATTTATCTGTTTTCTATATTGATTTTGGTATTTCTACACAGTTTTATACGTGAAAACATTTGTTTAGAAAACTAAAGCAATATTTAAAACTTGATTACTCTTGAAAGGATCAACTGACGAGCATTTTAATTCGCAAATTTGAGGAATTCAATTCTCTACAAAACTATATACAGCCTAATTTTTTCGGGCTATTTTTGGGATAATTTTGAGATCTTTTCAGAATCATTTCGGGATCACTTAGTGTTAGTGTTTTGGGATAATTTTTTGACTTCTTTGGGACCACTCTGGAACATTCCAGAAATTATCTTAATAAAGTCTCGATACTGTGCCGAAAAAATTACAGAATTAATCATGACAAATTCCCCAAATCATAACGAAAACAATTTGAAAATTTTATTAACTACTGCTAGAATTAACTACCTACTTATTAAATTCTATTAAAAAATTCTGTTATAACTGTTTATTAACTTTCCATCAATACGAGTAAAAAATATCAATATACTCCAAAAAAGTTTCAAATTTCTCAGACAAATCTTTGCAACTCCGCCTAAGAAGTTAATCATTTCACTTTTTTTTTTGGCTCAGTCTAATGTCATTTCAATCAAAAAAAAATAAAAAGATAATAATTAGAAAGAATAAAAGACTCAATGTGAGTATAGTTATAAGTAGTGAAAATAGCTGAAATTCGTTTTAAAAAGTTTTGCTTTAACTATTTTAAATACTTAAGTAGCAAAATGGGTATTTCCAAAATTTTTATTTAAAATTTTTTGTTTTTCATAAATAGTAAATATGGAAAAAACTATAAACAAACACAAAAGCTATTGTGAAAGCTATTACTCACCTAGCTGCTTCACGTACCAACGAGCTTTTGTTGACGTTTTATCGATGACTGCCTGATTTGTTCTAATACATTTGACGACAATATGTGCGGATTTCAGCATCATTAATTTGTTGAAAATAAAAAAAAAAAAGAATAAAAAATTGCACAAATGGTCCAATGATTGACAGACCGGCGCAAAATGTCTGATACAAAAAAAAAAAAAAAAAAAAAAAGAGAAAAAAAAAAATATGAATCAAATTTTAGCGAATATCCTGTGGTGTGATAAAGAAAAAAGCTGAAGTGGATAGCATTTTTCAGCAATTCATTGAACTGCGAATGTTAAGTTATTCAATTTACTTATGTATTTGATTGAAAAATTGTTAGGGTTGCTCATTATTAAGCCAATTTAATAAAAAAAAAAGCAGTTTTTACATTTTTTGTCTGTCTGTCTGTATATTTGTGCGGGCATCACACAAAAACTGCTAAATAGAATTGGATGCAACTTTCACCAATGTATTATTAGATATCTAGCTTAAAATCTAGGATATGCCTTATATCGATAACTCAACCGTGTTATCGATTAATGGTGAGCAAAAATGTCTAGTATATTTAATTTTCATATCTTTACTGGTATAAATTATAATAATTAAAAACGGAATCAGGCTATTTTTCTAGCAAAAACACGTTTATATAAATCGATTTCGATTGCCAAATGACTTGCTTAATTATTCTACTACCTATTCAATAAACAAATTATGTATTAATTTTGCTTTTTTAGCCTGCTTATGACCACTCGATGAAAAAAGCCACTTCTATTTAATCGCCAAGTTTACCGTTTAATGCAAATAAAAAATAAATAAAAAAATATTACATAAAATATTTAACATCATTAGATCACAATCTGTTATCGGCTGGGGATGCCCATTTCGCCTTATACTCATGAGGTTTAAATCAATTTGTAAAACTAAATGTTATTTGTTAGGGGGTGGGGGGGTAGTATAATACGGTGTGCACTAATGACTCTACGAATGTCTAATGACATATTTTTTAGTCTTTTTTTGCTATTAATGATATTACAGCAACAACAAAAAGTAATAATAAAACATCAATTACATTTAACACTTACATCTTTAACTAATTTATATGAACTTAATATGTAATAATGAAGAATAATGACATTAAGTAAATACCCAATAGTCAGTTAGCTACAAAACTAATATAAACACCAAAGCCAACTACTCAGGGAACAGTCTCCTTACCATATAAGCGATATTGTATATAAATCAAAATAGGTCAAGAAAAATAGCAGTGTTGGAAATTATTAAGTGAAAGTAATTCAAAAGCTGGTGAATATATTATTGGCTCGAGCTTTTGTGCGAAAAATGTGAAATTGAAAACAAAAAAAAAAAGGATCCAAACTATTTAAAATTTTTATAAAATTTAAGTAAATGTTATTATATGTATATTTGCTACTTTTCGGACTAGTTTGGGTTGAGTTAGTAAATACTGCGAACTAGTTGCTGTTTCTCTGTGGGGTAAGTACCTACTATAGACACTACTCAAATATTTCGCAAAAGTAGTGAAGCTGGAGGTTTAAATAAAACCTCAACAGAGCATTAAAATATCACTTTTTCACATTATACCTTTCGTGAACAAGAAATCTATATCCACATTGGACTTTTGTTTCAAAATAGTTGTAGAAGAGGAGAAAAAAAATTCAAATAAGTAGGTATGCCCAAGTTTTAAGACAACAGTGCTTTGATGTATAACTAACGGCTTAAGCATTTAAGAGTCATGCTCGATGAATTTTTCAGTGTTGGGCTTTGTTGATCCATATTATTCGACCTGTGGATCAATACTGATGCAGTTTCCTTGACAAAAACCACCCTAACATACATACGTTCTCAGAAAGCTTTCCAAACTTCCAAGATGCCCTTACATGTAAACTAAATTTATATGAATGGATGTACCTAAAGCACAAGTTCCTCACAGTACCCAATGATAAATATAATTTTTTTTTGATCGAATTTAATTCCCGTGAAACACGCGGTATCAAAACATGAATGTGAGCTTTTTTTTTACTGGGTATTTAATATAGAATTCTACACAAATTTAGATTTTCTTACTTTCAACTCGTTTAGCATAAATATTGAAATGCGGTCTAGCAGCAAGTGTTTGCTCGGTCTCCTTTTATACTTATCTTATTTTTTGCTCTCTGCTTTAATTACTATACATCTCGTTTGTCTAGGAAATTGGTATGACTTTTTGCGTTGGATTAATTATTTTATAGCTTTAAGCTTTTAGTTAAATATTGATGTAGTGGTTTTACTCTTTCTGTTAAGAAAGAGCAAGAATAAAATAATTTCCAAGAATAATTTTTAGTTCAGAATATCTTCTTAACAGAAAGAGCAAGAATAAAATAATTTCCAAGAATAATTTTTAGTTCAGAATATGTGGGCGTTAGTGTGAACAATCTTTCATTTATTAATGTCATGAAAGTAGAAGAAGCAGAAAATTGAAAAACTGTGCTTCTTTTTAAATTGTTATTCATGCAGCAGAATGCAGTTAGCACAACAACACAATTTTTTCCGCAAAGCATTTTTGTATGGAAACGAGGCAGACACGGTCACTAAGTGAGATAATGAAACCGAAATGTTGTTGAGAAAAATTTCCGACCTTTGGTGTGATAAGCGCAGGGGAGCATCCAGGATTTAGGGACAGGAAAACAGGATCCGCCCCTGGATAGGTACGGACGCCACTTGAAAAAAGGCAGATGAGGCAACTGGTTTATCAGTTTCTCATTTTAAAAAGTTTTTGGTAATTTGAAATTTTTTTTGTTGTCTTGAGGCCAATATATAGCTTTAGGTAAATTATCCTGCAAATGTTGGAATAATGGCATTTCTGAAAAAGTAGTTTAAGTTATGATAAAAGAATTATGTAATAATGTTTTTTTTGGAAAATGTAAAGTGGTTTAGGAGAACGTGATGTATGTATATTTAGCTTAACAAGATCTGTTAAATTTCTATTAACATTAATAAATGATTAATACCTTTAACTTTTTTTAATTTTGATGATTAATTAATCAGGTATGTGGGTAATAATGTTAAATAACGAATTGATGATTTAATTGAAAAAAAAAAAAATATATAAATAAAAATCACAAATAACCACGATTAATTGCCATTACAAAAATAATCAAAATTAATTGAAACAAGTAAGGAAGTCTAAGTTCGGGTGAACCGAACATTAAATACCCAGCGTTACTTTTCAGAAAAAGGGGGCGTGGTTTTCATCCGATTTCGCCCCTTTTAAAAACCAATCTATTCCGAGCCTAAACAATAGCGAATTTGGTGGGCGCGGCCACGCTCCTTGCTTATAAAGCTTTAACCGCTTACATGAGCCAAAAGTACTGAATCGATCTTTACAAGGGTTATACCATGTCCTATATATAACTTTGGAAAAGAAGGCGTGCCATGCCCATAACTTTTAACGTATTTTGTGAAATTTTTTGATATACGGATATATGTGTCCATTAATCAATATTTACCTAATTTTAAAAAGTGGGTGGTGGCACGCCCACGGATTTTATTATGTTGTTTGTCCCTATTTGAAGATCAGTTTTCATTGCAGATCTTTATGATACTTTCACAGTGGCTTGTTAATAGTGAAATGTTGATATTTTGTTTATTCACTTGAGGGCGGTGCCACGCCCATTTTCCAAAATATTACCAAAAAACCTTTAAACATCACTAATAACATCATCAGGTGAATGAGTGTACTAAATTTTAGCATTATATCTTTATCAGTTAAACAGATATTGCATATTCCGGTTTCCTAACTCTCGTTTAGAGAACTTTAGTCCAAAAAGGGGCGTGGTCGTTCACCGATTTTTCTTATTTTCTGTGGTAGTACTCTACATAAACATAACATGCCTGGTACCTAGTTTCGTAAACCTATCTCACACCGTTCTGAAGTTATTAGCAGTCGAATTTGAAAATTGCTTGACTCATAAGTGGGCGGTGCCACGCCCACTTTCCAAAATTTTGCAAAAATAATGTAAAGAATGTGAAAATTGATGCATGTACCAAATTATATTACTATAGCGGTGTCAGTTAATTAGATATGGACTTTTCAGTATTTCCACCTCCTTTCAATATAACTTTTATAAAAAAGTAGGCGTGGTCGCCAAGCGATTTCGTTTATTTTCTATATCTGAATTTAACACAACAATAGTATGCCCTCTACAAAATTTCGTTATACTAGCATAAACTGTTCTCAACTTATTAAGAGTCAAAATTTTAAATTTTCTTCAAATATATGTGGGCGGTGCCACGCCCCTTTTCAAAAAATTTGATAAAATCCGCCTTAGAACATATAAGTCGATACATACTGCAAATTCTATCATTGTAGCTGCTTCTGATATGGAATTAACCCGTTTTATACGTTTTTCGAAATTTTCGATATCGAAAAAGGGGGCGTGGTTATGGTCCGATTTCGCCCATTTTCAATAGCAACCTACCTTGCAAAATTTCATGCAAATATCTCAATTTTTACTCAAGTTATCGTGTACACGGACGGACAGACGGACAGACGGACAGACGGACGGACATGCCTTAATCAATTCCTCTTTTCAACCTAAGAACTTTCATATATGGAACTCTATATCTAACTCGATTATTTTGTGCCGTTACATAGTACCGTTATGTGGACAAAATTAATATACCCTTGTACGGTGCAGTGAAATAACGCCCAAGGAAATAACGCCCATGGACGTTATTTCCCATTCAAAAAGGAAATAACGCCCATGGGCCTTATTTCCTTTTTAAATGGAAATATCGCCCATCTGCAAAAAGAAATAAAGCCCATGGCTCTTATTTCCTTTTTAAAAGAGAAATAACGCCCATAGGATTTTACGCGAGCAACACGAACTGTTGATTAGCATTTTTTTCACAAATTACCCTGTGAGAAAAGAGTGGGAAACGTGGCACGCGGAAGGACATCACCGTGGCGGTAGCCACGGCTATGGCACACACCCGGAGTTGGAATGGCGTAGCCCAGGGTTATTTTTTAAAGCGCGGCCGAAGGCCGCCTACGCGGAAAGGTGTCCTGCACATAAAAAACGTGGATGGGGCCCCGAATTGGGGATCTGACCCGGGTCAATTTTCGGTTTTTCACTAATAACTTTTCACAGAAACAAAATATTGCTTTTCCCCCTTCGGATTATAGTTACGGAGGCCCGATCCACGATTTTTAAGTGCAGAACACCTTTCCGCGTAGGCGGCCTTCGGCCGCGCTTCAAAAAATAACCCTGGGCTACGCCATTCCAACTCCGGGTGTGTGCCATAGCCGTGGCTACCGCCACGGTGATGTCCTTCCGCGTGCCACGTTACCCACTTTGGTTAACGTGAAATTTGTGTGTAACTATCCAATAAAATACAAAAAGAATTAGAATATTATTGTTTCATTAAAAAAATGAAAGAGCAATAAGGCCTTTAAGACTTTATTTCTCTTTCGAAGTGTAATAAAGCCTTTTTTGAAATAAAGGCCTTATTTCACTTTCAATAGCGTAATAAGCCCTTAAAGGGCTTATTTTACAAGGCGCTATTGCACCCCGCCTTATAAAAACATAACAAATATGTTAAAATTTATTGAAATAAAGAAAACCATATACTAAATCAGCTTGTTTTAATTCGTTTTTAACGTCCGTGGGCTTTATTTCTCTTCGAAAAAGGAAATAACACCCATCAGCAAAAGGTGATAACACCCATGGGCTTTATTTCCTTTTTAAAAAGGAAATAAGGCCCATGGGCGTAATTTCCTTTTTGAGTGGGAAATAACGCCCATGGGCGTTTTTTCCTTGGGCGTTATTTCACTGCACCCCCTTGTACTAGTACTAGTACGCTGGGTATAAAAAAATTAAAGAAAATTTTGAGGAGTTGTCCGATGGCGAATGGGCAAAATATTGGAGATGCAACAAATGCTGTTTTAATATATGAATAATCATTTTATTCAAAAAACGATTTATCAAAAAGGCGATTAATTAATTAATTTTCTTTTTGATTAATCTATATCTTGATTAATCGAGTAAGCACCCTTTTTGATTAATCAAAAATCATAATTAATCGATTAACTGAGTAATCGAAATTATGATTAATCAAAATTTGTATTAATCAATTAATCGCACAGCCCTAGTAATTATCAATCTGTAAGATACATTTTTAAGTGTTAGTATGAAATGAATGAAATCAATGCACCTTGCACCTAAATAATTGTGCTATTTATCCAAGTCCGAATGTAAAAAATTGGAACTGGTACTGTTCCTGTAAAAAATCGTGTGACTAATCTTATTAGTCTATATTTGGCTATAATTCGATATACATAAGTCAATTTGTATTTGTGTTGCATACTCATAGGCGTATAAATCAATTTTAGTTTTTGTAGCATACTTATAGGAGTGAAAATAACCGGTTGAATGGGAAGTGGATTAGTACTTGCGTACAGGTGTAGGCATAAAGGTGATTACGTGCAGCTTGTTCGTTGATCTATCTATACGATAGCTTCCACCTCTCATTACCCATCTTCGCTTTCCTTTCGAACGGAGGAATGACATGACCTAGAAGCTTTCACTGGGCACAGCTAATCGCTACCACAACAGTCGCACAGTATCTAAGGGGAGAACCGGAGCTTACCGGATTCATAACCGGCCAAGGACTGTCAATTCGACAACACTCTCCAAAAGGCAACAACAACAACAGCACCAGTTGCATTCTCCTTTGCGACTCATCCGGGAATCATCCTAGCCTATTCGCTTTTTTTGCAGGGTCATGAAACCGGACCAAAAAAAGTTGTATACTTCCGTTCAGATAAGCTTAAAGTTGGTAACATTCATGTAGTACATTTGAGTTGGTATATGGTGGTGCTTTGGCTTTTACTGCTGCCTGTCTGTGGGCAAAAAAAAAGAAGTTCCTTCGGTTTCAATCAAACACGCAACACAAACGAGGTGGCCAAGTACTGGCTTGTGTGTCCACCGAAAATGAAAACATATTTTTAACAATTTTTTTATTGTTGTTGTTTACTACATTAAACTTAGTTTTTTTTGCTCGTAGTTTTATTGTGTACTTGTTCGTCAGAATTAAATTAGTAGAACTTTATGTGGAATTATAAACCCACAGCTTGCTATATAACATTCGCTCCCAACTACAGCTCAACTTAATCATTTATGCACTTGTGTACTCGTACATGTTATGTTTGATGTGGATAATGAATTTGATAAGCTGCGTTCTATTAGCTCGAGTAAATGTTTGTATTGTATGCTTCGTTTACTCTTTCTGTGCAGTGAGTGTGACTCATTGGCTTGTGGATGGGTGACGCTGGCGTGAGAGAACACATCGGAGCACATACTCGTCGGCAGATGGCTCGCCAAGCTCTCACGTAACGGCGATAACATCGATCCTGGTTAGTCAGTCCAGGTCCAACATGAACGTGGCAATTTGAGATATCGTTTCCCTCATTTGGATAACTAGATTCAGTTATTTATGTCTCAGAATGGCCCTTATGTTTCAGTACTGACTTAGTGAAGCTGATAATATTTAAAAGCATTTGAATTCCTGTAGAGTATTTAGGACATTTTAAGCATTTTTCCATCATCTTCTACCATGCTCAAAATGCGCTGAAGAGGCATATCGGTCAAGTTGGAGCTCATCATGCGCTGAGAATTTCGCTCCATCACAACACGTCGTATTATAGATTAAATCTTCCGGGGCGAAAGAAACAGTTTAAAACTGCTATGATATTGCACAGCACACTGCCACACTGTGTGAGCCTCACTGCACAGGTAAAAAGGATTGCATATAGAAAAGTTTATGCTTGTTTTCCAGAGTTAAGAGCGTTGGTGTTGCAATTTGCTACCGCCGTTAGTGTTTCTTGTGAAAGTTCTTTTATCGTGTAACACATGTGTTGTAAATTATCCGACTTTATATAGCTCGCAGCTATTTTTGGTAGATTGTGCCGGGTAAACAAATACCATGCACTTTGGTTGTATTGTATACGTTTAATGATAAGCCACGAAAAATTTTTGAAAAATCTAAATTGAAAAAGTTATTTGCTACACAAGTTTTAAATCACTTTTGGTTTTTTGCTTAAACGTTTAGAGACTTTACATGGTCAAGTTAAACTCAATTTAAACTGCGGTGAATGAATTGAATTTACGGAATTTAAGCTACGGTTATTTCATTCGTTTGTTTTATTTAGCTTGCATTGCAAGCGAAATTGTAATTCGCAATCAGCTTATAAAATATTTCGAAGTTATAGTTTATGTTTTGGAAAGCCAAGGTGTGGTTTTTCATAGCGAAAATGAGGAAGCCAATCGCGCCATGCCTCAGAGCCAACAGTGCTCGCCACTAATAATACATACCTCTCGTTCTCCATAGAACAATTTTGAACATTTAGGCAAACACAGTCGTCAGAACCTGAGCCAAATGAATAAATACAATTTGAGCAACACACCTGAGCCAAATAATAAAATAAAATAAAATATTAAAAATAACTTAAAAAACAACTCGCCTTCTCTAAAGCTTAGACACGTACATATGTATATATATATATTTTTTTATTTATAGACATTATTATTGTAGCAGTACTATTATGACGTATGGAAGTAAAATAAAATAAAATAAAATAAAATAAAATAAAATAAAATAAAATAAAATAAAATAAAATAAAATAAAATAAAATAAAATAAAATAAAATAAAATAAAATAAAATAAAATAAAATAAAATAAAATAAAATAAAATAAAATAAAATAAAATAAAATAAAATAAAATAAAATCAAATAAAAAAAAAAAAATAAAATAACATAAAATTAAATTAAATTAAATTAAACTAAATTAAATTAAATTAAATTAAATTAAATTAAATTAAATTAAACTAAATTAAATTAAATTAAATTAAATTAAATTAAATTAAATTAAATTAAATTAAATTAAATTAAATTAAATTAAATTAAATTAAATTAAATTAAATTAAATTAAACTAAATTAAATTAAATTAAATTAAATTAAATTAAATTAAATTAAATTAAATTAAATTAAATTAAATTAAATTAAATTAAATTAAATTAAATTAAATTAAATTAAATTAAATTAAATTAAATTAAATTAAATTAAATTAAATTAAATTAAATTAAATTAAATTAAATTAAATTAAATTAAATTAAATTAAATTAAATTAAATTAAATTAAATTAAATTAAATTAAATTAAATTAAATTAAATTAAATTAAATTAAATTAAATTAAATTAAATTAAATTAAATTAAATTAAATTAAATTAAATTAAATTAAATTAAATCAAATTAAATAAAATTAAATAAAATAAAATAAAATAAAATAAAATAAAATTAAATTAAATTAAATTAAATTAAATTAAATTAAATTAAATTAAATTAAATTAAATTAAATTAAATTAAATTAAATTAAATTAAATTAAATTAAATTAAATTAAATTAAATTAAATTAAATTAAATTAAATTAAATTAAATTAAATTAAATTAAATTAAATTAAATTAAATTAAAGGAAATGAAATAAAAAAATAAAATTAAAAAAAAATAAAAATATATAAAAAAAAAAAAATAAAATAAAATAAAACTAAATAAATTATACTACTGTAAATAAATATATGTAGTTGAATATGAAGGTTCGTAATCGAGCTGCAAACACCGCGCAGGTTTATTATGAAATATATTCACACGTGTTTTTTGGTTACAAAATGTTTTCTTATCAATGCTGCATATCGCTTTATTCTACAAATTATCAACGTTGTGCGTCTAACTGCTGTGGGGGAAAAAGATAAAATATTTACAAACTAATGGGGATGTTGCATATACCCTATAAGGAAATCTCGTATTTGTGGCCACATTAAGTTCATCCTCAAACTTTAGTACAAATTGGTGAATTTTCACTGTAGCGTAGCTTTCTGTACTTCCGAACTAGATAAATATCCTGCAGTTTACATCTCTAACTTTTTTTCTAAAATACATATATATGTATAATGAAAAACATCCGCCTGTTCGACTTCCACTACGTGCATAGAAATATTTCTTAACCAAATATTATTGCCAACACTGTACAAATATGTAAAAAAAAAAAAGAAAAATATATCGGTGCTGGAAAGCGCCCGACATACAAACATTCTAATTCATACTATATATGTATGTATGTATATGAATAACCATTTCGTTTAAACACATTTCAGACTTCCTCATAATTTGTCAGCTGGTGAAGCGGAAATTTGTTACACGCCTTCCCGACTGTCCTGCTTGGTTTGCAAGTGTGTGTGTGTGTGAGAGCGTATGTGGGCGCCTAAATTGTGCTTCCACTGCTAATCTGTTTTATGGCTTGATGTTACTATTAACAAGTGTTTAGTGGTAAGGTGTAAATTTATTCGAAAATGTGATCCTATCAAGTACCACGCGTGTTGTAAATTGTCACGCACGCAGCTATTTTTACAGCGCAATACAAAACGTCATACTTAAGTGAAACCAAAAATGAGTGCATGATTTGAAATAGAAAGAGGTGAAACTGCGCTTTTTATACTTAGTTGTGAGATATTGTGGCATTCCATAAGGCATGCAATAGAGCTTTGATTCCGATAAGGCGAGGAGGGGACACATTTTTTTTTATGAAATTTCGACGACATCTTTTGTCTACAGTTCGTGAAAAATATGATTTTTTCAAATATTTATGCATATGGGTTGTTTTAACTGAAGCAACAGCGGGTAAAAGAAGAATTTTTTTGTACATTTGTGCTTCTATGTATGTTTGTACACGCATCACTAAATAGCTGCAACATGGAATTGCATGATTTCTTTGCAGGTATATTGACAGAGGTCTGTCCTTAAACATGAAAGAAAAAATTTATTACTTTCGAATAAAGCTGAAAAAATTCCTAGTGCTCTAACCACAACTGGGTATAAAAAGATTGATCAATAGTTTAAGAGTCGCGTGTATGTGTTGTCAAGCTGTTGACGGTTGTCAAATAATATTTAGACCGTTGATTACACTTTGTATTTCTTTTGAATGCTTACAGCCCACTCATTGCTACAGCTTTCATTTTCATTTCAAAGCTTAGCGTTCAAAATCTTTTGAGCATAATAATAAATACCCAAAAAGACAGCATTCGTCGAAATCTAAATTGCGCGTGCCTTTAATTTGTTTGTACATATGTACATATGTATGTCGACATGTACATAATTTCATTAAAAATCCAAATATGTACATATCATAAAAATAGATTCCTTTGTTGTTGTTGTTGCTGAAAAGTATCCTTCTGTTTCAATACACTCGATTCATTCGAAATGTGGTTTGATGGCTTATGTGAGCGTTTAGTATGGAGCGCTAAAAGTTTAAGCTATATTAATATCGGAACCTCTTCGCTTTATTTTATAGCTACAAGTTGTGTTTTCAGTTTTATGAGGCCCTTTTCCGTACTGAATCGGACAAGAAAGGGTTGACTGACTTCATGGGATGTGGCACAGATCAACAGGGCACTTGAAATAATTCGAATAGCTCGAATATGAAAATCGAATGTTACTATTCGAATATTCAAAGCTTCGATTTTTGATTTTTTCGCTACTGAAAATCGAATGTTACTATTATTATTAGTATATTCGTATTATTAGTATATTCGACGAACCGCGAATATTTGAATTTTCGACAGAGTACGATTATTCGAATTCTTGTTCTATTTTTAACTTTCGCTTTTTTGCGTTGGTTGTAAAGCATTTCTCACATTTAATTAATACTTTTTACATTTCAAAATGAGCGGAAAAAAGATAAGTTGAATGTGGGGACCCTTAAAAAAGAGTTCGGATGGTAAACAAGCCACGTGTTATTTTTGTGTTACCGTTACCCGACTACTTCCTTGTCCATTCATCTAAAGCAGTTATACAAAAAAAGTAACAGAGCGATAAGTAAGTAGAAAAAAAATTGGTTTAATGTGCCTACATATGTACATACATACATTGTATTTGTAAATTTTGACTTAATATTATAGAACATGCTCAACGATTATGCATAAATCCCACAACTCAAAAACATCGAAGTGGAATTGTCAAGTGGTCGTAAAAAAAAAACGACATTTACAAGTGCATCCATTAAAGCCAGGAACAATTTCTTCGTGGAGTGGTACGTTTAATCACCAACCAATTTCTTTAACTTCCTCCCAACGATTTCGGAAGTTCATGAAGTTGGTGGAGTCGGGATACAAAATTGCTAACAGATTATACATTCATGCTTGAAATTGCTCTACAGTGACGTGAAAGAAAAAAAATTGGAAATACCTGACAAGGATTGAACCGACATAAACGATTTTGTTGAAGCGATTTGACAAAGCCACACAAGTTTTATGTATGGCCAAACATGTAACGATGTCCTTAGTAAGACCTTTAATCAATAAATAAAATGAAATATGGCTATATCTCCAGAAGATGAATCTAACCTAAGTATATTCAAAGAAACAGCTCGAAAATCTCTTTTAGAAACATTTTTAATGGGCCATTTTTCCCGTGACATCGCTGCCCAAATAATTGCAGCATTTTTTAACCCAACGTATAAAAGCTTTAATCACGAAGAAACGGAAATAAAGACAAAATTATTTGATTTTATAAGAAGCAAATTACAAACAACAAATGTTAATTGCAAAAAAAACGATGAGTGAAATTATGACAGTTATAGACTATTTATTTCACACACTGACAACAAGACGGATGATGTTTTAACACAAATGGAAACTTATATGTAATATAATTTTACTATTCGAATAGGTCGAGTATTCGATTCTTCGAATGTGGGTAATCCAATTTTACTATTCGAATAATCGATGATTCGAAATTTACTATTCGAATAGTTCAAGTATACGATTCTTCGAATGTTGGTAATCCAATTTTGCTATTCGAAAATTCGATTCTTCGAATATTGGTATTCGAATTTTACTGTTCGATTATTTTCTTACTCGAATGGTTCATGTATTCGAATATTTGAATATCAAGAGCTCTACAGATCAGCTGTTGGAAGCTTCGTATTGTTCCTTTACTCCCAATATATGGCTGTTTATCACGCTTAGCTCAAAAACGAACTTCCTATTGCTTTTTATACCGGTGTTCGGTACTGCCAACCACCATTTTTTTTCTGAACTACCATGGCTGCACTGCTGTGGAATGTTCACGAGCCTCTTGTAGGTAAATAATTGATATAAATGTATGAAATGTTACCAGTCTAAGAATTACTGAAGAGTAATTAAATTTTTTGCAACGAGATTTGGGTAAATAATTGGTTTGTAATTGATACATACCCTGCATGATTGCAATTGTGTACCAGTCTACAAAGCAGACAGTCTTGTTGGAAAGTAAATCACTGGCAAATAAAAATATTTAGGGCGACAAGAGTTCAATTTTTTTTAAGGTCAATGTAATATTAATATGCACCAGTGTATTAAGAACCTAAAAATAAATGCGATTAAAACGACAATGATGGTCGGTAGCAAAAGGCAAAAAACTTTTGCGAGACAATAAGTGCGTAGTCCAGACGAAGTTATTAAAAAATATATGTATCTTATTAGTAAATAAGAAGCTTGAAATTTTGTGTATTCAAGGTATCTTGCGAAATACTTTTGTGTTCCACTATACTTACCTAAACGCATTTGACGAAATGGCAAAGAGAAAAGTTAACAGCTGCGAAGGTTGTGTAATAAAGCGCTCGCAAATAAGGCAATTAGGTATTTATGGCTGCAAATAAATGAAAATTTTTAATGAGTTTTGACGAAGTGACTTTTGTTTTTATGATTTCATAATTTTGTAACTTCCAATTTAAATTAGACCCACCAGGCGTTATTCAGCACAAACTTTGATTTGGGCTCTAAACTCCTCAAACAAGCGCCTACTTTTCATTTATGCCTAGTTCTTTCCTTTTACTTTCTAGTTATGCATATTATATTTGCATAAAGTTCAATTATGTTGTTAGCCTGAAATCAAAATGAGAAGTGAGGAATTAAAAACAGCCAATAATAAACAAACAAGTTTGTTTACTTGGCTTGAGTTTTTTTCTTAAATTTCTGCCATACAAATGCCGACTACCACTCGTCTATATAAGTTTAAGCTCCCAAGCTAATGCATTCTAAATATATAAAATGGGTCTACTTACATTAATAAATTGTGTGGTTAAGCACAACAGATTTCAATAAAAGTCATGGCTACCAAGGCGCCCTCGCCTACTTCGTTTGACGGCAACAAACACTTCGTCTTGTTCGCATGCACTGGATTGCCAATTATTTTCACTGCACTAGAGTTGTTATTATTGCTTAACGGTATTTGGTCAGACATTTATGCATACCAACAGCAGCCTTTGTGTAAAAACTAACTCACACACTAACACAACAATTTAAAATTTATGTCCGAACTTAGCAAAAACTTAAAGTTCTTACCAATATCGTCGAATCTAGCAGCAGCAGCAGCCACACGAAAACGCATTCGTATACATACATAAATACATACATACATACATACATACATATCTGCTGCTCTCTTTATACACAGCTGAGCATAACCCATAGAACCTATTAAGTTGAAGGTGTTTAAGCGACATAAGGTACGGTTATTTCTTTTATTTATTTCATTTGCATTGCATGCTATTGTAATTCGCAATCAGCTTATAAAATATTCCGTAGATATAGTTTATGTTGTGTAAAGCCAAAGGACGTCAGAACCTGAGACAAATAATAAAATAAAATATTAAAAAAAAAAAAATAACTTAAAAAAACGACTCTTCCTCTCTAAAGCTTAGATAGAAGGCGAGTAGTAAGGGCATACAAAAATTGCTATAGCTTAGGACTTATATTTATTAAGATTTCCAGGAGGTGTAAAGATTAAGGTTAAGCCACGTCCGTCCAACCATCAGTCTGAGCACAAGTTAATTGAATAAAGAAGATTGAGACACCTTATTATAGTTTGGTATATAGTTCACTCACTCTCTCGTGGCTATTTTAAAATTGGTGCAATCGGTTTATAGCTACGCGAATAAATTGAATCCAACAACCTTTAACCCATTCCCGCCGTTTGTACTTTATAAAATACATTAAATTTGGCTACTATCCAAACAATTTTATTGCTATTAAGTTGACAATCCCATTTATATCATACATTTTTTTTACCATTATCGCACTGACATTGAGTGTCAAATTCAAACAGTCACAAATAATTGTAATCTTGTAAGATGTGTGATTCTACGAAGTAATAAAAGTGTCGTATTAAATATTTGTCTTTTTTTTTGTGATAAAAACGTATTTAAAAGGGCAACAATAGGACTGTATTTGAGATTCTTTTGACAAGTTGAATTTTGTATATTTTTTTTCCAACGAAGTTAGAATTGTCTGTACATACTTTCCGTGTTAAAAATAGCTTCCGTGAAAGCTAAAAGGCGTGAAAAATGTATTTTCTTTAATGTTTGTTGGGTAGCGTAATAAGGCTGTGAAACAAAAAATCTTTTGTTGAATGAATTTTATATGGCTTATTTCAAGGAAAATTGTGAAGAGCGTGATGATTGTGATATAATTATTTGTGGTCTATCTCGTCTTCTTCGCACAAGTTTTCTCATATTAATGGATTAAAAAAATATTTCAAAGACTTGATAGCAGACAATAATTTTTTTATTCTAACCGTTTATAATTTAAATTTAATATAAACTGACAGAAAGCCTGATGTGATGTTCTAAAATGGTAAACAAACAAAGCTTTGAAATGTCAAAGAACACCCAAAGAAATGTCAAACAGTCGAATCAACACTTTGAGTGAGTGTAGCGCTACGGCCTTATTATGTTAAACGTAACGCGAAGCAAAGTGTCACTTCATCATGTTTATAAAAAAAGTCATATTGTTGTAAAGTCACTTCAATGAGTGTCAGTAAATTTGAATGTGTTGGGTGAAGATGAAAGTTGCTAGCTGGGTTAAGATGAATGGTTGCGTTTCAAAAAGTCACGGTGACTTACTTAAACAGCTCCTCAAAAATGTGAGCAAATTTGTTTATTACATTTCAAGTCATTCCAAGTCAAACATAAGTATTCAATCGAAAAACTGCCACCGTTAGGCTAAACACTTTTTATTTTTTTCTGGCAACACAACAGGGTCGGCAATTTAATGCACAAATATGAAAATGATTGACCAAAACTCAATTGTATCAGAAGACATTAAAACCATTAAAAGACGAGCAAGAGTAAAAAAATTGAAAAACTTATTGCGAGTAAATATATGTTGTGCATTATTTTGACATTTTTACTTAATTTGATTTGTTTTTAACTCTTTCCAAGTTTTTGTTTTATTTAATGTTGTGTACAAAAAAAATTGCCAACGCAGTTTGTGTTCCGATAGAAAGAGTGAGTTTTTTTTTTTTTTGTATTTGACTATGCAAATAGTAGATATCCATTTACATGTCAATATACTGTCATGTTTATAAACAACAGTGAGCTGACAAGTTAAGTCAAAGTGCGTGCCGGTGCTTTTTTTTTTTTTTTTGAATAACTCGTGAATGCAATGTAGGAGAGGCTATGTATTTCTATAAAAATTGTCAAAAGATAAAGTAAACAATTCACAGTGGCTTTGTATCGAGTGCAAATAAATATGGAACAAATTCAATCAAAACTTGTTTTTGTATTTACTAAAAGCTTCCTGAGAGCTTAACACTTTCAAAAAAAAAAATCCAGCTGTATCTAGGTGATGTTTTTGAATTAAAAGTAGGGCTTTTAGAAAAAAAAAATTTAAGCAAACTTTTAAGAAATTGGAAAATATTTGTAATTGCGTCTTTCACATATCTGCTAAATTTGATTAATAATTACTAATCAATTGATTGGACTGATTTTTTAATTGGTAGTGATTATTTTAAAGGCAATACCTAAATTATTTCGATCAAAAATAATAAAATAAAAATTGAAAAATTATCAAAAAAAGTTAAACAAAAAAATAATCAAAAAAAAAAAAAATTTAAAAAAAAAAAAGTCTCTGATTATTTTCAATTAATTATATAAATTCACATGTACATAACGTATGCATATTAAAGCATGTGTATATGTATAGCTGTGACAAAATACCCTTTTTTGAGTAACTTAGTATCTTTCTTCAAAAATAATCAAAAAAAAACAAAAAAAATGGAAAAAAATAAAAAATAATCAGGAATAAACAAAAGTAATCCACAAAACTGTTTTTGATAAGTTTCGATAATTTTTGATACTTTTTGGAAGTCGTGGAAAAACCATGATTGTTTTTTATTATTTTTAATTTTTTTCGATGTTTTTATAATTTTCTTGATTATTTTTAACAGTCGTAAAAAATTAGGATGTTTTAAATTTTTTTTTAAATTTAATTTAAAAAAAAGTAATCATTAAAAATTTAAACTAATTGATAATCAATCATTGAATGGATTCGCAGTAAAATAATCAGGAGTAATCCAAAAAACTGTTTTTGATAAGTTTCGATAATTTTTTATTTTTTATTTTTTTCGATTTTTGAAATTTTTATTTTATTTTGCATAGTCGTGTGAAAATCATTTTTTTTTAATTTTGATTATTTTTGATTTTTTCGATGCCTTTATATTTTTTTATTTTGAATAGTCGTCAAAAAATCTTTGTTTGTTTTGGTTATTTTCAAGTAGTTTTTTTTTTAAATATTTTTTTTTATTTTTGGTAGTCGTAAAAATCATGCTTTTTTGACTATTTTTTAACTAATTGGTAATCAATCATTAAATGGATTCTCAGAAAAATAATCAATTAAACCGATAATCATTACAGTTAATAATCATTATTTATAGTTAATCATTATAGTCTTTCACGAACCGTAAACAATTTTTCTTAAATTTTTTAAATGTTTTAAACCTTTTCGTTGTACATTCCAAATCTTTCAACTACAGATTTGGATCAAAATTTGTTTCTTTTTAGAGTGTAAAAAAATGGAACCTTTATGAAGCTATATTTTTAAGTCAATTATAAAAAATTAGAACTAATCATCATATTTGAAATTGTTTTCAAAAAACACACTAGCTCAGAATGAGTTTTGAAAATGCTCTCGACGAGGAAAAATTCAATACAAATTCAGTTGAGATCGCACTTTTGAATCAAATGCCGAGATATGGTGTTTTTGGAAAAAACTTTGAGATAGAAAAAATTTCAGAGTAGTTAGAGTGTTCAAAAAAAATACGGTTTTTAAAAATAATTTCTTTCAAAGTAATGTTCCCCCCCCAATAATAGCATAAAAGTATAGTGAAATTGAATTGGATGATTTTCTAAAATGTCATTTGGATTAGCAAGTTGGTAAAATGTGATCAAAAATTGTAAATTAATTGGTTGTGGAATTTCGAAATAAAATATATGTATCTACCCTTCGGCCCCTGGTGATCACCACACAGAATTCAAGTGATGAACTGAAGGGTTTTTTTTTCTTTTTGCCTACATCTTCATCTTCATACTTTTCACTCATCAAAGGTAATAGAAAAGCAAGCGTGAAGTAATACAATTACCTTTGGTGCATTGCTTGATTTCTCAATGAATACTATTTGCATTTTTAAGGAAATGCCGTTTCTTGCCAACAATAAACAATAAGCAAAATATAAAAAGCAAAATATATGTATGTATGTATGTAAATAGATTCCACGTAGATATGAATACATATGAGTGCAAACAATAGTAGAAAAATCACAATAAATTAAATCATGGCTTCTATGACATATGGTTTCGGTACGAGCTCTGATAAGATTAGAAGCCAAGTGTTTGATAAATCCAAAGTAAACATGAAAACTCCATTATTATTATGTGAAATAAATGCCTGAAGAATAAGAAAGTAAATAAGAGGATCACTGTGGGTAATGCTGTTAAAGTGTTAGCAAATAAAGATTGTTAGTGGCTTTACAACTCGTATGCACATAGCCCAAAACTAATTTATCGGAACTATCGATTGTATGAGACTTCAACCTTTTTGCCCAAGAAACCCCATCAGAAAAATGTGACAGCTGTACAAAAATGAAGCCATGATTCTTAAGATAAATATTTTCATATTTCGAAAATGCTGCATTTATCGCTGACTTTAGTTTGAGGTGGTGACTTTCATAATACCCACAATTTGTGACAAGTAAATACTTTTGTTAGCGTATGTATACTTTTGTTGCTGGTATGATGAAAAGACAAAGTTGAAGATATTCAAACAATTGAGGACGATGTTGGCTGTGAAATTTGAGCAGGGTTTTAAAAGACATTTTCTATAGTATCTATGGAATCCACAGGAATGGGCGTTTTAAAAAGATTATTAAAATAAATTTAAATGATGAGTGAAATGTTTTTGGTTATACAAAAAAGCACTAAATTATACCCATATGTGCATATACATATACATAATGTGTATTTATAAAAATTTGTTCTTGGTTATTTCGATATAGATTGAGATGCACTGCACTAAGTGTAATTGATTTTGAAAAATTTACGTAAATAACGTTTTCCAGTGTTTTTGTTTGGGTATATTTTGGTTTTTTTTGGAGTAATTTCCTTGAAAAAGTCGCAGAATGAACTCTAGAAAAATTCCAAAATGGTTCCAATAGAGTCCAAATACAATCGCTAAAACAATTCCGAAATTGTCCTGAAAAGATCTCAAAATGATTCCACAAACTATCCCGAAATAACCCCTAAAATAAACGAGTAGTCCTACAACAACCCTTATTTTCTCCAGAACTGAGGCCAATTCATTCTCCATTTGTTTTTTATTTTGGTGCATCTCAGGCGATAACAAATCAAGAACCATCTCATCACTGATATGGTGCGAGGTGTATGCAACGTGAGCGGTCTTAAGTTCTTGCTAATCCGGAACAACATTGCCAATATTCAACAATGCGATCCATCCTAATGCATAGAAAATACAAAACCCAACGATAAAAATATACAAATTTCCATCGAAAAAAATATTCACATATATGTAAATCTCGCAATCAATTTCGCGTTTACATTCGGTGCGCCACAAACAAAAAAAAAAAAAATGTAAATAAAGTGTGATAAACAATTTTTTTTTGTGCGCAATTTTCCGAGTATTTACAAATGCTTTGCAGTAATAAATCGTGTATAGCAATTGTGAGTATTGACAAAAGTGCTGACATTTTTGTTGTAAAAAATTCGCATTTCGAGTGAGAAAATAAATAAAATTGTTTTGGTTGAATGAGAAAAAATGAAAAAAAAAAAAAAACATTTAAAATGTGCACCCAGCTGAGTGGAAAAATTATGTTAATATCATAATTATTATTTTATACTTTAATTCTAGTTTAAAAATCAAGCGCAGAAATTACAGTGAATTCCTTTCAAACGTTTTGTAAATATTTTAAGCAGCTGTTAACAGTAAAGTGAAGCTAAAATTGGAAAAGTACAATATATATAGAGTACCTGGGTGACCGAGACTTGCTCGGTATTTTTCGAATTTGCCGCATAGTCTTACTTACCAAGAGCATAAATTTCCAACATAGATTTCCAAAATATCGAACACTAACCACAAAAAGTCACTTCACATACATTGGCGACACCTGTTGTCTATTAAATATTCTGGTTGGTATACGGTCCAAAATACCTTCCATTTGATACCCATATTGCCATATATTGCTTAATATTTAAAAAAAAATATCGGAAAGGTGGCAGCCCTCTAAGCTTCCTCTAGTGTCCACAGCCAAGTAGAAACTCTTAGAGGAAAGCATACTATCCATCTACCAAATTTTATCGAAATCGGTTTAGCAGTTCCCGAGATAGTGGTCGATATCTGAAGGAATAAATAAAATGCGTTCAGGTGGCAATCCTACTCGAAAATATTTTGGTTGGTATACGGCCTAAAATACCTTTCATTTGATACCCATATCGCCATATACTGCTTAATATTTAAAAAAAATTGATATAGGTGACAACCCTAAGGACCATCACAAGTGGCAACACCAAAGTAGAAAATCTTAGAACAAAGCATAGTACCTGTGTACCAAATTTCATTATAATCGGTGAAGTCGTTCGGGAGATAGTAGTGTATATACAAATATACAAATATACAAGAATAAGTCGTTTAAAGTTATAAGATATGTATATCTAGTTGTGATCAACATAGTCGTTATAATTTAAAGCTCTAATTAGCTTAAAAATACATTTAAAATGTTGGTCAATCAGAGTCCTTTTAAAGAAAGATTTTAGCTAAAATGGAAAGTAAGAGGGTTCCCTTATGAAAAGTAATTCAGTTGACTGGTGATATGAAGACATTTTTTATGTTTTGCAAGGTCACCCTGGGTCAACTATTTTATACACAAACCATAACATAGCTGTGGTAGTAAGCAAAAAAAGCCAAACTCAAGTTTGAAGTAAGCGACATCACAAGCACAACCATAGACACAAACCGTGTTTTTAAAATGTTTGAATTACATTTTAGTGATTTTGAAATGAAAACTTCGTCCTAGACCTAGAATTTATTTTAAATTTACTATGCCAGGCATGAAATGATATTTAGTCAAGAATGGTTTTTAAGTATTTCAATTTAACTAAGACTATGCGCCATTGAGTTTTCATCAAATAAGACGACGGTATTCCACATTCTCTCCTACAATAATTATTTCCTTAAATCCATACAAATGATAAGCGCAACTAAGTATAAAAAGCACCTTTAACGTATCATCCATAATAAAAAGTGTGATTTACTTGCGTTTTCACTCTTCGTATGAATTCTAGCATGGTTTTGTTTATATCTAATATTTGTGCGAGCATGTCTGACAGCAACATAAATTTAATACAACCTGAACATTTCGTTCATTAACATAAAGCAGCCAAATAATCACATGGATTATTAAGCTTAAATTAAGGCGTTGGTGTTGGCGTTGCCCTTTCACTGGAAAATGAGAAAAAAGACTTAACGTTGAAATGAAAACAAGCTTTAGTGGATTAAATAAAAAAAAAAGAAAATATCGCCCACAGGCCAACACGTACCACGTTCAGAAGAGAGAAAGTATTTGATAAAATTCTATTGATTTGCAGGTTTGAATTCGTTGAGCTATGTCGGCGTCTGCATACATTTCGCTCGAATGCCAGAGTAGCTGATTGTTGGTTTTATTTATGAATTTTTTCAACCTAATTACGATCTACGCATTATACTTCATATATTTCTAAATGCAACTCTGCATCGCACCTTTAATAAAGCTTACTTTCTTCACCTACATTTAGCCTAACCGCTTTTCTCTTGGTGCTTTGGCCTCATCTATAGTCTGGAATTAATTTGTATCCTATACCAGGAATCATTATTTTATCAGCAAATCACTGACAAAAGTATATATAAAAGTAAATTTGTATTTGTGTTGCATACTTATAGGAATATAAGTAAATTTTATTTTCTGTAGCATACTTATAGGGGTAAAACTATTTTCAGTTAAAGTGCTCTATACAATAGCGCTCTGGCTTGTTCTATTTTTTATCGTTCTTTATGAAATGTTGCTAGAGTTATACCCAGTACAATTTTAAACTTTAGTAGAACCTATTAACACAAGCTTTTGCCTGACCAAGTACAAATTTCTTCATGAATGAAAAACAAACAAATTAAATGGATAAATTTAATTAACTATGTATTAGATAATGTCAATCAATTAGCAACTTAACTAAGTGTAAATGCTTCGCAATGATGATTGAATACAAATATTCTCAGAATGAACAATTCTTTTGATTTGCTAATGATAATGACTTTTGGCTAAAGTTAAATGATAGGCTTTTATTTAGTTGTTGCTCAAATTCACTTTCGATTGAAATTGGATATAAAGATTAGACACTGGTTAAATGGCTTGATTGATTTAATATTTAATATGATTTTTTAGGTTTCAAATCATTACTATTATCTTTTAATGAGGTTTAACGGCTTAGGGGGATTTTTTGCCTATATAAAAGCATGTCACTCTCTCTCTCTGTCTCTCTATTTTTAATGGCAATCGATGGCAAGCAGTGCATCGGCGCGTTTTATATAATTAGCCCGTTAAAGAAGATTTTTGTGTCAGAAAAAGATCCGGAAATTGAACTTGAAACCAGCATTGGGAGTACTTTGAAAGTTCTAACCAAGTTTCAAGAATTTCAAACTAAGCTTTTTTGTGACTTCTAAAACTTTCATTTGCCACATTCGAAAAATGATAACAAAATACCATTTCCAGTTTTAAGACAACAATTTTTTAAAATTTTGAAACTTACAAGCAGCAATTGCAATTCTTTGTACAACTTTTTGTAAATCTCCTATCTGTACAAAGTTTAGTTTATAATTCCATTGGGCAATTTATAAATTCAGCAATAATAAGCTACTTTTGCATGACTTTAGCTTAAAATGTGGAAAAATACTCGAAAATCTATTTAGCTATTCAAATTTTGTGTGCACCACAGTGGCGAGTAGGGATGGCATATAGTAAAATAAAATCAGGTTAAGATTTTTATTTAATTTAGTCTTCCTTTATTTAAAAATATATTTTGTTTAAATTTGGTTTTGCGCTCTTTAAGCTTTGAGTTAAGCTGACGATATCAATCTTAAGACTAAACTTATAAGTAAGCTTAAAAACTAATTAGAGTAAGAGAAAATATGAAAAGAAGGAAAGATGAGATTAAAGAATAAATTAAGTAACGGACGTTTCCAAAAAGAGAGTAAGCCACGCTCAGAGAGCATTAACATAACTCCCCCACCGTTTGATAATACATTACTCCTGGAATGTTTGAACTTAAAATCTACTAACATGTGTTTGAAGTGTTTGTTGTTATATATATATGTAATTGTTTTTGCATCAAGCAAGCGTACATAACTATTGTTATTGCATTTTGTTCTTATTGTTTCGCTTTGAGTAATGAGTGTTTACACTGTTGTTGCTATTTTGTATTTGTTTTTATATTAAACAAAATTATGAGTGAAAATCAAACTTGTACAGTATTTTTTTGTTTTTCTTTTTGCTTTTACTATTGAATTCTTATAACTTAAGGCTAAGGTTAAATTTTTTATTTTTTGTCTTGCTTGGAATAGTTTCTTCCAGTTATTTTTCTTTCAAACTTAACATCACTTATTTCATTTTGATGCTTGTACTTTCGTTTTACAATTTTTCTGTCCCTTTTACAACCATTTTCGTCTACGAAATGTGTATTTTCTTTTTTCTTTACATTTTTTATAATATATTTTGGCTTTTGTTTTAAATTTTGGAATCCAAGATTTTTAACTAACTCTCTATCTTTATACTCCTGACACTCTTCTCTATTCTTGTTAATTTTAGTAATATTTTTTTCTTTTTTTCTATGTAAAAGCTCGTGAAGTTTTTGCCATTCTGATTTATCAATTTTTTTATGTAATAGATCAATGGGTTTTTGCTCAGTTGCGGAGTGTATAGTGTCATTGTAAATTTGAACAGCTCTTAATACTAAAGTTTTATCGTCTATATTTTTATTTTTTTGATCTAATTTAAAAATGCGAACGTGTTCGTTAAGCGTTAAATGGAAGCGTTCTATGTCAGAATTGCCAGTGTGAGTATTTGGTGAAGTGAAATGATACTCAACATTTTGTGTACAAAGGAAATCCTTAATATAAGCAGTATTAAATTCGTTATCAGCTATGACCTTCAATGGTTTCCCTAAAATGGCAAACCGTTCTTTTAAAGTATCTACTATTGTTAATGAATTTTTATTAGATAAGTAGTGAATCGAAACATGTTTGGTAAGCTTATCGATGCAAGTTAAAAAAGTGGTATTTTTATTCAAAAACCATATATCTACGTGAATAATTTCATTTGGATTATTAGGAGTTTCTGTTATGCAAAATTTGGTTTTTATAGGATGTCGATCGTATTTACTCATGTTGCATATAATGCAATTATTAATATATTTATGAACTTCTAATTTTAAATTGGGATAATAATATTTACTTTTTAATTCTTTATACGTTTCTTCTATACCTCTATGGTTTTTATCGGCATGGTGTTTTTCTATTATTTCCAAAAGTTTATCCTTTTGAGAAATGTCTTCTAAATAATTGCAACATTTTAAAAATTTCGTTCCAGGTACTTTTGAAAAGTAGTTAACTATCGTTTTTTGAAATAGCTTAAAAATATCAAAATCTTTACAGAAAACACCGATCGTACCTTTCACGGGCAGTAGTTCTTTCAAAATCTTAATGACGTAATCCTCTGTGTACTTTTCAAGTGTAATCGTTGTTCTATACTTTTTCTTATACAAATTGATTTTAAGACATTTATTTGCTTTTCCTAACTCTATAATAATCTGGTGCTTGTATATATTGACTGGGGACTCGGTTATGTATATGTGATCGTTAAAATCTTCTTTAGCGCTATGAATAGTTGCCAAATCTGATGCAGGACTTTGTGTCTCTTCTAAGCAGCTAAGATCAACGCGGCTTAAATAATCAGCAACTTGATTAGTTTTACCCTTAACGTACTCAATGTCAAAGTCGTATTCATTGAGCTTTATTTTCCAGCGTTGTAACTTCATGTTTGGCTTTTTCAACGAATTAAGCCAAACTAGAGGGCGGTGGTCAGTCTGAACCTTGAATTTTCTACCAAATAGAAAGTGGCGAAAGTGCTTTACCGCCCACACAATACCCAGTAGTTCTTTTTCAATTGTGCTATAGTTGCATTCGTGTTTGTTTAGAGTTCTTGAGGCAAACGCAATCGGGTGGCCGTTTTGAGACAAAACGGCTCCGAGCGCTGCATTACTAGCGTCTGTGGAAAGAATAAACGTTTTTTCGAAATTGGGGTATGCTAATACGGGACTTGAACTTATAAGTTTCTTTAACTTGAAAAACGAATCTTTATAGCTGTTGTCATTTACGTTTATTTTTGAGTCTTTCTCCAAACACTTTGTCAGCGGGAGAGCTACTCGGCTATAGTCCTTTATAAATTTTCTATAGTACCCGGAAAGTCCTAGAAATGATCGTATTTGTTTACGAGTCTGTGGCAGTTTTATTTTGTTAAGAACCTCAATTTTTTCTGGGTTCGGTTTGATGCCTTCGCTTGTAATGACATGTCCTAAATACTCTGATTCTCTTTTAAAGAAGTGACACTTGTCAATTTGCACTTTTAGATTATATTCAGATAATCGTTTAAATATTTTTTGTAATGAATCAACGTGCTCTCGCAAGGAGGTTGAAAATACAAGAATATCATCAAGATATACTACACAGATGTTGTTAACGTAGTCATGTAACACCTCATTCATCATACGTTGAAAAGATGAGGGCGCATTTTTGAGCCCAAACGGCATGCGCGTATATTCGTAGTGACCTGCTAAAGTGGAGAAGGCAGTTTTGTGTTGATCTTCAGGACATATTGGGATTTGGTGAAAACCTTTTGCTAGATCTAAAGTAGAAAAATAGCTTGAGTTGCCTAGTTTCGAAAATAAATCCTCTATGTTGGGTATGGGGAATTTATCTTCAACTGTGACGTCATTGAGCCTTCTGTAATCAATGACTACACGCCATTTTTGAACCTTAGAATTGTCCAATTTTTTTGGAACTACCCAGATGGGTGCATTGTAGGGACTGAAAGATTTCACCAATATTCCTGAGGCCAACATTTCTCTTATCTGCTTTTCCACTTCCTCTCTATGTACTTCAGGGAAACGGTACGCTTTAGAATAAACAGGAATGTCATTTATTGTGGGAATTTTATGTTGGTATTTGCTTATAGTCGTTGAAAGTACATCACCTTCTTGGAAAAATACCGAATTAAATTGTTTTATTAAATTTGTAAGACTTTCTATTTCTTCTTTATTTAAATTATCGGTTATTAGTTTCTCCGCAATTTTTTTGATATTTGGCTTATGAAATTGAATATCAATTATTTCGGAACTTAAGCTTGCCAATTCTGCCTTATTCAAAACTTGATCATCATTTTTATCAAATATTAGCTTACACAATGAGAAATCTGTTTTTAGTTCCCGTTTTTCAAAATCAATTATAGCATTTAATGGTTCGAGAATATTACAACCTAGAATACCATCAAAGTCATTGTTACTTAAATCAGCTTCTAACATTTCTATTTTTACATTTTCTTTATTAAATTCTTTAAAAAGAGGAATAGTTATTTTAGTGTCTATAGAAGCTTTTGAATTTATTGTTTTTAATAAAATAGGTTTACTTAATTTCTGTCTAAAAGATTTATTAAAAAGATTTTTATTAATTAGCGAAGTTGCTGCACCGGAATCTATAAGTAATTTTAATGGAAATGATTTTGTCATAACTATTATATGGGGAAGAGATCTGTGTCGTCTGACTGAAAATTTGCCGTCTCTATATTATCGATTTCCATTTGTTCAGTTTGCTTTGTTCTTACTGTGTTGGAAGACGGTCTACTATTCGTGGAAGTAGGTACGCGAGATTGTGAGCTCCTGGCGTTATTGTAACGTTCCAATTGAGTTTGTCTGGAATTGGAATAACCTGCTGAGCTTCTGTTGTTGTTATGGTTGTTGTTGTTATTGCTTGATGTTCGCTCACGAGGTGTTTGTTGTTGGCTAGTGTAGCTGCTTTTTACGTTTTTTTGGTTGTTATTAAGGTTTTTGTAGAAATAATCTGTCTCTACTAAAATCTCTTTGGCGTTTATTAAAGTAGTTGGGTTTCTAGCTTTTAATATTAGTTTTGGCTCAAAAGGTAATTTATTTATAAAGATTTTTAAAACCATTTTTTCGTTTGATATACAATCGTACCAATTATTGTTTTCGCTTTTAGCTTTTAAATTTAATTTTGTCAAAAGTCCAATTAAATATTCGTACAAATCACTAATTGAATTTTTACATTCTGCAGCTTTGATTTTATTTACAATTGTTTCAATACTTTCGCAAATACTAAAACTTGTTTTCAAAATGTTTTTAATGGGCTCCCATTCCAGTGGATTTCCATTGTTAATTAATGAAATGCTAGCCTTACCTACTACTTTGTGTCGTATTCTTAAATCAAATAACCGAATAAAGTTCGGGTTCGTTTCAATCGTGATGTTTCGCAGCTCTTCTATATGTAAAATAAATAGATCCAAATCTTCGGCTTTTCCATGAAATTCGGGAACGTCTGCCAACAAATCGAAAGTAGTAAACCGAGCCATGATTGTGATATCTTTGTTGTAAACTTTAATAGAAGTTTTTGCAGTTATAATGTACAGTTTCAAAAACAGTTTTTTTCTTCGATAAAATATTTTGTATTAAAGTTTCATATATATGTATATATATATATATATATTTATTTTTGTTATTAAGAAAAATGTCTTTTTTTTAAGTTTATTTTTTTATACGCAAACACTTTTTATGCACAAGAGTTTTTATAAAGTTTTTTTTTTTTCCACTTGTTGATATATTTTACATTATTTTTCACCAAATTTACACTGTTTTCGTTTTTCGCGACTGCGCCAGTAAAATAAAATCAGGTTAAGATTTTTATTTAATTTAGTCTTCCTTTATTTAAAAATATATTTTGTTTAAATTTGGTTTTGCGCTCTTTAAGCTTTGAGTTAAGCTGACGATATCAATCTTAAGACTAAACTTATAAGTAAGCTTAAAAACTAATTAGAGTAAGAGAAAATATGAAAAGAAGGAAAGATGAGATTAAAGAATAAATTAAGTAACGGACGTTTCCAAAAAGAGAGTAAGCCACGCTCAGAGAGCATTAACATAACTATATGCGATATTACGGGAGCCCGAAAGTCACTTCTTCACATTCAAAGTCACTTCAGCGGTTGTAGTGCAAGTGAAAATTGGCTGACTGTGACGCATAGTCGGTGAGACTGGAAAACCGCGTAAGTGAGAGTTGTGCCAAAATTTGTACATATATACCCCTCTATCAAGATCGATTGATTTATTCTCAAAAGAACTAAACGTTTGTATGGAAAAAAATAAAAAAAAACAAGTAAGGAAAGGGCTGTCTTCGGCTGTGCCGAAGGCTTTATACCTTTCATGAATGCCAAACCACACTTCTCGGAACAATCGATTGTATGGGAGCTATACGTTATGTTGGTCCGATCTGACTGATTTTGCCTACATATGTTACATATATAATATTTAGCAAACGTGCAAAGTTTAACGTTCCTAGCTTTTTAACTGCAAAATTTATAGCCCAAAACCCATTTATCGAAACTATCGATTATATGGGAGCTATATGTCATGTTGGTCCGATCTGAGTCATTTTCACCACACACGTTGCAAATACAATATGTACTAAACTTGCAAAATTTTACGTTCCTAGCTTTTGAATTGCAAGAGTTATAGGCCAAAACCCATTTATCGGAACAATCGATTGTATGGGAGCTATGCCTTGTATCGGTCCGATCTTGCTGGTTCCGACAAATGATTAATCCTATGCAAAATGGCGCCTGCTTGCAAAATTTCATCGAGATATCTCTAAAACTCAGGGACTAGTTTGCGTTCAAACAGACGGACGGACGGACAGACGGACATGGCTAAATCAACTCGCCTCATCGCCCTGATCATTTCGGTATACTTAATAGTGGGTCTATCTCTTCTTCTTCTCATACTTACAAACATCGGACCAAAGTTATAATACCATTTCATGTTCATGAAAGGTATAAAAATCGTTATTGATGTGAACATTTTCCACGAAGTCGATAAACGTCAAAGAAATGAGGTATAACTATGTAGTGGCAAAACAAAAAAAAAAAACGTAGCTTTACAGGATTACCGACATCAATCACTTTATTAATTGTGAATGCAGATTAAGACAGACCTGTAAAATAATGATTATTAATCTTAATCATTTATAATCG
>OX608081.1:30325421-30337921 GCA_951509765.1 Sphenella marginata | reverse complement strand
CACCTACGAATTGAATACATTTGGCTTGCGTGAATAAAGTTGCGTATACGCACCGTTGCACGTCTTCAATTGACAGGCAGCATAAACCAGTTCGGACAATAATAATAATTTAATATGTAAAAATTGAATTTTTATTATCTACTAGCCGGTGCCCGCTACTTCGTATGCGTAAAATTTATTATTTTTTTGCAGCTGGGTTAGCAAAGAATAAAATCCAACAAAAAGGCTGGAGTTCAGGACGTAAGGGTCGTGTTGTCATGTAAGCTTTAAAGTTTGTCTGCTCGATAAACCCAAATGTCGATCACAAAAAATGCTTTCATCGGACTGATAAAGCTTAAAGTTGAATAAATAACGACTCATAATATACGATTTGTTTCTTAAATAATAAATTTTTAATTTTTTGTCCGTATTTAAATGCATCTACCCACCCTTCTCTTTTTCCGTCCGAAATTTTTTAAGATATATAATTGAAACCATTTGAGATATTTAAATTAAGCGTATCGCATATAACTGTACCCATTGACACCATTCGTTTGATACCCATATTGTACTAAGACATTTTTGGTCACCCCTGGTCCAAATACTGGGCGATAACTCCAAAGCCGGTTGAGATATCGAAAAAAGTAATATCTTAAATTTTAAGTTGAGTATCTAGCAATCCAACGAAAAAAGTTTCATTAATTTCCATTCAGTACTTTCAGAGGGATACGGCCACAAACATACAGACAGACAGATAGACAGACACAAAAAAATTTAAAAAATGGTTGATTTGGATTCTACTCGTTTAATAATGCTTCCCCCAATCAATTTTTTGTTGATATCTGCCATGTACAGACATCGACCTGTTACAATTTTATTATATGTAGAGATGATAAATTGAAGAAATCAATTCAAGATATACGCAGTTTGGCTGTCACATGGTTTCTAAGAAATTAAAATAAAATATTTGATTTTCAAAATCAAATTCGATTGGATATATAATTTTGCGCTCATTCCAACTTCTATGCAAGAAATGGCCACCGACAGCGAACCATTCGGGATTCGTCTGCTCCGACGCCTGCTTCTTAGGGACAATTTTGGTTGATTGAAGCAATGTCAAAAAAAAAAAAAAAAAAAAAAAAAATTATGTAAAAATACTAGCGAAAAATAATACACTAATCTATATACAAAATAAATTAAAAAAAAAAAAAAAATTCACGTCTGTACATTGCACATCTGTCTGGGTGTAGATATAGTGCTTAAAAATAGAAATTAATTTATATATATCAAACACAAGATTTGGAAATATAGAGAACTTAATAGCCTTACACTAAGTAATGCGATTACTCCACTCTAGCTTGATTAATTCATTGTTCAGATTATAATCAAAATTAATTAGTTCTGAAGATTTATTTCACTATTAATCATGTTTTTATTTTTTATTTTGTTAATTATTATAGAAATAATTTAATTATATACAAAACAGCGTCATCATTACCTTTTGAGTTTTATTAATTTAGCAAAATCCCCCTCCCTTAGTTAATTCCCACCCTGCTTACTAATTTTATCTAATCACATGATGTTACAAACAAATCAACAACAACGAAAAAAAAACTTTGCCTTACTAAAGTAATAAATCTTCCAAATAATTTGTAATGAAGACAGCAAACATATTTGTACATTGAAATTTTCCATAGGTTCATCATATTATGACTTATCTCACTTAGTAGCCACCATTATGCTTCTAGTTAAGTCAGACATAAGAGATAAGAGCCTTGATTGCCAGATATACATATAAATAGCTATTCTCATAGGAAAACCTAAGACAGTAGACATTTGAGTTTTTGTTTTTAATTTTTTAACTTAGAAACATGGTATTGTTGGGATGTTGTGTTATTGTTTTTCGTGAAAAACAAACAAAATTTTCAATATAAAATCAATAAGAGAAAAAGCGCTTATCCATCAGGGTGTATTGATTTGTGAAGCAGCAAAAAAAAAAAACATGACCACCAATGTGTAGGCAGAAGTTCGAAACACACCACGAAAATGGAAAGAGAAACTCAGTGCAAAAATCTCTTCAGAAGCATATGATGATATAGTACATACCTGGGGTGGGTTCCTATTGAGACATCGTTAAAAGTTTAATTTTTAACCGATCGATAAGAACTTGCTGGGTTAGAGTAATCAAAGTGAAAAAAAATTAAAATTCTCTAGCCTGCTTTTTATAAGTGCCCCTTATAAGACAAAAAAAATTCAGAAATAAAATTTTTCTGAAAATTGTTTTCAGAAATCATTTTTCAGAAACCAAAAGTCAGAAGGACAAATTCAGGAAACTCTTTTCAGAAGCCAAAAATTTAGAATCAAAAATTCACTCTCTATCCACATTTTTATTTTTATAACGATATTACGAACGATTTTTTATTGAGGTTTGAATTTGTTGTGATACACTTAATTGGTAAATATTTAAAATTATAACCCATGAGTGGCCATACCTTAACCCATTGACTACCTCAATTTTCTTTTAACTCTGAAATCAAATTTTTCACATCAAAATAGTTTGACATAGGTTTAAATAGTTTTGAAGTTTTAAATGCATGCATTAACCCATTGACGACCTTAACTGTTTTATTAATAACAAAATAAAATGATTCACTTCAGAATAGCAATTCATTATTTTATAAATTCTAAAATTTTTTTAATGTTAGATATATTACTGCACTCTTAAAAATTAAATGTTAACATTATTAACCCATATTTGGGTTATGTATTAACCCCTTAAATGCCTTTATTTTTTTTTAATTCTGAAATTATTTTTTTTGCTGTATGTTTAGCGTTATAACACAAGTAATTATGCATTAACCCTTTGGTGACCAATTTTTGTTTTTAGAATTCAAAATCAAATTCTTTAAAAAGGAGTTGCTATAAATGTTTGTAAAGAGCAAATGAAATATGAACCAATGCTTCGTGAAACGTGTTTTTCACTTATTTCAAAGGCACTATCTCCTATCTTAACATTCGCAAAATTTGATTTTTTTCAGGCGTCTCATTACTTTCTGAATTTTTAGATCTGAATTTTGACTTTCTGATAAAAGATTTCTAAAAAAAAAATTCTGAAAAAATGTGTTTCTGAATTTATGGCGGGAACCCTTTTTATAATCTCATTTGATAATATTTCCTGAATTATTTTTCATTTACTACTGTTGCTATATTCACTATTGAGAAAAGAGAAAAGCCTTACCAGCCTAATAAGCAAATACCTACTGCTGTGCAATATATTGTTTTACATGAAATATGTAGGAAGGCAATAGGCATAGTCATTTGTATCTTTATATTGATGACTACATAAGTACATAGACGGGCGGACCTTTTTGTATTTTGGAAATTTTTTAATAAGATTTCAAGGAAATTTTTTTTTGTTTTATAAAAGTTAGAAACATTAGGAGCTTCTACATGGCTTTACTTAGAAATAGAAAAAAAGAAATTTCCTTTGTTTAATGAGTTTTCCTCGAAATACTTCATGCTTATATTTTTGGTATCTTTTTTTGAAACCTTACAGTAGTCAAAATAGTATGCCTTTCACATCAAATATTTTTCACAAGACATAATGTTTAGGAAGACATAATATTTAGCCTCTCTATCCTATGCTGCTTAGCTCAGTCAAGTGAAGCCGCACTTACAAGGTCAATTCAGTTAGTCCACAGTGCACACAAGTATGTAGTTTTAACCTCTTGCACAGTTTAAAGAGAGAACAAATGTTTTTTTGTTTTCAAAAGTTATGAGTAATCGGTTTCGTCAACAACTGAATTTGCATATCTACCATTAAATGTTTATAACCTACAACTTTGTTTTGAAGAAAGTTATGCACAAGCGACTGTAAGTGATGTGGCTTATAAGTTCAAGCATCTTTGACACCTACAAACCAGCACAAGTGCAAAGTTTTCTAATTACGATCTAACACAAAGCATAGACCACAACTGTTGGCAACGATTGGAAAGTGTACTTGAATGCCTTTACTCTCCTCTTACCTCTTCCTTTCGCCATTATCGATTTGAAAGTTTTCTAAAACAAATGGTAAAATGTGTATTGGTTATTGTGGTTATGTGGAACATAAAGCTTAAGGAGACATCATCTAACTTTTCATGTCTTGCCAAGTGTGATCTTTATAAGTTAGCTCGACTTTAGTTAGCCATGCAGCATCGTTTAGACAAATAATAAATAGGTATAAGTAGAGATAAACCCCATAAAAAAGACCCATAGAACAAACTGGACAGTGTGTTTTTGATTAGAGTTCACCCAATACTTTGAACTTGAAAACCCAACTTTAGTTTTTTATATAAATAGATAATTTATTTTATTTTATTTTTATTTTTTTATTTTTTTATTTTATTTTATTTTATTTTATCTTATTTTATTTTATTTTATTTTATTTTATTTTATTTTATTTTATTTTATTTTATTTTATTTTATTTTATTTTATTTTATTTTATTTTATTTTATTTTTATTTTATTTTATTTTATTTTATTTTATTTTATTTTACTTTATTTTATTTTATTTTATTTTATTTTATTTTATTTTATTTTATTTTATTTTATTTTATTTTATTTTATTTTATTTTATTTTATTTCATTTTTTTTTTTTTTATTTTTTTTATTTTATTTTATTTTATTTCATTTTATTTTATTTTATTTAATTTTATTTAATTTTATTTTATTTCATTTTATTTTATTTTTTTTTATTTTAATTTATTTTATTTTATTTTATTTTATTTTATTTTATTTTATTATATTTTATTTTATTTTATTTTATTTTATTTTATTTTACATATTATATTTTATTATATTTTATTATATTTTATTTTATTTTATTTTATTTTATTTTATTTTATTTTATTTTATTTTATTCTATTTTATTTTATTTTATTTTATTTTATTTTATTTTATTTTATTTTATTTTATTTTATTTATTTTATTTTATTTTATTTTATTTTATTTTATTTTATTTTATTTTATTTTATTTTATTTTATTTATTTTATTTTATTTTATTTTATTTTATTTTGCTTCATTCTATTATACTTTATTGCCTTTCTCTTTTCTAAATAAATTTGGATAGCACGTGTCATATACACTCAACTGCACTAACCTCAAATGTCTAAACTCTTATATGCATTAAAGATTCTTCATAATAATGAAGTAGGTTAAAAAGAATAACAATCAACTTACAAATATTTTCAAGTGCATACCAATGAATCCATCAATTCTAAACTCAATGAATCTTGACTATTTGACATAAAAAGCGCAAAGAACAAAAAACGATTTTAAAAACCGCTAACATTTATTTACCAGAAACCACTTTAAATTTTTCTAAAAGAAAAATGGGAAACGTGTCGTATGGAAATGAATGAACTCTATTGAACCAAATCAGATTTCGTTTGACTTGTTGTTGTTGTTGTTGCTGTTAGGCCACTCTCGACGGGCATCATTTCACAACGTGGGTGGCTGAAGTATATGTCAAGAGTTTCTGTGTATGAATAGCCATTTGTGTCGAGTGAAGTGCACGTGTCAGTAGTCGTTAGCAAATTGCTTATGCACATATGGAAAGATAAGAATATATGTACATATGTATGTATGTGTGCATAGGTTAGAACATACAACCCTGAAATTTCGAACATTGTCCGGATTTTTAAATAAAAAATGAGTTTACCATATCTTAGAAAAAAAATTAAAAAAAAAAACAAAAAAAAACAAAAAATTTCTCATATGCGATTTGTAAATCATGTGTCGTATACATATGTATGTATGATATGAAATTGCTAACGTGAATCATAAAGGAACTAATATGAAACCAAATTTTGAAACCATGATTATGAGCAAAAAAAAATTTTTTTTTTTGTGAAACACCCTAATGTCTTTTTAAATGACATACAAAGGTAGAAACTCGTAGTTAGCACGCATTTTAAAGCAAATGGCAAACAGACGCTCTTATTCTGGACTATCTATAGCTATAGTGCGCTTCGGAAAAAATAAAAGTCATTGATGTGCTTGTTATACCCAGTTGTGCCATCACGTGGATTTTGTACTCGCCAGCTGTTCCTAAATTTAAGCTGTTAGAGTAAACAGAGAAACTGAAAATTTTATCTAAATTTTTTTATCTGAAAAGTGTCCATCTAAAAGGAAACGAGAAAAAATGAAATAACACGACCCAAGTTGGAGAAACTTGTGATTTTATAATAGTGCTCTGTTTCCCGAAAGGGGTTGCATGTCACGCCCACTTTTTAATATTTTCAAGCAAAAATCGCGCGAAAATATATTTTTTGTATCGAGCTCAATTTGTTGTAATCACCTGGGCGATTAGATCATGCCCCATAGAGCATTTGAAAAGCATTCCAGGTTGCACTGAGGCTTCGAGAGTTTTGGCTCTGGAAAGAGCGCATGTACGGCGAACTTTCACATTATTTGCCTTTCGAGAAAGTATTTCAAAGACGTGGAATTTACGGTGCCGCCTATAAATTCAGACATAAAAAAATTCAGAAATACAATTTTTCGGAAAAATTTTCTCAGAAATCATTTTTCAGAAACCAAAAGTCAGAAGGAAAAATTCAGAAACACATTTACGGTCCTGCATTAACCCACTTGTTATCTACATTTTTATTTTTATAACGCTATTATGAACGATTTTTTGGTTAGGTTGAATGGGTTGTGCTACACTTAATTGGTAAATATTTAATATTATAACCTATGAGCGGCCTTCCGTTAACCCATTGACGACCACAATTTGCTTTTAACTCTGAAATCAAATTTTTCACATCAAAATAGTTTGACATAGGCTAAATAGTTGATTTTAAACGTTTTAACTCTTTAAACGCCATGCCTTAACCCATTGGTGACCTAAATTTTTATTTTTATAATTTCTAAATAATTTTTTCTATGAAAAAATAAATTGCTCTACACTTCAATAGTAAATATTTGAAGTTTAAAATGCATGAATTAACGCATTGACGACCTTAACTATTTTATTAATAACGAAATATTTAAAATGATTCACTTCAGAGTAGCATTTCATTATTTTATAAATTCTGAAATTTTTTTAATGTTAAATCTATTGCTGCACATTTAAAAATTAAATGTTTACATTATTAACCCATATTCGGGTCATGTGTTAACCCATTAAAAGCCTTTATTTTTTTTTTTTATTCTGAAATAAATTTTTTTGCCGGTATGTTTAGCATTATAACACAAGTAATTATGCATTAACCCTTTGGTGACCAATTTTTTTTCTTTAGAACTCCAAATCAAATTCTTTAAATAGGAGTTGCTATAAATGTTTGTAAAGAGCAAATGTGTAAAGGTCTTTGGCAAAGTAGCAAAAGAAAAATGTACCAATGCTTCCTGAAACGTGTTTTTCATTTATTTCAAAGCCATTATCTCCTATCTTAACATTCGCAAAATTTAATTTTTTTCTGCCGTCTCATTACTTTCTGAATTTTGGCTTTCTCACAAAAGATTTTTGAAAAAATGTGTTTCGGAATTTTTGTTTTCTGAATTTAGGGGGGGAACCGGATGGATGCCCAGTAGAGTCGAAGAGCGCATCTTTTCAATGGTATACAGTTCGCTCCTGGTTGCTCGATGTATGCTTTCAGACGCACTTAGTTTACCTTACTTTTATTTCTTTTGCAATTATTTTCTTTCGCGCTAGTGAGTTTTACGTATGCAGACACACTACAGCGATAAAGTAGGTTAAGATAGATTAGAAAGCAGCTGCTTATGTGTGGCATGTGGAGGTTTTGCTTGGCTCACATCCATTGTGTTATGGCATAACGCTTTAATTACTTCGAGAAACATTTGCATTGCAACTACATACATCTATAGCTCCAGACACAATTGACCCGCAAAGTATGTTCGCCTTGTCTTAGACTGTTTGGCGAGAAGTCACTCCTTTTCCCTCATAGATTTATTTGTGCACGATAGCACGTGCTCCATTTTGGTGTCCTCCATGCAGAATATTAGAATGAATGGAAAAATTGATTGAGCCACCGCATCCGTTTGTCAGTTAACACGAAATCAACAACAATAAATAATTCATTCACAGTCTAGGTGATTTTGACTATTGCCCAATAAAGTGTACAAGTCATCCTGCTTCAGTGACAACTGGCATTGATTGAAAGCACCAGGTGGCAACAAGGCAACAACAAAGTACGAAGGCTTTGTTGTCCTCTGGAGAAAGTTCGAACTATATACTATTTAGGAGTCTTGGCCAAAAAGGGTGGTACCTTGTAGATTCTTTAAAAAAAAAAGTAATTTTCCATTTTTTTTGTTTTGTTTTTTTTTTTTTTTGGAGAGATTCATCTTGGAGGCCAGTGATGAGTCCTCGCGGTCTGCCGTAGCTCGAGTATAGTTCGGTGACGCTTTCCTCGCACTTTAAAAGCGATGTCATCGGCAAAGTCCATTGAGTTGGAGCCGGTCTTTTCCAGTTGCAGGCAGCTGGATGCAATGAATATGGTTTCAGGGTTTATAAAATCGTTCTCAGCAAGCAGGCGAGCTAGCACCAACTATTTTCGGTTCTTCACTCACATACCATAATTAGGTACGCCCACCACGGCGGCTAGATGGCATACTACTGCTACTCCAACAAGGCCATCACATGTTATGTTCAGTTGCCCTAACGTCAGCAATTCCTTCCCCCAACCACAAAAGAGATGTTTCCATTCAAGCGAAAAATGTGGGACACATTGTGACAAAATATTTGAATGTGATTGAAATTAGTATCGTCTTACAACCTGCTACGTGCGAAAGGTGAAACATTAATTAAATGAATTTCCCTCTTGTCGAGTCATGATCTTGTTGTCAACAAGCTTGTGTCCTTCAAGCAATAAGGATTAGATAACAGTTGACAGATTATCTAATGTGCTCAAGCATCGCATTGGAGATTTAACTTTTCCAAAAGCTTTCAACACTTCACTGTCACTTTCAGCTCGCATAGGCTAGACATGCTTTGACTTGTTCTTTAAAGTTTTTGACGTTTATGTAGTATGTCTTTCAATGTCAAGTGTCACCCAAACAAAACAAACTGTTAGACTTCACAACGGTGAGATAACAGATGGATATGTATGTATTAGGGATGTAACATCAGAAATCACGGCATCCCATATTTTCGGGATTTGCGTTGTGTTACACAATCTTATAAATAAAAATGAGTGTGTGTGATATTTATGAAATTTACACAGTATATTCTTGGAAAAGTGGGTGGTGCCACGCCCCAGGCTATACAAAATTATAATTCATCATAAATCAGAACTCATTTGATCTAAATTAATGATATTTAAATATAAATGTCACTTAGTCACAACTTACATAGCGTTGGAAAAGTGGGCAGAGCCACGCCCTCTTAATTGGGTTTTGTTTGTGCTTCATTCAAGTGCACAGTTTATTGACAATTGCTATGCAATTTTCAAGATAGGTTGAGCTGTTTGCTGGGTACGATATAAGATGTATGGCATGAGTTTCAACAGAAATACATCGGAAGAGTTTGTCGAAAAAAAAATTTTCAAAACGGTTCAGATATTATCAGTCTGGGGACATGAACCTTGGATCGTTGAGTAGGTTGAATACATTAACGCAACACCAATTTAATTTTTATTAAAATTAAATTTAAATTAATTTAAAAGTTACCCGAAGGACCTCCCGGAAGCCCAGGTTTGTAGAATCACTACCCAGAAATAACGGAATTTACGAAAATCGAAAAAAGTTCTGCATCGCTAGTATGTATGTATGTATGTACATACATATGTATGTATGTGTGTACAAATCTCTGATATACTACATACATAGCTCTAAGCTGCACAAATAAATCAAACACCTCTAATGCATGGCACGTTTTCGGCATAGGCAATTGCTGGCTTCCGTTGTTGTGCTTCCTTATTATCACATTCTAAATGTAATTCATTTTACCAAAGATCAAAACACCCAAAATGAACGGGTGCTGACAAATGAACGTTAGGTAATTGCTTTGTTTATGAGCACGTACATAAAACCTACGCACAATTACTTTAATGGCGTACGCAGCAATCTGATTTTCTAGCTTTTTTGCCAATACCACCTGCTGCTAAAACTTAATAGTATGTACATATTTACGGCACTCAAATCGATTTTGTATTAAAGTAAATCACTATTCTCGTTGCTAATAGAGTGTGGGTATAACCCGATTTATTTGTTGTTAATCAGGGTGGTTACTCTGCATTGCTATGCGAAATAAATTTCTTTCGAATTTGAAAAAAATGGGTATCATTTGACAGCTTGCTAATAGCATTTGCTTTCGCACCGCGAAACAAAGTAACCCCCCAGGCTTGTTTTGGTTGTCACTTTTAATTAGATTCGATTGATTTAATCGGTAAATTTAAATACTCTCAACATGCAATTTCATACGAAAGTGAGTTGTAGAGTAGTAATGATGTAAACTTAGAAAGTCTAAAGTCTTGCTACGTTATGTTATGTTATGTTTTGTTATGTTATGTTATGTTATGTTATGCTATGTTATGCTATGTTATGCTATGTTATGTTATGTTATGTTATGTTATGTTATGTTATGTTATGTTATGTTATGTTATGTTATGTTATGTTATGTTATGTTATGTTATGTTATGTTATGTTATGTTATGTTATGTTATGTTATGTTTATGTTATGTTATGTTATGTTATGTTATGTATGTTATGTTATGTTATGTTATGTTATGTTATGTTATGTTATGTTATGTTATGTTATGTTATGTTATGTTATGTTATGTTATGCTATGTTTATGTTTATGTTATGTTATGTTAATTATAATATGTGACATAATATTATAATTTCACGCAAGACTTTTCGAACTATAAAATTACTGGTAAGAAAATTTCACTTTTGGAGGCTTAAAAAAATATTTAAATAGAACACAAAGCTCCGTCACCCAATACCAAGAAAAAAATGTACAATAAATTTGATTCCAAGTCGTATGTATTTTTTTTGCTCACTAGAAATGCGTTCAGTCTCGCATTCTCTAATATTTACATACATATGTATGTATATGTATTATATGTATTATAGTTAAAATTTTCCAAGAATCATTTCTATACTACAATTTTTTTAGATTGAAATGCTTCTAAAGAGGAAAATTAATTTTATCTTTTAATTATAATATTGCGATAAAGGTGTGGGTAAGGATCGGTTAAATTTTATGTCACTTATTTGGAGAAAAAAAATGCTAATTCGTTTTTTCACTTTTTCACTCTAATGAATATAAAGAGATTATTTTTTATTAATGCGATAAGCGTGAAGGGAAGAAAGAGATAGGCTATTAACCTATAACCTTAAATGTAACCGCTTTATTAAAACAGTTGAACATTACTTTTCCCTTTCTATAAGCAGCTTTTTGTCAACTGAAAACTTGGATTGGGTGCAAGTGCCTTTCAAAGAATTAAAACTGTTTATACAGAAACATAATAATAACTTGAACCCTTTATTAAGTCTTGACTGTAGGTCAATGCACTGTAAAAGAATTCCAGGAAATTTCAGCACACGAAACTTATTGTAACCACCTCAGTTCTGTTTTTTTGGCTTCTTCTTACTTTAGCTAGCTTTGTAGCTGAGGTTAATAAACGCACTTTTTACGGTTATTTATTTGTTTCAAGACGTGAGTTTGTAAAATGTTTCCGGATCTTTACTCCAAACTTGAGTTTGGATTTTTTTTTTTGCTTATTGCTAGAGAATTGCTATGGTTTGTGAATAAAACAGTTGACATAGGGTGACCTTGTGAAACAAAAAAGTTCTTCATACCAACAACCAACCAAATTTTTTTTATGTTACTAAGCAACGATTATAATTATAGACCAATTACAACACCTTGGCTGCTGCGCACAACTAGGTATACAATTTGTGAGAACTATCATGCCGTGTGGACAAAAAGAGTCATCTGCTATTTGTTTGATAAAAAGACTTGGTTGATAAATACAAAGCATTTTCAATATTTAACTACGCACAATATACAAAATCTCTTTGAAACCATTTCGCAAATACATTTCGCAAATACATTCACATTCACAGTTTGTTGAGGACTTTTATTTATAAGATGAATCAAATAAGACGTCAGATTTCAGGAAAAAGAGTGCAGCATATTTTGTCGTTTAGTTTTTGTTCAACTGCTCAGTGAAGCAATTGCATTCACAGACATAAAATGGAAATCTTAAAAGAATGTCAAAACGGAAATTGCAACAAAAAACACCAAACAAATATGTATGTATGTATATGAAGTCAGTAAGTGACTTTTTATTATCCGCTTGTAGCTGACTACAAATATGTTTGCCTGAGGCAAATAGTTGGCTCTTTGACTTCGAAAGAATGTAGTATACGCTTTTTAAATAAGTCTTATTGGTTTGGAAAAGTTGTAATCGGGTTTGTTATAACCACGCTATTTGCAATATTATACTTTATTTCGCTATAAATTTTATTTGCTGCCATATTGAAACCAAAGCCCCAAAAGGAAAGCAAATAACT
>OX608081.1:30222193-30325221 GCA_951509765.1 Sphenella marginata | reverse complement strand
AATTCTCAGCCAGCTTATGAAATATTCTGAAGATACGGTTTATCGCTGCATAACCCAAATGGGGTTTTTCAAGCGAAAATGAGGAGGCCATTCCGAGCTTTTACCTCAGAGTCCCCAGTGAATACATACAAGGTGTAACAGGTGCCCTGCACCCTCGCAGTTCTATGTAGAAAAAATAAATTAAATAATAATAATAATTTTCCCAAAGGTCGTCCCTTGTAGCTTGTGCCCCGCACACCCCCGAAACATCTCAAATAAAATTATAAAAAAACTACTCGCCCCCCACAAAGCTTAGACAAATGGTTCTGAAGATGTAAGCAGTCGAATTTGAATATTTCTTAACTCATAAATCTTCAGCAGAATATCAATAGAGTTATAAAATTTTATTATTGGAGGTTCCAGTTTGATCCCAGCATTATAGGCATAGTTGGGTTAAGTCGATTTTAATTTGTGTAGCCTACTTATAGGCGTTAGATCTCTGTCCGACACTACTAAGAAAAGCGCACAACTAGTCTCATCATAAGACTTAGCAAGCAAGGCGATGACTTCAACCCCTACCAGCAGATCAACTGGTAGATAGTACGAACTATAAAAAATTTAACTCCAAATTTATTTCAATTCCTTGATGCTATTACAAACCTGCGCTATGTGCGCAAAGTTCTAATGCTCAGCGAAAAAATTAAGTGCACTATAATAACACACAATCATTATCACTCTATCAGCTTATATTTAAATATTCGTTTTTACAATAAAAATTTAATAATTTCTAGAGCCCCTTTTAATGTACTCCTCAATTTAAAATTCAATTATTTCTTATCTTGATGCTTGACTTATTTAATTTAACGACAGCAATTATGCGCGTAGAAATGAATTTTTTTCTGTAGCTGGCGCGGCGTGCTGATCCACCACAGCACGGAAAGAGGTGCAAGTGACGGAACAGATAGTATAAAAATGCTAAGAAAAAATTTTTTTTTTTTTTTGCAGAAACAGCAAACAATTCCACTGTCTGGTCTTCGAAGTTGGCAAAAAAAATGTGAAGCCAGTCACAGCGAAAATGGAAGACGGCACAGCCTATAACGCTCCGAACCTAAATTATTTTCATTATTTGATAGTTAAATAGGCATAATATTAAGTGGAAAAAAAGAGAAAATAAAAAAAAAGAAATTGACATTTCTCAAACAGGTGGGGCACGCCGTTGTTTAAGATTTTACATTCAAAGAAACCGTCAAGTACTTAAGTCATTCGCTTCAATGACCAGCCGCTGTAGTAATGGAGGCGCGTTTAAGAAACCGTAAAGAGACGAAAGCCGATGAAAGAAAAACTGAGAGGTGTGTTAATTGGTTTTCTTTTGCGATTAAAAAAAAAAAATGGAGAAAAAGGTAATTTGTAAATTATTGGCATTAATGAGCAATTTTGTATTTAAAGACAGCTTAAGTTATATGGAGGAAAATGTGCGCATCAACAAATTTTTTTCAATTTCTTTATACAACACACAAATTCTGCAATTGCAAATAGATAGGTTCATGAATACTATTTTTTTTTAATAAGCGTTTTAATTAAAATTTTTACTTAACATAAAAAAAAAGTGTAAATGTTGTTATATTAAACAAAGATTTTATTTAAATTAAATGTAAAAGGGTCCCCTTATGAACAAAAATAAGTTGGTTGGTCGGTATGAAGTAATTTTTTTATGTTTTGCAAGGTCACCCTGTGCCAAATATTTTATACACAAACCATTGCAAAGCTGTGCAAATAAGTGAAAATAGCCAAACTCAAGTTTGGAGTAAGCGACATCGCAAACATAACCATAGACACAAACCGTGATTTTGAAATGTTAAAATTATGTTTTCGTGATTTTTAAATTACAACTTTGTTTTAGACATAAAATGTATTTGAAGTTGACTATGACAGATATGAAATGATCATTGCTTAAATTTCGATTGTATCAAAAAGTTTTTTAAAAATTTATGCCCACACTTTGTACACGTTTTTGCTAAAAACAAGCTTCAACCACAATTTATATTTAAACTCAGGCGATATGAGATATCTTTAAAATCAGTATAAAGTTGTTAAAATTGAACTTCTTACAAATTTACTATTGACAAATTTTTCAATCTTGATAAATATTCAGGAAAAAAATATTTTTATCAAGTGTTTTGAATTCTGCGTCAAAAAAAAATTATTAAAAATTAATTTGAATAAAATAAAATTTGGCTTTGACGCAAAATTCAAAAACACTTGATAAAAAAAATTTGTTCTTTATTATTTATCAAGATTGGCAAATTTAACAAAAACATAAAATTGGGTGGTTAGTCTACATTGTGATGTTTATTTTGAAAGTGAATACGATGCTGCAAAATTTGATAAGCTACATACTTTTAAGTGTAAGCGAACGAGAAGGTTCTTTGAAATGTGCCATAAAAAGCACGAAATTTGAACTTTGTATGTAGATATATTTTGTGCCCTTTTTCTCTCCTTTGGCTTGGCTCTAGTAGCGTATGGTGTTACATGAACTTTAAGTGCATTCATTTGAGTATTTTTTTATAGCTTTTCTTAACTGATTGTGCAGTCGTATATTGCGTATCAAGCGAGTTCACTTCAACTCACCGTATAAGCGTTTTTTTTTTCTTATACACATTTCTTCGTTCTTTTGTGCTTAACGCTCGCCTCCACTTAATAAATACTATTAATACTTATTATAATAAACTAGTAGAAAGAATGCGTCAAAAGCGTTCCATTAATCAAAAGAAAAAAACTTTACTTAAAATAATTTCGCTCAAAAGAAGTCTAGTTTTATTTTATTCACTTTATTTTCATTATGGCGGAGCGGCGCTTTGGGCTTTTGAGTTGTTGGTTGCGAAAATTCTTTGACGAACAATGTGTATATAATGCAGTGTTTCTTATTGCAAGTTTGGCGCCTTTGTTGTTCCTTTTAGGTATACATACATACCATACAAAAAATTGTGCGCCTAATCTCTAAAGAGAGTTGCTCACTATTAATTCGCTTCAGACACAGTGGGCTATATAATATAGAGATGTAAGTAATTTTTTTATTTTTATAGCGTACTTATGGGCGTGTAAGTGGATTTTAGGATTTGTTAGATACCTAATAATAAGAGCTAAAAATACCCGTTTTCGTAAACCTTTTGTACCGATTACAAAGTACAAATGACATTTTCTTCATTTGACATAAAATCGACTTTGACAGTGTTTATTTAAGCGTCATGTTTAAGTAGATAAAACTCTATTTTAATTTTGACTATGATTATGGGAAAAAATGTTAGTGATCACAATATTTAGAACGGGTACTGTAATATGAATAAACTAAGCTAAATGGTCTAATAACCTTTTTAAAATTTTAAAATAACTTTAAATCAGACCTGTTAACCAATGATTATCAATCTTAATCATTGATAATCAAATTAAATTTTTCTGTTATTTTTGTAATAATTGATTAATTATGATAATCGAACATTTTTAGCATAATTAATCGATTAGGATTAAATTTTATGTTCGATTAATGAGGATTTATTTCGTGTTCAAATTTAATCTAAGGATTAATCAAATTGAAATTAATTAATCAATTTGAAATCCTCGTTAATTGCAATTAATCAAACATTTTAATCAAATTGAAATTTTGGTTTATTTGATTAACCCTAGGATTAAATTTGAAAATTAAAAAAATCCTAATTAATCGATTAATTATTCTAAAAATGTTCGATTAACATAGTTAATTAATTAAATTAATAGAAAAGTTTAACATAATAGATTTTTAATTTTAATCCAGATTTAACAGGTCTGTTTTAAATTTCGCCACTGAGGGAGGCAAGTATCTATATATGTACATATATGTATATATGTACATATGTATGTCAATCGGTTTTCTACTCGAGTTTGGCTTGGAATCACACTATGTAAATAGCGCTCGATGTTTATCTGTAGACTTTGATCCTTTGCCACTGTATTTCTGTCAAAATAATAATAATTACTTTAGTGTACAACAGTTTTGGAAAGTTTGACACTTTGTTGATAGAACGTTAACGACGTTAATCTTAGCTGTCTATTGACAACAACAATGTTGCCGCAAGCAATGTTATGACACACGTTCAAGTGGCAAAACTGCGTAGTCGAATAAGTAAGAATGCCTGTGTTTGAGTGAAATCAAATTTTTTTTTAAGCCGAACTGTTTGATGTTGTGGCATTTGTAGCCTATGGAAGGGGTTGGATGGGTTTTTGACTAGTTTGAATTATGTACAGACCTAGCACCTAGCTCCACAGTAGCTTGTGGACTTCAAGCGCTATCCATTTACTAACTTACTTAAAGCAATTACGATTCTTAAACAATTATGAACGCACTCGGTTATGAATTTTCATTACTCGTGTGACTACAGCAGAATTACAATTCCTCTAAAAATTTTGTATAATACGAAATATTTTATTCGAAGTCATTTCATGCAAGACTGAATATTATTTTAAGAATATTTCTACAAAAAAAAAAAATACATTTCTATGATTAGCACAGAAGCATGAAAATTATTGCACGAAAATGGTCTAAACAAAAACATTCGGAAATGTTATATGTATGTTGTTGCTTTTTTGTTCATGTTTTACATTTGCTTTACGTGCGGTTTGTAATGTTTATTTGCAATTAGAAAGCTTAATGCAGGCGGTAATGCATAAGTAGTTGTATATACATACATATGTACATATGTATTACCTTCCAATGTTATCGCTATACAAAACTTGAAGTCCCAATCTACCTCTTCTTAGTTGTTTTTTTTTCTTTCCTTTTTTAAATATTTTTCCAAAATTTTAATTAATGGTACTAAAAATAATTCGATTAGTTAGCAACTGATTAATCGGATAATTTGAATAACGATCACGATTAATTAGAAACCAATAAATTAGATTAATTAGGCAATGATTAATTAGAAATTAGTTAAATGGATAATCAGTAATTATTAATCAATTTATCAGCTTAATTCACTACCATTAATTGCTCTAATTGGTAAATGATTAAATAATATGATTAGTTGGGTTGTGATTAATTAGAAACTGATTAATCGGATAATTTGTATATAATAATAGAATATAATAGGGTTACAATTAATTCAAAATTAGTTAATCGAATGAATTGGGTAGTGATTGATTAGAAAATAATGAATCGCATGAGCTTGAATATGTTAAATTCACAACTAATTAGTCGGATTAATTGAGTAACGATTATTTAGAAACTAGTTAATCGGATTAATTGCGCTTTGACTATTTAAGTACTAATTAATTGAATTAATTAGGCTTTAGGTTAAACTGATAGATTATTTGGACCATGCTTAGTTAACAACTAATTAGTCGGATTAATTTGATTGTGATTAATTTGAAAATGTGTAATCGTATGGGTTTTGGCATGAATAATTAGTAGCTGATTAATCGGATTAATTATTTTATCACTGATTAGGAACTGATTAATCTACTTAGTTGGTCTATGACTAAATAGCAACTGATTAAATATAATTTGTGTTTTGAAAAACTGTTCACAGATATCTCCGACTCCCTCAACTTATACATTTTAGAATTTTTCCAGCTGGGTTTTCATTAAAAACTATACCAGTACTTCAAATATACGATGTGTAGGCAGCTTAGTGCTAAAATGTTAGCTCGTGGCGTTGAAAAATATAAAAATTCCAAAAAGAAGGTTCATCTTTTAGCTAATGCAAGCGCAGTCTTTTGTGTTGAAACGTTTTGTGTTTTACCAAATTCGCGCATCGGCTTAATGGTTACAGGCAAAATTTGGTGTATGTGAATACCCCCACAGTCAAACCAACTATGCAGTTGCGAACTGCCATGCAACGAAGTAACATCATCGACCGGAAGTCTAGTTGCAAGCATGAGTTGATAGATATGGAATGCTGATGGCACTCAACGTGTTAATTAAATAATTTTACATCGAAACATTAATTCAATACAACAGGGATGTTCTAACTAAGGCACTTCAATGGAGTTTACAATTTTTTATTTCAAAGAAAATTTCAAAATTAAACTAAAAATTAAATTACAAATTTTTTTCAGCTCCATATTGAGGTAATTTATACACGTCTCATTCTTTTCGGAGTAGTTAAATTTTACTGAAAGTATTCGTATCATAAATCAATATTTATACCAACAACTTTTACCCACAACAACAACTGCAGGTTATCAACCAATATGGTCACATACACACATACGCACATACATACCCACATAACTACTCACATATGAGGAAGGCATTTTCTTTTTGTAGGATTTTTTGTACTTTTCTCTTTTGTCAAATTCACTTCAGCTTTGCATGCAAAAACTTTTTCTGTGTCGAATGAAAATTCCAAACTTTTATCTTTTCATACATATGTATGTATGTATGTATGTTCGCTTTGTGAAATTTTACCCTGCCTTTTTGTGACTTTAATGTTTGTAAACAAATGTGTTCATACGACTTTTAAGTAAATTTAGGTTAAACGGAAATTTAATGTTTTCCTTCCACTTTGTTAACAGTTATACGAATGAAAGGATTATTTGGCAAAGAGTTCGAGTTGGCGAAAAGTATAGGAAATAAAGTTTCTTTTCTTAAGCATAAAACAATATGATTTTATAAGCCTTTTGTTGTAATCATTTTGTATACATGAATAAGAAGTGTATGTAAATGGTGTAATTCTTTTGTTTACCAACACTGATTTTAAGGGGAATTCTGTGAATGACAACATTTTCGAAACTATTTTCTTGGGGAAATGCCGCAGCACGCTAACTGAATAACTTTTGAACACGCGTTTTTGGTAAAAGTTCATGGTTCGTTGGAGGGTATTCTAACAACGCATTTTTCCCGGAAATTGACTAATGTGAGGTGCATGAAATGGAAAGACATAAGCACTTAAGTACGCCTTACTAGTGTAAATAAATTGGTCCAACTTTTAAATAATCTTGCAAAATTAAAATAGAATTTTATCTACTTAAACATGATGCGAAAATAGTCATCATTTCATGAGTGTCAAGGTCACCTTGTATCAATTATTTTTTTACAAAAACCATTGCACGGTTTGGGGTAAGCGTTGACAAGAGCACAACCATAGACACAAACCGCAATTTAGAAATGTTAAAATGAGCTTTCCTTACATTCAAATTAAAACTCCGTGTTAGACATAAAATGTATTTTAAGTTGACTATGGCCGATATGGAATAATGTATATTTTAAAATCATGTTGATTATGATTATGCGCCAAAAAAAAAAAATTTTAAAAATTCTAATTTGCTTTCAAAGTACCTTAAAAGCTCATTGGCCCTTAAAGCTCGCAAACAAATTTGAGTTCAAATTCCGCTACCAATTTGCACCAAAATAACGCTTAAATAACCCCAATATTTACATACGAATTATCACGCGCATTTTACTCGTCTGAAAAAATGTATCCTTAATGTTCAGAGTAAACTTGACGCTTTTAATATATTACATACATATGTTTGTAAAATATTTCAACATAATTAAGAGCATAAATATTTATGCATGTCAATTTAAGCAGCATGTTGCTTCAGTAATTAAGTTTTTCAATTACACGATTAATTTATTCACTCAGTTTTATTGCCTGATATTTTATTCTTTGTGAGGCAGCTACTCCTTCACAGAATGTTATTAAGCGTCAATGCAAAAGGGTAATTTGTTAGCATTTTTTAATAGGTCAATAGCCTTCTTGGTATGATGGATGGAGCATTATTTCGTTGGCTAGGAATAGGAGGACAGCTGAGATTACACTAAATAATGAATTTCAATTGTAAAGTTCAAGAGACTTTGTATATAGCTAAGTCTCTAAATATATGTACTTCTTATAAAACAAGGGACCGATTTAAATCATATGTCAATGCTACTTACAATATTGTTTTTTTCTTATAAAATATTCGCGTCAAAAAAACAAAAAAAACTAGTAAGGAAGTCTAAGTTCGGGTGTAACCGAACATTAAATACCTAGTAGTGATCTGTTGTTAACTACTTTCCCGTAAATCTTGCTTATTTGTTATTCGATTTGAAATTTCAAGCAATCGCTTTTGAAAACAACAGACCTACTTCAACAAAATCCACAAAACTTTTTTACAGTCTAGTTTTGCTTAAAAAGCTTATTATGTGGGTAGAATATTATTTATATAACTTACTAGCAGGGTACCCGGCGTTGCTCGGGATGTAAGTAGTTAGGGGGCCTTTCAAAATCAATAATATACTTTAAGATTTCATATTTATATAATATAGCTGACCCGGCAAACTTCGTTCTTCCCAAAATAGATTTTTTTGATTAATTTTTCACTACTTCATTGTGCATACAACTTCAAAAATATAAAATTTTAGTATTCCGTTTAAGGCTACACGATACACAAAATTTTTAGTTTTCTGTCCCGGAGCGTAAGTAAATAACGAAAAAATTTTTCCTACACGGGAACTATTGATATCATTAATCTCCTGATAAATTTTCAGGTCCTAACTTTAAACGCTTTTACGATAACCCCACTTTTATGCGCAAAAATTGTTTTGATATCATTTAGCTCTATACCAATTTCCAGGTTCCTGCCTTAAATAATTTTAGAGATATTTAGCTTGAAAAATTAAATTAATTAATCGTCTTACCCCTCACCAAATTTCAGTGGTGCAACCCGCATGCTTAGAGAGATACGGACAATGAAAAATTCCATTTGTATGGGAGGTGCCACGCCCACTTTTTCGTTACACCCAGTTGTTTTGGAGGTGGTAGGGATCGATTCCATATAACCCCTCACCAAAATTCAATTATCTAACCTAACTACTTCCAGAGATATCGACTAAGAAGTATTTCATTCGTATGGGAGGTGCCACGCCCACTTTTTCGTTATACCCAGTTGTTTTGGAGGTGGTAGGGATCGATTCCATTTAACCCCTCACCAAATTTCAATGATCTAACCTAAATACTTCCAAAGATATCGACTAAGAAGTATTTCATTCGTATGGGGGGTGCCACGCCCACTTTGTCGTTATCCCAAGTTTTTTTTGGAGGTGGTAGGGACCGATTCCATATAACCCCTAAACAAGTTTCAATGTTCTAACCTAAATACTTCCAGAGATATCGACTAAGAAGTATTTCATTCGTATGGGAGGTGCCACGCCCACTTTTTCGTTCTACCCAGTTGTTTTGGAGGTGGTAGGGATCGATTCCATATAACCCCTCACCAAGTTTCAATGATCTAACCTAAATACTTCCAGAGATATCGACTAAGAAGTATTTCATTCGTATGGGAGGTGCCACGCCCACTTTTTCGTTATACCCAGTTGTTTTGGAGGTGGTAGGGATCGATTCCATATAACCCCTAAACAAGTTTCAATGATCTAACCTAAATACTTCCAAAGATATCGACTAAGAAGTATTTCATTCGTATGGGGGGTGCCACGCCCACTTTGTCGTTATCCCAAGTTTTTTTTGGAGGTGGTAGGGATCGATTCCATATAACCCCTAAACAAGTTCCAATGTTCTAACTTAAATACTTCCAGAGATATCGACTAAGAAGTATTTCATTCGTATGGGAGGTGCCACGCCCACTTTTTCGTTATACCCAGTTGTTTTGGAGGTGGTAGGGATCGATCCCATATAACCCCTTACATAAATACTTCCAGAGATACGGACAATGGAAAATTCCATTTGTATGGGAGGTGCCACGCCCCCTATATATATCAAAATATTTTTTAGCCTGTGACCATCCCTGGAAGATGTACAGTGGGTGTGTAAAATTTGGTTACGATCGGTTTATAAGTTTAGGACGCAAGTCGATCTATACCTACATACATACATATATATTTACATAATTTGAATTTTATATATATAGATACAATTAGGAAAATATCGCGATTTTAATTGTACAAAGAAATTTTTCAGAACTGTGTTCAAAAAGTGGGCGTGTCCGTTCACCGATTTTGTTTATTTTTACAGCAAAGAGTTAGCTTAATATGTTGAACACTTTCTCCCAATATCGTTTTAATAAATCAATTTTTACAGGAGTTATGGTATGGAAAGTTTTGTGAAATAATCCACCATAAAGGGGCGGGGCCACGCCCATTTTCCAAAAATTTTGTGCATAAGACTTTCTTTGCCCACAAATACTTTAGAGGTGAAATAGAAATGATATACAGCTAGTTTAAGCAAAGTTATTGCATATTCAATATATCTATGATCCTTTTCAAAATCTTTTGTATAAAAATGGCCGTGGCCTTACGCGATTTCGCTAATTTTTTTTTCGGAATATTGTTAGTATTTATATAAATATGTGTGCTGAATTTCAGTTTGCTATCTTGAGCGGTTTTTGATTTATGATTAATAATATTTCCAAATTTTACTTAATCAAAAGTGGGCGGTGCCACGCCCCTTTTTAAAAATTTCTTCAGAAATGTATTTGCTGCCTTAACGCTAAAGTGCACACCAAATATTATCCTTTTAGGTGTATTATATACTGAATATAATCACTCTTTTTGTATTTTCGAAAATATTGTATGTATAGAAAGTGGGCGTGGCTTTTAACCGATTTTGCCTATTTTAAATAGCACTCCGAGATAAGTAAAAATTAACCTGCATACTAAATTTCATTGAGATATCTCAAGATTTACTCAAGTTATCGGGTTCACAGACGGACGGACGGACAGACGGACAGACGGACGGACATGGCTCAATCAATTTCTCTTTTCCTCCTGAGCATTTTGATATATATAAGTCAATATCTATCTCGATTCGTTTATGCCGTTACATACTACCGTTAGGCGAATGAAATTAGAAGTGGGAAGCACTACTAGGTATAAAAAACTCGTTTAATACATTGTCCTTTGAGAATAATACTCAGCTGTAATAGCATTAATTGTTTGATGATTTTTCTGCCTGCTTGTAGCGACACATGCAAAAGAGTCTCTGGTATTGACGGTTGTTGTTGTTTTCCTGATATTTTAAAAATTCGTCTCCAAGTGTTATAATAGAACATCGTTTCAGCTGACTTATCTTAAATATAACTTTAAACGACTTATTCTTGTATATTTGTATATCTACTACTATCTCTCGAACGACTTCACCGCTTTTAATGAAATTTGGTACACAGGTACTATGCATTGTTTAAAGATTTTCTACTTTGGTGTTGCCACTTGGGGTGGTTCACAGGGTTGCCACCTACATAATTTTTTTTTAAATATTAAGCAATATATGGCAATATGGGTATCAAATGAAAGGTATTTTAGGGCGTATACCAACCAAAATATTTTCGAGTAGTATTGCCACCTAGGGTTGCCACCTGAACGCATTTTATTTATTCCTTCAGATATCGACCACTATCTAGGGAACGGCTAAGCCGATTTCGACGAAATTTGGTAGATGGATAGTATGCTTCCTTTTATGATTTTCTACTTGGCTGTTGCCACTAAAGGAAGCTTAGAGGTTTGCCACCTCTCCGATTTTTTTTTAAATATTAAGCAATATATGGCAATATGGGTATCAAATGAAAAGTATTTTGGGCCGTATACCAACCAGAATATTTAATACACAACAGGTGTCGCCAAAGTATGTTAAGTGACTTTTTGTGGTTAGTGTTCGATATTTTGGAAATCTATACCGAGCAAGTCTCGGTCACCCAGGTACTAAGACATAAGCGCCCATCAGCTTCAGCTATATTCACTTTGTAAAGTGGTCTGCTCTACCTGATCAATAGCAGGAGATTGTGTTGTTTTGTGAAAAAGTATTCGATTTTCTAGTTATATAATAAGTCTTCAATTTAAGAAAATGGGCCATATTGCAATTAACGTAAATCAAGTTCAGACTACACAACGTCAACGCAAAGTCCATTTACTCAAGCAATTATAAAAAAGAGAATACGTTAGCTTAGTGAGAGAAAAAAGCTTTGCAAAAGAATGGCATTTAATTACATACATTATTTAGTGTTTATATGTTTGTATGTAATTAAATATCCCGATGCATTACGGTGGCTCTTTTCTTGATAAACAATTTTTTTTCTTTTGTTATTCGTCTATACGGGCTGTTCGTTTTATATATATATTTGTATGTTTTACGCGCTCAAGACCAGTTGATAATAATTCTTAGTCAATAGGTACCCAAGTTTTGAATTTTTCTTTCTAATTTTCAAATTATAAATTAATACTTTTTATGCAATTTTTAAAATGCATAATTGTTTTTAATATAACAAAAAAAAAAGTGCAACCCTAATGCTCGCTTAGAGGCTAACAAAATTACATGCTAAAATTAATTTGCTTCTATCAATAGTACGAAAGTTTTCTGTTGATATATTTAGGCACTTATGAAAAGGTCAAAAAGTACTTCGAGTGTATGTATGTATGTGTAAAAACAAATCCTGCCTCTGTCACACTTCATTATGCCGTTCGATAAACCATTGATGATTTGTTTAACTTTGATCGCAGTATTAATGAGGATGTCAGATAAGAATTTATGTGTGTATGCAAAAGTGCCATTGCCTCATTTATATCAGCTATGTTCGGAATAGGTTTTATACTTAAATATTTGTGCTCATTCATGCCATTAAAAGGCCAAAGAATAATTTCTTACGTAACACAACTCAATTCATAAAAATCTACAGCAGACAGAGGTCCATTTAAGCAAGCAGTAACAGACAAAATCAAATGTAATAACCCAGCAAACCAGCTAAACGCTCTAAAATCTGAATGGTTATATGAATTTGAAAAAAAAAAAAGAAACAATCAAATTAAATAGGAAATGACAAAGAAAAATTTAAAAAGAAATCTAAAATAATAAAAAAAAAAAAATTGTATTACTTTTGATTATATTGAAAAATTGTGATTAGTAAATAGTAATCAATTGATTAAGCTGATTTTTAGATTGGTAATTATTATTTTTTTTTTGTTTTCAAGAATAGAAAAAATAAAAAAATTCCAAAAACAAAAAAATTAAAAAGCAAATCTAAAACAATTAAATAAGTAAAAAAATCTTATGATTATTTTGAAAAATCGTAATTAGTAATCAGTTTATTAAACGGATTTTTAGATTGGTAATGATTATTTTTTTTTTGTTCTCAAGACTAATAAAAAAATAAATTGGTAACGATTAAAAAAATAAGAAAAAATCATATCTAATATTTAACGATTATTAAAAAATAAAATAAAAAAAAATCCAAAAAAAAATTAAAAAGAAAAACTAAAATAATAAAAAAAGTAAAAAAAAAAAATAATCAAAAAATAAAAAAAAATTATAATATAAAAAATAAAATAAAAATAATAATATTTTACCATTATTAAAAAAAAAATCAACAATAAAAAAAATCTAAAAACAAAAAAATTAAAAAGAAAATCTAAAATACTTAAATAAGTAAAACAAATCGTATAATTATTTTGAAAAATCGTTATTATTAATCAATTTATTAAACGGATTTTTAGATTGGTAATGATTATTTTTTTTTTGTTCTCAAGACTAATAAAAAAATAAATTGGTAACGATTAAAAAAATAAAAAAATCATATCTAATATTTCACAATTATTAAAAAATAAAATAAAAATAAAATCCAAAAAAAAAAAATTAAAAAGAAAAACTAAAATAATAAAAAGAGTAAAAAAAAAAAATAATAATGAAAAAATAAAAAAAAATTATAATATAAAAAATAAAATAAAAATAATAATATTTTACCATTATTAAAAAAAAAATCAAAAATAAAAAATCTAAAAACAAAAATATTAGAAGAAAAACTAAAATACTTAAATAAGTAAAAAAATCGTATGATTATTTTGAAAAATCGTAATTAGTAATCAATTTATTAAACGGATTTTTAGATTGGTAATGATTATGATTAATGATAGAAACACAAATCATGATATTTTGCGATTATTAAAAAGAAATCAAAACTAAAAATTCCAAGAAAAGTAAGAGAGAAAAAAACAATAATCAAACAAATTAAATTATCAAATTTTGTTTGATTAGTTTTTGTTTTGGGATTATTTGTGATTACTTTTAATTGAACGTGAAATTTTCAATTAAGCAGAAAAGAATGGTTAAAAATGTAAAATATTACTTATCAATCATTAAAAAGATTATCAGGAAAATAATCAATCAAAACGGTAGTCATTACGATTAGTAATCATTACTTAACTGGACTAAACTAGACTAAATGTGCCGTAGACGATTATTTTGAAAACGAAAATGCTTTCTGTGCAGAAAAAATGTTCGCTATATTAAAAAGTCACCAAAGTCCAAAACTTTACAGCAAATAAAAAAGAAATAATTTCGGTATTGAAGACTCGCATACGTGTATATTGCTGAAATACCGTGTTCGCCAAGCACACTGCGGATGCTTGGTAAATGCATATCGGGGTAAATATACGCGATATTATCTTTATATGGCAGCCGCCTCATCGACGGTGCGTATATTTTTGTTCATTAATAAAACAAACAAAAGTTTTCTTAAATTAACTAACTTCGTTATATGACATTGCAGCAATTTGAAAATAAATACCTAATTTGATACAATTCTATACGTGCGCACTCCCACGCAGAATGCAAACCTATTACATGGAAATTATTTACATATGTATGTACATAGGTATGTATGTATGTATATCACTCTTACTTTTCAAGCACCTAAAGCGGTGAGATAAAAAAAACATAACATCATCAACTGTAAATTAAATAATAGAAACAAAACTTCTGTAAACATCAAAAGCTTATTGGAAATGTTAATTTGCGCATGCACACTAGGGTGGGCTAGAAAAGCGAAAACGACAATTTTCGTTTTGGAAATTATTTTGATACTAGAAACTAGAGAAAGGTAGAGGCAAAAACAAGCCAAAGACAAAAATTTTAATTTTATTTTAATTTAATGGTAAATAGGTTTGTTCAATAAGGAAAAATTATTACTGGAAATTGGGAATTAATTTAAAAAAGTATGTTAATCTTTTCTTGGTTACTAATTTTTGTTCATTTGCTCTCATGTTAAATTTTTCTCCTCTAATTAAATTACTCTCTTTTAAAATATTTACTGGAAAATCTCTGAACAACCCTAACATTTTTTTAAAATTAACTTTATAAAAAAATGTTTAGATTCCTGGGTTTTTAGCCCATTTCATTTTCCACTGTTAATTTTTTACAATTTACAAAATAAAATTTTGAAATAAAAAAATCATGCTTTTCTTTCTTGATTACTCTGGAACGACCCACCTGTCACAAATTTTCATATACATCTTTTTGGTGGTGAATTTTATATCCAACAAAATCAAAAAGTATGAAATGAGATGAGTTTAAAAAAATCTAAGTAATGATGGACGAGTCTAATAAATAGAAATGTAAATAAATAGTTGTGATGCATGAGGGAAGGTACATAAACTGTCATATTGCTAAGTGACTAAGTTTTGTATGTTTTTAGTTATCCCATAGCAAATTGTGTTGTTTATACTCGTGCTTTTCCATTATGTATTGTGATTATTTATTAAACCAAGCAATACATATATGTATAAGCATATGTTTCGCTTACACATACGCTGCAGTAAATAAAAGCTGGGGATGCTACATTAAAACGTGAACAGTGAAGTTGAAATTTTTGACAGTTATGAGGTGAATATAATTTTGATTTCTTACAAATTTGTTTTAAACAGATTTTTCACCATAGAAAAGGTAATTACATATTATCATATTACCTTAACAGCGTTTGTCATTTAAGTCCTTCAATGTCAAATAGTTGAAAATAAATATTTTGACAAGACAAAGAAAAATTCATACATTTATAGTGGTGGATATGAATGTCAAAATTTATGTTGAATAAATGCTATGAATGTTACAACTGAAGTGGATCAGTACACAGATGCTACGTCAAACGGTATAATAAATTGTACATTGGGTGGAAATTTTTGACAGTTATGAGGTTAATAAAATTTTGATTCTTTACAATTTTCTTTTTTTTTCATATTAATTCTACAGCGTTTGTTATTTATTTAAGTCCTTTAAATACCTGTGTCAAATGTTTGAAAATAAAAATGTTGACAAGGCGAAGAAAAATTCAGATATTTATCATGGTGGATATGAATGTCAGAATTAATGTTAAATAAAAGCTAGGGTTGGATCAGTACAAAGATGATACCGTAAACGGTATAATAGTACATTGCTGAGGAAATTTTTGAAAGTTATTAGGTGAATATAATTTTTATTTATCACAAACTCGTTTTAAACTGATTTTTCACCATAGAAAGGGTAACCACACCATATAAATTCGGCAGCGTTTGTCATTTAAGTCCTTTAAATACCTGTGTCAAGTGGTTGAAAATAAAAATTTTGACAGACGTTTAACGTGGTGGATTTAAATGTCAGCATTGACACCATATCTTGGGGTTAAGAAAAAATTTGAACAACGGATCTCTACATATAATGCATGTGATATTGAAAATCATATTGAAATTATATTTATATTTCGAAACTGATTTGGCTTCTGGTTGTGATAGAGGGAGTTTTGAATCCTGATGCTGGTTCCGATGAACTCACTTTCGTAACAACCCTAATGTAAGTATGCGATGTAGGTGCCAAATGTGTTGCTTTTGTGTAGTGGTAAATCCAATAATAAAATAAAAAATTTAAAACAACACACCAGCAAAGACAAACAAACCATGCCAATTGATTTGACATTGAATATGTGGAATGTGTGAGTTCTCCGCGGTCCGTTGCAATGTGCAATAGAATTTTTTCTAATTTTAAAGCATAAAATTGCTCATATAGCGGTTTCGCTTAGCTTGAAATTGAGTGAAAATTCAATGGCTCCGGTGACACGTTAGAAAATATTGATTGGACAATAGACACGCATGCGGACAAAGATGAGGATTCCGAATTATCATAAGGAGTTTGGGTTTTGCAAATAAAAAAAGAATACGTCTAAAATACGGTACGAGAGTACCTAAAATATGGATTCAAATATCGTTGAGTTTCTTCTCAACTCTGAACAAATGCGGATAAAAAAATGAACCTGCCTAATGGGAAACAACGAGAGCAAATGCAACGAAAGCGTATGTGAACGGTACTATGCTTTGAGGAAAGAGAAGCAAAGGAAGAACATAATTTAATTTATGCAACTCATATATGTGATACATGCAAAAGTTCTACTATTCTCTTTGTCTCGAAATTTAAATTTATAACAAATTAATGCTAACATGCTGTTCCAGTTAAGACCTAAGTATAATTTAAGCTCTAAGTATGTTCCATAACACTTTCAATTCAGGTGAACTTTTAAACATTTCTCAGTGCTTAATTAGCTACACTAGACTGGGCAAACAAATATTTTTTTTTTTAATTTTTTTTACAGGAATATACATACATAATTTTTCAGTGACGCACGCAAATTATGAATTAACTTCTGTTTTGATTATTTAGGAATCTGTGTTAGCCGATTTTCGGTGTTGATTTTTTCTGCCATACCTATAACGTAAAATGTGGACCTTTTTTGTGGAGAATTTAATTTCTTTTAATTTTTCGCTGTATGAAATGTCAAATAAAAATCAACATTGATTCTCAGCTGACTATTCAGCAGCTCTACTTATGAATAATATCAAACTTTTGGAGATTTACAGAAACGTCTTTACATTGAACTGAAATATGACAACTAGTTGCTGTAAAAATTTTTCGCGACGGTGTCATGTAGTAATTCACCACAGTTGTCGATTACAGTGGTGCCTTAGAGACACTCACTTCCATGCTTGCGTTAGCTCTCTAAAAATTTGTATTTTGGTCCAGTCTAGTAAAAACTTATATGTCAGCAAAGCATACCGAAGCTTGTCGTATTAGTGTTCCAGCTTATCATACCGCAAGCCTCAGATTCAAGTATATAATAATATTAATATTATTAGTAAAGCGATGCCTTAATCTTCTGGAAGGTATATATTCGCAAATTATTATTATACCAAAGAGAGAGGATTACCCATTTTAATTATTTGCTCTTTGACTACGGAAATTACAACTTTGAAAATTGCTTGGCACGACATGTGGCAAAATGCTAAAGGATTTTAGGTCAAGCTTAAAGCGATCACATCATCATCACCTATTCGAGTTAAGCTGCAAATGTTAAGTTAGATTAGAAAGGTTAGAAAATTTTGTATACATATGGTACCATTCTACGGTTTAGGCAATTTGTTTGTATCTGACTAACTAATAAATAGATTCAAAGTAAGTCAAAAGGAATTATTATTGTTTTATTATTTAATCAAAATTACTAAAATTAAATAAATTAATAATAAAAATAGAACAACAATAATTTTCATAATAAAACCTTTTATTTTTGTATGAAAATTTTAAAATTAAATAAATAAATAAAACAACAATAATTTTCATAATAAAATTTTTTTTTTTTGGAAAATTTTAAAAATAATTAAATTAATAAAAAAATAGAACAACAATAATTTTCATAATGAACCATTTTTTTTTTGGAAAATTTTTAAAATAAATAAGTTAATAAAAAAAATAGAACAACAATAATTTTCGGTGAGGAATTGTTGTTGGAACAGTGCGCCAATTTTCATTATAAAACGATTTATTTTTTAAGGACATTTTTTAAAATTAAATAAATAAAAAAAAAAATTTTTTTAGGAAAATTTTTTGAAATCAAATAAATTAATAAAAAAATGAAACAACAATAATTTTCATTATAAAAGATTTTATTTTTGAAGAAAAATTTTTAAAATTAAATAAATTAAAAAAAAATAGAATAACAATAATTTTCATTATAAATATTTTATTTTTATAGAAAAATTTTTAAAATGAAATAAATTAATAAAAAATAGAACAACAATAATTTTCGTTGAGGAATTGTTGTTGGAACAGTGCCCCAATTTTCATTATAAAACGATTTATTTTTTAAGGAAAATTTTTAAAATTAAATAAATAAAAAATTTAATTTTTTTAGGAAAATCAAATAAATTAATAAAAAAAAAAAGAAATAATTTTCATAATAAAACATTTTATTTTTGTACGAAAATTTTAAAATTAAATAAATAAATAAATAAAAAAATAAAACAACATTAATTTTCATAATAAAACATTTTTTTAGAAAATTTTTAAAAATAAATAAATTAATAAAAAAAAATAGAACAACAATAATTTTCGTTGAGGAATTGTTGTTGGAGCATTACCCCAATTTTTCATTATAAAACGATTTATTTTTTTAGGAAAATCTTAAAATTAAATAACTGAAAGATAAATAAAACTACAACTAGTTTCATTATAAAAAACTCAAGTTTTTTTTGGAAAATTTTTTAAAATCAAATAAATTAATAAAAAAAAATAAAACACCAACCATTTTTTTTTTATTATTAAAAATTAATTATTCTTGCCCTTGAGCTCATTCATATTCATGGGTACTAGAAAATGTTCAGGCCGTAAAATCACCAAAAAAAGCAATTTTCCTAAGTAAAAAAATTTTTCAAAGTTTGTCTGTTCGACGTTATTTGTGCTTCTGGAACAATGGAACTGTTAATTTTTTATTTTTTTTTTATCAAGGAGAGTCGATTTATCCTTGTACCCTGTTTGTCTGCCTGTTTTTTTGAAAACTAGTTCCTCAGTTGTACAGATATCTCACAGAAATTTAATATTACGCCGCCATTTGGTAATACATAGTTCATTTGTCCGGACCACCAAGTTCGAACTAATACAATCGATTGTTCTGATGAATTTATTGTACTTTGATGTCTACTCATGATCCTTCAACGCAACCGAAGACAACGCGCTGCTTACCTGTTCTCTTTTGAGAATAGAAATTTCTCGAACATTTGAGAATAAATTTACTAAACTTTTTCAAAGCTTCTTAGTTGACTTAAGGTATCTGTCTATTCGGTAAGCTTCACTGTATTGCAGTCTTAACTAAATAAATAAATAAAAGCGACTACTCATCAATATATATTCAATTTTATTTAGTTTTGATATTATTACAATTACATTTAATTTATAACTAATTAAAGCATTTACAAAATTATCTTAGTTAATATTTATTTACGAATACATATTTTAGTTGTACATATAAATAATTAATCTATGATTAGCTATATAATATTTAACTAAATATTTTAAATTTTATGTAAAAAAATTCAATAGCGTACATTTGACCGTAGTACAATCCGGCAGTGACGTAAATAAGTAGCAGGAAAGTTTGTAATCGTAAATGAATTCACATGTGGGAAAGCTGCAAATGGATTAAAGCACAAAACAAATATGACAATTTTTGTTTGAAAACTTTGAAATATTGTCGCCACAGCAGTAAAAGCAACAACATGCACGTTGCATGCAGAATGGAAATTTTCATACGCAGGGGCGGATCCAAGGAGGTGGTTTGCGTAACTAACCCGGAATACAAAAAGTTATACTTTTCAGAATCTATATAAAAATTATAAATAAAAAAATGTGTGCCCCGCCCCTTCCTAAAATGCTGGATCCGCCACTGGTCATGCTATCTGTAATTTTGTTCTAATGAAAAATGTTGTTGAGTTGAGCTAATAGCTTTAACCACCGTGGCATTGATAGATATATTAATGCTTGATTTTGAAATGGATTTTACATAATTAACGTTTGGTTTTTCGAAACCTAAAATTTGCGGCTGATGGACAGCACATGCCAGAGCTTTAGAAAGCTTTAATGAATTATTTGTGTGTGTTAGTGACTAATGCAAATACAATATTTTGCAATTAAATTTTAATTTTGGTTTAATTTATCAATTTGGCCGTTGGGCATCAAATCACGCCAGCCATCTCGCTTAGGCTTTTACTAGAATTGGAAACAGCAAAGGAGGTGAAATCATCTTCTAGTTGTTGTTTTTTTTTTATCCGAGTACTGGTCTTTTTTGGCTAACTTCATATCTATCAGTTTTAATTGCATAACAACGAACAAGAAATTAAATTTTAAGTTTATTTTTAGGTTAAGTACCCACATTTTGGTTATGCCCTATGCATGTGGTTTCATATAACCATAGATGTTGAAAATAAAATTGTATTCAGTTAACAAAACAAAACTATCAGCCACATTTAGTTAAAAATAATTCATATTGGGCACGACTTGAGTTGCACAACCACAAACTAGGGATGCCAAGTTTTTTTAATTATTCCAGTCCCGCCATTTTCGAGATCTCATTTTATAATTTAAGATCAGAAATCAGTGCTGAAATCTGGCTATTTGTTATTCTACAACAATATATCTTCGGCTGAGTGGAAGACCGCCCTATATTTTTTCAAAAACACCCTACTTTAGAATTTTTTTCAAAAACGCACTATTTTAAAATTCGTTTCAAAAAATAAAATGTATGAAATTGTCGTTAAGATAGGGCGTTTGTGAAACACATTTTGAGATAAGGCATTGTTTAAATGAATTTTGAAACAGGTTTTTATTGAAAAAAATTCTGATTCAGGCCGTTTTTCAAACAAATTCTGAGGTAGAATGTATTTTTTTAAATATTTTGAAATGCAGCAGTCGATATTTGGTTCGAAAAAATTGTTTAAGAACTATTTTACTATATACCGATTGAAAAATCTGAACTCGAACCACTATATAAATATGTATGTGTTCCCCCCATAAACTGAGAAACACACTTTTTCAGAAATCTTTTTTCAGAAAGTCAAAATTCAGAAGTCAAAATCCATTTTGCGCAAAATTAAATTTTTTTCTGCCGTCTCATTACTTTCTGAATTTTTAGATGTGAATTTCACTTTCTGAATTTCTACTTTGTGAAAGTTTAGATGGCTACTTTGCAAAAAAACATTACAAATATTTATTGAAAACTCCTATTTAAAGAATTTGATTTTGAATGCTAAAAAAAAAAAATTGGTCACCAAAGGGTTAATACATAATTACTTGTGCTATAACACTAAACATACCGGCAAAAAAATTTATATAGAAATTATAAAAATAAAAGTTTAGGTCACCAATGGGTTAAGGCATGGCGTGTGAAGGGTTAAAATGCTTAAAATCAACTACTTAAGCATATGTCAAACTATTTTGATGTGAAAAAATTTGATTTCAGAGTTAAAAGAAAATTGTGGCCGCTCATGGCTTTTAATTTTAAATATTTACCAATTAAATGCAGCACAACATATTCAAACCTAACCAAAAAAATTATTCATAATATCGTTATAAAAATAAATATGTGGATAACGAGTGGGTTAATGCATGGCCGTAAATGTGTTTCTGAATTTTTGATTCTGAATTTTTGATTCTGAATTTTTGGTTTCTGAAACATGTTCTCTGAATTTTTCCTTTTGACTTTTGGTTTCTGAAAAATGATTTCTGAAAAAATATTTCCGAAAAATTGTATTTCTCAATTTTTTCTGTCTGAATTAATGGGGGGCACCATAAATCTGTTAATGTACCAAAGGGAAATCACTTTTCATTTTCAAAAAAAATTCTCAGGATTTTCACACTTTCGCGTACAAATATCTCGAAAACCAAGCCCAAATTGAATTCAGTTTAACCAGAAAGCTCAGTTTGGTTTGATTATTGAAACTTTTTCGACCTTGATTCTGCTAATCAAATTTTAATAAAATAGACTTAGCACTTTAGATGTTTTACTTTTGAGATACAAATTTATTGCTCATTTACCTTATTGTAAAAAACCAAGTACATTTGAAATTGCACAAAATGCCATAAGGCTTCTTGAGTTGCTCCTTCTTATTGACTGTTGTGCTTTGTAAATTATAGCCATCATAACGGCGCCAACAATGATTAAGGTCACCTAGAAAATAAAACAAAAATATTTATTGCTAAAAAAATAAGAAAATATTTCATTGACAGTATGTTATCTACTAAATCTACTTTAGGACGTTTTCTTGTTTATTTAACAATTTGAGCGCAGAGGTGGGAAATCTTGTGGTTTTTTTCCTTTGTGAGTTTATGATTTAGTACTTCCCACTTCTACGCATACACACGTGCCACCAATGGTTTCTTTGGTGTTTCATTTTTTTTTTTTTGTTCTGACATATTTTAATGAAAAGTAAAAAATGTTTAAAGTAGAATCGCAAGAGACCAGCTGCTTGTATGACTGCATCTAGGTTTCTTTGAATTCAGCTTACGTGGCAATGCTTAGGGTGATACAAAAGCAAATGCTCTATATAGTAATACGAGAGAAGAAGAAGTGTACCTAATGCTGCTTAAAAGTCTCGTGTAGCCGCAGAATATTTCCAATCCCGAAAATTATGTGGTTTTAAGAGAGGAATCTTAGATTTTGCTTAACCTAAAAATGCATGAGATTCCAGAACTCCGTAGAGAAAGGAGAGCTTATTAAATACCTTATCAACAGTACAAATTCTAGAACGAGAACCGCAATCGCGTATATTGGGCTAGGGACTAGCACAAAAATAGATTTCTCTGGTGTACCATCTCATCTTTTTTGCTTTCTAAATATTCCTCCAAAGTTTCTGTCAATTTTTGTTCTCAAATGAAGCATCTGATGCGGCAGTGACGAGATCGAATTAGTGTTCGACATGCCCTACACATGTTTTGTTACAGTCCTGCAAGTAGTTTTGCTAAGTATTTTTTGTGCCATCATCATGTAGCAGTAATATTCTCACTCTCTTCTCACCCACAATACGAGTATTTGTTCGTTTTGTTGTAGGAAAATGTTTGTATATATGTTGTAAATCTGTGTGCTTATTCAATTAAGCGAGCATGATAATTATATTAAATCTGATAAATTAATTTACTTAACAAGAAGTAATCCTTATAGATTAGTGAAAACGATTCATTTAACAATTATTTATATTTGGTTTAACTTTCGTTATTAGGTTTCAAGCAGACCTGTTAAGTAATGATTAATAATCCTAATGATTACCGGTTTGATTGATTACTTTTTGGAAAAGCATAGTAATGATTGATTACCCATTGTTTACGGGTTTTAATGATTGTTTTAATGATTATTCTAAAAAACAATCATGTTTTTTTATGATTTAGAAAAAAAATTTAAAAAAATCAAAAATAATCAAAAGTAATCAAACAAAATATTTTTGATTACTTTTGATTATTTTTGATTGTTTTTGATTATTTGATTACTTTTGATTATTTCTGATTGTTTTGATTATATTTTGTATTGTTTGATAGATGGAAATATGCATAAGCGATACATAAAGTTCGTTTTTGTACAAATTTTAGTTTTTTTTGCAGTTTTGTATTATATTCAAAAAAAGTAGATATATATGTAAGAAAATAAAAGATAAATAAAAATACTCTGTGAAAACTGTGTCGCTGAACCATTATATCAAACCGATACGTATCGTCGGTGAACACTTAACTTCGAAAATACTCAGCAAAAAGACCAAAAAAAAATCAAAAAATAATCAAAAAAAACCAATCAAATAAAAAAAAAATCAAAAGTAATTAAAAACAATCAAAAAATTTTATTTTGATTACTTTTGATTAGTTTTGATTTTTTTTGATTTTTTGGATTTTTTTGATTATTTTTGATTATTTTTTGATTTTTTTCTAATTCTAATCAATTAGTAATTGGAAATTTCTGAAAACAATTAAAATAATCATTAATGATTGAAAAAGCTATTCAATCAATTGATTACTCAATTCTAATGGGAATTTAACAGGTCTGGTTTCAAGTCGTTAAATTTGCAATTTTTCATACGCAACAATTTTTGTGACTTGTAGTTTTTGAACATTAAAAGGCAAGCAACTTTTGATTTATATTTTTAATTTTGAGTGATTATTCTATTTTTAAAGTAGCAGTATTTTAATTATTTATTTTTAAAATTTTTTTTAATTTTAATTTTAATTTTTTATTTCAAGATCCAGAAAAAAAGCGTTTTTAAAGTTTCAAAATATTAAGAAAAAAGTTTAAACATATTTAACGAAAAAGTTAGAAAATTTTTAATAAACAAGTTTTAAAATGTTTAGCAAAAATTGGTTTGTAGAATACCCTACATATAATAAGGACGCAGCAAATACGTCCTACTATTTTCCTTTTTGCGAACCAACTCACAAATTAGTGACGCCTGCTTCAAGAATAGTATACGAAGTTCGTAAACGAATCAATTTTGATTACTCAGTAACCACAACATAATCAATCAGACACTATTAAAAGTTTTATAGAACCAATTTTGTTTTAACATTAAAATTGTTTTAATTTTCGAGAAAATGAGTATGATAAAAACAATTTCAATTTTAAATCAGGAAAAAGTATGCCAGTTGTTAGATTGAAATATCGGATATCGATAATGCGTAATCCACAACCAAACCTACAAACAAACTTGTGTCGTCAAATGTTTTAGCTCAGGGCTAGTTCTGAGCTAGACCAATTTTCTACAGCGTAAGTATGCCTGTCATCTATCGCTTAGAACGCCTAAGGGAACCACTCTACACATTATACATATTTCTACATACAAAATTTATTTAGTGTGGACTAGTCTAGAAGCAAAATATATTTTCAGAAGAATTTTTTATTGGGCGACTAACCACTCAAAATCCCAGAAGAGGATGAAAATATTTAGCTTCCTTAGCAATATGTCTATTACGCTTCATGTTATGGGAATATGGAGGCAAAATTATCAATCTATTATTAAACGTTCCTTTGAAACAAATTTTAAATTAATTGCGAACTAATTGTACATGTATTTCATCTAGCTTCTTAGAACACCCATCACTTAACTTAAAAAAATTCTCTTAAATGGCCTATTTTTAGCTTTCCTACATATTTTCCTTTTTACTTTTTTTTTCTTTTTGTTTGAAACGCTAACAGATTTTAGGCCCTATTTCCCACCTCACTGACAAAAACTGTCAAAAATTTAAATTTACTTAGAACGCTAGAGTGACACCAAAAATTACGCGCTTGACTTCAAGTAACCCCTTACTATATATTACTGACAACTCCTGGTATTTCTTGGGATATACGGAATCACAACTGACAATCGACAGCTGATAGTGCTATCTTATGCTAAACGATTGACGTTCTTAGAGCTCACTTGCTGGTGACATTTTGACACATTTTCAAATGAAGGTGGTCTGCATTGTCTGGAATTAGGTTGCATACAGAATCATTCATTTACGGTCTAATTATGTTAGCCACAAATAAACGCAAAATAATTTTACATAGCAGCGCTCATTTCAGGCAGCATTCAGGTCTTTAATTAAATTTCTAAGCTTTTTGCGTCTTTTATAGCTTTTTTAGTACACAACAAATAGGCGTATTACAGAGCTCACATTAAATAACAATTCAATATCACATGGTATATAATTTTATAAAATTATGTATTCTTCTTCTCATATTTGCTTTTTCTTTTTATTTTTATCACTCTACAAAATGCACCACAGTATTTGTTGAACTTGTTTTTGTAATTACGGTTAAGTACACTTTCAACATTTAAGTTGTACACACTCACGTCTTATGTGTCCGCCACGTTCGTGATGATGCCGATCACGCCCTTCCAGCTGACTGCCATGCCCATTTGTAGCATCGACCAAACAGTTTTCGTAACAAATTAGCAATGAAGTGGCCATCAAGAAATAAATCACAAAACGCGTCATTTGAACAATTTCCTTTTAATAACACAAAGGCAGTTATGCGTTTTTAATTGTTTTTTTTTGTTGCTTTATTTTCTCAATATTTTGCGTACGCAATCTTCTTTTTATATATTATTTTCCGACAAAAGCAGCTTTCTTTGCCAACTTTTTTTTTTATATCCCTATTAAGTGCTTAGTGGTTTACTTTTGTTGCTATATTCAATTAGTTGATTTCTCTTTTTTCATACATTTTTTTCTTCAGACGTCTACAATGCAAACAAAAAAGGCATTTCAATTCATCTACTTTGTGATTGTCTTTTGAATGTTTGTAACGTCATGGATAAATTTTCTTTTTTAGATATTACACATTTACCGCCTTTGCGACATTTATGCACAGCGAGCGACACCCCTATACTGAGCATGATTTTCATATAAACATCGTCGATCTCGTGCACTGATTAGGCGACTGAAATGATTTAGGCGACTGGTATGAGCTGCTAAAGCTGGTGTTTTTATGTGGGTAGCCGAAAAACGCAACGCATTTTGTTTGTGTTATAACATGTTGTACTCGTACTAGATGACGTGCAAATGGCGAAATATTTTTGTCGACTGTCATCATCATCACCATCATCCTCATCAATGTGAGATGTAATTTGTATAAAAGTCACACACAAGTGGTCTTAAATGAAGGGTGAACAACCACCCATGTGGAATATTATTAAGCTTAAATTACTGCAAAAAGGCATATTATTTTTAAAAATAACCACAAAGAAAACTAAAACCAAGTAAGGAAAGGGCTGTCTTCGACTGTGCCGAAGGCTTTATACCTTTCATGAATACGTATATCTTTTTTAAGTGTCCTACATGGCCAAACCACATTTATCGGAGCAATCGGTTATATGAAAGCTATATGTTATGTTACTCCGATCTGTATGATTTTCATTACACACATCACATTTGTAATAAGTACCAACCTTGCAAAATTTTACGTTCCTAGCTTCTTAACTGCAAAATTTATAGCCCAAAACCCATTTATCAAAACTATCGATTATATGGGAGCTATATGTTTTGTTTTTCCGTACTTGGTGATTTTCACCACACAGGTTACAAATATAATATGTACTAAACCTGCAAAATTTCGCTCTCCTAGCTTTTTGATTGCAAGAGTTCTAGGCCAAAGCCCATTTATCGGAATAATCGATTGTATGGGAGCTATGCGTTGTAGTGGCCCGATCTTACTGGTTCCGACCGGCTCAATACCAAATTTCATCTCTAAAATTGAGGGACTAGTTTGCGTTCAAACAGACAGACGGGCATGGCTAAATCAACTCAGCTCGTCGCCCTGATCATTTCGGTATACTTAAGGGTGGGTCTATCTCTTCTTCTTCTCATACTTACAAACATCGGACCAAAGTTATAATACCATTTCATGTTCATGAAAGGTATAAAAAAGTACAAAACGGATTAAATTTATTTTGTGTTATTTGTATAATTTAATTTGTTAGGTTATGTGATACTTATGTATGTATGTATGTGTCGATGTACACTGCGCTTCCAAAATAAGCATTACTTTATTATTTACTTGCAGGGTACACGGCGTTGCTCGGGATGTAAGTAGTTCATAAAATTCCGCTACCCTTACTTGAAAAGACAATTTACAGGCAATATAATATTTATTTTCCCACATTATATCCTGTTTATGTCCACGGCAACCAACTAAAGTAAAGACGTTTTTTAATAATCTAAGTTTGACATTTTGTCATCTCCTTTAAATTTAATTCTTTAGCTGTGCCTAAACATTCCCCAAGTCATCCCCAGTCATTTTTCAAAGAAATTTTCAATATACAGACACAATTTTTCTAGAGTTTTATTATATGTAGTATAGATAAACTGCAATATCGAAAAGTGAAAGGAAAATAAAAGCTGTGGCCATGCCCTTTCGTTCGACACTCATATTGAACGCATACATATATGTACATACATATCAAAGTTTTATTGGAACACCATTTTTACCGATAACTTATTGATCGATAAATATATCGAAGTATCGAAATATTAGAACGAAAGCGGCCGCTTTCGTTTGATACCCATATTGTAGGATCATTTTAAGGTTTTTGGCAAACACATTTTGACCGATAACTCAGTTATCGATAAATTTAGCGAAATACATATGTATATCGAAGTCCAAATGAGTCCTGGGGACCTCCCCTTTCGTTTGATACCCATGCCTATTGTAGGGAAATTTTTGGGCAATCACATTTTGACCTATAACTCAATTATCGATAAATTTATCGAAATATATTGGGGTCTAAGTGAAACCTGGGGGCTTCCTCTTTCGTTTGATACCAATATTGTAGTATAATTTTGAGCTTATGACCACCTTTTTTTCGCCGATAACTCTGTTATCGATTATTATATCGAAAAAATATCATCTCTGTAAACCCTTCCAGATCGCAGAGAATTTGTGTACAAAGTTTCATACCACTAGATGCATTAGTTTTCGCGTGAAAACGTACCAAATATTGCTACTTTTACATTTATACATACATATATTAGTACCAGAAGGACCCGGCAGACGTTATTCTGCCCAAATTTAGGGGAAAAATTGCACAATAAATAAAAAGTTTGGGCCCTGGTCCACTTCCCGGATTAATGAAAAATAGATAACGGGCGATCCTCAGACTTACTAAATACGCTCATAAAATTTCATGAGAATCGTTCAAGCCGTTTCGGAGGAGTATGGGACGAAAACTGTGACACGAGAATTTTATATATAAGATGATTCATATGATTGGGCTTAAAGCTGGAATTATTGGTGCTTTGTTGGTAACCTTGTAAAACAGCTGATTCGAACAACCTTATGACAAACAATGCAATCGATTATTGGTTCTATTATCTAGGATACGACAATAGCGATACGACAAATAAGCTTTAAGCTTGGGAACCCCAAGTGTGGCCTTTTCAGGATCGAATAAAGTGCTCAACAAAATGTAACCATCGGTCGTTGCCTGTAAAGCTCTCTCTGGTAATAAAGCAGTTTAAGAGACAATATAGATTACAGACAGAAAATTCGTAGCCGGAACCTAACTTGTTTACTTCTTTTACGGTAACGGAAAAAAGACAAATTATTCAGAATTTTTTGTTACGAGTATTGTATTAAAAATGAATTGGCTCCAAAACTGCTTACTCAAAAAAATTCTGAAAAATTTTAAATTAAAAAAAAATTCAAATTTTAAAATTTTTAAGAAAATTCGAATTTCGTATTTCTAAAATATTTTTAAAACATAATTTATAGCTTTTATAATAGATTTTGGTTCACAATATTATATATAGAGTGTGTTTATGAATATAATTTTGACGCTCAGTACAGTTTCTTTGATCAATCAACCTAAACCACTCTTACTTTCGCAACATATATTCATGGTGCACTCAACATTTTGATGCTAAATAAACACATTTTCAAAGCTCAAATGGTACTGTCAACGTAATGCTTTCGTTATTTCAATGTGAAATATGCCTTTTAATGAATGAAACTAGCACAGGTTGAATGAAACGGGATCAAGTGTAGAGAGCACATAAATTTTCGCAAAATGAACGTGTGATCTGATGATGATATATCCATGACAGCAAGACAACAACACAACAACATTTTGCGGTACAAACAATATGAATCACACCTGCACTAGGCGTATACTATATGTATTCGTATGTATGTATATACATTAGAGCGGAGTGTTTTTTTTTTTTTGTGGAAAAGAGAGAGTTTTGCGATTGTTCGTTTCAACGCCTATTGTTCCAAGATATGAACTCATATTTCTTTATATGTCTGTATGTTGGTATGGAAAGTTAATATATTCATCACAACTTTCACGCACCGTTTTTTTTTTTCAGAATCGCTTCAGTCACAATGTAGACTCTTTATCATAGCATAAAGCTTTGACTTGTGATAAGCTATATGTAGCAGCGCCTATGATTTTGGGTAGATAAATCACCCCTTTCATGTGAGTCTGTTTTATTTCAAATAAAAATTTTTATATCTATGTGATACACCACGTTTGTACAGTTGCGGTTATGGCAATTGAAATGACATTGAAAGTGGATTGTCGTCATCACATCTGTGTTAAAAACCATAAACAATTTGAGATATAATGAGTTTTCGAGAACACATGTGTACTACTTAACTTAGAACAAAGTCTTTTGCAGCCCAAGCTCTAGAAGTTGTGATTATTTGTTTGACTTCAAAATGGATTGCAGAGGTACATAGATTAAAAATGTTTTGGAACGCAGTTTTTTTCTTTTTTGGGTAGAATTGGTCTCCCCATAGGACATGCTGAAAGAAATGTGAACAGTTCGGCCCATACAAAGTGCTCAGAAAAGGTATAAGTCGCATATTCCTTCTCGATTAGTCCCACACCGATCATAGACTAAACGCATTTTTGCAGGCTAGCTTTAGTTATTGTTTCTGTATGGATCACTGAGAGCGCCTAGAGTTTTGCAAATAATTAAAACAAAATAATGTTTTTTGGTATTATGTTTTAATTTCTATTGTCTTGTTATATTTTGTGCCAAAGCTTTGAACAAAGCTTATTCAATTATCATTATATTTGAAATCTTAATTGTTCATAAAACAAAGGCTATGACGTTAAAGCACTGAACAAACTCAAAAGTTTCATTATAAATTACCCCAGCATTTTTGGTAAAAACACAGTCTTTTTAGAACGCTTCAAGTGTTAAAGCAAAAGTTAACCAAAACAAGTAAGGAAGTCTAAGTTCGGGTGAACCGAACATTTAATACCCCGCGTTAGTTTCCAGAAAAAGGGGGCGGGGTTTTCATCCGATTTCGCCCATTTTAAAAACCAATCTATTCCCAGCCTAAACAATAGCGAATTTGGTGGGCGCGGCCACGGCCCTTGCTTATAAAGCATTAACCGCTTACATGAGCCAAAAGTACTCAATCAATCTTTTCAATGGTGATACCATGTCCTATATATAACTTTGGAAAAGAAGGCGTGCCATGCCCATAACTTTTAACGTATTTTGTGAAATTTTTGATATACGGATATATGTGTCCATTAATCAATATTTACATAATTTTAAAACAGTGGGTGGTGGCACGCCCACGGATTTTATTATGTTGTTTGTCCCTATTTGAAGATCAGTTTTCATTGCAGATCTTTATGATACTTTCACAGTGGCTTGTTAATAGTGAAATGTTGATATTTTGTTTATTCACTTGTAGGCGGTGCCACGCCCATTTTCCAAAATATTACCAAAAAACCTTTAAACAACACTAATAACATCATCAAGTGAATGAGTGTACTAAATTTTAGCATTATATCTTTATCAGTTAAACAGATATTGCATATTCCGGTTTCCTAACTCTCGTTCACCGATTTTTCTTATTTTCTATGGTAGTACTCTACATAAACATAAGATGCCTGGTACCTAGTTTCGTAAAGCTATCTCACACCGTTCTGAAGTTATTAGCAGTCGAATTTGAAAATTGCGTGACTCATAAGTGGGCGGTGGCACGCCCACTTTCCAAAATTTTGCAAAAATAATGTAAGGAATATGAAAATTGATGTATGTACCAAATTATATTATTATAGCGGTATCAGTTAATTAGATATGGGCTTTTCAATATTTCCACCTCCTTTCAATATAACTTTTATGAAAAAGTAGGCGTGGTCGGTAAGCGATTTCGTTTATTTTCTATATCTGAATTTAACACAACAATAGTATGCCCTCTACAAAATTTCGTTGTACTAGCATAAACTGTGCTGAAGTTATTGAGAGTCAAAATTTGAAAATTTCTTCAAATATATGTGGGCGGTGCCACGCCCCTTTTAAAAAAATTTGATAAAATCGGCCTTAGAACATCTAAATCATTACATATTGCAAATTTTATCATTGTAGCTGCTTCTGATATTGAATTAACCCGTTTTATACGTTTTTCGAAATTTTCGATATCGAAAAAGGGGCGTGGTTATGGTCCGATTTTACCCATTTTCAATAGCAATCTATTCTGAACCCAAATAAGCACGCATGCCGAATTTGGTGAAGATATCTCATTATTTGCTCAAGTTATCGTGTTAACGGACAGACGGACGGACGGACGGACGGACGGACGGACATGGCTCAATCAAATTTTTTTTCGACCCTGATGATATTGATATATGGAAGTCTATATCTATCTCGATTCCTTTATACCTGTACAACCAACCGTTATCCCAACAAAGTTATAATACCCTTGTACTAGTACTAGTACGCTGGGTATAAAAATGAAATACTTCACCGTTTTCACCATTCTCATCGTTGGATTGATGGCCTACCAGGCAACTATTGTTTTGGCAGCTGAAACTGAAGAGATCGCTGCTGAAGAAGATTCAATATTGGTCAAGGAACTCGACGCTCCAGCTGGTGATGCTGTTCTTAGCCTGGATTCGGCTGATGCATTAGCTATCTTACTTGGCAGGGGTTTGAAGACAAGACTTGAGAATGCGTACATGCGCAAAATGCATCAAAGGTACGGGAACAGATATTACCCTAAATATAATTAAAAAATTTCTGTTATTTGTTATTTGTGAATAAATATGACGCTTTCAATACAAGAGAAGAGAGCACAATTCTTTGAATATCATAGAGAAAGTATGAAGTATACATACATATGTATGTACATATATTCCCAAAGGCATTCTACTCCGGTATTTGTGGTCTGGTGAAGGTTACGAGCTCAGCTCAAAATGTTTGGTTCACGTTTTTTTAAAAAAAAGCCAACACTCGGAATGTATACAATTCCGCCTTGAGAAAGCATCTCTGCAGAAACTCATTGCACTTGCAGTACTTGACGCACGCTAGGTGGCGCACTATTCGAGCTACCACCGTATCATGGAGGCTGCCACGGTTAATGAGTACATCTTAAAAATTATAATAAATAAAAAATTATCAAAAAAATAAAAAATTGAAAATACATCAAAAAAAAAATTCAAAAACAATAAAAAATGTATTAAAAGAAAAAAATAAAAAACATTATAAAAAATGTCAAAAACAATAGCAAAATTATCAAAAATAAAATTATAAAAAAAAAAAACAAAAAATTATCAAAAAAAAATTCCAAAAACAATCAAAAAAAAATAAAAAAACAAACAAATTTATAAAAAAAATTTCAAAAAAAAAAAAAAAATTATCAAAAAAAAAATTCAAAAACAACAAAAGAATTATAATTATAATAAAAATTATAAGAAAAAAAAAAAATATATCACAAAAACAAAAGAATTATAATAATAAAAAAAATTATAAAAACAAACAAAAAATTATCAAAAAAAAAAGTTGAAAACAGTAAAAAACAAGCCAAAAGAAACAAAAAAAATTATTTCAAAAACAATAAACAATTAAAAAAGAAATAAAAAAAAAAATATCAAAAAAAACTTTAAAAAACAATAACAAAAAAAAAATAAGCAAAAAAAAAAAAAACAAAAAATTATTAAGAAAAGAAAATTTCAATAAAAATTTAAGAAAAAAATTTTCTAAAACATTAAAAAAATAAACAAAAAAAAAAAAATAAAACAAATTCAAGAATAATTAAGTGTGCTCACTGTTGGTTCATATCCCAGTGTCCGAAAAGGGATCTGATGATGAGCCTGGAAACTCTGAAACATGTAATCCTATCCATCGCTGTTGATTTACCTTCGTAATTTTTCTCCAATTATCAATTTTTCCCGAAAACTGACAGTAAAAATTCAACTATAAATTATTGTTCGCTGGTCTCGAGCTTGCAAAAACTTACAAATTTGAAAAAAAAAATAATAAAAATAAAAAAAAAATCAATAAAAAAAATGTTTTGATTAGTTTTGATTTTTTGAATATATTTTTTTTTCTTTTTATTTATTTTTTCCCCCCCAATTGATTACTCAATTGTAATTGCAATTTAACAGGTCTAACGAAAATCTCTTCAACAATTTTATGTGAAAGTATATAACTGGGCTGAAGCATATAGAAATCGCTTTAACTAACCCGGCTCCGCTTAATTTAAGTTTGCTAAAAAACATGTATGTATGTGTGTACATGTGTGCGTGTAACTATTGTTTTACAAAATGCACAACCATTTGAAACTCTTTGCTCACTAAATATTACAACATTTTTCCATACCCACCAGCAAAATATAGCCAGCAGCGCAAAACAAAAGTTCTTTGGTATTTCAGATTTAACATTGTTTGACAACTTTGAAAAGTGTAATGCCAATATTGTTGTGATTTTCCTGCCAATTGAATATTAAAATTTTGCAGCCATACATGCTGACATACATAATATTTTTACATAACCTGTAGGCAAAACCACCAACAAAAAAAAAATTTTAGGAACAGCAAATTTAAATAGTGGGGTTTTCAACAAGGCGTTGAGTTAGAAGATGTCAAAAAATCATAGCTCAATTTTACTAGAGTCTTATTGTAGTATGTATATACATATGTATGTGGATAGATTCAAAAAAATGTACGTCGATTTGGTCCCACTAATTTGAGTTGAGTTTAGAAAATTCTAGTTGTAGTCTAGTATATTTTCTGACTTGTTGGATTTTTCTTTGCAGGGTAGACACATACACACATACTTTCACCCACACGTAAGTATGTATGTAGATATGTAGTTTACAACAATTTATGTACATTGAAAGAACGAAAACTAACATAAAACTGAAAAATTTCACTAAAAGTTTAGAATTCGCTTGAATAAAGTTATTTAAAGCTAGCATAAGTGTTGGGTATTCATGTAACAGTGTAATCGAAATTAATTCTAGGTATCAATACAAGTTTTGGTTATTTCTAATGGCGTTTGAATTCAACAAATCCCCTCAAACATTTTTAAAGAAATAGTAAAATAAACTGGTAAGAGCTACGAGAGCAGCAAAAATACTTCCAAATGATTTTGTCTACAGTTTTTCTGATATATGTATAATCTTGTTTTTGTGATTTGATTTGAGTTTGAGTTTAATACTGAAACTGATAATATCATAGTCAAATTAAAATAGAGTTTTATCTTACTTAAACATGATTCTAAAATAAACAACATTTCACCTCTGTCATAGAGAACTTAAAACACATTCTAATGTCTAAAACTAAGTTTTAATTTTAAAATTAAGAAAACGTCATTTTGATATTTTAAAATCACGGTTTGTGTCCAAGGTTGTATTTGTGTTAACGCTTACACCAAACTCGAGTTTGACTGTTTTCCGCTTATTGCCACAGCTATGGTGGTGTATAAAATAATCGACACAGGGTGAATTTGCAAAACATAAAAAATTTCTTCACATTTTTTTTTGTTCTTCCAAAAGGGCACTCTGTTATATTTTATTTTACTAAAATCTTTATATAATATAAAAATGGTATGAAAACTAGCCACTTCATTAAATAGAAAATAGTTAAATTATCCTTGAACACAATGAATTGTACAGCATTCTCAGTGCAAAAGGTCTAACAAAATGAAACTTTGTAGACATACGAAAATTCGTAACGCCCACTTTAGTTGCATGGCAAATACCGCTGGTTAGGGAATGAAACCACAGAACCCAAAGCGAACAAGTTAAATAGTAAATAGTAATAAAGAAGAGGTTGTTGATTTTCTTAGTTTGAAGTCAAGTTTACTTATATATGTAGGTATGTACATAGTTTACGTGTTGCCAAAATAAATAAATAAGTCAAGCTAATGCGAAATGTTACACAAAACACCTGACAACACAGAAACTTGTAGTAGATTAAGTAAGAAAAAATGACAAAGTTAAGGAGAAAGATGGAGCTAACTTTTTAATATGTAACTTTATTTAACACACACAATTCTAATAGGGAAATTTAAAAAGAAGAGGCTGGAACATAAGAGACATGAAAAAAAAATGTAGCGGTCTCTCATCGAGGTAAAGCTTTGCATTGATTAAATTTGTTGTCTGCTATCGGACTAATAAAGTACCATTTAAGGTTTCGAGTAACACAATTCGCCTAGATTTTTTTATAACCTCGCTGTGTTGCCTCTGCTAAAGTAAGAAAATCTTCTTCCCTTTTCAGGCCTGAAACTATGTTTCCTGGGCGTTAGAACTTCTGCTTGTTCTATGGTGGCTGCAATATGGGACTATAGTAGACTTTCAAATTTTTCTTTTGTCTCGAGCATGCATAATAGACAGTACGAAGACCATGACTTACCCATAATAGCGGCTGCTTCTTCCATATTTCTTGAGAAAATCGATTCCAGCGACATGTATTATATGGCCAATACCGCGAACTGTTACGTTACAATCGGACTAACTTTTCAATACAAACTACTACAAAAATAGATGGATTTGGGCATTTTCAATATTTTTGGCATATGCATCTTAAAGTAAATTTCCCGAGTAACATTTTCAATGGATATGAAAATTTTTGTAGGTCCTCTTGTTTAAGAGTTATGGACCACTTTGTGCGGACTGTTACGTTACAGTTTTTGGAAGTAGGTTTGAAGGCTGCTTCACATTATAGAAAAAGTCTGCTTATTTTCAACATGTAGTATATAGTTTTGAAGCTTTAACTAGTATGTAATAAATGAAAAAAAAAAAATACACTGAAAAAAAAAATTTCTGCTTGTTATGCACAAAACTGCTCGGACTGTTACGTTACAAAAAAAGACTGTTACGTGACACGTGCGATTTGCCCTTAGATAAGAAGTGTATTGGAGCATTTAATAAAGCTTTGACTGTTATATTTCTTTGCAGATAGCCTAAATTAAGTTGTTTAGGGTTAGACATCCAAAAATTTCCGAAGAATAAGCAAAGACTTCGAAGGAACCAAAAACTCATTTATTAATCTCTTGGTATTCATAGACACAAATGGCAATATATAAAATTATTAAATTGAAAAATCCTATCCTTGTTTTGAAATTTTGGTTCTTTTGAGCCTTGCTCAGCTTTTGCTAAACATAAAACAATTTTTGGCTTAGTCGAAATAAAAAGACTGTTACGTTACAAACAACTTTTGGCTCTGCACAAAGGCATAACTATAAACTCCACTAATATTATAGTTTATATGAAAAATAGACTGGAAATGCTCGAAGAAAATTATATTTCCCGATTTTTTCACGGGCTAGATTTTGCACAAAAAAACTATTTTGAGTTTGGGACTGTTACGTTACATAAAAAATGCGGTCATATTCGTTATACTCTAAAACTCTCGTTACATTTTTCTCCCCTAAATATTTAATGGATTTAACTACAACTAACCTAAATCTATCTGGGAAAAGTAAATACAACATTAAAGATAATATTCCTTAGAAGCAACTTACTTTTTCGTTTCGTAATGTAATTTATTCCATTTTTTTTTTTCAAGAGCACCAGAGAAACTATTGCAAACTTTGAAGAAAAATAAGAAATTATGTGATGACACATGGTGCATAGCATACTTTGGCATCTATGTAAGCCCAAAACAATGCAAAGCACGAGGAATATGAAGAAAAAATAAAATTTCTCTGCTTTCGTTTCTGGCGATTTTGGCCATATATGTATATCCCGCATAAATTTTGTTAGCATTCCTTTAACGACTTGTGCTGAATTGCTGTTCTACCCTAAGGCTTTTCACTTTTCCAATCTTCGTAAATTCTGTTGGGCCTTCAAACATATTGAACCGATCTTCACGATCGTTACTGATTTTGGGATTTTTTTCTGCTTGTTTTTAATTATGACAAGCTTGGTTTGAAACACCTAGTCCCTGTATATAAATAGATACAGCCTGTTGCACCTTGATTCATGAGTCTCCAGCAAACATGAACTTATAATATACACTCATAAGCAATAACAGCTTAAGTGGACTTAAGAAAAAGTGGGGTTTTTTGACCTACTATTCCGAGAGTATTTATGATGATGGGATAAACATTCCAAAAGATAACATCAGAGCAGAGACGTTAATTTAACTCTATCCGCGTCTAGGAACTCTATCCATCGTATGTGGTTTTAATATATCTACTTAAGATTTTATTGCTTATGATCACATATATGTATATCCCCCTTCAAAACGGTCTCCATCTATATAAATGCTTTCTTGAAATCTTTATCATTGATTGAGAGTTATCCGGTAGCCCTGTTTAGTTATAAGCATGAGTATCATCGGATCGAACATTGCAGCATTCATGCCATCAAAAGCACATAAGTTCAAGAGTTAATTAAAAATTATACTTAATCTGAAGAGCGATAGGTACACAAGTGCCTACACAGCAAAGTAAATGATGGTAATGGTTATTGAGCTATGAGTGAGTATTGGGTGCCCAACTAAGAAGCAAATTTTTTATTTTCAAATTGGGTATCTATGAAGTGCCATCATATCGAAAATGCCGGATTTTTATCACGAAACAGGTAACATTGAAACTAACTCAGAAATATTTCTTTGCTATAGCCAGCTTAGAAAGCTCTCTCCTTATTTGTGTTACACCTTAGTTTAGTACTCAAAGTAAGCGCCATATCTTAGTCTCAGTCTTGTACTTTGTTTAACGACCGTCAATTTTAAATACGTCACGAAATTAGGACGCAAGCTTTTTATGCTCTACTGGAAATAATTTTTATTTTTAATGGCCCTTTACAATACTCATAAAACTCAGCTTAGCACATAGGCAAATATTGAGAATATCAAATACTTACGAATCGGTGGGGTATTCACAATTGCTAATAGGGTAGTGGGCGTAAATGTGTGGGAACTAATAAAAGTTCAACAATAACAACAGAAAAATATATTATTTCTACAGTTTAGAGAAATACGTTTCCTAAGAGACAGAAAGCATATTGGCTGAAGTTTTGACATTAAAATTATTTTAGATTTTAAAAACATTTCCTAAAAATTTTTATATTTTATAAGTATGCCAATTACAGAGATTAATCGACTTAAGCTTGCGTTTCGACTCACTTAGAGATTCGTCGCACGATTTTTAGCAGGGAGCTATCAGATATTAAAGTTATAGAACGATACAAAAAAAAAAATTAAGTTGGTTGTGGGTATGAAGGATTTTTTTATGTTTTGCAAGGTCACCCTGTTGCAACTATTTTATACACAAACCATTGCAAAGCTGTGCAATTAAGCTAAAAAAAACTAAACTCAAGTTTGGAGTCACAATTGGACATTGCACAACCATAGACACAAACCGCGATTATAAAATGTTAAAATGAGGACTTCATGAATTTAAAATTAAAACTGTGTATAAGACATAAAATATTCTTTAAGCTTACTAAAATAGACACCACATTAGCCAATCCATCTTTGAGATTACGTAATTCAATTCCTTTATTTTATTATTTAATTAAGCTCTGGTTAAGCTTGAAGGACAACCGAACTTTTGTCACTATCACCCTGAGTGACCTTATCCAACTGCACCACATTCTAATATTAGTTTATTATATTAATCTTATGCATACACTCTCATCCTACTTCTCCACTTAACAGATTTTAGCACGGAAGCGCATATTATTTCCTAGCACTTTGCAGCACAGCCAAGTGGAAAACCAGGAGATCCAAAGTATAACTAAAGGAGCAAAGAATAAAATACTTTGAAAATTGAAATGCACTACAAAATAAAGTGGATATGCGTAAGACGGCTAATATAATCACCAACAACAGTTCCAGTACAATGAGCGTATAAGTTAAGCTAAGCTTCGATACTCGTAGAAATACCCTGTTTCCGTTTTTTTTGTTTTTTGTTTCTGAACTCGTTAAATGCATTAAATAGCTACCAATAAGTGAAATGTACGACACTTGAGGGTGCAGAAAGTGCAAACAAAGAGCGTAAAATAGCTGAAAGAGCAAACTAAATATTGTCACGGCTTGCCAAAAACGATCAGCACTAAGGACTTTATTTAAATTTTTCGGACAAATTTTGCCACATTAAAAAGCTTTTAAGTTGCTGCTTGTTTGCTTTGTCTAATAATTTGTATTGTTATGTGAGCTTTTATAAAATAAAATATTATTAGTGGCGCTTCTGATGAGTTGGTTATTTTGCAGCAACTACTTAAGCCATTATTCCTCCAAAAAAAAAAGCTAGAAATTTGAGCACGTGTGCCAAATTTATCTCTTCTGCGACTTGGCATTCCTCTTTCTATCAGAGAATGTGTCTTGTCAGCTTTCAAGCCATTTAAGTTGCTTGTTTGCAATCGTGACATTCATGCAGCATGCACTCAATCATATTTCTTAAACTTTATTAGCTTTAGAAAACTTTTGCAAACATCACGTAGAAATGCATTTAGTTTAAATATAAATGAATTAAGTTTTTAAGTTCCAAGTTTGACTGTTTACAGCACACGTCCTGCCGGTAGAATGAAACTTGAGTATCAAGTGCGAAGTGTAAATCCATAAAATTGATAGTAATAAAAGTTGTTAAAGAAATTACAATTTACTTTCAGGGAGCTATAAATTTAATTGATTGGCTGGAAGGCGAGCCCTTTTGACAATTTACGTAATACGTTTCGGAAGTGCATAGAGTAAGTGAAATAGATATGTATAGCATACTTATAAATATCTAAGAGTTCGTTACTAAAAATTAATTGAGACCTACATGAAATAAAATGAAATGAAATAAAAAAAAATAAAAACAAATTAAAATAAAATAAAATAAAATAAACTAAAATAAAATAAAATAAAATAAAATAAAATAAAATAAAATAAAATAAAATAAAATAAAATAAAATAAAATAAAATAAAATAAAATAAAATAAAATAAAATAAAATAAAATAAAATAAAATAAAATAAAATAAAATAAAATGAAATAAAATAAAATAAAATAAAATAAAATAAAAACAAACTAAATATAATAAAATGAAATAAAATAAAATAAAATAAAATAAAATAAAATAAAATAAATTAAAATAAAATAAAATAAATTAAAATAAAATAAAATAAAATAAAATAAAATAAAATAAAATAAAATAAAATAAAATAAAATAAAATAAAATAAAATAAAATAAAAAAAAATAAAAACAAATTAAAATAAAATAAAATAAAATAAAATAAAATAAAATAAATTAAAATAAAATAAAATAAAATAAAATAAAATAAAATAAAATAAAATAAAATAAAATAAAATAAAATAAAATAAAATAAATTAAAATAAAATAAAATAAAATAAAATAAAATAAAATAAAATAAAATAAAATAAAATAAAATAAAATAAAATAAAATAAAATAAAATAAAATAAAATAAAATAAAATAAAATAAAATAAAATAAAATAAAATAAAATAAAATAAAATAAAATAAAATAAAATAAATTAAAATAAAATAAAATAAAATAAAATGAAATGAAATAAAATAAAATAAAATAAAATAAAATAAAAACAAACTAAATATAATGAAATGAAATAAAATAAAATAAAATAAAATAAAATAAAATAAAATAAAATAAAATAAAATAAAATAAAATAAAATAAAATAAAATAAAATAAAATAAACTAAAATAAAATAAAATAAAATAAGATGAAATAAAATAAAATGAAATAAAATAAAGTAAAATAAAATAAAATAAAATAAAATGAAATAAAATGAAATAAAATAAAATAAAATAAAATAAAATAAAATAAAATAAAGTATAATAAAATGAAATGAAATAAAATAAAATAAAATAAAATAAAATAAAATAAAATAAAATAAAATAAAGTAAAATAAAATAAAATAAAATAAAATAAAATAAAATAAAATAAAACAAAATAAAATAATATAAAATAAAATAAAATAAAAAAAATAATATAAAATAAAATAAAATAAAATGAAATGAAATGAAACGAAATGAAATGAAATAAAACAAAATGAAATGAAATAAAAGAAGTAAAAAATATATGTATGCTATATATATTTCGCTTTTATTTTACATACGTTCCAACTATATAAAAAAAAACCAAGTTGTTTAGAAATGTAGGAAGACATTTTAGAGATATAGCGGATATATTACAAAAAAAAACAAAATTCGCAATCAGCTTATGAAATATTCCGTAGATATAGTTTATGTTGTGTAAGGCCATAGTGTGGTTTCTTACAACGAAAATGAGGAAGCCAATGACGCGCAGTGCTCGCCACAAATAAATACATATAGGGTGTCAGAGGTGCCCCGCACCCCCCCTTTTCTAAAGAACAAATACTTATATTACAACAATTTGAGCAACACGGTCGTCAGAACTTTATCCAAATAATAGAAAAAAATATTAAAAATAATATTAAAAAAACTACTCGCCCTCTCTAAAGCTTAGATAGTTACCGTTATTGGTATTAAAATCGAACCACACCACCACATGCACGTCTTTCGTACACAAATTGACAACAAACATTTGCGCGTCCTTGAGGCTTATGTTAAACATTCAACATATCACATTAGGGTGTGGTTTTATTACCACTTTGGGTTACAAAATTAAGATTCATTCACATAAACAGAAGATGATAAACGCATTTGAAACTGAGTTAAATGGACATACATTCAACATGACCTCATGAAAAGCCAATTTTATTAAACTGTACCACAAAAAGAATTTTATTTAAACCAAAAAAAAATTCAAATAAAACAGCTTCAAATTTGAGTTGAAGGTAAGAAATAAAAAATGTTTTGAGCGCTTTCTTGTGTACAGCATTTATCATTCTCACATTGTATACAAAGAAACAAGGCGCACCCTAATGTGTTTAGTATATTTGCATAGCCTCAGTTGACCGATGTTGATTCAGTTGTTTTCTCGTACGCACCTCAATCATTCCCACACCAATTTCCAAATAAAACAAACATAAACATGTTTCTAAGACAAATATTGACATTTCGCACAGGTCACAAACACACAAAATTTTCCATTCAATGATTAATTTGCTGATGATTTTGGGTCAGACGAAGAGAAGGCAATAAAGTTGAAGTGAACCGAAACGAAAGTAAACGATGTTTAATATTTGTTAAATAGATTGACCGACCATAAACATAGTCGTTGCTTAGCACGCCTACTTAACCTAAAAAGAGATTTGAAATTTCGTTGAATCAGTGTCGAATATTTTAGCTAAAAATGAATAGTAACAGCGTCCTCTTATGAAAAAAAAAATATAAATTAATATAAATTGTTGGTATGAAGAAATTGTTTATTGGTGATTTCGTTTCAAAACAAAAAATACACACTTGCTCGGTGACCATGTTTACACTCTTGCACTCAACACTGTACAAATGTACCCGCCTTGTATGAACTTGATTTGCACGCTCCAACTTAAAAAAAATAAATACTTAACTAGGTTTCGCTTATCACCCATTGGAAAACACAAATTATTTCACCAAATTCATCTGTCAAATAAAATTTTCGTCAGCTGATTTTCAGTGTATTAAGGTACCCTCTCAAAGCTATGAGGGTAAAAAGTGTGAGTTTTCTACACTCTTGAAATGCCCATTTTAATGAAACGAACACATATTCTGTTTGACGTTTTACCTTCATTTTGCAAACGAACTCTCAAAATTGAAGAGTGTAACAAAAATGCGTATTTTTTAGATGAAACGAAATCACCATATATTTTCCAAGGTCACACTGTGTCAACTATGTTATTCACAATCGAAATCAAAGCTGTGGCAATAAGCAAGTTGGAGTAACATCCTCATCGTCATCTCTGCCGGTGTCTATTCTATTCGTCTCCCTCTCCTTCTCCATATTCTTCACGTGGTTTGTAATTTAGATGAAACGAAATAATTTATACTTTGGCCTGAACATGGTTTAAGTCTTTTTTATATTTTAATGCGTACCGCAAAGTTGAGTTTTTTCCATGATACAATAAACAGGTAGACGCAGGAATAAAAAGCAACCCTGCTATGTATTTTGCTGGTCGGTAAATTGTCAACAATTTCTTGTGTCAAAGTGATGGAAATAATGGCTGGTTATTGCTGCAAAGTTTGTTGCGCTGATACCATGAATAAATCGCATTGCCGGTATCAGGCCAATGTGTTAACGCAATTGCCCATAGTAGTATTTTGGCACTGCTCGATTGTATTTTTGCTCAGAACAAAGGCTGGCATCAATTTGGTGGTAGCGCAGTTTAGAAAGCACCACCAATCTTAAGATAAGGAATCCGAACTCTAAACCTAACCTAAATATTATAATAAAACCCATTTTTGCTCCTGTTTAGGAAACACCGAGTTCAAAGCCAAACTTTTGCATAGTTTAATACAAAAATAAATTATTCAAATATTATTGATAAATTTTCAATGGTTTTACAAATGGTACAGCGATATCAACGCAATAACACTAAGGCACCCAACGTTACTCAGCTTTCATATAAGAAGTTGACATTTTGTTATTGTTTACATGTGCACAAAAATGTAAGAAATGAAAATTAATGCTTTTACAGCAAATTTATATTATTTTGCGAGTTCCGCGGTTAGTTTTAGAAGTGTGGCGGTGATATATTAATTATAAAGATGTGATAGGTTGAGTGCTTCCCCCAAAATCGGAAATCTTTTTAGTTAGAACCTGAAGCCTCTTAGAGGAAGGCTTTTTCCAAGTCCCACTTCCTTTTGAGCACTGCAAAATAGCTTTTTCCTATCGTTTCACTTGTGAACATCTTTTTCCCATTGAACAAACACTTTTTTGAATTGTATTTTAGTGTAATAAACCGAAAAATTATAAATTAGAAAATTACTGCACAATGTAAACAAACAAAAATATAAACAGACATTGACAATCGGAAGACCACTTCGAATGAAAAAAAATAAAAAATGCAACTCTGATGCGGTTACCTGTTAATTGTACCATGGTTTTTTCTAAAAAATATGATTAACATTCCTTTTATTAATTTCACAGCCAATTTGAACTGAAATGCTGATTATATTTGTTAAGCAATGGTGAACTCTAAATATTCATTACATCCATTAAATGGAGCTTAGACGCATTGCGTATTTTCCGCTTTTGCAAAATATTGTGCGCCTGACATTTTAAATTTTGTGCGAATATTAAAATGGAATATGTTTGTTGTTATAATATTTGCATGTCTCGTTGTTCATATGCTAAAGATTCTCAAGAGTTCAATCAAGCACACCTTCTCGACTTGTGTCTTTCAGCCAGGCGGAACATTTTTAAATTGCTGTACAAAATTCCCTAAAGACTTTATTTGATTAATGAAAAGCTTCCGACATATTTTAGTTGTTCACATTTCCTATTTCAAAAGACATGTGATCTCTGAGGTCGCCAGCGGGCTAAAACATTGTAGTAACAATTTGTAGTCAAATTTAGCTCTTCGCTTTGTAGTATGGAAACATTTTTTCCGCTTGCCTTAGTTTGCATTTTTTGACTAACAAATATTGCCATTTAAAATTAAAAAAAAAAAAAAACATAAAAAAAATCTTTGTTATTTCGAGATTTTCATCTCTTCTAAGTGCCTACAAAAAAAAAACCGAAAGCTCTTTAATGCGACTACGTTTCGCATTTATGTAAATGTCAAATCACATAGAAAGTGAAAACAAAAACAATTGACTTTAATTGATTGAGTTGGTGGTTATTTTTCTTTTTTGCGTGTCTCAAGAAAAGCGCCCTTACAAACCTATACTCGTAGATTGTTTAACTTTTTATGTTCTGCACTTTAACGTAGTAAACAAATACGAAGCCGAAGTAAAGAAAGCTTTTCATTCATAGAAGCTCGCTTTTATGTTTACACTTTTTCTGTGAATATTCGTGTTATCTATAAATTTCGGAAATATACAAATGGAAACTTCCGGGGTAAATATATATGTATGTACATACTTAGTAAGCTCATAAACAATCTTTTATAACTTCAAGTCTATGCAGCAACTTTTTGCTTAACAAAAACAACATTATCTCAAAATTATAGTGTTGACTAAATTGTATCTGCAACATTGTATCTGTAACTTTGGTTTTATCGCCTGCTTTGCGTGCCTGAATAGTGTCTCCGCTTATCGGTGGTGCAAAGCTTTAGTGAGCTTTCAACATTTAAGCCAGAACTCTAGAGCAGGCGCTCAGTGCTTGTTGATTGCCTTTGAGTATTTCCCCACACTTGTCTGGTATAGGTGTGTTCGGCTACACAACTTGGAGAGAAACTAAAAAAATTTAAAGCAAAACAGCTGTCGCTTATTTCATTGGTTAAAAGCTCAAAGTTTGAATTTTTTGCATTGACCCCCGAAGAGGTCATATGTGAACAAAAGTTTTCATAGTGAAATAATTGATAAGGTTGCATTATTTCTCTCATATTAGCCCCCTTTTCTTTAATTTTAGTTCCTCAGTTTACTTCTTCTGTCGCGGTGTTTTGATAAACGATTTTCAAATCCACTGAAATATGCAAGCTTGGATGATATTTTGTTATAAGCCCATACCTTTTTTTTGTGTACCCATAAATAATTTTACTTTTTTATACATTCTTTGATTTTTGAAAAAAAAAAAAAATATTATGAATATATTTTTTCTTAGAATTATATAAGAATATTTGATTTTCTTTTTAAGATATATTAAATTGTGAAAATTTCTTAAAACTGCATTCTTAGTACCTACAAAAAAAAGCATAAAAAAACTATTTTTTTTGAAATAAATTACTTGGACCTCAGTTATTAAAAATATCACATAAGAAACTATTTTTCGAGTGGAAGAGGACAAACAAGCTCAAGGCGAAGAAGAATTATTTTTTTTTTTGTTTTTTTTTTTAATGAAAATATACCATAAATAGTCACATTTTTATTACAATTTAAACAATTATTAAATATTTTCAGTTAAATAGAAAAGTAAAATTTCAGAGACAACCGCCATAGCTTTTTTTATAGATCTATTCCGGAAGCTATTTGACTTCTACAATTTAGTACGCTCTGGCTACCAATAAGTTACGTTGTTATTTTTGCTATAGGAACGATCAAGATCAGCTGTTTTTCACAAATTTTTTGTATTCAGAAATAAAAAACATTTAAACAGAAAAAAATTGTAAAAGAAATGAAATCCGGCTAAAGGGGTACCCTGGAGGACCTGAAACTAAACAATTTCATTTCTTAATTAGCACTGATGTCACTGTGACCAAAAAAAAGCTATGTTCTACAACTTTCTCCGCCTTTTTGAGATAAGCAAAACTAAAATGTATTACTAAATAAATACTTACCTTATTTCAAGTATTTCAAGGCCACAAAATCCACTCCGTGACATATTTTTTTATCGTACAAATATGTACCTATATGAAGAAATGGTTTTTCTAATACTTGGACCAATATTACCTGCTCAAAAGAATTTCCAAATGATGATTTAAAAAAAAAATATTGACTAACTGAGATATTGATAAAAGAATTTCGAAGTCAAACTATGCCAGAAGTGAGTCCGAGATTGGAGACTTCAATTAGCTCACTGTACCTACCTTTCCAGTTTTATAAAAACCTCTTACAAAAGTTATTTTTACTGACTCAAAAAAAAATTCGTGACTCCATATAGAAATTTTAAACTGAAAATAGCTTAAAACTTAGCTTCCATGTCAAAATGAAAAAACAACTAAAAAATAAAAAAATAAAATTCTAAAGCGCTTTCTTGCGAACTGGAATCAGCTCTTTACTCAAAAAAGTACGGCATTCGACCTAAAATAGCAGTAAAATTTGTACTACATGGCATTAATTGCGAAAGTTTTAATTTTCGTTTGACACAGCAAATTTAAAAATATTTTTACAAAGTAGAAAAATGCTTCACCTCACTTTTCTTTGAGTAAATCACCCTTTTTTTAATTTTGTACCAACATTTTCGTCGCCACTGTAAGCAAATGCAACTCTATCAACAGCTAAGGTAAATGAAAGAGACAACACGGTTTTGCTTACCATAATCTTTTATTTATTTTTCAAGCAAATTTTGTTACACACACACACACACATACACATTTACAAAATGCAAATTAATGGCACTAAATTAATTATATTTAAATAAATTTACTTAGAAAACCATTTATTTATGAATTAATACACACTGCACAGCTAAAAACATACATACAAAGATATACATACATAAATGAATGAAGTAAGCTACAATTACATACTTCTTAAATACATTTCGATTAGCCCCTAAACGACACTTGACTCGTTCTCTCTCTCTTCTTAGCGCGCTCTCTCTCTCTCTCTCTATCTCTCTTTCTCTCAATTCTCGCGCTATTTAATTTACATATAGCTAAATTTTTGTTTATCACTTTTTACAAGTTAATTAAATTTAAATACATCCATATTTATTTTGTATATATATTTTGTTTTTGTTCATTTCTGCTATCTGTCAAGTGGTACGAGTATATGTATGAATTCAATTATAATTATTTTCCTCCTCGCCAAATGTCCATTGCGATTCATCTTCATAATCTTCACCAGCCGCATCTTCCTCATCCTCTGGACATGCCGCACAATGGCTTTCATTTAAACCAAAACTCACACAATTCGCACCAACGCACTCACAGCAACCATCGTGAAACCAACGATAACTATTTGCGCCCATATTTTCACAATCTTGTGCACATTTATGATAGGTCGTGCATTCATTCAGGTAGAGTACGGTACAATTGACATGCGCAGCCGCCGCTGACGTTGACGTTGTTGTACCTGACGCGGCTGCTATTGCTGATTTTTGTTGTGATGCTTGTCGATCGATAGCATCACCGACACCGACACCAACCCCACCACCACCACCACCACTACCAACACCATCACTACCCGCACCAGCCGCCAGATTAACACCAAAACCGGCGCCATAATGACGCCGTAAACTTGTACGCATTTGAAATCGCATTACCGTCCAATTGTCATCATCTTCGGTGAGTGTTTCAAATAATTCAGGTAAACCTTCGAAGACGCCAAATTGTGAACGTGGTGCGGCGGCATTCAATGGGCTCTTCACCTTTGGGCACATTTTCAAACAACTGCAACATTCCGCATATAAATCACCTAAACAATGCAAACATTCTTGCAAACATGTTGCATTATTCAATTTACATTGGCAACTTTGTGTGAGTAGACATTTCGAAACGATGGAACCGCAAACATATTCATTACAACCTTCAGGGCTGGCATCACTAGCAGCTGCACCCTGACAACTAAATGCTAGTAAAATTAATAAAAGTTTTGTTGCTGCGCATAACCATTGTGATTCGCACATGTTGTTGTTGCTATTGTTATTGTTGTTATTATTATTGTTACTATTGTTTTATATGATAACAAAATTCACACAAATTCACAAGCAAACGAGTAAAACAGCAATCCAACAATGGTTCAAAAAACGAGTTTTTACGCGTTGAAAAACCGCGCGTCCACGTTTTAGTCAGTATAAGGATCAGCAACAAACTGAACTCTTAATTCATTGTAGTAGCAGTCAACTACTTCGAGCTCAAACGCTCATTAATGGTTAGTGTTGTGTATGTGATAACGGGATTTGTATCATTTCGGGACTGATTTCACACACGCAACTAGCGTTAAAAGTGAAAGCTTTGAAGCATCTGAAATTGAGTGTGGAATAGGTCGGAAAAAATTAATTTCTTTTACATACTTTCAATTCAAGCATTTCCCAGTACCTTTTGAGGTTACTTGCACTGCATTGCCGACGGCTTCGAAATTTCTGTTTGCGCGCAGAATCATCCAGTGAGTGAAAGGTTGAAATGCGTATACTTAAGAGTCATTTTCTAGAATGACGGCTTGATTATGGGCGTGGCCAATGTGATCATGTCACCTTACATCATTGAGGTCGATAATGTAGTTTTTATCACAATTACATCAGCGCAGAAATCTGCACGCAGCTGAAAGAATGCAAGCAAACTAGCCCTAACAGTGACTTACTTGCACATAGTTTTATATAAGAAATATCGCTTTGAATTTGAAACAAGAAAAAAAATAAAATCGGGACAATTCATTTCGGGTTTGTGAGTTCAAGCACACTTTCATCTCTTTAAGGCAGTAAGAGTTCATAAACGAGTGTGAAGAGAAAAATCTAACAAGTCAAGTGGCGCGTTGATCTTGATTTTTGTATTTTTTTTTCTTTTTTGTTTTCTTTTATTTAAGTGGCAAAATGTTAAGAGAAAAGGATATAGAAAACTCGCTGCACAGGTAAACTCATTAACATAAAACACATACACACACACCTACATGCATACATTTTTTTGTTGTTTCTTACACTAAGCGATCATTTTTTTGTTTATTTATTTTCTTCCTTTTTTGCTGACCTTCGTATCAATTTCACTTGAATTTGTAATCTCATTGCTTCAGGATAACAAAATTAAATGACTTCGGAAAACTACTTGACTAAATTGTCGTATGAATCGTGCGCTTTAAGATACATATGTGGTGTCGTGAATGAAGGTACACGGTAAAAAATTTGCAGATTTTTTAATATTATATTTTATTTATAATTTAGACTTCGCTTTCGTGTTAGATACCGGATGCGACTTTAATTTCGATTCCATTTAATTCTTTAGTTCCTTTTACCCGCAAGAAACTGAGTTTTCGTTTTGATTTTGGAGCCGCTCGAGTTATCAACTTTGGTTTGAACTTTAGTTGTAGTTTTGGCTTAGCTTTGCTTTCTTTTAGCTCATTTGGCTTTGGTTGTGGTTCTTGTATCGGCTTACACCATTTCCGGTCTTGATATCGGATTTCGATTTCAGTTCCGTTTCTGGATCGGTTCCTGTTCCGATTGCGGTTTCGTTCTACATAGATTTGGTAACATGAAGTGATATAAGAACTTTGATTCGATATTTGTAAGTATGAGAAGAAGAAGTGATGGACCCAACCCTTAATATATCGAAATAAATAGATTTGCAAAGCTTAATCTCAGACTCAATGTAAAGGTCGGATAGTAAAATATGGATTTGTATTCAAAAAAGAATTTGGAACAATTTTCTTAAATTTCCATTCTAGTCCACTCTGTGTTTGCTAAAGTTTAATTTCTTCTTTTCTGTAATAATGCTCTTTTTTTCAGTGTATCCTTATCGGCTGTCGCATTCCGTTACGCTCTAATGATCATTTCCACATTGTCTGTATGTCAGCAAGAAAGTATCTGATGCGTCTCACATATCTTTGCTGCGTTGGAATTTTTTATGTTTTTTTTTCATTAAAAAATTGTCCACGGAATAGGTGTATACAATGTATGTATGTATGTATGTACATATGTATACATACATATGTATATTATACAACATACAGTGAAGATAATCTTGGAGCTACACACTTCATATCCAGCTCTACACCGTTTGGAAGAGCGATTATGAAGAGGCACTGAGGTATTGGATATCAGTCACATACAAACAGAACTACCCCTAAACTATACTTATTGGCACCGGTTCGGAAATAACAAATCGAAGCTACCTAAACACCTGTGTGATGTTTGTATTTCATCCATAATTTTACCCATTGTCTAAGCTTTGAGGGAGCGAGAAGTTTTTAAGTCGCTTAAACATTCTCGCCCCCCTAGACGGCTTAGTCGTCTAGTGATATTTGGAAGTCGCCGGTTCGAATCCATCCGGCTCGAAGGACCATGTCTAAGCTATGAGGGAGCGAGAAGTTTTTTTTTTTTTAATTGAATTTATATTTATATAATATTATATTATTTTTTGGGTGGAAAAGGGGGCGTGCAGAGCACATATTTACTAGGGAGCCCTTTTCATATTGATTTATTATTATTTTATTTTAATTTATTTGTTCTATATAGAACTGGGAGGGTGCAGAGCACCTGTTACACCTTGTATGTATTCATTGGGGGCGAGCACTGTTGGCTCTGAGGCATTGCGCGAGATTGGCTTCCTCATTTTCGTTTGGAAAAACCCCCATTGGGTTAGGCAGCCAAAAACAATATCTTCAGAATATTTCATAAGCTGAGTGAGAATTATAAAAAAGGGTTGCAAATGAAATAAACGAAAGAAATTGTTTAAGTCGCTTAAACACCCATAAAGTTACCCCTCCTCCCCCCCCCAGAGATATTTATTTTATGTCGCCATTAAACTATTCATATTGGGAGACTAGTCTCTCGACAGTAACACTAAACGAAATATTAATAATTTTTATTATAACTTTTTTTAAAGAAAATAAGGCAACCAGCATTTTATAAAAAATCTTCACTTAACCTAAAAATACAATTAAAATGTTGGTCCTTCAAAGTCATATTAAACAAAGGCTTTAACTAACATGAAATATAACAGGGTCCGCTTATGCAAAAAAAATGAAGTTGGTTGGTGGTGTGAAGAAATTTTGTTATGATTTGCAAGGTCACCCTGTGCCAACTATTTTATTCACAGACCATAGCAAAGCTGTGGAAATAAGCGAAAAAACCACCAAACTCAAGTTTGGAGTAAGCGATAACACAAATAGAACCATAGACACAAACCACGATTTTAAAATGTTAAAATAGGGGTTTCGTTATTTTAAAATTAAAACTCTGTCTTGAACATGAAATACATTTTAAGTTGACTATGACAGGTATGAAATGGTATTTAAATATTTAATAATTATGTGTATGAAAAATTTAAAAATTAAAGAATTAAAAACTTGACTCACTACACACTAGTTTACTACCCTACTGGGAAAACCCATATAAATCCATATACATATGTATTCTGAAACACTTATAAAACCATACCGAGACACAACTAATAATTGTTGTTGTGAAAAAAACCATAGTGTTACAAACTGCCTTATCCATATATACAACAACTGACAACGTAATAATTGAATTTTGCTATTGAAGGGAATAAAATGGTATATATTTATACCTAGTAGTGCTTCGCACACAAGGTATATTAACTTCATTCGCCTAACGGTAGTATGTAACGGCATAAACGAATCGAGATAAATATTGACTTATATATATCAAAATGTTCAGGAGGAAAAGAGAAATTGATTGAGCCATGTCCGTCCGTCCGTCCGTCCGTCCGTCTGTAAACACGATAACTTGAGTAAATCTTGAGATATCTCAATGAAATTTGGTATGTAGGTTCCTTTTCACTTATCTCCGACCGCTATTGAAAATAGGCAAAATCGGTTAAAAGCCACGCCCTCTTTCTATATATATAATATTTTGGAAAATACAAAAAGAGTGATTATTCAGTACATAATACACCTATAAGGATAATATTTGGTGTGCACTTTAGCGTTAAGGCAACAAATACATTTTTGAAGAAATTTTTAAAAAGGGGCGTGGCACCGCCCACTTTTGATATAGTCAAATTTGGAAATATTATTAATCATAAATCAAAAACCGCTCAAGATAGCAAAACAAAATTCAGCGCACATATATATATTAATACAGGCAATATTTCGAAAAAAAATTAGCGAAATCGGGTAAGGTCCACGCCCAATTTTATACGAAAGATTTTGAAAAGGATCATAGATATATTGAATATGCTATAACTTTGCTTAAACTAGCTGTATATCATTTCTATTTCACCTCTAAAGTATTTGTGGGCAAAGAAAGTCTTATGCACAAAATTTTTGGAAAATGGGTGTGGCCCCGCCCCTTTATGGTGGATTATTTCACAAAACTTTCCATGCCATAACTCCGGTAAAAATTGACTTATTGAAACGATATTTAGAGAAAGTGTTCAGCATATAAAGCTTACCCCTTTGTGTAAAAATAAACAAAATCGGAGAACGGACACGCCCACTTTTTGAACACAGTTCTAAAAAATTTCTTCGTAAACTTAAAATCGCGATATTTCAATAATTGTATAAGTTATATAAATAAGATTTTACACACATAATAAGCCTTTTAAGCAAAACTGAACTGTACAAAAATTTTGTGGATTTTGGTGAAGTAGGCGTGGCGCCGCCCACTTTTTAGCATAAAAGCTCTGCTATTTTCAAAAGCGATTGCTTGAAATTTCAAGAATGTATTTCAATGAAATTTTGTGAGAGGGTTCCCAATAGTATGTAGTATACTCCTGCCAAAAATTACGCAAATCGAATAACAAACAAGCAAGATTTACGGGCAAGTAGTTAACACCCTACTGCCTTTTTTTATTTTCATACCTTTCATGAACATGAGGAAAGGTATTTATATTTTGTTATTTAGTAATAATTTAATTTACCACTCACAACAGAAGTGTTTTTATCGAAAACAATCAGTTGCCTTTATAACAAATTTTCAGGTATGTATTAAAATAGACCTGAGTAAATTAGGATACCAAAACAGATCACTACTAGGTATTTAATGTTCGGTTACACCCGAACTTAGACTTCCTTACTAGTTTTTTTTTGAATTGAGCCTCTCTTTTTCGCCTCTCCGCTTCGACGTTTATAGTTAGTCATTTAATAATTTTTTCTCTTAATTTTGTTAATAGTACGTATGACACTCTCTTCTATTGTTTTTCAAGTTTCTTTGTGGTTTTTGTCGCTCGTTTTTCTACAAATACCAACCAGCTCGATGTGTCGGCATCTTAATTTTATTCTGCAGCAGCTCCCAGACAAACGACAAGCAGACTTAATTCTTACATTAAAACCTGTATCTTAAGTTATGCCAATTATAGCTTAGACGTGTGTTGAATGTTATACTACTCGACTTTTTCTAGTCACAGTAGTGCTGAGTGCTGGCGCAACATCACGTGAGCTACATATGGTCAACGCTCTGGGCGTTGCATTAACACAATTTGTTAGGACAATGACCCACAATTATAGTCGTGTTTTAGTTAAAATCTACACTTAACTTAAAAATAAAATTGAAGTGTTGGACAGTCATAATCATATTGAACAAAGACTTCAGCTAAAATGAAAAGTAACAGGGTGCTCTTATGAAAAAAAAAATTAACTTGGTTGATGGTATGAAGAATTTTTTTATTTTTTGCAAGGTCACCCTGTTCCAACTATTTTCTACACAAACCATAGCATAGCTGTGGCAATAAGCGAAAAAAAAACCAAACTCAAGTTTGGAGTTAGCATTTGACAAAGCACAACCATATACACAAACCGCGTTAAAATGAGGATTTTGTTATTTCAAAATTAAAACTCCGTCTTAGACATAAAAATATATTTGAAGTTGATTGAAATGATGTTTACTTTAGAATAATGTTTAAGTACATAGAACTCTATTTTAATTTGACTGTGAGTATTCACTCCACTTGGTTGATTGTTTTCTGGAACACTTTCTTTTCATTCCAAAAATCGCCTTCTCATTTCAGCATATAAAATAATCATTAAGCATCATTCAAAGCAGCAGAAATTAATCACATAAAAATGTTTTTTTTAATTTTCTTTTACTCCCACCAAAACACCCACTATTCGTTTTAATTTACATATATGTATGTATGTATGTATATTGCACTTAAATCTTAACGTTGCTTTCAAGCCTGTGACATCTACCAGCGAATTATGCACGTATATTTAAATTTACTGGTACGGTTTCAGACTTTTCCACTCTGCCACACTTTCTGCTGAACGAATTCCGTTTTGGCACAGTGGGCCCTTGCGTCAGCTCCTCATATTTGATTTCAGCTGTACAAAATAACTGCAACATTTTATACAAAATGAAAACGAATGCGCCGAATAATATGTTATATGCAATCGGATTCTTTCCCAGCATTTTTAACATTTTTTTTTTATTATTTAAACAATAACTTGACTGCTTTTTTATGTTTACAAGCGAAAGATGAGCTAACGTTTGACACTTCTGGCGACAGGACAATGCAGTTTTATACTGAAATGAGCAGGTAGTTTTAACTGCCAGCAAGGGTTAATGTGTGCGTATGTGTGTGTGTGTGTGTGTAAACATGTTCTTTAACGAAGGTATCATATGGTGCGGTTTTAGGTAAATTTGAATTTTTTGTTTTGACTAAAATTTTGAAAAACATGCAGATTAGTGTTGAAGGAAAAAAAGATTATTTAGATAAGTGTTTTTATGTTTTGTTCCGTAATTGTTGTAATGTTGCCTTGAAATGTTTGTTTTTGAGCTGGCAAAACAATACCAATACTTTCGGAATAAAATCAGCGCTCTTAGCACGAACAAAAGAACATTTGTGCAGAAGAAAACGATCGAGGTTCAAACGAATTCTGGTAGCTTTTAAAAAATGTTATCAAGGATACGCCATTTTGCTTCATACAATCAACGAAATCTCATATGTTGTAGCGTTTTTGGGACAACTTCTGATGAGATAGTTTCAACTTCACCTGAATTCTTCCATAGACCGGTTTTGAAAACTGCCCCTCAGCCTCACATATAAGTATAAAAGTAATTATTAAACAATTTCTGGGATAGCTCCAACTTCAATTGAAGACCGTCAAAAAAAAAAATACCTATAGATTTTTATATTTTTTAGTTTTATTCCAAAATTTTGGGAAGGCCGTTTTTTTATTTTATGTTTCGAAAAATTTGTATGGATAACTTTTTTTTTAAATCTCAGAGTTTTTTTTTGATATATGAAATGAATATATAATAGATATATAATTTTTTTGAGTGTTTGCTGCTTCTGAAGCAGGAATTAGTTCGATCTAATTTTGGGATAAATTGATATTGAGAAAAAAAATTCTAAAGTTATTTTTTAAACAAATTCTGAAATAAGTCCAACTTCAATATATTATCTGGGTTGTATAGTTTAAAAAAATGACAAGGGAGTTTTTGATGATATTTTTAAAACAAATTCCAGGATATGTCGAAAGTAGTTTTTGAAACAAAAAAAAAAAATATTATCTATATAGCGTAGAAATATAATTTTAAAGAGTTCTTGAGCCCAGTTCCAGTATATTAAAAAAAAAAAATTGGGATAGCTCGAAGTAGAAATCGCATTCTGAAATAGTCCACCTATAAAAAAAATCTAAAGGTATTGATTGAAAAATATTTATAGGATAGGCCTTTGTTTTTGAAAAAAATTAAAATCTGAAAAGGGCCCACTAGCGGACTATTCATTCAAATTGTGGAGTAAACCATTACCAAAAAATCTGAAGGTGTTTTCCAACAAGATCTTTCATATGTAGGTCCAACATCAATCGAATGCTGAGAGAGGACTAAAGTAGGACCTTCGGCAAACAAATTCATAGACAAACTTTTCGGAAACGACTGACAAAATCGAGTAATATTCCAATAAGCGGTTATGTCTAATTGCCTTTTATAAAACAATCCTCCTTCTTCTTCTTTAAATGGCCATCTAACCGCCTGAGCGATTTTGACCGCAATCCTCCTAGTGTACTGAAAAAAAAGGTTTGCTTTATACAAAAAAATTACTAATAACATATAGTTTTTTCTTTTATATGGACACCTTATTCCATTTTGTTCACCTCTTTGGGGTTTTTATGCTGGAACTTACCACTTCGCTTGAATCGAGAGCTCATCTAGATTTTAGTAGATACTCTCGAGCGATTTTATTTGGTAACCCTTCCCATGTTTAAGACGCCAAATTCTTTTTAGTATCAATCGTTTCGTATAATAGTTTTTGTTTTATTTTGCGTCACATACCGCTATCATTATTAATAAATATTTAATTAACATTAAAATTAAACAGATCACGTTATATTTACAAGGCAAACTTAAGAGTTAATAAATGAATCGTATCGCATATAGGGGTATAGTATCACTTACTACTACTACAAACAAACAATTTACAAAATCTACAATTCTTTAAAGCTACTCTAATATAATATTATACTCGTATGCGTAGGATAAATCATAAAATAGCTACAACTAAAATAGGCGATCGTTCCTGTGATTTAAAAAAAAAACACAAAATAACTAATTTTCTTCTTGATTTTGTTTTAAATTTTTTGTTGTCTTTTAATTAGAGTTTATTTTAAAATCCAATTAAATCCCACTTTATTGCATGCTCTCTTTTTTTATTCATTTAAATAAAATTTTGTTTCGCTCCTTCATTTTCCAAAATTATTTAAATTAATCAGTCCAAACCAAATCAAATATGAATGAACACTAATGCATGGCATATGTAAGACTACTTTCAATTAATACATATATCTCTATGTATGTACATATTTTAAGACCTTCTAGGCAGCAGGACACGATCATTTTCAAAATATTAAAATACAGAAAAGAGCTTTGAGAGCTTTTTCTCAATTTGTTCAACATGAATTTATCACTTAATTTATGTAAATGTTTTCTATTTCTAATATTTTCACAAATGACACGCTGACTCTGAATTATCAAAATTTTTGCTCATCGCACAGATATGCCATTTATGGTGATAACATTTCCGGCTGTCGGTTCTGGTTCATAGACTTCGTCGTTGTTACGCATCTCATAAGGCGCATCGTAAAATTGTTCGGCAGGTATTTGATCATAGATGTTTTCTAAAACACCAAAGTAAACAGGAAAATATTAGACAAATATGTACATATGTTTGTAGAAACAAAAAACTAGTCTTCAGAAGACGACCATAAGAAAAACGATAATAAAATCAAATAAAATAAAATAATAGAATGAAGTAAAATAAAATAAAATAAATTAATTTAAATTAAATTAAATTAAATAAATAAAGAAAAAAAATAAATTAAAATAAGGTAAGAAAATAAAATAAAATAAAATAAAATAAAATAAAATAAAATAAAATAAAATAAAACAAAATTAAAAAAATCAAATAAATTAAAATAAAATAAAGTAAAATAAAAAATAAAAAAAGTAAAATAAAATAAAGTAAAATATAACAAAATATGTAGCATAAAAAATAAAATGAAAAAAAAAATGAAAATAAAATACCAGTAAATAAAATTAAATAAAAACAAATAAAAAAATGTTAAAAATATTTAAAAGAATTTAAGTAAACAACCCACTCACCTGGTTTCCTGCCATTCGTCGCACTACCATTCATTCCACCACGTCCATTAACTTGAAATGTATTAAATGTTGCTGGCGGTCCATTATCCAAATGCATGCGAGTATTCGCCTCCAACGTAGAGTACGACATTACCGACGCATTACGCTCATCTTTGGTCTCCGCCGCTTGCACATTTTCTGTATTCTTCACTGGTCGCGCTTTATTACGATGCAGGAATATCAGTCCAATAATGAAGAGGAGTAAAATAATAACAGTCGCACCGATCGCTATACCAGTACCCAAGCTAGAACTCTCTTGAGCTTCGGTGGCGGCTACCTCACAACGTGGCTCATCACCACTCCACGTGCCATCTTCAGTGCATTTGCGTAAATATTGCCCAATACGATTATAGCTTGGCACGCAATGATACTCAGCCGAACCACCATACAAAGTGGAATCATTCACCACAATCACACGACCATTCTCAATCATTGATGGACGACCACAATCAACAGCTGTGTAATAAAGTGAAAACAGATTTGATAAGAGCTTTCTAATACATTTCATTACAAATACTATTTTACTTACGTTTACAACTTGGGCTCTTTCCCGTCCATTTGCCATTCTTTTGACAAACTCTCGTATCATTGCCGATTAGCGTACGCCCTTTGGCGCATTTAAATTTCGCTTGCGCTCCAACCGAGTGATCGCCTGCATCAACTATGAGATTTTCACTGATATCAGGCTCATCGCAGGTGATCTGTATGCAGTTGGGTGTCTCATGACTCCATGTGCCATCTTCTGTGCACAAACGCCGTGATACACCGTCCAACTTGTAATTGCGATCACATTCATATAGCACAGCTGCACCGTAATAGGTTACGTTCGTGGCCAAGGTGACTTTACCATGCGTGATGTTGGTTGGGTTACCACATTCCACATCTAAATGGAAGGAAAAGTATTAGTTCAATGGATATGTGTACCATTTATGCGGAAGAGCTTTCTAAAGTAGGATTTTTTTCGGGAAAGTGCCACGCCCACAAGTTTTTTTGAGTTTGTTTACCCTCTAAAGAGTTCATAGCCCAAGTTCTAAGGGATTTATCTATCGACTCAGTTTGGAGGTCATTTAGCCGGTTCTCATGCGAGTGCTTTCTCTCTTGTGTCAGCAGTTCGGTAGACACTTTTTTTTTGATAGAGATGAGACTGAGATGACACATGAAGGCAGTTCTGATTGCGGTTTGCACGGTTTTCCAGCTCGAGTTAGAAAGATAATCAATAAGCGGTCGGCAAGAAACGGGATTTGGGATTTCGTTATGGCTCTGTACGTTCTTTGATAAAGCGGTCGCATATTTAGCGAAACCGATGCTCTTCTCTCCCAAGATTTTAGTGCGGTTAACAGTGGGTAGAGTTACTCCATGTACGTGGACGTCAAGCTCGCCCCTCATCTGCACATTCCGCCACGCCAAAGGGAGTCGTTGCCGATCTAGTCGGAGATATGGCCATATTTCACTATGGTAAAAAGCTTGAGAGGTCGTGAATATAACTACTGATCCTTGTACAGAGTTCGTCAATGGAGGGATCTTTGCCTGAATCCATAGTAGTACAGTCGGCGTTGTAGGAGACTATAAGAACTCCCTCGGGTGGCCCTCGATATGTGGAAATAAAACAAAATAGGGGATAGGACACACCCTTTCTGATTCTTCGTGGTTTGAACATTGAATTAGGACCATGTCTTGCGGGTTATCTATCATGTTTTCATGAGACATGAAGCTTACTGGTCGAAGAAATATTAGTACGGCGTGGAGCTGATGCTCAACCTAGGCAAATAAGGGAGGTCTACAGCGCTTTGCAGTCCAGACTTTTATTCCGGACTAAAAGTCAAAGCTTCACATATTAGCTCATTATAACTGCTTCTAAGATCTCTTCTTCTTGAGCTTTAGATGTTGCTTTTGGGTGCTCCAACCAGAGAATTGTAGATTAGCTTTGGAAGTGTCTCCCAGAATAAAGATCAAGAAGGCTCAGGAGTAATTTGGACCACACATGACAAAAGATACTATTTTCTGAGCTCCCAAACCCTTTAACTTTTTCTTCTTCTTCTCTTATTCTCCTCTTCTCTTTGGCCTATACTTACAGACACATTCTGGCACCGCACCACTCCATTGACCATTGTCTTCGCATGTTACAAGCGCTTCGCCAACCATCTTGTAGCCACGTTCACAACGATACTTAGCCAAGGCGCCAATCCTAGATGAGAACGGTTTATTAAGTTCTGCATAGAGAACGAACCTCAGCATATTTTGCAACAACTTACTTGTATGTTTGTGCGCTATTCTGCGCTGAGTCTGCAGTGCGTATCAAAGTGCGGCCATACATGCGATCATTACCGGTAACAGAGAGCAAACTATGAGCGGCCAATACAGGTTCGGAACAACGAATCTCTGTCATGCGAAAAAGACTCGATTTACAAAGTGAATGAGCAGGTTAATAAAGCGCTGACTTACCTTCACACTTGGGCGTCGCATCGCTCCAAACACCAGTCTCCAAGCACACACGCTTCGGCACGCCACTCAGCTTATGCGATTGTGAGCAACTAAAGCTGACTTCTGAACCCACAAAGGTCTTATTTTGTACATATTTGATGGAACCAAATGGTAGTGGTGTGATCACGCCACAATCGATATCTGCAAAAGTTAAGAGGTAATGAGTGCTAACCAAGTGCGAGCCGCATGCTGGTTACTTACATTCACAATAAGGCGCTTCAGCGCTCCACTCGCCCGTCTCCAAACACTCTAATGTGGGATTGCCGCGCAACACATGCCCCGGATCACAATTGTACTGTATCTTCGAGTGCACATTATAGTCATAGCCAAGCACGAATGAACCAGCCGGCACATGTGGTGTATCGCAGGAAACTAACTCACACACTGGCGCATCACCGGACCACTTGCCCTCTTTGGTGCAATACAATTCAGCTGGACCATCCAACCAATAATCATCTTCGCATTCATATTTCACCATTGAACCGACGGTGGTTGATGAGTTCAGCAAGACAGCATGACCACGATCAGGACGTGCTGGTGCGCCACAATCCACGAAACGGCATGACGGTGGTTTGCTCGACCATTCACCACCAAGGCCACAGGAAATTATCTAACAAAATGGAGAAAAGAAAAAAAAAAATAAACAAAAAAAAAAATTAATAAATTTGACTTGTCCGGTTTTGTTTTTATGTAAATAATTATTATATTTGTCTGTTTGTCTTATTGAAATCGAAAACTTCACTCACCGGTTCGCCCACCAGCACATAACCAGCCTCACATTCATATGTTGCCGTTGAGCCAGCGCGTTTATCCGTCACACTTACGCTACCACCAGCGATGCGTGGCGGTTCAGGACACCAATCAACTAAACATTCCGGCTGTTTGCCCGTCCAACCGGCCAGCTCACAAGTACGATTCTCATTGCCAATCAGCGTGTAATTCTCGTGACAAGTGTAGGTCGCTTGTACACCAAAGCTAGTGCGTTGCTCTGAAAGTAAAATAGCGCCATGCTCTAGTTCCGGCAGTGGACCGCAATCCACATCTGTAGGTATGTATGTAAATGGTTTGTTGTTATAATATAAAACATTTCAAATTGTTATTGTATTAATAAATATTACTCACATTTGCAAGTCGGCGCTCGTCCACTCCACGTGCCATCAGCGCGACAAGTGCGCTCTTCAGTTCCCATTAATGAGTGCCCCTTTGGACAGAGATAGGTGATTTTATTGCCCAGCGTATAGTTGCGTCCAACCACCGTGGTGTTTTGTTGCGAGTCAGGCGAGCCACATGAAAGCGGTGCTAAATGAGAAAATAAACTTGAGAAAAGGGAAGACCGAAATAGGGCTGCTACTAGCTCGAGCTTTCGATCATATTTTGAAAAGAAAAAACAAAAAAGAAATACTAGAATACTAGACTTGAGCTTATGGTTGCATACAGAAATCTATGATTCTAAAAGTGAGGTCCAGCAGAAAGTTTGGAGTTTGAACACAGATTCAAATTTGATATTTTTTTGAAAGTCAAGCATGGTCAATCTTTGTAAAAAATCCAGTGCAAAGTAATCCGATGGGAATTATTATTTTTATTATTATTATTATTATTATTATTATTATTATTATTATTATTATTATTATTATTATTATTATTATCATTATTATCATTATTATTATTATTATTATTATTATTATTATTATTATTATTATTATTATTATTATTATTATTATTATTATTATTATTATTATTATGATTATTATTATTATTATTATTATGACTATTATTATTATTATTATTATTATGATTATTATTATTCTGATTATTATTATTATTATTATTATTATTATTATTATTATTATTATTATTATTATTATTATTATTATTATTATTATTATTATTATTATTATTATTATTATTACTATTATTATTATTATTTATATTATTTTTATTTATATTATTATTATTATTATCTAATAAGTAATTGTACATGCCTTACACCACCTTCTAATGAAATCAGCGAGTACGTCTTGAAAGCGACTTTAGGACTGCTTTTTATAGATCAAAGCCCTCATTATCAAATTGCAAATTTCAAATAGGCTACTCATGTGTGTTTTGTTTTTGTTATTTATCCAAATAGTCTGCTAATTTCCATAACTATTTGATTTAATACTCACAATGCTGACATATAAAATGTAAATAATCCAAATTGCAGCCCACATCGTTCCACAGCCAATTACGTCCGCCATCCAAAACCACACAATTTTGCTCGCCATTATAGTTGTTTGGTTGATCTTTGCCCCAGGCCGGTTTCTGCACTACTTCACCTGTAAATATTTTGCAAAATATACAAAACGATTAGTGAGTATTTATGGACGAATTTACATAAGAAAAAGTATATGTACATATATGTACATTAGACTGTTCCTAATAAAAAAAAAAAAAATAAGAACAAACAAAATTTTAAAAAGAGCAAAACAAAAAATACATTCAAAAAAAGTGCCAAGCTTCTTTCCCTAGGTTTTCAAACAAAATTCAGAAAAAAAATTATACAGTGAGAACCTAAACACTGACTTTGAACTTAATACATATATGAATGTATCTCTACATACATACATACATACATACATATCAATAAGAAAATTGTAAGGGGTTGGTATGTGCATTACATTTAATCAAGAAAAATCGACAGGGGCGTTCATTATTGTTTGTAGAAATCGTGTTTGCCTGTCTGTATGTTTGTGCGCGCATCATTCAAAAACTCTTGAATTGAAATTAATGAAGCTTTTATTATTGAATTACCATATCCTTGGATTGCAATATAGGCTATCATTTGTTCCGATACCTTTACCAGTTTCGGAGATATCGACCTATACGTTGCCCAAGGCGACCCAAAATGTGTTTAAAAATATATTAAGGGTATCAAACGAGAGTTGATAATGAGTTCTAAAATAGGCGATGTACTTAATTAAGTTTCTTATCTTATCTGTTATGGGATATTGTGATTTAAAACGGACTCAGGCTATTATTAGTTCTGAAAGGTTCATATGGTTTTGTAGAAAATTTAATTTCTCACTAAAAAATTATGAATTGAAATTTTTGTAAGGTGGGTAATTCCAAATTAATCTAGTTTTAAAGATTGGTATTAAACAAAGGTTTTTTTTTTTTTGGAAAAAAATATTTTTTTTTTATCTCGCACAGTCTAATATATGTAAAAATGTATAATTTCATTTATTTACACAACAATGCGATTAATTACAAATACAAAATTGCCATAACCCAAGGCCAGTAATTCGTGTTTAATGAACGTTTTACCTGGCTATTTTACATACGAGCACAGCCAAATATAATCACACCAACACCTAAAGCTGTTAAGGTATGAATGGCTTAATGCATATTATTTTATTATAAACTCACTTTTAATTTAATTAAAATAGCTATTTAAATGCGTTGTGGCATGCCAACAAAGACTTTCGTTTTTCAAAGAACATTTTTTTTTACTGTTAGCCATATACATACATATGTATGTATGTATGTATGTATGGTTGGCCACAAATCGAGTCTCCGTCGCTGTGGTCGCCGCCTTGGTCAAATTGCATTTGCATGGCATTTTGTGTTTATTAAGCCCGCCTATGGCTCGTTGACTCATGGCGAAGCCCGTGTTTGTAATTTAAATAGCGACCTTTTCCTTTTAACGCACGCAATATTGTTTAAGTGAGTGGATTTTTCCAAGTTTCAAAGCTTGCGTTTTCTCAGTGCTACCAAATAACTAGCAAATAATTAAAACGCTCTTATAATGATTTTATTTAAGGAGCTTGAGCGGCTGTTAAACAAAAGTCGGGTGAGCACACTTAGCACACGATATCCTCGATTTATTGCGGATACTAAGCTAAGATACCTAGTTCATTTCAGTGTCCCAATGTTTAGGTACCTATGTATATAAGGGAAGTGGCATTATCGCAATTTTTTTACTTGCTGTCATGCAACTCGGGATTATGTCATGGGAGAAAACATTGTGGAGACGAAACGAGGAGAAAGGATGGGGTCTACGGAAGCGGGAAATGAGAAATGACGGCGTCCAAATTTCAATTATCTCAAAGACAGCGCCTGACGGAGCTTCTAGTAACTACTTAAAAAGAACTTAGGTATATTTAATTTTTTTTTTATTTAAGCAGATTGAAATTGTGGAAAAATTTTTTTTTTAAATTTGTAATTTTTTATACAAAAAAAGGATGTTTTAAATTCAATAAAATTTACTACTTGGGATTATTTCATAAGAGGACAAATTGTGGAGACAAAAAAGGAATGTATGTATTTAAAAAAAAAAAATCTATTTTGTTTTTTTAATTTAAGCAAATTGATAACAGGGAAAAAATTAAAAAAATTGAGTTGGATATTTTTTTATAACAAAATTTTTATATAATACAAAAAAAAAAATGGAATTAAAAAAAAAAATTTACCCTCACATGCTATTCGATCAGTCAACGCTTTCTAACAGTTAAGTCGACATAGAAACAATAGTTATTTTGGTGCCCTGCTTTCTATAAATCGAATTCGACCACAATATTGGTTTTAATTTTTTTTTTTTTTGCATTTCGGGTTTTTGTTTTCCTTTATTGAACTTTGTGGGCAAACAAGTTGGTATGCTGAATCTAATTAAACTCATTATGGTCATCAATATAAATATATTTTCAATGTCACTTTCAAAAAAAAAGTTACACACACACACATTAAGGAATACATAAGTACATATTCAGTATTGAAAGTACAAACAGTGAGGTTTCAACGATTTCCTGTGCCATAGACCACACGAGCGGGGAAAGTTATTTCTTGTCATTCACCTCGTATAAGCCAATCTCGTTGTAGTTTGTTTTAAAGCATCTATGTATATAATTTTAAGTGGACTATAGAAATAATATCGAATATCAGCGTACATTAGGGTGGGCGTAAACAAATTTCTAACTTTTGCATGGAGGTATAAATTGTATTTAATAATAAAAAAAGAAAGTTTTAATTAATATTTATTTATTTAACATTTTGAGTGAAACTGTTCGATTTGGAAATGAATAAAAGAAACTAAAAATAAAAGAATAAGATTTTGAAAAATAAAATAAAAGAATAAGATTTTGAGATGTTGTCCGATGGCGAATGGGCAAAATGTCGAAGAAGCCACAAATGGTTGAAGTACCAAGGAACTTCTAAATTTGTGCCATTTAATTTATGATTAATCATTTTATTCAAAAAACGATTAATCAAAATGGCGATTAATCAATTGATTTTCTTTTAGATTTACCAAAATCTTGACTAATCGAATCAACACAATTTTGCATTAATCAAAAATCATAACTAATCGATTAATTGAGTAATCGAAATTATAAATAATCAAAACTTGGATGAATCAGTCAGCACAGTCCTAATTTTTATATTCAATTTTATGCTAACAAAAAAAAGCGAAATATTTTTTTGTTTCTTTATCTAAACAAAAAAAAAATGCGAAACAAAATTGTTTTAACTTCAACTATCCACCGAATGTCTGGGGAAAGTCATACACTTTTGGTTTTGTTTTTACTATTAAACGCCGCTCGCTGCGCTGCATCGCAGAACTAACAATAAACTGAGCCCGATTTTAATCACTATAACCAATAACAGATTAGATACGGCACTTAAATATATCACTTTTTGCAGCACTCACTATTACCTTTCGTTTGATACCCATATTGCACTAAACACATCACATTGGTGCACATATCGGTCGATATCTCCGAAACTAGTCGAGTTACCGCAACAAGTGGTAGCTTAGATTATAAGTGGAGTGTTTAGTTAAAAAATGGTGAAAGATCCATTCAATTCCGTTATGTAGTTTTTGAGTGATGCGCGCACAAACATACAGACAGACAGACGAAAATTCTAAAAACGTTTGTTTTGGCTTCTATTGGCTTAATAATTAACTTATCATAAGTAGAGCTTATCACAAAAGTTTGTTTTCAATCTCTTGAACACGATTTTTCAATGTCCCAAATAAATAACAACAAACTCGTGAGCTACTTATTTTGCTCATCACACTTATATGTTCCTTTCTGAGTTTATAAGCTGTTCTGTTCTCACTAACAAACAAAAATTTGCACATAAATTTTGCAAATTAAATGTTTAAATAAATTAATTTTTATTTAAAATTTTCGATCGACTTACCATTAACCCATTTCCAGGTGCGCGAAGTAATGCCGGGTTCTTTCTGTGCGCCAATCCACACCAGCTGAGTCTTCAATTCAGATTTGCGACGTTCCAATTCAGCGAGAATATAATCATTGGCAGCACCACGAAAATCGTGCACCAAATTGCCGCCTACGACAAAAAAAAAGAAGTCAGAAAAAAAAAGAAAAAAATAAAATAAAAACACAAAAAAGAGAACACAAAAATTGTACGAATAAGTAGAGAACAAGCAGATTGCTAAATGCGTGCGAATAAATTAACATTTACATATCTACATATTCGTTTGTACTTTTTTTGTTTTTGTTTTTATTTTTTTATTTTTGCCAAACAATGAAACACTCACCCGTTGTTTTGCACATTTGTTGCGCCTTCTCGAAATTCTCACCCTTGGTCACATGAAATTCATAGCAAGTTTTCGAGAATGTTGTTAGCACTGTTTCCACACTTAGATTGGGGCTAAGGCAACGATCCACCGAGAATTCATCATTGGTAAAAACTTCAACCTCACACAAACTCAAACTACCTTCCACACCCACCAATTGTATGGCTACATATTGACCGATGAGTGGTCGCGCGCAGGAAAATGTTTTTGTGATGCCCTCCTCCACGGTGCCTGGATACCAAGCGCACAAGGGGTTACGTTGTAAATCAGCGCTACTATTACCCACACGTATCTCTAAGTCTTGCAACGGCTGATGACCACAACAACCACGTGTTGTTATGCGTACAACGCGCACGGCTTGTGGTGCCAACAAATCGACGCGCCACCATGGTGAAGGTTCTTTTTGCGTTTCGGAACATTGTTGACCATCGGGATTCTAGAGGAGGTGAAAAAGGATTGAATGAGATTTGGAAATTAATTTTGTTTTTTAACATTTTTTTTTTTTGTTCAAAATATCGTTTTAAAGCTAGCTGAGGATCGCTTCGGAGATTTCTTTCCAACTGTGGGCCACCAAAAATTATACTTTTTCTAATTCGAATTGTCCCACATTACGGCCAAACTATACATCCAAGGTATAAAGAGTTGTATATGTACTAGGAGTGGGATTTTTTCCGAATAATATTCGAATAAACACTATTCGAATAAGCGAATAAAAATATTCGTTGCAAAAAATTCGAATAGTATTTATTCGAATTTTTTTATTCGTTTATTCGAATAGTATTATTCGTTTATTCGAATAGTGCTATTCGAATAGTACTATTCGAATATTTTTGTTAATAGATTTTTAATACCATAATAAACAGTGTACCAAAACTTACCAAGCAAATGTAACTGCAATAATCATATAAATGTACAAATACATATTTATGTATAGTAACTTTATAGTAAATGTCTATTTACAGCTTCAATTATTACAAATAATTGTATTTTATTATTCCCACAACACTGTACAAATATCTATTTAATTATTAGGATAATAAGCCAAAAACTATTCAACCACCTTTAACCGAATAAATACAACTATTCGTTACCACTATTCGAATAATGAAAGAAATATTGTTACTGCTTGGGCACACATTTGTACACGCAAACATACATACATACATACAAAACATAAATGCACGCTCATAGGTACAAGCAAAGAAAACAGCGAATATCGTTTTAAAAATCTATTAACAAAAATAGTCGAATAGTACTATTCGAATAGCACTATTCGAATAAACGAATTAAAAAATTCGAATAAATAGTATTCGAATAGTCCCATGCCTAATATGTACGGATAAGTGTGGCCACGCTGAAGCGCGGTCAATCAAAATAATTTTAAAATAAATTAATTTTATTTAAAGAAAATCAGTTTGAAAAATACACCAATACAGATGCAAGAAAAATATTCACCTATGTACATAGCCGTTGTTGTGTGAGCAGGCATGTCATACATGTTACGACTCGTGTGATCGGCTCTCACTGTGAGTGCGAAGAGTCCATAGTGGACCCAATGAAAAACAAGTATTCGCACTGTTGCATTTTAGCTTGAGCTTTCGAAAATTCTATCACCCTTCAGTGAATTAGTATTTTGTGTCATATGAGCTATGTCTCTGAGGTCAATAGCCGACACAGCGCCCACTTAAAAGTGTGACACATTTATTTTGAAGATTCTTTCATACCAAATTGGTCTTCAAATGCGCCATCAAATGGCATCTTAATCTGTCAGCAATTTGAGTCTCGGCAGCGGCACACTTTGTGCGTGTTTAGTTGTCTATTTAATATTTATTAATGAATTTTGCCCAAAATTACTACTAGTGCTTACTAACTAATACTAACAACAAATTAGTTGAACGACCCTCTTTTTAACCAAAACAACTTCATACTAGGAAATTGCAAAAGTTAGTTATTTACCTTATTCCCTGGATTGCCATCATTCGCATAATTTGCTGGTCCCGCACGCGTATACGAACTCTGATTGACTGGTTTACGATAGGCTACATTCGTGCCACAAAATGGCAACTCGCGCTCCCAACCATTTTTTGGATCACATTTGATCGTTGGTGGACCGAAGAGTTCATAACCTGAATCACATTCGTATTTGGCTTCGGTAAATCCGCTATCACCCGAGATGGTTTGCGCTTTGGCATTTAGTGGCACAGCTGGTTGGCCGCAAACTGAAAAATAAAAAGAAGAAAAATATGTAAATGAAATTATTTTCACTAGAAATGGAAGCAAAAATATAACAAACAAGTAAATCACAACAACGTCCCTCTTATCGATACGTGATGCAAATAAGTTTGTTTTTAAAAAAGTGTCAAAAGGTAAATAAATAAAAAAATAGCGACCAGGTTGCAAGATTCTACAGAGCCCCGGTACATGTTTACGCATCCTCTTGACAACCAAGTGTTAATTAAAAAGTACCGTTTTATAAATGTACACAAGTTGGTAACGGTTGTTTACGTTGAGCTAATAAGGACTGTATGTATAGACGCTAATTGATGTAAATGTCCTACCCAGACTTGTTAAACTGCTTATAACATTAATAATGATTAATATCTTTGGATTTTTTAATTTTTATGATTCATTAATTATGTGCGTATTAATCAGAAATTATTATTTAATCAATTAATTAATTTAAAAAAAATAATGATGATTAATGTACATTAAAAAAATAATAAAAATTATTGAAATAATGTTGAACTTTTTTAAACTAAAAACAATCAAGTAATTAAAATTAGTCAAACAACTAAAATTAATTACAGAATTAAAATTAGTCAAGCAATTAAAATTGATCAAACAACTAAAATTAATTACAGAATTAAAATTAGTCAAACAACTAAAATTAATCACAAAATTAAAATTAGTCAAACAACTAAAATTAATTACAGAATTAAAATTAATCAAGCAATTAATAGTAAATAATTAAACAATTAATAACTAAATTTAGTTATATGTACATTATTTAGAATTATTTGATTATTTTCAACTATTTGATTAGTTCCAACTATTTGAATATTTTCAATTATTATCAACCGCAAATAAAACTTTTAAATGCAAGTATGAAATCTATGAATATAAAATATCAAAGTTAATTAAATTAATTTAAACTAATCAGCTAATTACATTTATCAAGTCAATCATATAATTAAAATTGATCAAAAATAATCATTTAAATACGTTAATCATGTTAATCACATATGTACCTAAAAATAATCAAAATTAATTTTCATTTAATTTGATTAATCATATCAAAAGTGCAATTAAACGCTATTAAAACTAATCAGAAATTTTTATCTTAATCATGCAATTAAAATTTATTAATTAAATTAATCATTTACCAATTTCCTGAGAATGCCGAAATATAATTAATAACCATTCAATTATGTTAATCATATTAAAAATAATCAGACATTTTTATATAAATCATGCAATTAAAATTTATTAATTCACTGATTAATACTCTATTTTAGTAAAATTGATTTAAGATTAATCACATTAAAATGATGCAGCTACTGGCAATTAATCATTTAACAATTTTCTGAGAATGCCGCAATATAATTAATAAACATTAAAATTTCTAATCATTATTAAACCGGTCGGTTTCTACCATACCGAAGATAAAAGGTTCGAGTCCTGGTTTGAAACAGTTTTTTTCGAGCGGTTCGAGTTCCGACTGTATTGCTGCCATGGAATTCTTCTCAGCAAAAATTCAACTGTTTTGTCATTCGTAGTCAAATTTTCTGAAAACTCACATCCCTGAAAAAAAAATTGATTGCTATCGTTTCGCTGCCTTCTCTTCAAAAATCACAAACAAACTGGTGCCTCATATACTCTTTTCTTTAATTTCTGTGCTTGCGGTTATTGAACCTTCATGTAATTTTTCCATAAATTTGACTTATTTTTGCCGTACATTCCACCAGCAGCCAAGTCTCGTATTCACAATTGTTGCAATAAAAGCCGGTTGACTTGGTCTTCCCACGACTGCGATATATTCAGTTCGTGTATAACATCAAACGGCACCTACAGTTATAACTTAACTTTGCATGTACATATGTATGTATGTATGTATGTATGCGTGTATATATTTCTTGTTTTCTTCAACGCATTGTTGTAACGTCATCATTATAATGATGGTTTCACTTCAACAGCTGCGTCTAATCTCCGACCCAAGTGGCTGTTTCAAAAGTCAGTCTGTGTTCTCCTATGCATGTGGGCTGCAATTTAGTGCAACAATTTCAAGGGGGCGTAACAAGTGTACGCACTATTAATTATTTTACCATTTTTGTAAGACTTATTGTCATAACTTTATAAATCAAAAGCTAAGCGGCTGGGCGCCTGGTATGTGTAACCAATTCAGCCTAATGAATTGTTGTTGTATGCATGGCGGAAAAATTATCTTATCAATCATAATTACCAAATAAAGTGCTCAAATATTATGTCAGCTGGAATTTTTGATATTTTCATTGCTAAGTCCACTAACTTTAGTAAGGATTTCTATGGTGAGGTTGAGCCGACGTGAAACAAAATTTTCAAAAGCGATTGTATTTCGAGAAAAAATCACATATTCGATTAGCTTAGCTTCAACACATATCTAAAATTAACCTATCTCGACTTTTTTTTTTCAAAAACGTACTCTTTCAGAACGTTTTTCAAAAAGTCTTATCTCAATTCAATTATCCTTATCTAAACTGAAAATATAATGATAGATATTATTTTGGGATGAGACGTCCTTAAAAATTCTGAGTTAGGGAATTTCGGTGGCCGCCGATGTGTGTTTCTGACACCGTAGGTCCCATATCGACTGATGGGTGGAAGATCAACCTGTTTTAAAATATTTTTAAAAAACACCCCATCTCAGATTTTTTTTGTTTCAAAAATGACTTTTTCAGAATTTGATTCAAAAACGTCCAATCTAAGAATTTTTTTCAATAAGGCCCTATTTCAAAACTCTACCCAAAACACCCGTTCTCAGCTGAGAACGTATGACATTTTCGATCATATAGGGCGTTTTTTAAACTCATCTTTAAATAGGGCGCTTTCAAACAAATTCTGAGATAAGGCGTTTTTTTTTTTAATATTTTTTTAATCTTTCACTCAGCAGTCACCTCTCTCGATGTACATAGTATCTCTGCTATGAAAAAGCTTCTTAGTAATAATTCATTCACATTTGCAGCTGTTATTCGGACCTTAATCTCCTCGGAGGTATATTGCTAAATTTTTTTTTAAATTTTTTTTTTTTTTGTGGAATATTTTACATTTTTTCCGAAACGATGGGATCTTCCTTTCAGCCGAAAATGCAAAAAAAAAATTTATAGAAGCAAATTGTACCATTTACATATTTTATTCAACTATTAACATTATTTGAGGAGGTCCATAACAAAACGCAACAATTCCACTTTTCAAATATTTTGGTTTTTTAACTAAATCCAATTCTACGCATTAAAACCTATGTAACCATTGCTATAAAACATACCAAAGGTCAATAATTTTACTGTTATTCAACGCCAAAAATATTAGTTCAGACCAAAATGAAACATTTCCATATGTATCCAATTAAATTAATTTTATTTTCAAATTAGTTTTTTTCGTTTTTCCAAAAAATTGTTTTGGTGGAATTATTGCGTTTTGTTATGGACCTCCTCATTTATTCTTGCCACAGAAAAATATAGAAAAATTTTCAATTAAAATAATAATATTAAAAAATATATTCAATTACAGTATTAAAATTTCTAATAACTCAAACGTGAGCTTTCTAATATTTTTATGTATGCTCAAAAATCCTTTACATATAATTATAACCAATCAAGTTATATAAACTTGAAATCTCTACACGCCAAAAATTCACACAAACTGAAAATATTTATAAACATGTAAATATGTTTGTATGTATATATAACACCGTTACTTCTACTCTCATGTTTATACAATGCATTTGATGAGATAATTATAAAATTTTTCAAATTTTTTCGATGCATGTGGGAATCTTTTTAGAGGTGTGAGCTGATGTGCATGAATATGTTGTTATTGTATACCAATGTTTTCATACAAATGAGTTAATTAAATAAACATGTTTAGAAAAGTGTGAATGTTAATGTTAATAATCATAATGTTATGTTACATATTTTTATTTATTATTTAAACGCCTTTTCACAAAAGCCTCTGGGAGTTGATAGGAAAACTACTTTGCTTAATCTACTAAATTAAAACTTTCATTCTCATTTGATACCCATACCTCACAAACAAAAATTTTGCTTAATATACAGATTAAAATATATGAATTATTGATAGCGAAATCTCTTGCTTTTGAAATATCAACATATTTGAATTAAGGACTAAATTCATATGTATGTATGTATGTGACTTGTTTATGAATCATATTTCACTGCTTTTGCGGCTACATAATATTTTTAAAAACTAATTTTCTTTGTTGTTCAAATTATAACAATTTTGGGGCCTCAAAACATTTTTTCTCAGAACAGCAGAGGTGGTAAGTATTTTTGTTTTTTAAGTAACAAACAACAAAATAAATATTGTAATTTGGCAACAAATATACATCGAACATATGTACATAGTTTTTAGTAACATATTTATGGTCCTAAAATTCTTGGGTTATAGAAAAGCAATCCCAACATTTTCGGCATCTTACAAAGTACAGAATCCCGGAATATATAAATTTCAACACACATTCAAACAAGAATTATTATTTATATAGGTATATTTTTAAGTCAAATATTAAAACAGTTTCTCGCAAAATTTCTTCACTGTTTTCAACCTCGATTCTTTGGGAATAGAGAATACCCGAATTCAGAAACTTATAAGTAGTCTCGGGATTGGAATACTCCGAAATATTTGAATATTTAAAAAGCGGCTGTTTCTTATGAAAATATAGAAATATATTGGTTTGATAAATACTAAGTTTCTTCTATTTGAAAATCTTTCTCATAAACGACTTTCTCAGAATTTTTTTCAAAAACGTCCCATTTCAAAATTCGATTCAAAACCAACCAACCTCAGCCAAAAATGTATGAAATTTCCGTTCATATAGGACGATTTTGAAACACATTTTGAGATAGGCCGTTTTTTTTTTTTTAAATATTTTGACAAAAAAGGGTGATCTTCCACTCAGAAGTCGAAATATTTTGAGTAGTAGACCTGTGACTATGAAATAAAAAAATATAAACTTTCAATTATTTTTATTAATCAAAATTCATTTAAATTTTTTTAAGAGTGCTATTAACTTCATTTGTATATAATTTTCATGTTTTTAAGAAATTGCACTCTCTTACCAGAGATATAGATTTATTCAAATGAAAATGTTGGGTAAATAAGTGCAAAAGTTGATGAGGTAAATTTAAATAAAAAATATTTGAAATATTATATTATATTAAAAGATTCCTAAAACAATTCTATATTTTTTTCTAAACGAAACTCCAAGTCTACAAACTAATTCCTGGATTGTAAAATGGGATTTTGAAAATCCCGATATTGTAAAAACCGAAAAAAGTGTAACAAGCTTTTCAAATTTGGCTCTGTTAAATTTAAAAAAAATATGAAAGCCTCATCGATGCTAAAAATGAATTATATCGTCGGCTTAGGTCGCAAAGGTGCTAAGTCCACCTTTTGGGTTTTTTCAGGTTTTGATGCAGAATGCTAGAAACAGTTAATATACACTACTTACATCATGAATTGCATAACAATTCTGTTTTTAAATGCGTTTTTTGTATTGATTAGAAAAGGTGCTAAGTCCACCAATGAAAGGAAAAGGTGCTAAGTCCAAGCGAATTTGAAAATTTAAAGTTAAAGTATATGTGGCATATTCATATTCGAAAAATAGTAGCTAATAAAGTTAGCGTGGGTTTTTTGACACAATTTCCAACGCCCTATATGTCATAAAAACCGACATAAACTTAAGTACCTACTTTATTTCGATTATGAATGCATATATTAAATGGGATCATCTACCTCAGCTGACCTCACCTCTCCTTTTTAACTGACACATAACTTTTTGACCTTGATTAGTAAAGACAAATGTTTGGGCTATCATATTCAGACTTCCAAGAACCTAAATCACATTTACTTGTCGACTTTCACAAAAGTCCATTTTCGTCAAAAGTTGTGCAATAAAATCTACTCCTGCTTTTCTGCTATGAATCGGCGATAGTAAAACGCTGTTGTGTGATCAAAAGAAATGTCTAGGCTTTTAGAATAATGTATTTTGATCCAAATATTGCTACTAATTGCAGAGTAACAGAGCTTCAAAAAATAGGTCATTTGAACTTTAAGCGTGGATTGTGGTAGAACTAGGCTTAATATAAGAAATCTAAGACCAGGTAAAAATTCTACGGAAGAACCTCTAAGAACCCTCATACTCAGAAAATTGCTTTGGTTCACTCGCAGGTGTTTTGATTTGGGAAAAGGTGCTAAGTCCAGTGAAAAAAATTAAAAGTAGCTGGCAAAAAGGTGCTAAGTCCCAAAAATGCATATAACTCGGCGAAAATTAAAAGTTTTTGTTTTTTTATGAGCGTCCACTTATTGTACTCTAAAATTGAGTAACATGACGTAAAAAACCGAAATCCCTAATTTAAATTTATGTTTTTATATTGTTTTTTGTCTCTCCTGTAAAATTTGAAAAATGGTACTTAGCACCGTTGCGACCTAAGCCGACGATATATTTATTTGCCTCAATAAAACTTAAGAACTAATGAGTTTTTCTATTCAATTCAAAAAAATTATTGAACAATGAAAATTCCCCCACAACACTTACGCACTCAATTAACTACATACGAGTTCGGAATTAGAAAATTATGGGGATAAACCACAACAAAACAAAAATACGAGACCACAAAAATTTGTGTTGGGCGTATATTAAAATCCAGTACCACAACATAATAATTATGTAGTAACAACAAAGTACGTACGTAATCAAGGCGGAAGGTGAAAGAAAGTGCAACAAGGCGGAAAAGTTTTGCAAAACTATAAACGACGTTAAATCATAATAAATAGCAACAAAATGGGTTACGCATGTGCAGTGAAATGGTAAGTTACTGAAGTCATATGGTTTTGTTAACAATTTAAGTAACTAGGTAGGTTTGTCACAGAAAAACAACAAAACAAAATATAATACATATAGGTAGTACTCAAGTTTATGAATGAGATTGAAATATGAATTTGAAGATGGTGATGGTGCATGAATTTAAGTAATAATGACGGCATAAGTTATGACATAATATACAGCTGAGGAGAAGCAGATATTATTAACAGGAGATTTCAAAATACGTGCTTTATTTAAGAAATATTTAGTTTTGAAATTTTTAACACAGGTATACAACTGTTTCGAGTATTAACAAGTACTAACCATTCCTAACTCGATTACACACCCATCACTAACTAGCAGAACAGAGATAGCGAAAGCTGCACTAACCCTTCTATGCAAGAGAAAGCGAGATGGCAGTAAGATAAAGAGTTAAGTGATGATATAAAAAGTGTTCTAGAATGCAATTTCAGGAATAACTAGTCCAGTGTTGTAAGCCGTTTTCTTTTCATGAAAAAATTATACACTCGTGTTACGCTCTCAAATTGTATTATTACATGACTTTTATTAAAAATATTGTATCGCTGTCTACATCTCTATTTATGGCGTAATGAGTAAATTCAGCAACAATTTGCAAATACGTTCACTTTTCTTATCTCATATATAATTATTCCCTCCTATGATTGGAGTGACTATGTCTCATATTAACCGCAATGTTATGTCTATATATGTGTGATTAAAGTGATCTTAATCACATTTGTTTGCTCATACTTATTTATAAATAATTAATTAAATATCAATTTTAGATGTGATAACATATTATGAACTCTAATTTGTTAAATAGCGTAAGTATGATTAGATTTATTAATGCAAATATGTGTATGTGCTAAGTAAGTGCGTACAACGACACTACGAGACGTATTCCAACTGTTACCGGTTGCAATTGTTACCGGCTACTATTGTTATCGGTTGCTATTGTTACCGTTTGCAATTGTTGCCGGTTTCAACTGTTATCGATTCAAACTGTTAGATTCAGATGATAATTTCGTTACCAAAAGTTTTACCAATTTTTTTGTCATTGTGAAACTTTTTGATTTAGTTAAAAAAAGTTTAAAAAATGTTATAGAGTAGTGGATGAAAGAGATTAAAAGCTACGGTAAGAGAGACATAAAGCGGAAGACGAGAAGTAATATGTAAAAGAGGATGTTGGAAGAGATGACGATTAAGCGCTATACAGGAAAATTATAAGTTATTTACGTAAATTTCTCTTGTCAGTTTCGTTACCGGTAATAATAATTTCTAAACCTGACCAGAATAACCAAATACAAACAAATACTTGTATACAAACGAACCCCGCCATGCGCATTCCTATGAATATTAATTACGGATGTGTATGGATTTTAGTTACGGATATGAAAAGGAAGTCATTTAAATTGATTTTGAGTGTACAAATTTTTTTTGACTCAAATTTACTTGTGACCCATGAGAGAAGCATAAAAACTCAGTTATAACCTTTAATTCATAAATTGCAAATTTAAGGTGTGTAAATAACAAGGAAATAAGTAATTAGGGGGAAAAAAAGGTTTTCAAGATTTAAATGGCAAAAATATAAAAAAAAAATTCTGTCATAGCCCGCTAGCAAAGTAAGCCCTACATTTTCCCCCAATTTATTTCGTTCACGCAATCTTGCCTTTAACAATGCACCGCTACAAGCATTATCTCACCTAACCATTCCACCGCGAAATGAATGCAAAATGAAGTCAGTCGAGTTAGTCAAGACAACATTCATTGATATCCAAACAATTAACGGATTAACTAAATAACTATAGCCAATAAAGCGTACACATACATATGTACATACATTCAACTATATTTATATACTTTAGCATACATAAATAAATGTATGAGCACATCGAACGTTTGCTGATTTTAAATCGTGACACACTTTAAATCGGCAATTGGAGCGACGACGGGACCAGAGGTATTTCTTATGCGCGCATGCATGTGCCAATTATATTTAGTAAACATGTATGTATGTACTTATGTATATATGTAAGTATGTATGAGCAGATCTATTGAAACTTCTATTATAGCACATAAATAATTAAAATGTTTAAATCAATTATAATACACTATCATTTGAATTTCAAACTATTTCTTCATTGAATTCGTAGATAATACATGCGCATCTTCCAAAAATTCGAAAAGGTTCTGAAGGTTTTTCAAAAATTTTGAAATATTTTAAATCTATACACCGGAAATGTTGTTTAGCTTTCAAAAGCTAGTTTACTAGACTACAAATTTATTGATTCAAAAATTAAGTAGAAGTCTTAAAATTTTTATTTGAAGTCACCTTCCGTAATCATATACATACATACATATATTGAAAATATAAATTGACGGATGGGTTGAGGCGCACCCCAAAACAATTTTTTTTTTTTTTTTTCAAAAAAAGCTCTAATTAAAATTTGAGTTAAAAAGCAGACCTTTTAAATAATGATTAACAATTTGAGGGATTACTAATTTTATTGTGGCATCCCCAGAAGCAGCATATTAATGATTAATATTTAATGAATTTAAAAAACTTATTTAATGAATTAATCAATAAATTTTAATTGCACGATTAGTATTCAAATTTCTGATTACCTTCGATTATTTTTAATGTCGTTTAATTGCATTCGTGATATGATTATTTGACTAATGTCAATCAAGTTTGTTTATTTTTAATTAAGTGATTAATAAGATTAACGTAATTAAATGATTAATTTTGATAAATTTCAATATAAGCTTAACTTGTTTTATGTAACTAAATAATAAGTTATGATTAAGTTTAATTATATGATCAAATTGATTAAGGTACCTTAATTATTATTTTAGATTAATTTTATTTATTTCCTGCATTTTTTCCATTTACACTCCATAATGATTTTTAATCACTCATTTCATACTTATATTTAAAAGTTATATTCCAAATGAAAATAATAAAAAACAATTAAATAAATGAAATTAATTAGATAATTTAAAATAATTTAATTTAATTATTTAGTTGTTGATTTAATTTTAATTATTTGATTAATTTTAATTGCTTGATTAATTGAATTGCTTGATTAATTTTATTTGTTTGATTAATTTTAATTGTTTGATTAATTTTAATTCTCTGATTAATTTTAATTGCTTAATTAATTTTAATTGTTTGATTAATTTTAATTGCTTGATTAATTTTAATTGACGCGAACTTAGGCTTCCCTACTCGTTTTTGATTATTTTTGTAATGTTTTTGATTATTAATTTTAATTGCTTGATTAATTTTAATTGTTTGATTAATTTTAATTGCTTGATTAATTTTAATTGACCCGAACTTAGACTTCCTTACTTGTTTTTGATTATTTTTTTAATCTCCATTAGTCACTGATATAATTTTTTTAATTAATTAATTAATCATTTGTGATTAATACCCACAAAATTAATTAATCATTATAAACGCCAAAGATTTTAATCATTATTGATGTTTTGACGGAGGCATGTTATAGTTGTCGAAAGTATAACCAGGCAGAAGAAAATCTTAGATCATATAAAGCAACAAAATTTATTGTATGGCTTATTCGATGCTTATCCTGAAACTTATACAAGATTTCCAGTGTTCATGATTACTCTTTTCAAAAAAAGTATCCAAATTCGTCTCATTTGCAAATACGTCACACAACATCTGTAATAGGTTTTCAACTTTTGTAAAAGAGAGATATCTCCACAGTACGTAATTCAAGTTGACCATTAAATAAAGTAACTAGAGTTATGTGATCGTATCTGTTCGCTTTTCACTTTCAATCCAATTGTTGCAGCAACAAGCAAACTTGCGTACTTACTATGGCTTTGAATTACGAACATGTGAACATCTGGCAGGTATTTAAGTGTGTATGTATGTATGTGTGTAAGCATATTACTCCAACTACACAGGTCTAAGCACCAAATTTATTAGCCATTGTTAGTAACAATAAATTACGGACTTGTGACATATGCGAAATTGTCTTGCTTAATGCAAAATACACTACAACAATAGCAACAAATTACTTTGACAAGATATATGATACGATGTCCAAAGTTATAGTTCATTGGACAGAGCGGATGAACGCAATTGTGGGCATAACCGATCTACATATGTGAATGTTGGTTTGTTAAGATGACAATAATGGCGCCTAGATATGCAGGAAATTCCATAAGCAATGCACTGTGGGCCAAGGAACCTGCTTAAATGAAGAAAAATCAAACCAAAAAAATAAAAATTAAAAGAAGGAAAACATAAGAAACTAACAAGCATTGACATTGTTGTCCTTTTTTATTTCAAAATTGCAAATGAGAACAGTTTTTTTTTGTTTTCTTTTCTTGCTGCTATTTCTTCCCCTCTCTTCCCTTCCTTTTTATATTTTATTTTATTTATTTTTTTTTCATTTTTTTTTTTTATTTTTTTACTCCATTTTCATCAGTAATGTATTTTGCTGTTACTCTGTGCTGATCTGCGTCATTGTTAAAGTATCAGTCTTTTTGTACAAAAGGGTATACAAATGCATTATTGTTTTCATTTGCAAGCTAAACATGTTGGGATTATTTTGATTATTTTAGCCAATTGTTCTGTCTTATCAAAAAATGGTTCAAATAATAACAATAACACTTCTAAAGGTAGAGCTGCGACTTTCAAAAATTGTCCAAGGTCAAGTGTTTTACTATAAAATGGTTAAAAATCTTAGAAACCTCACAGTCTTTCAAGTAAATTGGAATTGAAAAAAAGTAAAAATGAGAACTTTCACCGTTTTCAGCCTTCTAATCGTTGGTTTGATGGCCTACCAGGCAACAATCGTGGTGGCCTCTCCAATAGAACAAGGTGTAGCAGAAGTTGAAGAGATCGCTGCAGTTAACTCAAACGTTGGTGCTGCTGATGCATTGGACTCGGATGCTAATGCATTGGGCAATGTTCATGGCAGAGGTCTAAGCCCATGGAATACTTATAAAACGATTAGGTTCGAAGAATCAGAGCCGTTCGAAGAATCAGAAGGGACAACGAAAACTAACAAGAAGCAACAAATTTGGCAGAAGGTGGAACAACGTACAACAATAAATATTTAACTTGAATTTGTTCAACAAATTAAGAATAATAAACAGATTGTCTTAATTTTTATGAATGATTACTGACCCTATGGTTATTTTAATTTCTGCAATAGGTCAAAATCCTCTAAATTTTAATGGCTGTTCTTATGGGTGCGTTTTCGAGGGTGTTTTATATAAACTTTTGGAAAAATAAAAGGGAATTGAATAGTTGCGTGATCTGGTGAACCTCACATAAAATCGATTGTACACATCCATTGGTATTAAATTAAAGAATCCGATATAATGCACACCTCCCAACATCACAATTTTAGGAATTTATTCCTTTAGATCCAGGAGCAAATTAAATATCTGCAAGGAAAAACCACCAATTTATTTTATTTTATTTAATTTTTATTTTTTTACTTTTATTTTATTTTACTTTATTTTATTTTATTTTATTTTATTTTATTTTATTTTATTTTATGTTATTTTATTTTATTTTATTTTATTTTATTTTATTTTATTTTATTTTATTTTATTTTATTTTATTTTATTTTATTTTATTTTATTTTATTTTATTTTACTTTATTTTATTTTATTTTATTTTGTTTTTTTTTTCACTCCATTTTCATCAGTATAGTGACGTATTTTGCTGTTACTCTGTGCTGATCTGCGTCATTGTTAAAGTATCAGTCTTTTTGTACAAAAGGGTATACAAATGCATTATTGTTTTCATTTGCATGCTAAACATGTTGGGATTATTTTGATTATTTCAGCCAATTGTTCTGTCTTATCAAACAATGATTCTAAAAATAATAATAACACTTTTAAAATAACAGCTGCGACTTTCAAAAATTGTCTAAGGTCAAATGTTTTACTATAAAATGGTTAAAAATCTTGGAAACATCACAGTCTTTCAAGTAAATTGGAATTGATAAAAAAGCAAAAATGAGAACTTTAACCGTTTTCAGCCTTCTAGTCGTTGGTTTGATGGCCTACCAGGCAACAATCGTGGTGGCCTCTCCAGTAGAACAAAATGTAGCAGAAGTTGAAGAGATCGCTGATCCAGGTCCAATAATGGTCAATTCAGCTAACTCAAATGGACTGGACTCGGATGTTTATGTATTAGGCAATGTGCATGGCAGAGGTCTTAGCCTATGGCAATAAATATTTAACTTGAATTGGTTCAACAGTTAGAGAGTAATAAACAAATTGTCATAATGGCTATGAATGATTGGTGTTTTTTCCTTGTAGAAAAGTAAGTTGCTCGTGGATCTCAAGGAATAAAGCCCTACAATTGTGATGTTGGGAGGTGTGCATTATATCGCATTCTTTAATTTAATACCAATGGATGTGTACAATCGATTTTATGTGAGGTTCACCAGATCCCGCAACTATTCAATTCCCTTTTATTTTTTCAAAAGTTTATGTAAAACACCGGCGAAAATGCACCCATAAGAACTGCGCTTGAAATTACGAGGATTATGACCTATTTCAGAAATTAAAATCATTAATCATTAACAACAATTAAGGCCCCCTTACGGTTAATTCGGCCAAAAATAAGGCGTTTTTCAGAATTTTTTTTAGGACATACGCGTGGCACAAATTTATTTTAAAATATTTTAGAGTAACTATATTGCATGTATAAAAAAAAAATCATTAAAATCTATACATAACTCAGCCAATGGCAGCAAATCTGTGGCGGCACCTTGAAAAAAAATTAGTTTGCGGTCTCCTCTCTAGCTCCTCGTAAGTTTTTTATAAGCTTATTCCTTCACCGAGGTAACAACGTCGAGCTTTTATTTTTAAAATTTGTATTTTTATTTTTTTACAGTACTTGAAAATAAAAGTTGGCTTTTTCGATGAACAAAATCGACTGTTTTCCATAGCAGAATAAAGTTTTCAACAGTAAAAAATTATGGACAAAACAATAATAAGTTGACCTGTTAAATCACTCTTGTTCTGTGAGTTTAACTCCGATTGACTTCACTCTAAACACCATAAATCCCCCCCCCCCCCCCCCGAGCCCCTTAATACAATCTGTTTATTATTCTTTTATTGTTGATTGAATTCAGTTTAAAGGCAATAACCATCCGTTTTTATACCTCTTGGCATTGCTTCTTGTTAGTTTTGGTTGTCCCCTCTGATTCTTCGAATGGCTTTTGAGACTCATGTCATAAGTATTCCATTGGCTTAGAGCTCTGCCATGCACATTGCCTAATGCATCAACATCCGAGTCCAGTGCATCAGCAGCACCAACGTTTGAGTTAACTGCAGCGATCTCTTCAACTTCTGCAACACTTTGTTCAACTGGAGAGGCCGCCACGATTGTTGCCTGGTAGGCCATCAAACCAACGACTAGAAGGCTGAAAACGGTGAAAGCTCTCATTTGTGCTTTTTTATCAATTCCAATTTACTAGAAAGACTGTGATGTTTCCACGATTTTAAACCATTTTATAGTAAAACATTTGACCTTAGACATTTTTTGAAAGTCGCAGCTCTACCTTTAGAAGTGTTATTGTTATTATTTGAGCCATTTTTTGATAAGACAGAACAATTGGCTACAATTAACAAAATAATCAAAACATGTTTGGCTTTCAAATAAAAAACAATAATACATTTGTATAGATACCCTTTTGTACAAACGGGCTAATACTACTACAACGACGCAGATCAGCACAGACCGGCAAAATACATTACTGATGTAAATGGAGTGAAAAAATAATATAAAATAAAATTAAATTAAAGAAAATAAAATAAGAAAATAAAATAAAATAAAATAAAAAAAATAAAACGAAATAAAATAAAATAAAAAAAAATAAAATAAAAAAACAAAATAAAATAAAATCAAAATAAAATAAAATAAAATAAAAAAAAATAAAATAAAATAATATGAAATAAAATAAAATAAAATAAAATAAAATAAAACAAAATAGTATAAAATAAAATAAAATAAAATAAAATAAAATAAAATAAAATAAAATAAAATAAAATAAAATAAAATAAAATAAAATAAAATAAAATAAAATAAAAAAAAATAAAATAAAATAATATGAAATAAAATAAAATAAAATAAAATAAAATAAAATAAAATAAAATAGAATAAAATAAAATAAAATAGAATAAAATAAAATAAAAGAAAATAAAATAAAATAAAAAAAATGAAATAAAATAAAATAAAATAAAATAACATAAAATAAAAGAAAAGAAAATAAAAAAAATGAAATAAAAAAAATTAAAATAAAATAAAATAAAATAAAATAAAATAAAATAAAATAAAATAAAATGAAATAAAATAAAATAAAATAGTCAAATAAAAAAGTTGTTACTATAGCCCAAAATGGTTTTAAAAACAGAGTATAGTGTTTGGATTTAATGCCGTACGTCAAAATCGGTATAAAAATATTCCTTTTATATTTTAATTCAAAGCTAAATACCATTTTACATATCTCATTTTTAATTCAAAAAAAAAAAACTTCGAAAAAAAACCATTTTACAAAATTAAATTTTATTTTAAATTTAAACATGGTTAGGAATTGAACCTCTCCAAAATAAATTGTCCATATTTTTATCCACTTTTGAGGTACTTGCGACTCACAGCTTAACCACATTCGTACACATTTGTTGTTGGCAGGGTACATAGCCATCTAATTGGCGGCATGAGTACGCTTAGCCAATTATGTGTAACACCATGAATTGTAACTTTCAATCATTGTGCTGGGAGCCAGCTTCAATTAATAAATTTTACAATTTTGTATTTTTGTTGTAACTAACTAGATACTACTTGTTTCTCTAGCCACACAACTTCGATCTGCAATTAAATTTATGCTCGTACGAACACCAATCAAACAAATAAAATGCAAAACTTGTCTAGCAACCATTCTCATTCCAATTTTTTTTTAAGTAAATAATTTGTACCAAATACTTTGTTAATAAGCTAACGATTGATGTTTACTACAACAACATTTTTTATTTGAAAATTGTTGACAATTGCAAACACTTTTCTTTTCGCAATTCGATATCGTAGCGGAAGTTCATTTTCATTGAAAGGGAAATCAACGATTTAAATAAACTCTTGACAATTGCTACAATTGTTGTTGTTGTGTATATTATTGGTTAATAATGTACAAAGTGAAATTGCGGAAGCTTGTCGAGGCGTATGAACTTTGTGGTTGTTTGAGTTGTGCTTGGTTTGGCTTGCTTGCAATTGTGTAGCTATGCAAATGTGGGATGGCTTTGTTGTAATTAAGCGTGTGCAAAGAGCCCTCAAATATGTGTGAGAAAGTGAAAATACAGGAAGCTGAACTGTTGTAATGTGCTTTAGTATGGATTGCAGAGGTTTCGTGAAGTGTAAAGAGAAGTGCAATATCCCGCAATACTTCTAAGGACATGCGTTTCCTTGATTGAATTTTTGGTTCAGAGGTTTCAAAATAAAGAAAAAATAGGACAGCTTCTGTGACGTCATTTACCGGCCCTTCTACTTAAAAATATTGTTATCTGATTTTACTACATGATCACTGATATCAGCTCTAAGAGCACAGAAGTGTGGTTTCGAAAGCACTATGAACAAACTCCCTCATCCAACATGATGAACTCTTCTCTCTAACTCTTTCCCCTGTTTTTAAATACTTCATTAAGGGGTTTTGGATGTCTTTTCTGGTTGTTAGTCCATATTCTCGAGCTCTCGAAATAGCATTAATGAACTTCGCCTTGAATGAAATTGTACTTTTTACTCTCAAATTCTTCTCTTAGTTTTACTTTTCGTCTTCTATAACCTATTCTTATTTTCCAGCAACTCCATTGTCATGCTGCATCCACTTTACTCCTTCTATTTCTCTCTCTTGATGTCTTACATGGACGTTAAATGGTATTATAAATTTAATCCGATGTTTTAACTATGAGCAGGAGAAGATATAGACCCACCCCCCCCCCACCAATAAGTATACCGACATGCTCAGAACGGTGAGGTGAGTCTTTTAAGCCATGTTCGTTCGCCTGTTTGTTTGGTTGAACGCAAAGTAGTCCCTCAGTTTTAAAGATATCTTGCTTAAATTTGGTATGTGGGCGACATTTTGTATTATATTAATCCTTTGTCGGAACCAACAAGATCGTATTAATACACCGTATAGACCCCATACAACCGATTGTTTCGAATAAATATTGTTTAGAGCTAGTCTACCTCCAGTATACCTCTTCAATTTGTTGTTGCATCACAACATTAGTCTAACCCTTAATCTTTTAATCTACCATAGTATTTCCAGCAGCGAGTTTATCTCCTTTCGAAACAACTAAAATCTAATTTAATTACAATTCAACCCAAAAAAAACTGACACTCAATAAGCGTAAAAGTTCAAGCGTTGAGTGGCCCTTAAGCATGGCGTCTAAAACGCTGTTAACATGAAATGAACTTTATGAGTACAAAGCACTTGCAACACACTTGCGGCCATAACAAGTCACAGCGATAAGCTTGACCCAAATTAGTGACGAGTAAAACTTAAGGTAGAGTAGGCTCAAAGGCCCAAAATGCATACGAAGCGCATGTAAATGGCGTGTGTGCATGTGTGTGCGTATGTGTGTGTGTGTGTGTGTGCAACGTTATGCGTTGGTATGCACAACTTTCTACGTATATAAACATTGAAAAACATTACTAATTTTTTAAACCACACTAAGGCTTTTCATTGCCAATCGAATGAAGAAAAAAATAAAATGAAACAAAAGACTTAAGACACGAACTTAAAATTCATAACACAATGCGTTAACAAAAATGCTTATGAAAATGTTTTTTGTTTTTTTTTTTTGATGCCATGTAATTTAGGTTCTTTCACGCCACTAGCAAGTGGATAACAAATAGCCAGACATCTCGCATTGTTTTTTAGCTTTTTGACATTTTCCACGTTTATAAACTGTCGGCTCACTGGCTTACCCACCAGCGCGCACAGCTGGCGTTTGGCTGTGGCCACTGAATGAATGAATGCGCGGCGGCGCTATTTTGCAATTGTGACATACTTACAAAAGCTTAGGTAGCTATGAACGCTGCTGGTCATTGTCTCAAGCTCAGTCATTCCCATTTGGTAAACGTGTAAATTTCGCAAAAAAGCTATTGTTGTTGTAGCAGAAGCCAGCAGGCATTCATTGAGTTGCAAAAAAAAAAAATTATAAAAAATTCATTTAACAACTTCAAAAACATGTTGAAGCTAGAATAATTGTTCGCGAAATTTTAAAACGATTTCCCAATTGTTGTGCTAAAAGTGCGCATGGGCTTTGAGCTTTTTCAAAACAGTTCAACGACCTCTTTTACATTTAGAAAATGTACTCGGAAACAACAATAAAAATATTTATGAAGAATATGTCAACAATAAAAAACGCGTTACTCTTTTGACCCAACAACAGCGCGAACAGCTGTTGCAATTAGCTGACAGACATAACTTGACAACTTTCAAATGTTTAAGCACAGCAACGATAAACGTACCAAATGTTGGGAAATCAGAAAGATGTGTAAATGTTCAGCAGTTCAAAAATGGTGTTAACAGCTGTTTGTATTAAAGTTTATAAAAAGTTATCATTTTTTTTTTTTTTTTTTTTGAGTTTCTCACATTTTCACATAATTTGTTTTTTTTTTTGTTTTTTTTTCAATTTGTCGACGGCTCATCATCAATGAAAGATTAAAATTTAGCATATAATTTAACAATTACATGTTGCTGATTTTTTTTTATTACATATTTTGCTTCCCACAATACTCGCTTTGCTGCCAAACAGCATCATTCACAACAACAACGCTACGTCTCTTTGTTGATGGACATGTCAAATTGTTTGATTATTCGTGGCCTAAAGCGTGCTGGTTGGCGCTGAAATATTTTGCTATTGATTGGCATGCCATTAACTATGTACCACAATTGTTTATATTTTTTTTCTTTAAAATCAAATAAATTTTATTATAAATAGCAATTGTTAAACGTTAACAAATTGTATTTGATTTATGGCAATGTTTTCTCGTCACTACTCAAATGTAGCTGAAGTCCTTGAATGAAGTTGTTGGTTGTTTGAAATTGAATTGTACACTGCTTCTATATGTAAATATTGAGTTTTAAGCTTAAAATGAACTAAGTAGAAATTTTGTTTCACATACAATATTTAAAATAGAATTAATATTTTTAGGAGGTAACTTTATAAAACTTTTTCAAAAACTTGTTTAAAGATTGACTTTAAAAATTTAATTATTTCTGAAACAGAAGTATGCTGTCTTTTCTTAAGAAATAAAATAAAATAACCCAGCAAATCATTGGAGTCAGAAAGGAGTCAGAAAAGAGTCATAAGTGAGTCATAAAGGAGTCACAAACGAGTCATAAATGAGTCATAAAGGAGTCGTAAATGGCAGCGTTTACGCTCGTTATCAGCTCATTTATGAGTCCAAAATGAGCGCATTTCCCTTCTTGTTATGGTCGTAATATACATATGACGCCTTTTTACATAATCGCCACTTGTTGGACTCAGAAAAGACACATTTATGAAGCAGGTTTAGAGTCATTTATGACTGTTACAAAAAAATCATAAAATGTATACTTCAATTTTTTTATTAAACAAAAATTTTTCGAAAACAAAATATGAATATTTGTTCCAGAGTTGCTCTGTTAAATAAATATTCGGAAATCATATTGAAATTCCTTACACAAATTTCAAAATTTCCAGGTCATGCGAGTGGCACTCACTGTAACTATTACAGCTGCGTTCAATATAACAGAAGTGAAACTAAATTGCGTAATATTCTTTGTGTTTTTAATAATTTTCATTTAAAATATAGCGACAAGAAAAACAAATTTAAAACTTCCAGAATTTCTGCTGAGTACGCAGCGGCCCGGGATAGAACTCGCTCAACATTTCCCCAAAGGCTGAAAATAATTAAGGTGTATAGGGGCAAAAGGGCAAGGAAAATTGCATGCAAATAGGACGACTGACATGCGGTAATTTCCAAAACTCAAGAAATGAGAAATAAGAAAAAGGGGGCGTGGCACCTTCACATCACAGCTGTTTTAAAAGGAGTTACGTTAGGTTAATCGTCAAGAAGTCCAGTGTATTTTCCATCTATGGCCTACCATTGAACTCGGCCAAAACAACTTCTTTTAACTACCAATTAACCAGAGATACAACAAAGAAATAACCAAATAAGAGAGTGCTCACAAAGTACAGTTCACATACATACATGTGTATATATGAGCACATCTACTAGTAAAATTAAAAATAAATTTAAACCGGTTATTCCATATAACCTTATGATTTGTAACCTACTAAACGCTTGAATGGCGAAATTTCCATTTTTATCGAGTGGCTAAGAAGTAAGCGGCATTCAGTTGGCCAACCGTTTGTAGGTATACAATTTTATATGAGCACGTCTCGCTACTCACAAATGCTTATTATAAGCGTACAAATGTGAAGAACTTTCCTTTAAAACGTATTGCTTTGTTTAACTAGAATATGTTGCGGTGATAAATGAATAAGTAAATGGTGAATAGAGTTGATATAAAATATTTTCAAGACTACCTTTAAATAAATGGAACAAAAAGAGAAGAAGAAAATGTTTGCTCACAAGAAGATAAAGTGGTATTGAATTTTACTTTTGGGAATATACTCCAAGATCAGAGAAAGTTTGAGCTTCGAAGACAACGATTGATATAAATTTGGAGCAAAAGCTCGGCCTACATTCCCCCCGGAGTACATACAACGTGTCACAAGATTCCAAATCTAAATATATACCAATGACCCGCAATCTGGCTACGCCTTCTTAAGATAAACAAACAAACAAATCTTCGATTGCCTTATTTGCTTTTGCTTTCTTCGAATTCTTCAGCATCGTTGTCATTAACATGTTGTCTAACCGATGAGATGAGTAACTGACTGATCTCTTGTGCGCGTGAGAATACAATTTCTGTCGCCTTCGGTTATTTGCTGTCATCAACAGCTGCAACGTCAACGTCAAAAGCTCTTCAATCGAACAGCTGGCAATTAGAAACTTCCAATTGATGGCGTGTGCGAACACTTCTGAATAATGTTGTTGCTGTTACTTTTTATTGTTCTTCTTCTTCCTCTTCTTCTTCTTCTTCTTATTTTGTTTGTTTTGTTTCCCCATCTTTTACTTCAACAGAAATGAATGAGCTGACCATGACAATAACTTTCTCTTGACAGAAATTTCTAATTTTGCGGAATTTACATAAAATTTTATGTATTCTCGATTATGTGAGTCATTATTTATACTTATTTTTTGTATTTTTATTTTTTTATTTATTTATTTTTTCAGTCAGTGTCAGCACTAACTCATTGAAGTACTCAAGTTAAAGTAAAACAATAGCCATTTTTCCACGTATTCCTTTCACCATTTTCACTTTCTTTTCATTATTGTACAAATTTTTTCGTATTTTTTATGGCTCATAATTGAAGCAATTTCTGAATATATTAATAGCCACAATTCCTAAATATTAATAGCTCATGTGGTAGTTGGTATGACATTCTTTTGGCTAGCATGATTGCGGATTTGGCTAACTCACATTACGTTTGATAATTATTAATTTTAATTGAGGAAATCACACTTAAACATTGTTGTACAGCCAAACGAATAATTAGTTAAATGGTTTTCTTAACTTTCAATTTCGGTTTTTACTGTCGTTAGTGTGCAGGACATACATACATACATATAACTCCCAGTCGTTAAAATAAAATTTTGTTTGCAAATTATTTCTGCACAAAAAAAAAATCAAATTATTTGGAACGCTTTTGCAAGCAATAAACTAATAAAAAATTTAATTACTAAAATTAATTTTTAATATCCAGCTGTCGATAAAATGTTAGAAAATTAAGTAATTAGCTTTCAAATTCAATTTCACTTTCGGTAAATAACACTGTACAACAGCATTTTTGTTGACGGAATCAGTGACGTGTTAAAGAGAATTTGTTTTTGATGGTATTAAAATTGAGAAAGACAGGAATTAGGATCATCAAGTGTCCAATTAAGCAATGGAAATGAGAAGAGTACAAGCAACTTGTTCTTCTGAATAGATTACGAACGTTTTATTCTTTAAATATCATAATTTAACACTTTGACTACCAATGTACAGAGAAGTAAAAGAATGCAGTCTTTTGTGAATGCATTCTTTTGTGATTTATCGTAAAATGATTGCAGCCATTTTTTCAATTCTTTGACTTGGACCTAAAAATAAAGTCACCATTCAGACTCCATTCTGCAACTTCGAATTCTTTTTTCATTAATTTTTTGGTTATTCATGTACTGCATTCATTGAATAAAAAGTCTCACTGAAGTCAATTGAAGTCAGTTGGAGTCATATGGAGTCATTTGAAGTGAATTTACCTGCGCCATATGAGACATGATCGTAAACTATTTTTGTTGCAAATAGTTAGTGACTTCACTCAAAAAATGCAGTCAGTAAGTCACTTCTCTAAATGACTTTAAAGCCGTGACTTTAAAAAGACTTCAGACTTCATTTTTTCATTCTTTAGTCAAAAAGCGAGTCAATGAGTGCATTCGAAATTTGGAGTCATTGAATAAGACTTGAACTGATTGCATTCGCATATGAATGCACTCTTTTAAAACATTGCCAATGTATCACCGATGTTCAAGCCCCTAAATATAACGGTGGTAAAAAAGCCACTATAAACAGCCCTACATCCTTTCATACTTGGCAGCTGGGGTAGTCCTTGGTCATGATCACCGGTAGTACACTGAACTTCCATTGGATTTTGAGGGGATGAATTCGTATAAATTCTTCAAAACCAAATAAATATTTGGTTTCCCCAGGTTCACGTCAAAATTATCAAAACACTTTGGACCATGATCATAGTAAAATTAAATAAGAGTTTACTTAAACATGATTCTAAAATATATACCATTTCATGTCGGCCATAGTCAACTTCAAAAACATTTTTAATATAATGCGGAGTTTTAATTTTAAAATGACGAAAAGGTACTTTCAACATTTTAAAACCACGGTTTGTGTCTATGGTTGTGCTCTTGACAACGCTTACTCCAAACTTGAGTTTGGCTTTTTTCACTCCTTGCCACAGCTATGCTATGGTTAGTGTATAAAGTAGTTGGCACAGGGTGTCCTTGAAAAACATAAAAAAATTTCTTCATACCATCAACCACATAATTTTTTTTTTTCATAAGGGAACCCTGTTACCTTTCATTTTAGCTTAAATCTTTGTTTTATATGACTACAAATCACCAACATTTTAAATGTCTTTTTAAGTCAATAAACCACTATAATTATGGGCCTTCGATTTTAACAAACTAAACGAGTGAAGTTTAACCTTATAACCAGTTCTTGTATTATTTAATGAGTCAAAAAATTAGTTGTGTCTCATTTGTTTGCGGCTTTTAGCAAATGTTGACATACAAATACTTGCAAACACACACCTACATTTGGCCACTTAAAACAATGTTAATTTAAACATTTTGTACGTATTTGGCAAAATGAAACGACATCATAAAAGTACCGTCAAAATTAAGACAAACAACACGAATATAAAATCAAGCTCTAGCCAAACCAGTAAAATTGGGGGCAACTTCGAAAGAGGTGTGCAGATGATTAAGTGCTAAGCAACCAAGTGGCAACGTAATGCAAATAAAATGAAAAAAATATGTACATTAGGGTGTGCATTATTTAGCAAATTGAATATTTACATTTTTTTTTTAAATTATTTTTCTTGATGTCGCGCTCATTTGTAGTCATGGTTAGCTTGAAATAAAAATAAATTTATTATAAAACCCACTGCTTTCTCTGCTTGAGTGGTGTGCAAAAAAAATTTCAAATCTATACTACAATTTCTTACAGTGTACATATTAAATCTATACTAAACTATAGCATCTGATTTAAAAAAAAAAAATCAAAAAATAATTTTTAATGTATCCTCATTGTGATTCACAGACACAAAAACGCAAATTAACTTCGGCTTAATAAATGATTAGTGAACTCACTTTTGTAATTTTGCGCACCACAACAGGTTTCTTTTTCCCTAGCTCATATTCTGCCAGATTCGCTTTTCGATTTAATTTTTCATTTTCCTTTACAAGCTTTTCAAACTCGTTGCTCGTATTCAAATTAAAAATTCTATTGTTCGCTGGTAATTTAAGCTGTTCGATAAAGGTCAGCTAGCTAATAAGTCGGTTAGTCTGACTTACACGGCTATATCTAAAAGTAGCTTTTATTGTTTTCATACAAATGCAACAAACAAGTCAAGTATGCCTTAAGTTGATATGTACTCGTAAGCGTAACAAAAACAACAATTTACTACAATAAAGTGCACAAAAAGAATGTTTAAAATCGCGTTTGTAAGAGTAACAAAGCTTTGAAATGAATTAAAATTTGCAAAGTCAACTCACAAATACAAACTTATGTATGTATGTATGTATATGCGCACGTATTTCTTGAAATCGAAAAATTTACGTCAATTAGCTGGGAATGAAAAATAAACCGGCTAGTAGGTGAAGCAAGCGAAAAAAAAATTTAAGTACAGTTGCGCGCAGAAAAATATGAGAGGTTGTTATGCCAACTCCGTCAGGATAGCTATAAAAGGAGGTTTAAAAAGTTTGATATTTGTTGGTGACTCAACTTCTCAATCGCCCCATCAATCCAAAGTAAGACTTCTTAGGAAGCGTGACTATCCGTTGAAATTTTTGGCTGACTTTATTTTTGCCGACCAGAGGAAGTATTTCACAATGCAGCGTCAATTTGAAAAAATTTTACAAATAGTAATCACCCTGAGGCTGAGTTTTGTTTCATATCAGACCTGTTAAATTTGGATTAAAATTAAAAATTAATTAATTTAATTGATTAGTTATGATTAGGGCTGTGCCTTTCTTCTATAAATCGAGTAAGTGGATTAATCAAATTTTCAGTTAATCGATTACTTGATTAATCAATATTATGAGTAATCAAAACGAGCTTTACTCGAGTATTTTCAAAAATGGTTAATCAAAAACTGATTAATTTACTTATTTTCTTATGTGAAATTATGCCTTGAAATAGTTGAAAATAAAAAATACTAAACAATAAACAAATTTTAGAAAATGGTTGGAGTATCAAGGAATTTCTAAATTTGTGCCCTTTTAGTATATGGTTAATCATTTTATTCAAAAAACGATTAACCAATTAATTTTCTTTTTGATTAATCAAAATCTTGATTAATCGAGTAAACACCCTTTTTGTTTAATCAAAAATCATAATTATTCGATTAATTGAGTAATCGAAATTATGGTTAATCTAAGTTTTGATTAATCAATTAATCGCACAGCCCTAATTATGATAATTGAACATTTTTAGAGTTATTCATCGATTAGGATTAAATTTAGGGTTCGATTAATGAGGATTAGTGGGGATTTATTTCGTTTTCAAATTCCTAAGATTAATCACATTAATCAAAATTTCAATTTGATTATAATTGTTGATTAATTGCGATTAACAAGGATTTATAACAAATTTTAAATGCTTCAATATTAATTAAAATTAATTACATAATTAATTTGAAAATTTTGTGTTTTTTTTTATGAATTCATTCAAAAAAAATTACATATTTCCAGCAAACGATAGGAGTCATACATGAGTAAGAAAGGAGTCTTAAATGGGAGCGTTTGTGAGTCCGAAATGAGTGTATTTCCCTTCTTGATTTCATATATGTACATATCATATCAGCATGAATAAGAGTCATATGGGATACCTTTTTTTGTCATAAATGGCCCGTATTTATCTTCGTTAATCGAAATTAATCAAAAATTTTAATCAAATTGAAATTTTGAATAACTTGATAATCCTCGGATTAAATTTGAAAACGAAATAAATCCTCAATAATCCTCACTAATCAAACACACAATTTAATCCTAATCGATGAATTATTCTAAAAATGTTCGATCAATTATTACAAAAATAAAAAAAATAAATTGTATTTGATTGTCAATGATTAAGATTAATAATCATTATTTAACAAGTCTGTTTCATATGGTTTTTTTAACAAACCTAAAAATACCAGCGTGTTTCCATTTTTTCGCCTAGTGCTGTACTTACAAAATCAACGTAAGTCAAGCACTTTGGCGCATTGTTCTTGCACTCATTTAGCTACATATACACTTATATGTACATATATACTTGTGCTTGTTCTTATGCCTTTCAGTTTATTACCAACTATAATTTGCATTCATTTTAAGCGCTTTTGCGTTCAAAAAGTGCTAAAAGCTAAATTTTGTAATTTTACGTCGGAACTTGATTTACATTATCGTTGTTGTTGGTATTCTCCATTTCTTGGTTTTTTCTTTCAACTTAATTTTACCGGCAAAAAAATGAGTTTCATTGCAATAAAGCACAATTATCTACCAACTACACAGCTGATCTTTTTAGTGCTGATGGCGTCTGGCAACGTTCAAGGCGCTAATTTGGTTCTTTTAGTTTCCGTTTCGGGCTTTATTATGCTGATATTTTGGTATGTAAATTGGTTGTTTGAATATTCTGAAATATTTCCGCAGATGAGCGTACTCCACACCTTGTTTATTGCACGTGAGTACTTTATTAAAAAAAAAGCTTTAGCAGAATACACATACAGAGGCGCATCAAGAGGCTGTGTTAGACTCAATCTAATGAGCTGAGCTAATGAAGGTGAAGATTAATTGCTTAGCAAAGCTCATGGCAGTTATTTAAGAACAAACGATAGCAGTGATCTTTATTGTTAAGCCCATAGAAGCCAAATCAACCGTTTATTGAATTTTTGTTTGTATGTATGTATGTTTGTGCGCACATCACTCAAAAACCGCTGAATGAAATTTAATGAAACTTTTAGTGTTGTATTACAAGATCTTTAACTTAAAATCAAAAACACCATTTGTTTCAATTTCTCAATCAGTTTCGGAGATATTGAGCAATATGTGGACCAATGTGAACTAAAATGTGTTTTGTGCAATTTTGTATGTGATATAATGATTTCAATCGAACTCAATCTATTATTTTCAGGACAACCTTTAGGTGAGTAAGAATCTTTGTGGAAATAGTTTAAACAATTTTTTTTAAATAACTTCCTTTTTTTTCAAATTCTTATTCAAGCTAGTAACACTTATTCCAAATATCAGCCAAATCAGTCAGCATTCAATACATGCTTCAACTGGAGAGAAAATTTTTTGTGAAAGAAAATTTTATTAAGAGATTTTATGGTAAAATGCATTGTCACCGAAATCTGAACAATTGTGAAAATTGCGGACGATAGCTCAACGGGAAGTTCGTTTAAATTCGTTCACATTATTTGCAATTTCGAAATAAATTTTCTGTATACCTCGTTCCGTGCGCCACCTAGCGGAATTTGTTCCTTAAATATATTGTGAAATAAGACTAAAATTTCAGGTGTCAAGATTAACTCCACTTTTCTGCAATTTTCACTTGTCTCGAGGAGCGCGCCACATAGTGGAATTTTGTTTTCAAGAAATTGTATTGCTATGATGTCCTGAACTACGTTCAAAACCTAGGTCGAGGGGGGAATTCAGTTAAAATTAAATCGAAATTGCGCTACACACTTCATCGATCAAGTGTTGGCGCCTAGCGGAAAGTTATTTAAAAAGACTTCTCAAGATTTCAACAGCTCGTTTTTTTAACGCCACCTCGATTTAGTTGCTTTTGTTCAAAAAGTAACATTGAATTATAATCTTCTATAGATAACCACTTGCCTTCTCGTTACATATATTTTGGCGTTCTTTCACTGACTCAACTTGCTCACATTTCACGTGCATTACCGTCGTAAACGCCGTTAGTCATGCGCATTGTGGTGTAAAAGTTGTAAAAGCCCACAATCAAGCTGTCAGTAATGTTATAATGATCAGTCTCATTCACTGCGAATGTGGCGTTAAAGTGTCAAAAATATGAGTTAATAACATAAGCACTTCACCCTTGACCTTCATGCTTAGCTGAACTCTTTCGTCGTAATACATGAATTTGGCACAAAAAACGCACTCTCTTGGTAGTTTGCTTTTAGCTTTGATTTTATAGGATTTTTAAAGCTTTTAAATTTTTACGCTTTTTCTAATTAATGAACGTATGTGTGTATGTAAATTTTGCAAGCGGAAACTTCAGTTATTCATACCTTTAATTTAAATTTTTTTCAACATTTTTTTTTTTTTTTTGTGCAAATCTCCGTCTTGCGTGCAACTGGTGCGTGCGATATCAGATTTATTGTATTTATATCTATTGCAACATACATCGAAGGCTATTTTAGGTCATACGAAAAACTTAAAATATTTATCTGAATATGAGTTTCATATGTAATAATAAAAAATAAAAAAAAATTGCTACTCAAATGTCGGTTGCAGTCTTTTACAGAGGAATTTTCAAAAGTATTGTTGAATTTATTTTAAGGTATATAATGTTACTCATGCTATACATATAAATTGTTTACTTTGAAATAGTTCGTGACATTAGAGGTAGAGGTCAAGCATTTCCCCCCATAAATTCAGAAAACAAAAATTCAGAAACACATTTTTTTAGAATTTTTTTTTTCAGAAATCTTTTTTCAGAAAGTCAAAATTCTTAAGTCAAAATTCATAAGTCAAAATTCAGAAGAAAAAATTCGGAAAGAAAAATTGCAGAAAGTGAAATTCAGATCTGAAAATTCAGAAAGTAATGAGACGTCAGAAAAAAAATCAAATTTTACACATTTTCTCTTTACAAATATTTATAGCAACTCCTATTTAAAGAATTTGATTTAGAATTTTAAAGAAAAAAAAATTGGTCACCAAAGGGTTAATGCACAATTACTTGTGTTATAACGCTAAGCATACCGGCAAAAAAATGTATTTCAGAATTTAAAAAAAAAATAAAGGCTTTTAATGGGTTAATACATGACCCAACTATGGGTTAACAATGTAAACATTTAATTTTTTAGTGTGCAGTAATAAATCTAATATAAAAAAATTTCAGAATTTATAAAATAATGAAATGCTACTCTGAGCTGAATCATTTTATTTCGTTATTAATAAAATAGTTAAGGTCGTCAATGGGTTAATGCATGCATTTAAAACTTCAAATATTTACTTATTGATAGAAATTTATTTTTTCATATAAAAAATTATTTAGAAATTATAAAAATAAAAATTTTTTTCACCAATGGGTTAATGCATGGCGTTTAAAGGGTTAAAACGCTTAAAATCATATACTTAAGCGATTGTCAAACTATTTTGAAGTGAAAAATTTGATTTCAGAGTTTAAAGAAAATTGAGGGCGTCAATGAGTTAACGTATGGTCGCTCATGGGTTATAATTTTAAATATTTACCAATAAAGTGTAGCACAACCCATTCAAACCTAACCAAAAAATCGTTCATAATATCGCTATAAAAATAATAATGTGGATACGAGTGGGTTAATGCATGACCGTAAATGTGTTTCTGAATTTTTGATTCTGAATTTTTGGTTTCTGAGAAAAGTTTTCTGAATTTTTCCTTTTGACTTTTGGTTTCTGAAAAATGATGTCTGAAAAAATTTTTCCGAAGAATTGTATTTCTGAATTTGCAGTTATGGGGGGCACCCCTTCGCTAAGCCTTTTGTACTAACCTCGCTTAATCCTCGAATCAGTTCACAAATCGACTACCCAAAGTAGCTCATAAGTAAATTATTTTCTAGTTGGAAAAAGTTTAGTATAATTAGCAAATGAAGCCATCAGAATAATCACATGGTGCTTGGAAATAAGACTAAAGTGTTTAAATAGCGAAACTGTTTAACCCTTGCGTGGGCCAACTTTATTTAACTTATTCGATAATTTTTTTTTTTTTTTTTTTTTTTTTTGAAAAGCTGGAACTCTTTTTGGGTCTTTGCAGGTCCTTGGTCTGTCTTGTAACTTTTCAGAAAGTTTTTACAGTGATGTAATTTTTTTTTAGGATAAAACTTTACTGGGCGGAGTAGCGTCTTTTCACTTCTCCGTTTTTGATGGATCAGCAGGGTTGCCACCTTCACCTCGACATAGTCATAAATGGGTCGACTTAAATCGAATTCTCACGCTTTAAATGCCAAATTGTCTTGATAATGATTTACATCTTAACTACTTTATTAAAATTTAAAAAGGCACATCGACAACTCAGAAAACATTTAACTCCTATGAGTACCAAACTAGAGAACGTTTAGAGCCCAAACCAGCTTAAGTCGTACGAAAATTGAAATAACCACTCAAAACATTTCAAACACTTCAAATGAACGGAAACGAAAATTAACTTGTTAACAGCATAAAATTCTACACAAACTTAATTTGTTAGTTATGTAATTGTTGTATGTTGAACTTATATTGCACGAACATTTTCCACTACAATTCACAACGGAAAAATTACAACATACACTAACTCATAATTTTGAGCGAGAAAAAAAAAATTGTTTTGTAATTTTTGTAATAAAATTTGGTGTGGCGCATTAAAGCAGCGAAAAAAAGATTAACGAAATAAATATGGTAACGAATTTTAAATTTTTTTTTAGTTTTTCATGCTAGAATGACGACTATAAGCGTTCGAGTTGGTTGACCGCTCCCCACGCATGCGCTCAACAGACAGCACTTAAACGGCTGCCGGTTAAATGTTTTGACTTAGAATGGTGGTTAGAATAGCAAACAAGATTTGGATAAGAAATCTGGATTTAGACTTTTTTTTTTTTAAAAGTTCCACAAAAGCAGTTACATCACTAATTTTGAGATTTATTTAGTGAGGATTTTTCTCTAAGTTAAAAATCGATTAGGTTAAGCTTAAAGGCAATGAATTTATTATTACTTTTTTTTGTAATATGAAAAAAATTGTCTTAAGTCAATTAATCAGCAAGTCGTTAAACAGCAAAAAAAAATTTATTTCGAGTCAAATTTGAAATATAAGATTATTACTTTTTAAAAACCAAATAAAAGTAAACTCTCATAAATAAAGGTTAAAATATTAATATTATTTTTAAAGTCAAATGAGAAACTCAAAGTGGAAAAAAGACTTTGCAATTTCTATATTTTTCTATCAAAACTAAAACTAAAAATCTTTCATATATGTATTTCATTAGTCAAAATCAAGAGCTTCGACTTTATTTTTTCAGTCAAAAATTAATATAAAAATCTTTCATATACTTCACTAATCAGTCAAAAATAAATCTAAAAATCCTTCATATATTTCATTAGCCAAAATTAGGAGCTTGAATTCGGCTTTATTTTTTCAGTCAAAAGTAAAACTAAAAGTATTTCATGTTTCATTAATCAGTTTATATATTTCGTTAATCAAAATATAAATCTCAGTTTGACTTTTATTTATTCAGTGAAAAATACAACTGAAATTAAATTTTTCTTTCAAGACTAAAACATGAAATTTTTTTTTTTAAGTCAAACAAATATTTGAACTTTTTTGCTATGGTCAAGAATTAAAGGTGAAATTTTATTTTCAAAATCATAGATAACAAATAAAAATGAATAATTTTGCTTGGATCAAAACTAAAAGATGAAACTTTAATTTTTAAATCCAAGCCACGATTGATTATTTTAAGCCGAAAATAAAAACCAAATCTTAATTTTGAGATTCATTTTTATTAATTTAATTTCAAGTCAATGATAAAGTTGAAATTTGACTTTTTGTTTTTAAGTCAGAGAAAACAATCGAAAATTGATTTCTAGATTTTAATCTCTAAATGGAATTTTATGTTTTATATTTGTTTGTTACTGGTTTCAAGGGGAAACTAAAGGATACAATTTTAATTTTGATACCAAAATCAACGATTGAAATTGAGTAAAGTATAAAATTAAGATTTTAATTTTTTTATATTAATTTATCACGTGTTTGTTATTCACTAGAAGTGTACTACTTGTGCTTCTAACAAATAATAAATAATAGAACAACACTTTATATTTAACAAAGAAAGTTAAATAATCAAATTAATTGTTTAAATTTCGATTCTGCTGTTATTTACTTATCTGCTACGCAACCCAGATGTTTTTCTACGTTCTTTCTCTTTTACTTTTTAATTGCGAATTCTTCAGCACGCAAGCGCTATGAGGTTTAAGTATTGAATAAGGTCAAAAGTTTTATTTAAAAGTTTATTGTTTTCATTTGCAAGCTAAATATGTTTTGATTATTTTGTTTATTTTAGGCAATTGTTCTGTCTTATCAAAAAATGATTCTAAAAATAATAATAACACTTTTAAAATAACAGCTGCGACTTTCAAAAATTGTCTAAGGTCAAATGTTTTACTATAAAATGGTTAAAAATCTTGGAAAACTCACAGTCTTTCTAGTAAATTGGAATTGATAAAAAAGCAAAAATGAGAACTTTCACCGTTTTCAGCCTTCTAGTCGTTGGTTTGATGGCCTACCAGGCAACAATCGTGGTGGCCTCTCCAATAGAACAAAGTGTACCAGAAGTTGAAGAGATCGCTGCAGTTAACTCAAACGTTGATGCTGCTGATGCACTGGACTCGGATGCTGATGCATTAGGCAAGTTGCATGGCAGAGCTCTAAGCCAATGGAATACTTATGACATGAGCAAGGCCAAATATAAGATTCGCAGGGGAGGCAGGAAACGCAGAGGTTAAAAAGAGTCAATAACTTTGGCAGGAAGTATGAAAACGGATGGCAA
>OX608081.1:30207193-30217193 GCA_951509765.1 Sphenella marginata | reverse complement strand
GATTTCATTCCGTAAGTCAAACATCGGTATAAAAATGTTCCATTTTATATTTTAAGTCAAAACTAAAGATTAAGATTTGACTTTTGTTTCTCAAGTTAAATATTATAATCGAAATTTTACTTTTATTTTTTAAAACAAAAATAAAATTAGAAATTTCATATTTTAATTCAAACCTAAATACAATGTTACATTTCTGATTTTTAAGTAAAAAATAAAAAAATTCGAAAGAAACAAAAGCTTCATTAAAAACTTTCAACAATTCAAATTCTCCTTTTGCTCTTAATCAATACAAAAGTCAAGCGAACCGCATTGGCAACAAAAGCTAAAACAAAAAATCGAACATAACATTAAAAAAGTCACATAACCTGTTGGTTGTATTGGCCGAAAGCAATAAATTATTTACGGTTTTTCAAAAAACCGGTGCCAAACTGCGATTGCATGTAACTGAGTTTGTCTTGTTTTTCTACTTTTATTTTCATTTTATTTATTTACCCACTTCTTTTTTTGTTTGTTTGCGCTGTCTTATCTTCTTTCAGTGATTATTATTCGGCATCGCAGCGTTCATTGCGATCTGAAAAAATTTCATGGAAAAGAACTCGCAAAACCAGAAATTATACAAGATTTTACAATTCGCTTATTTTGTGTGCTTTTCTTTGTTCATTTTGGTTTGGGTGGGATAACTTGCGTGCTGTTATTTGTTTGCAGCCATGCAATTTTGCTGTCAAGCGTCTAGTCTTTTGTAGGAAGTGTTGCTGGAAGATTACTGCGCAGGATATGTAGATTTTTGTTTTTTTGTGTTTTTCTTTTTCTTCTTCTTTAACATGCAGTGTTGTAATATTATCGCTTTACTTAGCGTCAATTGCCAAACTAGTTGGTCGTAATCGAACTATGTAATTAAAAGTAAGAGTTGTTGTGAAAGTAAACACTGAGTAGAAGTGGAAAGCGAGAGGTCAAGCAGAAGTGAGAAATGAAAAAAAAAACAAAAAAAACGTAGAGGCGTCAACTTCCGGCATTTTAGGTGAATTTTTATTTAGTTTTATTTTATTTTATTTTATTTTATTTTATTTTATTTTATTTTATTTTATTTTATTTTAAGTATCCTGTTTCGGTACGAGCTATAGACCTATTAATAATTTTTTTCTGCAGCGAAAAATTATTGTTGTTTTTGGGTTTCTTAATAATTTTTTTTATTAATTATTAAAAGTTTTTGTTGAGTTGAACAGGAAAAATTTAGAGACAACCGCCATAGCTTTTCTTATAGATCCATTTCGGAAGTTGCTAACTTCACTCATCAGAGAAATTTTGGCACGCATTGCTAACTATTAAGCTAACAATACGCTGGGTTTTTTGCCTTCTAAACGCCCTGTTCAATCAACTTTTTTACCAATTCATGTACCAACAACGCCATTTGACGTTTTAGATTTGGTATCATGATGGATTTTTTGCAAGTCTGCTTTGGTGTCACAGTTTGCCAACCATGTGCTCTTGGTTTTTGTTATTGAGATTTTTACACAAATTTATTTTATTTTATTTTATTTTATTTTACTGTGTTTTATTTTATTTTATTTTATTTTATTTTGTTTTATTTTATTTTATTTTATTTTATTTTATTTTATTTTATTTTATTTTATTTTATTTTATTTTACTGTATTTTATTTTATTTTATTTTAGTTTATTGTATTTTATTTTATTTTATTTTATTTTATTTTATTTTATTTTATTTTATTTTATTTTATTTTATTTTATTTTATTTTATTTTATTTTATTTTATTTTATTTTATTTTATTTTACTTTATTTTATTTTATTTTATTTTATTATATTTTATTTTATTTTACTTTATTTTGTTGTATTTTATTTTATTTTATTTTATTTTATTTTACTTTTTTCAATTTTATTTTATTTTATTTTATTTTATTTTACTGTATTTTATTTTATTTTATTTTATTTTATTTTATTTTATTTTATTTTATTTTATTTTATTTTATTTTATTTTATTTTATTTTATTTTATTTTATTTTATTTTATTTTATTTTATTTTATTTTATTTTATTTTATTTTATTTTACTTTATTTTATTTTATTTTATTTTATTTTATTTTTTTTTTTTATTTTATTTTATTTTATTTTATTATATTTTATTTTATTTTATTTTATTTTATTTTATTTTATTTTATTTTATTTTATTTTATTTTATTTTATTTTATTTTATTTTAGTTAATTTAATTTTATTTTACTTTACTTTATTTTATTTTATTTTATTTTATTTTATTTTATTTTATTTTATTTTATTTTATTTTATTTTATTTTCTTTTCTTTTATTTTATTTTATTTTATTCTCGATTAAAATACATTTTTTCATTCAATTAAAATATTAAGTGTTCTCTTTGATGGATAATCACTATCAACAAGGGCACTTTTGATAGCCATGATAGTAAAGTAAAATACTTCGTTTTGCCTCTAATGCGTTAACCGTTTTGCGCTGCGGTCACCACTCCAACGATTATTTTAAAAACCTCAGTCCTCATCAAATATTACTCGCAACATTTCACTTTCAATACCTCTTAAACCATACTATCTTATATCAATCTTCAACACACAGTCACAAACAAATCAAAATTCAACTTACCTTGACCGTTGGCAAACGCTAATGAAGAAATCAACAACAACAACACCGCTGTCAACATTGCAATCGTACGCATCAGTGTTGCTCCTCGTTGCGTGAGAGTGAACATTTGATGGCAATTGGACATAATAGTAGCGCTCATATAACGTTTTTGTTGTTGCTTGTTATGTTGCTGCATTTGCCTTGACTTCATTGCACTACCAAATGCATAAGCGCTACTGTCAGGATTTTGAAAAAATTTCACCAAAAATCGAAATTAAAATTTTTTCAAGTTTTTATGGAAATTTGTTTGTATTACATTTGCTGTTTGATGAGATTGTTGTTAGAAATTGAAATAGGCAATTAGTTATTTTGTGGTGGCGTTGTGGGCGCTTAGTAATTTGTTTGTTTGTTGCTGTTGTTGTTGCGGTTTTGCAGCTGTCGCGTGTTTTTGCTTTTTGCCGCTCGACTACGCGCACTCAATCGAGATGTTGTTGAACTATTGGAAATGTAAATGATGCATGCATGTAGGTGTTGTTGTGTTTGTTGTTGTTAAATTGCATGGCAAATTTTTTTTTTGCTTTTATTGGTTTTTTCTCCAATTGCTTACACGTATACTTGTGCAAATATTTAACCGTTATTTTCTGCTTTGACGTATTGCACGTGGCCTGTTTTTTAGCCCAGAGTGATTGGTATTGCGAGTTTTTGGTTTGTGTCGTGGCTCGAATGCGTCTCACGTTTCGTTAGCCAATCATTTTGGCCCCATTCAATATGATTATGCTCGTTATTTTCTTTGTTGGTTTTTTGTGTATTTTTTTTTTTTTATGTTTACAATAATCAATAAAAATAGTTGCTTGTTTTCGGTGATTATGCGCACAGTAATTTTAAAATTTTTATTTTTTTTTGTTGTTTTGTTTTTTTTATTTTTTTTTTTTGTTTGCTTTTCCAACTAAAAATGCTTAGCCATTCACCAACTTTAATTTAAGCGATCGTGTGTGATCACGCGCATAATTAATTACATTTACTGTGTGAGTTTTTTTTTTTTTTGTGCATACAATTTTTTTAACTTTGTTGTTGTTTTGTGTAATTTTATCACTTGAGATTGTGTCGTTTTTCACAATTATTATTATCTTTAAATATTTTTTTTTCTCACTCAACAAATTTTCCTTACACACTCACTTGCTGTTGTGTTTCGCAGTACGACACTGTCATAAACATAAACAAACGCACGCATTCAAGGCTAAAATAATTAAAGAAAACAAAAAAAAAATATTTTCTCAAAATTTTCCTAATTCATTAAACACAAGGGAATCGAATGCATATTAATTTCATTTTGTTCATTTATTCGCTTTGTGAAAATTTCACACGCCTTTACATTGTTTCTAATAACAAGTTTGTGTCTTAAGTCTTTCGTCTTATTTTGTGATCTGTCAAGAGTTTTATGAATTTACAATGTGTTAGACATTTATTGCTATTTCCCCACGCTTTCTATTTATGCGCCACTGGCTTTTGAATGACAGTTTTATGCATTTCAAATTAATTTGAAGCGCCACTTTGCCCAGTTCAAGCTAATGTTCGTTCGATTTTCAACTGAGCTATGTCTGTAAAATTGCTCGCCAACATTTATAGTACACTATCTTAACTATAAAGTGAGTTATGAATGCAAATAGTAGGCGCTTGGATACATTTTTGTATTGAAAAAATTAATCAAAATTATTTTAAATGAATATTAAGACGAAATCTTCCTTTATATAATATAATATATATAAAGTTCGCTATATGGATTACAGTATGATTGCTTTCAGTGGCGGATCGAGGACTTTGGAAGGGGGGGGGGGGGGGGGCGGTGCGTTCACATTTTTTTTAATGAAATTTCGAGTTCGCGTTCATCCAAAATTCATGAAAAGTATGACTTTTTTGGCCCAAAAAGCACCCCCATTTAACCGGCCCTAGTTGATGTCATCAAGTTTAAGGTCGATCCCAAAGATTTTATAACCCAAGTCGTCCTCTTTTGGCTTAATATTGTTTTCTCTTCTTGAATGACTGATTCACATGTTTATTTATACTGAACATTGAAAAGTATTATAATAGAGCTTTTTTTTGGTGTCGTGCCATAATGTCAATGCAATTAATGTCACTGACATTCCAAAAGTGAAGTAATGTCAATGAGAGTTTTTTGAAAGCTCAAATCGTTTGCACAATTCAAGGATTTGAGTTGAAGTTGAAACTTTCCTAATCTACACATTCTGAGCTTGCTGCTTTACTTTCAGAGTGCAAATAAAATTTGAAGGAAATATAAAACAAAACAAACTGGATTTGGCTGTTTTTTTTTTTAATTTTATTTTTTACTTTTTGAATACCACCTGAGCTAAGAGAATTTTTTTTTTACTTCTTTCTAAGTTTGTCCTTTTTACCAGCGCTAAAAATATTTTTTTTTTTTACTAAAATTGACTTTGGTTGTTATTGCAAAACTCAATAACAAATGTTCCAAAACATTTAATTTATTTTTCATAATAACTTTGCTCTACTTTTTATAAGAAATGAGTGCAAGACCTGCATTTCACATTTGCTACAAAATAGACCTGCACCGTTCAAATATATTGTTATTTTGAAAAATCTTACCAAGTTCGTTGCTTAAGTCTTTTGTATGGAAATGTATAAATCAACATGCATACCTTAAACATTTAAATTTATAGCTTTTCATGCTAACAAGTTACAAAAAAATATCTCAATTCCGGTGCTGACAGAGAATTAAGGTTTTTAAATTGCACAATTTTATTCTCCAACCAACTAAAAAGCCACCCTTAAGCGGGGTTTATCGTGTCACTGCTAAAAATTTTGCGTATCTCCTTGCGCCGCACATTAACGACTTTATTTCCTTTCACTTGAATATACTATCAGTTTCGAGTTCAACAGCCCACCCCTTCAAGCAGCCAGCAATATCTTGTTTAGCATGTTTTTTGCACGACAAATTGACCTCGGCTTACTATTTAAATGAGATAAATAAGAGCAAAACGTAAAAAGCAGAAAAAAAACTAAACGTGAGTAATAAATGAACTTATTCATTTGCGCTTTTGTTCCTATATACTTGTAAGGTGATTATATATTTTTACTTATATACAGTAATATTATAAAAATATTAAGAGCGCTGATTTCGATTTGCTACAATTTTCATTTCCATTAGCAATTTATGAATTTTAAATTATTTCAATTTATCATATTTTTTATTTATTTACGAATATTTGTGCACATATGTATGTATTTTGGTATTTCTTTCATTAACACTTCGATTTCAGTGCAATTTGCTCACAACGCATACAAACAAACTCAACCCACACACAAACAAATTTTGCTCTAAAAAGTGGATTTGGCGAAGTTGGTTTGAGTATTAATTTGTTACATTTATTTTTGAATAAATTTTGCGCTTATTGTTTTTGTTTTTTTGCTTAGAGCTTTTGTACTTATTTGGCATATTGTTACCATTTATTTATTCGATTTTTATATTCACTTCTACTTTTGCACTTTATATATGTATCTACATTGAGTAAATAAGGAGTTGAACACGCAAAAGTGTTGTTACATACATATTTATAAAAGTGCACAAAATTTCAAATTGAATAATCACATTGTAACTATAATATTTACTTCGAACGATTTTTTGGTCACTTGCAGAGCAATTACCGTCGACTTCTCTCTTAAGCAAACTGCGCGCAACACATTCAACTCGCCCGTATACGTCAGCACTGAATGAAAGTTGATTCGTAACTGGTTGCGCATGCGAATATCAAAACAAAGTTGTGTGCCAGTCACTTGGTCTTTTTCATAGCACAACAAAAAAGCTGTCTCAACGTAGTAGCATTGCTGTTGCAGCAGCGTCACAACAAAGCCAGCATCGTCCGGTGGAGTCACAAGTAGCGACGGCTGCTGCTGCTGCTTTGCCATTGTCTCGGGGTAAAGCTTTTTTGGAATTTGAATATTTTATACTTTGCTGTGGCTTGGTTATGCAAAGGAGAGCGATTTTTGCTACTGAGGTAAGCCAATAGAGTTGAACCTTTCACGCGTTTATTACGCTAAAAGTCCTGTTGTAAATAGATCTAGAATAACACTTAAAGCTTCTTCAAGATTCGAAAGGATCTAAAAAGCTCACATGCGCACCATCTCCATCTAGTACAACGAAACTTACTTCTGCAGTTGGTTATAAAAACGCCAGCGTCCCACAACGCAACTTCGCCGCAAACGTATCTACATATATTTGTATTATTGCACGCTATTTACTGGTATTTCTTGTTTATGTCGGTTACTCATTTTTACCGCTCATGTCTACGCGAGCTTTTAAAGTTTTGCTTCTATTGTCCACAAGCGTCTGTTGACTTTTGCGCTTAGCAGTGCTGATACTTATTACAATTGTTGTTGTGACTAAAGTACAAATTTTTTTTTGTGTTTATTTTTGCAATTCTTATTACATTCATTTATATGCATTCATATATGTATCTATAGATATATGCGTCCGACTTTCATGTAGCAAATTCCCATAATACAAATGGGTTAAGCCTTTTTATTCTCCAGAGATGCCATCGTTAATGTCAAAATGCTTTACTAACATGCATTTATATCTGTGTTGATGTTGTTGTTGTTGTTTTATCACAACATCTCCGTATAAACCCAACAGTATCCAGAAAAAGAAGTAAAAAAATAGTGTCGAAAAAACTAAAATAAATGAAATTAAAGTAAAATAAATAAAAATAAAAAATAAAATAAAATAAAATTAAATAAAATGAAATAAAAGAAAATAAAATAAAATAAAATAAAATAAAATAAAATAAAATAAAATAAAATAAAATAAAATAAAATAAAATAAAATAAAATAAAATAAAATACAATAAAATAAAATAAAATAAAATAAAATAAAATAAAATGAAATGAAATGAAATGAAATGAAATGAAATAAAATAAAATAAAATAAAATAAAATAAAATAAAATAAAATAAAATGAAATGAAATGAAATGAAATGAAATGAAATGAAATAAAATAAAATAAAATAAAATAAAATAAAATAAAATAAAATAAAATAAAATAAAATAAAATAAAATAAAATAAAATAAAATAAAATAAAATAAAATAAAATAAAATAAAATAAAATAAAATAAAATAAAATAAAATAAAATAAAATAAAATAAATTAAAATAAAATAAAATAAAATAAAATAAAATAAAATAAAATAAAATAAAATAAAATAAAATAAAATAAAATAAAATAAATTAAAATAAACTAAAATAAAATAAAATCAAATAAAATAAAATAAAATAAAATAAAATAAAATCAAATAAAATAAAATAAAATAAAATAAAATAAAATAAAATAAAATAAACTAAAATAAAATAAAATAAAATAAAATAAAATAAAATAAAGTAAAATAAAATAAAATAAAATAAAATAAAATAAAATAAAATAAAATAAAATAAAATGAAATAAAATAAAATAAAATAAAATGAAATGGAATAAAATAAAATAAAATAAGCGACAACAAATTTAGTTTAACTTCCCATATACCCGCCAATTAAAAAGTCCAGATATTTCTCTACAAGAACTTTTACCCCTTTGTTACTTGCCAACAGCCGTTACAACGCATAAATATTTATTTTAAAATACTCACAATTATTAAGAACTAACTTAATTGCATCAACAGTTGTTTACTAGCATATCATTATGATAATCATATACACTTACAACCCCAAGTAAGAATATATTTACAGGCAAGTTAGATGTGAAAAAATGCTAAAAATAAATGCTTGCGAAATAAAGTCAATTGAAATTGTCGAGTTGTGGGAATGAAATGAAACCAACATATTTGCACTAACCACGGTATATATGTATGTATGCTAAATGCTAGAGTATATGTATGTATGTGTGTATTTACTAGAACTGAAAGGGTCACCAGTTTGCAACACCGTTGCTTGGTCTTGCAGCAGAAACTAGCTACTCGCAGAACCTGTTTGACAACCAACAAAAACAGTTTGCACAAGTTGGCAATAACAGTTGTTTAGAACGGCTACAATACTTAGTAGCACAGTAACTAGGGCTACATTTGTAATGCAGAGTAGCTAGCTTAAGCAAAAAAAAAAAAAAAGAGTGTAATTATTGGGCTCTGCTACTTTGTTTGCAAAAATATTTGTAAGTGGCTGCCCTCTTTCTATGTCATGTTATTGAAAGCTGCCCATATAAATCGGCGAGACCATACACTAGCAACATTTTAAAGTTGCTATGTGCTAAGAATATTCTTCCAAGAATTCTTCTACCACTTTTGTAAGCAAAAAAAAAAAAAAACGCGGTCACGATGCCATTCAGAATAAATACGTCGATGAAGATGGGCAATATATATGGTTAGATACCAATCAAAAGTAGGTCAGACGCGTGCCAAGACAAACAAATTAGCGCACAGACGTTCCTATATTCTTGCGTTGATGTTGTATCTCCTCATATGGAATCGTAGACACGTAAAGCTATCAGTCAATTAAATGAACTGCTGCCACATACATACATACATACATACATACGCTCCATAAGTTATTGGTCAATTCATACAATGCCATCGATCCGGGCTAACTAACCGAAGTCAAGGCTAAAAGTCGTTTGTTATTGTTTTTATGTATTTGGTATTTCTACATTTTCTTTAATGCTGCTCTTTTGTGCTGCATCTTGAGCCATCTGCAACATGAATGGGCGTGTATCAAATCAATCCTCTTCCGCTACTCAGCTAGAAACAAGATGAGGGGCAAAAATGATAAATAATTAAAACAAAAGTGGTTTAAAAAAAGCTTTTTCGTAGCAAAGTTTTAACAGTATTTTTAGGAGCTTTTACAGTGCAACAACAGAGTATGAAGTGAGCTGCAGCGCAACTGCTGTTAAACTACTGTTAAAGCTTCAGATTTTACATTTAAAGTAATAACAAAAGGTTTTTATAGAATTTGTTGGGGTGGGGGGGAGGCGGGGCATTTTAGGGACTAAAATTTAAGAATGAAGGCCCTGCTCACAGAACTTATGCTAATGGAACCCAACGGTGAAAGACCAAGTATATTCAATTTCCCTGAAATAATAGAACGAAGACACGACTGATGCAATATATCTTTAACTTAGATGGACCTCTCCTGAAACAAATATCCTATATCTATGTAAATATATTGGCAGCTATAGAATAACAAAAACTTTAGAGAAGACTTTTCGAAGTATTCACTCACTCATGAAATATTCAAACTTCTATAAGTCTCCAAAATTCTCAGCATGCCATCCCCAACAAACTTCAAAATATCAAAGTTTGGAAAAAAAAAATGTCAGTAAATTTTTTCAATTTGCCACTTTTCAATCCACAAATTTGGAAATAGGATTTTTATTATTTTTCA
>OX608081.1:30177193-30204693 GCA_951509765.1 Sphenella marginata | reverse complement strand
CTTAAATGCGTTGGCAAAAATTAAATCTTTGCAGAGATCCTCAACTTTAAGTTCAATTCGAAAAGCAAGAACACACTTTTCTCCTTACCGTAAAAAAAAGGTTTAAAATAGCAATAGAGAGACCAAAAATAAAAACAAAAATTAATTAAAAAAAAAAATTACAAAAAGTACAAACAAAAAAAATTTAAAATCACACTACAAAAATAAAACAAAAAATCTTCAAAAATAAAATGTAACAAAAACTATACTAAAAAAATTTAAATATGTATTAAAACTAGAAAATACTTAATATTAGGTTTAATCAAATGTGTGTATTTATAATTGTGTACTTAGTATGTTCATTATCAAAACAAAAAATTATACTAAAAATTCAAAATAAAAATCAATGTAAATTTTTTAAAATTGGTTTTTGTGTAACTTTTCATTTATTCGAGAAATGATTATTTTGAAGCTTTTAAAAATATTTTATTTAACATTTTTTTGTATGTTATTATTACTTTTTTATTTAAACACTGTCTTTTTTAATTTTTATTTTTTATGTGTACTAGAAGTCTTGTTTAGATATATTTTTTTGGTTACATAAACAATTTTTAGCTGCTTTGAAATTTTTATTCAAAAATTTCTTGTTCTAAAATTTTTTTTAAATTTATTAAGCAAACAGTAATATCGAAAATTTCCTATGCTTTAAATATTTTTTTAATTTTATTTACCAAATTTAAATTTTCTTAAACACCTTTCTTAAAGCCTTTTTTAAGATTTAAAAAAAAATTATGAAAATTTTCATACAAATACGAATTTTCGAAATTTTTTCACAAGTGTCTTTGTTAAATATTATTTAAAATGGTTTGTTTTTTTTTTTACATTCTTCAAAGGCCTCCCGTTGCCAACTTTTTTAAAGTGCTTCGATCTTAAATTCATTAAAAAAAATTAATTGTTTTGGAAAATTTTTAGGAAAATTTTTTTTATTGATTTTTTTTTTAATTTTTTAAAAGAATTTTTCAATTTGCTAAGGTCTTTATTATTATGTTTTAATTAATTTGTTTAAAAATAATTTTTTTTCGAAATTTTGCAGTTTGATACATTTTTTAACTAATTTTTTTTTTGAAGAATCATTTTTAAATTTTTCTACAAAATTTTTATCGATTTTTTTTTTCAATTAAAACTTTAACAAATCAATATCGGCGTTTCTGAAATTGTTACAAACAAAAATTTATAATTTTTTACAATTTTTTTTTTAATTTGTTTATAAATGCTTTTTTAGATATTGTTTAAAATGCTTTTTTTCTTAAAATAAATTTTTTAAACATTTTGTTTTCTTACAGATTTTTTTAAAAGTGGTCTCTTTAAAGGTTTTGCAAAAATTTGCTATTTTGAACTATTTTTAAAAACACTTTTTTAAAAATACTTGTTAATTATTTTTTTAAAATAAAACAATTTTTTGGAAATTTCAAAATGGGTTTTCTTTAATTCTGTTAAAAAATGTTTTGTTTGAGTCATTTTTTAATAAACATTTTATTTTTGTTAAATTATGTTGAAATTTTTTTTTCAATTTTTTATTTTTTTGGTTGCTTTTTTGAAATCCATCTTAGCTTTTTTAAAAATGGTTTTGTAGTTTTTAATTTTTATAAATTTTTAAAAAATAATTTTTCCAAATTTATTTACTATTTGCCCTTTTTGAAACTACCTTGTTTTTAATAATGTTAGCTCGAATTTGAAAGTCTTTTTCACAAATGTCACTCAAGAAAACAAAATTTATAAATTTTTTTAATTTTGAACTTCACGGTTGTATAAACGATTTTTGAGAAATCTCTTTTAATTTTCTAATTTTTTTTTGCAAACCTATTCGGTATAAACAATTCGTTTAAAATTATGCAAAACCAAAGAGTGGCTCAAAATTTAAAAGACCCACGCCTCACGCTCAAACAAAGTTCCAAACGAAAGACCATCATAAATTTATTCGATGAATTCCAGAGGGACAGTATACAATTTGAACTCAAATTGCAAGCGGTTAAGGTAGCGGCAAGACAGCTCATCAACTATATACAGATTCTGAGAAACAACAATGAAGATCTATTTGGAAAATATAGATTTTTGAAATTTGAGAGCGGTATATTTAGTTGGATGTATGAAGATTGGCTTAGCACTTTGTCATATCGCATAATATGGTTTGATAGGCTTGAACGTGAAATGAAACCGCAAATGTTTGCAACGTGGGTGACAACGAAGAATTTCAAAGCGCTCGAAGGAGCTATTGAAGCTATAACCGAAGCATACTCGTACAGCGATAACAAACAAACGCCAATGGATGTGATGAAGTATGTATATCAACTAAAAAATCTGGTCTGTTTCAATCCAAATAATGCATTACAACCTTCGTTTTCTTCAAACCCCATTGCAGTTCCATTATCAGATTACACAACATAGAGGATGAACTCCAGGAAGAAATTACAAGAGGTAGCCTTATAGAAGAAGAAACAAAAGCGAAATTGGCTGCGCTGAAAATTATTAAGAAAGGTTTAACCAACTTGCCGCAAAGACCTGAAGATAGTTTATGTAAGTGATGACAAATTTATAAATGAGAAATATTTTGAAAAATGAATAACTATTTACAGTAATTGAAGTGATCAAAAATAGATATGAGCTGAGACATAGCAAGGTAAAAGAGGAAGAAACTGAGCTGCGTACTCAATATGCGGAAAAACGTCTAACTCAAGAACTAGAGCGATATAAAAAACTTATATCCACGGAGCACTTTGCATATTCATGTACTAGAGATACATATTTTAACCAAATAGCGGTAAGATACAGGCGTTGATTTATCGATTTGCGATTTATATATCCAGTTGTGAGGTACGAGTTTAAGCCATTCTTTACACCACTTGAAATACCAAAGCACACTCTATGTAAAGGTGAAGGACTATAAAAATTCTTAAGCTCTGGGATGACCATATCATGATCGAATATCAGCTTAGATGGAACTAAATGAACTTCAAACATATGATAATCATAACATCAAAACACAAACATATCACCTGATGTAATATGTCATGAAACACGTTTTGAAGCACCGATTTTTCAGAGTAACATCATATTGTCACTTAAAAAAAATATCACGTGATGTGCTACGGCGTCATATCCAGACCTGTTAAGTAATGATTAATAATCCTAATGATTACCGGTTTGATTGATTACTTTTTGGAAAAGCCTAGTAATGATTGATTACCCATTGTTTACGGGTTTTAATGATTGTTTTAATGATTATTCTAAAAAACAATCAAAAAACAATCATGATTTTTTATGATTTAGAAAAAAAATCAAAAAAAATCAAAAATAATCAAAAGTAATCAAAAAAAATATTTTTGATTACTTTTGATTATTTTTGATTGTTTTTGATTATTTGATTACTTTTGATTATTTCTGATTGTTTTGATTATTTTTTGTATTGTTCGATAGATGGAAATATGCATAAGCGATGCATAAAGTTCGTTTTTGTACAAATTTTACAGTTTTTTTGCAGTTTTAGAAAATATTGAAATGGTATTTTATTATATTCAAAGAAAGTATATATATATGTAAGAAAATAAAAGATAAATAAAAATACTCTGTGAAAACTGTGTCGCTGAACCATTATATCAAACCGATACGTATCGTCGGTGAACACTTAACTTCGAAAATGTCGCAAGCATTCCTTTTAGACTGCATAAAAATACTCTCAAAAATACTCAGCAAAAAGACCAAAAAAAATCAAAAAATAATCAAAAAAAATCAAAAAATAATCAAAAATAATCAAAAAAAATCAAAAAAATCAAAAAAAATCAAAAGTAATCAAAAACAATCAAAAAATTTTATTTTGATTACTTTTGATTAGTATTGATTTTTTTTGATTTTTTTGATTTTTTTTGATTATTTTTGATTTTTTTTTGATTTTTTTCTAATTCTAATCAATTAGTAATTGGAAATTTCTGAAAACAATTAAAATAATCATTAATGATTGAAAAAGCTATTCAATCAATTGATTACTCAATTCTAATGGGAATTTAACAGGTCTGGTCATATCACATGACTTCAACCGATAGCACCTCACACACTTTCCCAACCACACACTTTCCTTTCGATGAAAGATTTTGTCAATTCATATCAGATAAGTAGCACTTTTTCACATTTTAAGTGAAAAATCAGCAGGTGATAATCATATCATCAAAACACAAACATATCACCTGATGTGCTCTCGTTATCATGTGACATGCCTAACCCGGATTGAAACGCATTTTTAAACTCCGATTTTAATGAAATAGGCTGATATTAATCTTAGCAGAGTAATATCATATTGTCACTTAAACAAAATATCATGTGATGTGCTACGACATCATATCACATGACTTACACCGATAGCACCGATCCCAACCACACACTTTGATTTCGGTGAAATCTTTTGTCAATTCACCTCAAAAAAGTTATTTAAGTAGAAAATCAGCAGGTGATAATCATATCATCAAAACACAAAAAATATCACCTGATGTGCTCTCGGTGTCATGTGATGTGCTTAACATGGCATGAAACGGATTTCGAACTGCCGATTTTATTGATACCGGCTGGCATAAATGTTAGCAGCGTAACATCATATTGTCACTTAAAAATATATCATGTGATGTGCTACGACTTCACATCACGTGCCTTCCGTTGATAGCCCCACATAAACACATCACCTCAGATAAGTGATTCTTTCTTCACAATATAAGTCGGAAATAACTCAAAGCACACAACTGGGTATCTGAACTCTACCTGAACCTGTTCTGTAAATCTTTTCTTAACCGATATCTATATATATATTTCTAACATTTCAGGATTATCGCTTACGCATAGAACAATTTGCACCGCGTTATGATATAGAATGTGCTAGATTGGATAATGATCATTCTTATTTAAAATCGAGTATAGAAAAAATTGCTGTTAATATGTTATATTTAAAGGATCAACTTGAATGGTATAGACATAAGATGCAAACACCGCCAGAGGGAGATGCTCAAAGCTTGTCTCAGTCTGTGCGTTCTAGTGCGAAGCGATGTTTCCGTTCAAGTTCAAAGAAACATGCTATGCCAAGTATAATAGCCACAAAACCTACTTCCTTTATAAGCAACAAGAGAAATAAGGTGCAGAGAACGAGAGCAAACAGGCCTACCACAATCTCTACGACAAGTCAAAAGGAAAATAGTGAAAATCAACAAGAAAATCTAGATGAAAATAATGAAAACCAAAATTAAACGAAAAAAAAAATAAAATTACAAAGTAAACTAAAAAGTAAAAGTCAAATTTATTTACCAAAAAAAAAATTAATTAAGTTACATAAATAAATCGTGTTGTACAAAAATAAATACAAATATTATTATTAATTTTCAATTATTTTGGCAAACACTGTAAGTATGGAGGACTTTAGGGTATGTAGAACATATACTTACATACATATGTACATACATCTATTAAGCTAAAACATACAACACTGTGTGGCCGAAAGCTCTATAAACAAGATCGCAATGCTTTTCGATGTAGCTTTTATTTCAAAAAGCTGCAAACTTGACTTCCAGACTTTTATTTGTGAGCTTATACTGAATGATATATACCCTTCATAAGTGAACACATCAAGAGCGAAGAGCTGAATTTGAGTTTTGCAATTTTTAAAATAATCAATTTCCAATGAGCATTTTTTTAGTTAATCAAAACTAACGATTCTGATTAATTCCTAGCAATTATTATGTACTCAGAAAAAATTAAAAAGCCCATTCCCATTTAAAATGTCTGTAAAATTAGGTTGTAATCATATGATTAAGATTATAACTAAACTTATTCAAAATGTGATTAATCGTGAAATTAATCCTTTTAATTACTGAATAATGATTATTCTGAGTTTCTTTTTAAGAAATTTTAAATTTTCTAAATAAAGCGAAAATGATCACTAAAGAGAATAACAGCTCAACCTAATATAAACGCACAGCGTGAGTTTTTTGTCAAACTTGTCTCATGCCCATACAACTTGTATGAGAGTAACCGAAATAGAATTGCGTGCGCTAAAAGCTAGCTCAAAATCCAAGATTTTTGTGCGTGACGTTTTGAATTGAGGTTATGGTAATTTTACAAATTATTGTTTGATCATTTTCGTTGTTTTAGAGAACTGTTTTAGACAAATATCTGAATTTAAAACGTCAACCTAATGTTGTAAACACAAATTTGACCTTCTATATACAATAAAACTATTCATATTTAGACCAATAAGAGCAACGCACGGGCTTTAATTTAGGTTACTCAAATAGTTGCGTATAGACTTCTGTGCGTCCGCAAACGCTGTGCGTTTATATTAGGTTGAGCTGTAACAATTGTTCATATTTTTCTTAGCACTTAACGACTTTGTGAATAAAATAACAAAATTAAATTGTTTGATTACCATTACTTTAAATTTGTGATTAATGATTATTTTACAGTTATTTAAAAAACCAAAAAAAATTATAATTTTTTAAGATTATTAAAAATAATAGAAAGTAATCAAAAAATATTACAAACAATCATAAGTAATCAAAAAAAATGTGTGTTTGTTTCGATTATTTTAATTTGTTTAATAACCAAAATATATAAAAACTTGTGCTATTATTAAAAATAATCAAAAGTAACCCTAATTATTAAAACAAAAATGTTGTTTTCTTTTATTATATTGATTTTTTTTAATTTTTTTAATTACCAAAAAAATAATGATTTTTCACTATCACAGGGCATCATTGCTTAGTGCTGGAATTTTCTAACAGCGGCTTTGGTGCAGACACGAGTTCGAATCCGTGTCCGAAAAGGGATCTGATGATGAGCCTGGAAACTCTGAAACATGTAATCCTATCCATCGCTGTAGATTTTTTCTTTGTAATTTTTCTCCAATTATCAATTTTTTCCCAAAAACTGACAATATTAATTCGTTTAGAATTATTGTTAACTGGTCTCGAGCTTGCTCATAACTTACAAATTTGTAAACAAAATAGACCGCAAAATCCAACAACAAAATACATTGAAACCAAAGCACGGGTTTACGTACATATGTAAATATGTACAAACAACAAGACCAACACACATCATAACATAAAGACTGCATGTCTTAAGAAATTTTGTGTATACTGTTGGCAAGAACAAACAAACAAAAGGGAATTAATTGAAGTGGAGATAAGTGCATTGTGACGTCACAGGGCATCATTGCTTAGTGTTGGAATTTTCTAACAGCGGCTTTGGTGCAGACACGAGTTCGAATCCGTGTCCGAAAAGGGATCTGATGATGAGCCTGGAAACTCTGAAACATGTAATCCTATCCATCGCTGTAGATTTTTTCTTTGTAATTTTTCTCCAATTATCAATTTTTCCCAAAAACTGACAATATTAATTCGTTTAGAATTATTGTTAACTGGTCTCGAGCTTGCTCATAACTTACAAATTTGTAAACAAAATAGACCGCAAAATCCAACAACAAAATACATTGAAACCAAAGCACGGGTTTACGTACATATGTAAATATGTACAAACAACAAGACCAACACACATCATAACATAAAGACTGCATGTCTTAAGAAATTTTGTGTATACTGTTGGCAAGAACAAACAAACAAAAGGGAATTAATTGAAGTGGAGATAAGTGCATTGTGACGTCACAGGGCATCATTGCTTAGTGTTGGAATTTTCTAACAGCGGCTTTGGTGCAGACACGAGTTCGAATCCGTGTCCGAAAAGGGATCTGATGATGAGCCTGGAAACTCTGAAACATGTAATCCTATCCATCGCTGTAGATTTTTTCTTTGTAATTTTTCTCCAATTATCAATTTTTCCCAAAAACTGACAATATTAATTCGTTTAGAATTATTGTTAACTGGTCTCGAGCTTGCTCATAACTTACAAAAATAATCAAAAGTAATCAAAATAAAAAATGAGTTTGTTTGTTTTTATTGAAGGTAATGTAAATGAATTAAGCACAAAAATGAATGTTCTCGAATGAAAAGCTTTGTTACTAATGAATATAAAAATGAATATGAGAAAAAACGTATGTCAAGAATATTTTTCAGATATGAAAAGTTACATGTTGCTTTCTATGTTTTATGAAACAAGTAATTCTATTATGATAAAACAATTAGTTCAACAGTTTTTATTATTTTGATTTTTTTTTTTAATTTTTTTAATAGCCAAAAAAATCATTTTTTACTATGATAAAATTATCCAAAAAAAAAAAATCATATATAATCAAAATTATTAATTGTTTTTTTTTTTTTTGATTATTTTGATTTCTTTAAAAAAATTAAAATAATCAAAAATAATCATAAGTAGCTACTCAAAATAAAAAATTGGTGTGTGTTTTTTTATTTTAATATTTTTTTAAATTTTTTATTAACCAAAAAAATTCGAGCATAATAAAAGTTATTAAGAAAATTTTTTTTTATTTATTTTATTTATATATTTTTTTTTGTAATTTTTCATCATTATAAACATTAAAAAAAATTTAAAGTAATCAAAAAATTATTTTTTTTCATTATTTTTATTTTTTTTTTATTTTTTTAATAACCAAAAAAAAATAATGATTTTTCACGATAATTAAAATTAATATAAAAAAATCAAATATAATCAAAATTATTTAAAAAAAAATTTGTTTCTGTTTTTTTTTTTGATTATTTTAATTTCTTTTCAAGTTTTTTAATAATCGTGAAAAATAGTAATTTTTTTAATCATTATTAATTTATAATTACCTTTTCTTGCACACAATCAAAATAAGCATTACTAATTAAAAGATCCGTCTAGTGAATTACTAAAGATCCGTCTAGTCAATTACTAATTACTGATCAAATTTAGCAATTTTGTCCCACCTTGTACTTCGTACACAATTTTCATCTCTCTAATGTGCGCCACCAACCGGTAACATCAAATAATTGCTCTCAGCAAGTACTCGCAGTATAATCTCTCATTCGGAAACAACGCTTGCTCGGCATTACAATGCTGATACGATCTCTCAGCAGACTACCAATTGGAAATGAGTATCAAAACTTTCCAGTGAGCAACAATTACACCGCTACTACCACTTTCCCGTCGTGTTACCACAATTTTAATGCCGCATTTCATTGCTCCTTCCCATGACGATCAATTCGTTTAAGTTTAGTTGATTTTAGCTTTTCGTTGTGTTTGCATGCTTTTTATTTAATGTGGGGTTAAACGCGACGCTGTTTCGGTTACATACATACAACAAATAAAAGATATACATACATACGCTTTTGTTGTAATAATTGTTAAAATTGTTTTTAAATTATAATTTTTTTTTTGTTTTCATTTGCAATCGTGCGTGTTTGAAATCTTCTTCGCATATGAAATCGTCGTAAACAAGAACGTGAGAGCGCTGCGTTTGCTTTAGCCGTTTGGCGCTTTGCTAGTGAGGCGCAAGGAGGCAGCCAAGCCAGCATTCCATAAGTTTTTTTATGTGTGTTAATGCATAAATTTTGTTGTTGTTATTTTTTACTACATAAATACATACATTTGTATGTATAATTTTCGCTGCGTGCTTTTGTGTGCGTGTTTTAGCTGGAGTTTATGACAATATTCGCGTAAATATTTTTTTAGCAATAAAAAGTCTAAAGCAAAAACTCAAGCAATTTTTGTATAGCGAAATAAAATTTAAATAAGCAGAAAAATTTACGAAAAGTTCCCAACAGCAATGCCGTGCCTTTAACAAACCAAAAAACATAAAAGCAACTGAGATTTTGCATTTTGGCAATATTTTTTTTGTTTTTTTTTTTTATATTTATTTTTTGTTGTTTATTGCGGCTTTGTCGCTGACATTCTGTTTTGCTGGCGCTGACAACTTGCATTGTTGTTGCAATCTATGCTATTTCGGTACGTGCATTGACACTTTGTGTGTTAAAGTGTTTGTGCTTTTGGACAAATAAAATAAAAAAATGCAAATTGCTTTTGTTTTTGTTTAGTATTTTTTTACATTTTGTTTACGTGTCATGCCTGACTAGTGATGGAGTTACAAATGAGAGCAGCGAAAAAAAAAATTTTAAACTAAAATAAGAAAGTAGGAAATCTAAACTCTCGTGAAACTGAAGAAAATATACCCAGTAGTGTTACATTAACTTTGTTCGTCGAGCAAACAATTTTTAAAAAGTTTTTTAAATCGTATTCGGTGACACAAAAAAAACTTGCAAGAGGTTAGCGCATTTTGACATTTCATTTGAAAAAAGTGAAAAAAAACAGCTGATTGCGACATAGCAAAACAACAACAAAAAAGTTCAAAATATTAGTTTTGACACAGAGGCTACAAGAAATCAGTGCCGCACTCGGTTCGCTGGCTAATGAGAGCACAAACAAGAGAGAGTAAATCATTTGTTCTCTCTCTTATTCATAAGTTGCAAGTTGTAGTGAGAGTAATTGTCGCTGTTGACGGCTGGTAACTGTCAAACGATCAGCTGTTGCGCACATGACAAAATAAAAAGAAAAAAAAAAAACTGAGTTTAAATTTTAGAAAATAATTAAAAATAACAAAATAAAGTATGGCAGAGGGTTCGAAAACACTCACGAGAAAACAAATGGGAGTTATAAGAAAAGGGGCGTGGCACTTCCCATTCAAACTTCCTTTTACAGGCGTAATATCGCCTAAATTATTCAATGTAGTGAGCTGAAAATTGGTATGAAGATATACCATACTCACGAGAAAAGTGGGAGCTATCGGAAAAGTAGGCGTGGCACCTCCCATAAAAAAATTAACTTTTTATGTTGTATTTCTCTTAGAGTGTGCATGGCAGGGATGTGGAAATTTGTCTCAAGATTTACGTCTATCAAACTTGTAATACTTTCAGTTGCTTGCTTATTCTATGTTTCATTTAAAATCTTTCAACTTTCGCATTATCAAATGACTTGTGCGCATGCGCACGCTTTAGTAATTGTATAGCGCGTCAAGCAAACCGACATGGTGTGCAATCTTCACATTATTTATTCTATTTCAGCAGAGTCTCTTTGCAACAATCTCATTGTGTATATCGTAGTGCATGGATTAGGACGAGTCAATCAAAAAATAAGTAAATTAATTCATTGCGAAAAAAAACTGTAACAAGGCAAACAAACCAGCTATCACATTACCAACAACAAAACTTGTTTTCTATTATTTGAGACAGATTTAAGTTAGCTTAGATTTGTAGTAAGTAATGTGATAACATGAGTTACAAAAACAATAGCAAAAGTATAAACATTATTAGATAAATACAGTTGTGGGCAATGCAATAGAAACGAAAGTGGGATTTAAGATTTTGCAAACTAAATTTTATTTTAAGGTTGAGACTTGTGCTTTTGACTTGATTGAGGAATGTACTTGAAACCGGACCTGTTAAATTCCCATTAGAATAGAGTAAACAATTGATTGAATAGCTTTTTCAATCATTAATGATTATTTTAATTGTTTTCAGAAATTTATAATTGCTAATTGATTAGAATTAAAAAGAAATAAAAAAAAAGAAAATAAAAAAATATCAACAAAAAATCAAAACTAATTAAAAGTAATCATAATAAAATTTTTTGATTGTTCTTGATTACTTTTGATTTTTTTTTTTGATTATTTTGTGATTTTTTTTTGTTTTTTGCTGAGTATTTTTCAGAGTATTTTATGTAGTATAAAAGGAATGCTTGCGAAATTTTTGAAGTTAAGTGTTATTTACTTTTGATTATTTTTAATTACTTTTGATTATTTTTGATTTTGTTTGATTTTTTTTTTTAAATCATAAAAAATGATGATTGTTTTTTAGAATAATCATTCAAACAATCATTAAAACCCGTAAACAATGGGTAATCAATCATTACTATCCTTTTCCAAAAAGTAATCAATCAACCCGGTAATCATTAGGATTATTAATCATTACTTAACGGGTCTGGTTGAAACTACTCGACACGATTATGATTTGTTTTGTTTCATTAAGAGAGAATGCTATTTACTCTCTTTTTTTGTGCTCTCTTTACTCAGAAAACCAAATACTCCATCGATTTCCTGTAACCTCTGGCTATTTCTGACTACTTCTGACTCGTATGGGAACACAACTATTATTTTTTGAGTAACTTAAATTGTGACGTCATTTAAATAGAAGTAATTTCTGATATAGTGTGAACAGAACATAAGCAGAGACGGGATTTGTGTTATCATGGTTAAGTGTAAGTTTTTAATTTGTTTGCAAGTGTATACCAACAGGCAAAGATTTAAGAGCTGCTAGTAAATAAGTAAGTTGCTTAAAGCTCTCAAATATCTAGCATCACAACAACAACAAAATTTTTAATTGAAAACATATTAATTCGCAAATATGTAAAAGTATTTATTTAGATAAAATCTTGGTGCTTAGGCATTTACTTTAGTGGCTCAAACTTATTAAAATTTCTCCCTAATTTGTATGTACTCAGCGAGTGTTACAAACGAGAGTTTAATTTCAAAAATCAACCACCACTTTTGCCCCACATAATGCCAGCTGCGTGATATTTGTATGTATAACAATTGCTTTGGTGCAACAGTTGTTAATAAACAACAATAACCCTGAAGTCAAACGAGATATTGTAAACTACTTCAAAGCTGGTATAAATACCCATCCCAACGAGTCCGAAAATTGTCTAGTTTTGTTTAAAATAAACCAAACTACATCTACAAAAGTAGTCGCACTTTATTTAAGATATTTCTGAAAAAGAAATTTATCCAAAAAATACAGAGCAGCCATCAACATGACAATGGCTCGCGCTATCTGGCCCAAAACAACAGCATCTGCTTGCTGCCACCTCTCACCCATTGACATATGCGAGCTTAGTTCCAGACAAATGGCGCGTAAGATCAACAAATGTACATACATTCATTACTTATGAAAACATACATAAATTCCATTAAATTGTTTTTGGCGCCAAAAAGCACAAAGCATTTTACGAATTTGGAGCGACCTTGTTTGCGTGCGCCTTTCTTTCAAGTGTGCGCTGCTTTGTGGTTTTGTGCCACTTTTTCATGTTGTTGTTGTATGTATTTACATAGAGCACTGCCAAATTTCTTTTATGTTCTACACATTTTCAAATGTTGTATAAAATATATTCATATGGTTAGTCGTTAAAGGCATTCTTCCACAGATGTTGACCTACAAAGAAGGAAAAAGTAAACAAAATGTCGATGACCTGCAAGTTTCAGGTCAAAGAAACTTGTTTTGAAATTCCATATGCGATGCTAGAGCTCTTTTTCATTTTAATTTTGAAAAGAAAAAATTTAAATTTTACAAATCCGTAAAAAAATGTAATTTTGCAAATTCGTAAAAAGCATTCAATTTTGAAAAAGGAAAATTTTAAATTTGCAAATCAGTAAAAAAATTTAAGAAAAAAAATTTTAATTTTGCAAATTCGTAGTAAAAATTAATTAAAGGAAAAAATTTAAATTTTGCAAATTAAAAAAAATGAAATTTGAAAAAAAAAATTTAAATTTTGCAAATCTGTAAAAAATTATTGTAAAAAAAATTTTTAATTTTGCAATTCCGCAAAAACTTTAGTTTTGAAATAAACATTAAATTTTGCAAATCCGTAAAAAAATTTAATTTTGCAAAGGGAAAATCGTAAAAAAAATAAATCCGTAAAAAACTGTTACTTTGAAAAGGAAAAATTTTAATTTTGCAAATTCGTAAAAAATTAAAAAAAAATTTTATTTTTGAAATCAGTAAAATATGTATTTATTATAAACAAATTTTTCATTTTGCAAATCCGTAAAAAATGTTGTTTAGAAAAAGGAAAATTTTGGTAATAAAATTTAGTGTTGGAAAAAAAAAAATTTTGCAAATCCGTGAAAAATTTTTGTACAAAAAATTTATTTTGCAAATCCGTAAAAACATTAAAAATTCGTAAAAAAATGTAATTTCGAAAAAAGAATAACATATCCACATCCGTTAAAGAATATAATTTTGCAAAACAAATTTTAAAAAAATTTGAATTTTGCAAATCCGTTAAAAAATTTTACATAGAAATAAGTAAAAAAAATTAATTTGGAAAATAATTGCAAATCCATAAAAATTTTGAAAATTAATCAAAATTTTTTTTTGAAAACCCGTAAAAAAATTTTAGTTTTGCAACTCCGTTCAAAAACTTAATTTTGGCAAAAAGTTAAGTTTTCAAAACCGAAAAAAATTTTTAAAATCCGTAAAACAATTTATTTTTCCGAAACTTGAAAAAAATTAATTTGCAAAAGACAAATTTTAATTTTGCACAAAAAAACCTTTTCCCCATACAAAATGTATCACAAAAATCTACAAAAGAACCTATAGTCCGAATCACTTCCGTATTCAGACGATTTTGTTTCTTTGTCGCTTGGACTATAACCAAAACAATAATATTGCTCTTATGGTTTTATTTTTATCAATTGACCTGCATACTTTTTCTTGCATTTCAAAGTCAACAACAAATATTCATCTGAAATCACTCAACAATCTAACCTCCAAGCAATGCAAAGCTGTGCGCTATTCCAGGTAGTAATTACTAATTTCCGACTGCCAACATTTTTTTCTAACGAAATTAGAATTTTTCCTTATCGCCAGCAGCAGCATTACAAACAAAGCACCGTTACAATAAATAGCTAACTAACCAAGCATCACGCCATGACGTGGAAGCATTTGCTTTGGTTGGCATATTAAAAGTAATTTTTTTTTGTTTTTGTTAAATTCTTCATCTAAAATGCATTTACTAGTGTACATACATACATACATATTACATATGTACATACATATATTTTTAAGTATTTACTTTCCAAAAACTCATTGTTCAATGTTGCATTTGGTGAAAACTTTTCCCGACTTCACGCATCAAATGCATTTACTAGCGCACATCTGTCTATTTGACTGTCCGTACGTCTACGGTTTATGACTGACGTTTTCATTGCAGCAGATTAACAAAAAACTTAAAAAAAGAAAAACACAACCCATAGCAAGGAAAACTCGTGCGTGCTTATGTCTGTTTGTATGTATGTATGCACATAATGATATATTGTATGAGGTAAAAAAAAATCAGTAGAAGAAAACCACATAAAATATTGTTTGGTACAACAAAAAAGCATTTAATTCCAGCCAGTTGACCTCTTTTTAAATTTTTAATTTTTTGCTTTTCCATTGTTGTATTTGATTTGCTTGGTTTCATGGTATGACTATATTTTAAACATGACATGCTAAACGTATGATTTGAAAACCCAGCAAGAAATAAATAAAATAAAATAAAATAAAATAAAATAAAATAAAATAAAATAAAATAAAATAAAATAAAATAACATAAAATAAAACAAAATAAAATGAAATAAAATAAAATAAAATAAAATAAAATAAAATAAAATAAAATAAAATAAAATAAAATAAAATAAAATAAAATAAAATAAAATAAAATAAAATAAAATAACATAACATAAAATAAAATAAAATAAAATAAAATAATGTAAAATAAAATAAAACTAAAATAAAATAAAATAAAACAAAATAAAATAAAACAAAATAAAATAAAATAAAATAAAATAAAATAAAATAAAATAAAATAAAATAAAATAAAATAAAATAAAATAAAATAAAATAAAATAAAATAAAACAAAACCAAATAAAATAAAACTAAAATAAAATAAAATAAAATAAAATAAAACTAAAATAAAATAAAATAAAATAAAACAAAATAAAATAAAACAAAATAAAATAAAATAAAATAAAATAAAATAAAATAAAATAAAATAAAATAAAATAAAATAAAATAAAATAAAATAAAACAAAACCAAATAAAATAAAATAAAACTAAAATAAAATAAAATAAAATAAAATAAAATAAAATAAAACAAAATAAAATAAAACAAAATAAAATAAAATAAAATAAAATAAAATAAATTAAATAAAATAAAACAAAACCAAATAAAATAAAATAAAACTAAAATAAAATAAAATAAAATAAAACAAAATAAAATAAAACAAAATAAAATAAAATAAAATAAAATAAAATTAAATTAAATAAAATAAAATAAAATATGAATATATTGTTTTACCAAATTTCTGATTTCCTCTAGAACTAAACTAAAATTAGGAGCGCTTAAAATGTTTTTTGTGTTGCTTTTGTCCAATTCAAATATTTTTTTATATAGTAGAAAATTGTATCACTTCCGCTTGAGGTGTATTTTCTTTGTGGCTATATCCATGTATATGTACAGCCATAAATATATTTTATATGAAATGTGTAGCGGGGAGAGAGTTGAAAATGCATCAACCAAAAAAAAAAAACGAAAGAAAACAAGAAAATGTGAAAACTTTTTTTGTGTTGGTCAATCAACAAACAATTTTTATTTTTATACCTTTCATCAGCATGAAATGATAAAATTACTAGTAAATTCATTAGTTGTAAGTATGAGAAAAAGAAGAATAGATATACCCATCGACAAGTACACTAAAATAATATTATAAAATTACGAGTATTAGGACGATTTGCCAAGTCAATTCAGTCGTGCTCGTTTTTCGTAAGTTAGTGTGAGGTGAACATTTTGTAATATATTAATCAGTTAACGGAATCAGAAAGATCTGACTAACATTATTTATCTACATATATCCCCTTTGTAAGCGTTTGTTCCATTAACAAGATAGGAAGATCGAATTTTACACAGTTTGTACTTATGAGGATCGGACAGTGAAACTCGTAATTCATTTTTATGAAGGGTATAAAGACTTCTGCTCTCTCCTTATTGTTTTCTTTTTGTTTGTTTGTGCATTTGCTTTACCGCTATCGCGAATTGCACGTATTTTAGCGCATAAATGTAAAATTTTCTTTTGTTAACTGTTCAATAATAATTGCGCTTTCTCGTTTTTTTGTTGTTGTTGTTGTTGTTGTTGTTGTTTATGCTAACCAAAATACCCTTCGAACAGCTGTTCATTGATATACACAAAAGCGGATGTTCACCCAGCAGAAAAATCAACTAACCTAGAAGCTCAAAATTTGTCTAGCTCAATATTGATTCAATATTTGGTAGTATTGCTTTCGAGCTAGGCTTTTCGAGAATTGCTTGCTTGAGATGAAGGATGAATCTTAGCAATTGTCTTTGTTTAAAAATTTTAATATTTTAGTGATCTTTTGCTTCTTAAAAACTTGAGATCAATCTAATCTTTTGCAGTTCCAAAATTAATCTATATAGCAAAGACAATCATAGAAGTGTTAATGAGGTCAAGATGTTTGAGAACACACCTCTACTTAAACATTTTAAGAGCAGAAAATTGCTGGAGTTTTTTTTTCAACTGTGACGTCATTTTCAGCGACAATTGTAGGTATGAAACACACCTTTTAACTTGAGTCTTGAGTTGAGTCGCTTGCTTTGTATGAACTTCAAAATTTCATCAATCATCAATCAACATTCAGCTAACATTCAATTAAAAATGACTCACCAAAAGAGTCTCCACCGACATTGCGCATTTAACACGTTTCACAAATGAAAAAAAAAAGTTAAATATTTAATTTCACCTTAAATATTTAAAGTCCAACGTAAAAAATGCAATTTTCGTTTTTAGGTCATACGATCAACTACAAAAGCTTTGTCCTAAAAAAGGGTCAGAAGACATATTGGCACATACCCAGCATGAAACCAACAAAATATGACAAGAATGTATGCAAATTAGTGGTTAGCATAAACACTTACTGGACATGGACATTTATATACATAAGTACACATATTAGGGTGGACCTTATTTCGAAACTTTTTCATACAAAAAAGATCACCATACCACCAGAACTCTTGCATACAGATAGGTACTCTGTAAAAGATTGTTCAAGTCAGATCAAGAGAAGGCTTAAAGTAGAGTCAATTGAGGTCCGAGCTTACCTAAATTTACACATGGTAGTTGTCTCTTCCTCTATTTATCCATCGTTAAGGGCTTTTTGAGTCAACTTACAATATAATGAGGAAAAAAACTAATTACAACAATTTAATTTTTCAACTTAAGCTATTTACTCAAACAATCTCAATTACAAAAATAGTAATTTTAACTCTTTTATTACCTCTGAGCGCATAGAAACTATAAAGAGCACATGGCTTAGAGGCATTAGAATACGATTTAAAAGCCGCTTTCTCAGCCTGGAAAATTCTTGGAATGTGAAGCGGCTTCTAACAATGCTAATTGATACATATATGCATGTATATATATATTTACTTAAGTATTTCTTCTTTTAACCGGCATTTGTTGTATGAGTAGACGAATATTGAACGGTTGATATGATCAAACAGGTTATAGGGAGAGAACGGTATAAGTAATGTGAGTACATTTCCATAGTTACCCTGCAAGAAATTGAGAGCATATTTACATAGACAAATTAACTACTTAAACATGGTTCTAAAATAAACCTCATTTCATCTCTGCCATAGTGAACTTATAATATATTTCATATCTAAGACGGAGCTTTAATTTTAAAATAGAGAAATCGTCATTTTAACCCTCCGATGAGTGACAGTTCTTGCTTCACGGTCGTGTGAAAAGGTCATTTTTTGTAAATCATGTTTTCTTCATATAAATTTTTTTAAATTTTTTTTTTGTTTTTATTGTTAATAACTAAATTCTAGATACAAAAATGATTTTTTCAATTTTTTAATTTTTTTCCATGCATTTATTAGTGAAATTCAGTGCAAGGTCTATGCGGACCTATTCACACGTCCACGTACTATTCTCACTAAAACCTCAATAACTCCTAAAGTAATGATCCGATCGGCTTGATTTTTTTCCAAAAGATGCGCAACAAAATAATTTTGGAATACAGAGTAACTTTGGGGGGGGGTTGTAGTGGCCGAAGTAGGAGTAATTTCAGAAAAGGCAAAAAGGTCCCTAGGGATGTTCTCACTCATCGGAGGGTTAACAGTTTTAAATCAGGGTTTGTGTCGATGGTTGTGTTTGTGATATCGCTTACACCAAACTTGAGTTTAGCTTTTTTTTGGTTATTACCACAGCTATGCTATGGGTTGTGTATAAAATAGTTGGCACAGAGTGACCTCTTCATAACACAAACCTACTTAATTTTTTTTTTTCATAAGGAGACAATGTTAAATTCAATTTTAGCTAAAAACATTGTTTAAATGTCTTTTTAAATTAAGGAAAAATTTTGACTTAAACTTTGATGGATGCGATCGCCATAAGTTAAAAACTCCTTACCGTTCTGTTTATAAATATCTGGAGTTTAAATTCTATGTCAATCGGCCTAAAGTATTTATACAGGGTGTTCTAAAAGTAGTGTGCTTATTCCTCAAATGCTCCCATTTATTTTAACTTAACTTTTGTTTGTTTGAATCCTATAGCTGTGAGGACGTGTATAGCTATCTAGGTCTCAAAACATTGTGAGGAGCCCATGTTTTAAATCAGTATACTTTATACAAAATTAGAATGACTTCTAAACCCAAAATTAAAAGTTTTCGAGTGAATGAAAGCGAACGAAAAGCAAGGGAATGTAATTAAATTTTTAATTGAAATTCAAGTGTTTAAAAAACCGTAGATAAAATTGTTCTATTAGTGGCAAGACATAGTTAGTTTTTTTATGGTAGACAACTGAAGAATTCCCCACATGGAAGTAGTTGACTTTTTTTTTTTTTTGAGTGTTTGTCTATCATACCAATTGAACTCCAAGACAGATAGCTACAACATGAAGAAATCACTTTTTAAATCTAATCTCCCATGAGCACCAATCAAACCCAGAATGCTTGGAAGGCTAATGAAATCATCGTCAAAATCAGTTTAAATATTTTTCTTTCCTGGTGTTAATACAAATGATTTTTTGAGTCTTTTACTACACCTTTTTATAGCGCAAACACAGCACGAGTTTAACCCCCCCCCCCCCCCCTGCTTCTAACTCGCCTTCTGCTACATGTCAGTTATGTGGATTGTAGTAGTCCATTTTTCGTCTGATAATATATAGCTGATATATGTAGAAGTAAGCAAAAAAAAAACCGAAACAAAAAATCGTTGAATCACTCACATCATCGCCTTAAACCAAGCAATCAAAGTCACTCAACTGCAACGCTGACTTTTGGGTAGGCGGCACCGCATTGTTCGGCTGTCATACTTAAAAATACCGTCATTATTGGCGCTTAAGCAAAAAAAAAGCTCCAGCCAGTTTTATTGTGGCATTTATGTTTAAACCTCAATCTCTTTTCTTTTTTTTTATATTTTTCAATTCTTGTTTTGACGTCTATCTAAAGGTTTACAATCTTTGTTATAGCACAACTACATAGGCAGCCAAAAGCTTACAGTAGATGCCTTTATCAAGATTGTTAAACAAAATGTATGTGAGCTGAGTTATGAATATATCCATGACTGGATGGAAGTTCAAACTATCTCAGCAGGTGATTGAAATTTGTTTTAAGAACTCTACATCTGAGAAATAATTCCAAAACAAAAACAAAACGAGCTACCTCAAAGATCAATAGCATAAATGGAAAGGCAGAGCATTTTTGAAATTCTGAGATAGCTCGTTCCTTAAAAGTATTTAGTAACGATCTTACTCAAAGCTCCGTCAACTCCAACTTTAAAAAAAAAATTAGTATATGTTACTGAGAGCTCTATTTAAATTTCTTCACTTTTCTTGAGTGCATCCAGTATTTGTTCCATCCCGAACCCCTGTAAAATACCGGTGTTTTTGCTTTGCTGTGGGAAGTGGCGTTGAATTTTCAAAGAGACACCAAAATTAAATTGTTATGGCAATTAAAGTTGACTTTTTCCATTCCATGATCTACTTTTGTGCAACTTCATATATATGTAGTTGCTTGTGACCAGATTTGGTCTTGGACAATTCGTGGTTGATTGCACGCGGAGTCCGGTCGTGTTCGTCGGTCCATCATAAATGTTTTGAATGAAAATAAAAAAGCATTCATATGCAGTCGTAGGCGTAAACGTATATAAAAACATATTACGGTAAACGAACGAATATAGGCAGACGAGGAGCAGAAAAGGAAATAATATTAACGTAACAAAAATGCAGACATAAATTAATTTTGGCGAAAAGGAAAATCATATGCTACTTGATTTTAAATAAAATAGAAAACATCATTTCCTCACATAACATAACATAGCGTAATATTACTTAACATAACATAACATAACATAACATCACAGACCGTCATATAACATAACATAACATAACATAACATAACATAACATAACATAACATAACATAACATAACATCACAGACCATCACATAACATCAAATAACATCACATAACATCAAATAACATCACATAACGAAACATAACATAACATAACATCAAATAACATCACATAACGAAACATAACATAACATAACATAATATAACATAACATAACATTACATAACAAAATATAGCAAAACATAACAGTATAGACAAATTTATCAAATTTTGTCAGGTTTCGGTTAAATTTGACTCTGTAAAATTACAACTTAAATTAACTTCGAATAAATCAAATTAAAGAAAATAAATTAAAAATGAAAGCAAAAGCTCATTAGTGAATTGTATGAATAAGCAGGCGTACATAAATATTAATTTCATTTATAGTGAAACTAATGCCTTCATCATAAATTATTACTAGCATGTGTAAGCACCTTACGTCAAAATTTATTTAATGCTCGACTTCCGTTGTAAGATAACGTTTATATGTACATATACATATGTATCTAAAGCTGCAATACAAGCTTAAACTTGATCTATGAAATTGTGTTATGAGGCGGGAAAATCCTGCTATGCTCAGCATATACCCAATGAACAACAAGAAAAAGTAGTCAAATATGAGAGAAGTGGCAGTTTTAAATGTTTGGCAAAGTCTTTCTAAACTTTCATTTTTAACTTGAGTAGGTATGAATTCGGAAAGATCTGAAATAGGATTTCGGTTAGATGATGCACCTAACATGCCAAATATGAGAATATGTGATTTTAAGAACTACCAAAAATTCATTCGAAAATTGTGAACTTTATTTGGGAATAATATTAATTATTGAATGCTGCTCAAATTGATAAGAGCAAAAAAGTTTGCTGGGTATTTAGATTTGTATGTATGTATGTATGTGAGTATAGTAGGAAATGTTTTTTAAGCCCCAAACGCGTTTCATGAAGTGGGAAGTTTGAGCTTGATTGCGTACATTTAGGTACATATGTACATACATACATACGTATTTATATTAGACTGGACCAAAAAAAATTGAGAAGTGAATAGAATAATATTGATAAAAAAATAATAATTTGAATTTTATGTACAATATAAATTCCTTGCATTGAGTAAGAAAAATTCTGTTCAACAACAAAAAATGAAGTTTATTTAATATTTATTTACAACTTTTGAAAACTAACCTTTAAAAATGTTTTGATAAAATCTTTAGACCATTTAATTCCGCTTAAAAAAATTTTTCCCCTTTTTTTAGGAATTTCAATATTAAAAATGTGAAATAAAAAAAAATTATTCCAATGATTTTTTTGGTCTACGTTTTGGTTAATATCTAAAAACCTTCGTTTTATATTGGAAAATTGCTAAAACATGTTAAATCATTTGTCAACACCTTTCATTTGATACCCATATCATACCAATACCATCGAGGGCCCCTCCTGGTTGACATTTTGACCAATATCTCGAAAACGGGCTCAAATTGAAAGAACACTTTATAAGGTTATCCTAGTCAACATTTTTAGGTACATCTCCAAAACCTTTCCAAATGCCTTCATTTTTTTAGCGTATAACCATCTCGAGCGGATACAAAATTTATCTTCCAAATTTAGTTATGTGTATTAGGTCCAGCCGTTCTCAAAATAGATGTTTCCATAAATGAAGCAAAGTCCAAATGAAAGCTGTGGTCTTCCCCTTTCGATTGATACCAAGTTTGTGCGAATATTCCAATGTTTACCGGAACCACATTTTAATCGATAACTATGTTATCGATAAATATATCGAAATGAACCAAAGTCCAAATGAAAGCTGTGGTCTTCCCCTTTCGATTGATACCAATTTTGTGCGAATACTCCAAATTTTACGGAAAACAAAATTTTGGCCGATAACTCTATTATCGATAAATTTATCGAAATTTCATGATGCCTGTTACCTATTCTACACTCCTAAGGACCTGTCTGCAAAATTTCGTAATGATCGGGCCATTTGTTTAGACGATAAAGAACCACAAACATCCGCAGTCACTCACAAACTTACGTTTTTATATATTAGTAAGATTTTTATAATTTTTTTTTTAATTTTTATGTGCCTGTCTAATATACTTCTCTATACATATGAGTGGTCAAACATTTTTTTTTAACTTCTTTTTCACTTTGTGTCTACTCAATTTTAGTGAAGTGTTTTGTCATTCAAAACCTTGTTTGGGCGTCGCTTTAATTTGTTTAAGCACGGACTTGACCAAATAAAATTTTATTGTTTATTTGTCATAACTCAGGTAATGAGAATAAGTGCGTATTTAAAAATGTCAGATCATTCAATCTCACTGAAAATATAAATTTGTACCGTGATTGGACCGCCCACATTTGTCTGGCTTGTTTATTATTTTGCTTAGTAAAAAAATCTTTTGGTGGATGCCATTTTTGGAGTAGGGGGTTGCCATTTACCTTTCCGGCATTTTTAAGCTCAATAAAATTTCATTTGATTTCAATAATAGAAAATCATGAAGCAAAATATAATTACTAAATCATGAAGCTAAATATAATTACTGCTAAAATAAAGATTACAAAAATATATATACACATATTAATAAAATAAATTTACTATTAGAATTAAGAAAAACAAAATAAATTAATTTGTAAACCAAAAAAAAAAAACTTTCACCAAACCATCTGCCTCGCTTATCCGCATAAATATTTCTCAAGGCTAAATTTAAAATAAATCGAAGGAAACAATCTTTCATAGCATAAAATTAATTGTATAAACAAAAACTATTTTATTATACACAAACAAAATAAATACCAACAATATTTTCACTTCAAGGGCTTTTATTAGGGTGGCCGATCTGTAAAGGTAATTTTGTTTGTTCTTTCTAACCGCCTGATTCTAATAACAACAACTCTAAGTCAGTTTCAGAGCCTTATTGGAGCAAAGAGGATCGTATAATCTTTGGGCATTGAAGAGATTAAGGTATCTAGGTCTCAACCTGCATCCACACTCTAATTTCCACCACATGGATGATAATGTGCGTAATTAGAGAAAAGCAGATCTATCGTACATATTTCTTTCATAATCCATAGATCCCTAGTTCTGTGTATTAAGAAATCGCAAATATACTTTATCTCTCGGTAAAGTAAATAAAACTAAAAATCAATGACACCCTAATGCGAGAAAAGAGATGTTTTCTTTTTTTTTGGGTGGGATACAACCCGCACGAAAACATAATTAATTTTATCAAATTTTTTCATAACAATACCCAATAAACATTTTTGTGCAATCTCAAATATTTTTCTCAAAACTTGCAAATTCAAGAATCATGTCAAACATGGACGGATGGCTCTTAATACCTACTCCAGTTAATTAAAAAGCTGCGGAAACTATTTGAGAAAGCTCTTCAATGGCAGGGTTGCTAAAGAATGCATTCATATGCGAATGTAATCAGTTGAAGTCTTATTCAATGACTTCAAATTTTGAAAGCACTCATTGACTCGCTTTTTGACTAAAGTGTGAAAAAATGAAGTCTGAAGTCTTTTTAAAGTCACGACTTTGTAGTCATTTAGAGAAGTCACTTACTGACTTCATTTTTTGAGTGAAGTCACTAGCTATTTGCAACAAAAATAGTTTACGATCATGTCTCGTATGCCACAGGTAAATTGACTTCAAATGACTCCATATGAGTTCAAATGACTTCAATTGACTTCAGTGAGACTTTTTATACAATGAATGCAATACATGAATAACCAAAAAATGATTGAAAAAAGGCATCGAAGTCGGAGAATGAAGTCTGAATGGTAACTTTATTTTGAAGTCCCAGTCAAAGAATTCAAAAAATATCTGCAACCATTTTGCGATAAATCAAATGAATAATTATTCGCAAAAGAATGCATTCTTTTACATCTCTGTTAAATGACAAAAAAAAAAACAGCGAATCGCATTGGCTACTAAAACTTTCTGGAAAATATTTTTTCGTTTGTTTATTGGGCATTCAAGCCCACACACACACACCCATACAAAGTATTTTACATACATACATCCTAATTCAATCAATCATTTCGCTTTTATTGATTGGCTTACCAAAAAACAAAAAAAAAACCTGTTGAGTTGTAAACGCTATTGAAGTCAGCTTCTTAATTATTGTGAGCTCTGTGGAATTTCCGCTTAGTGAAAAAAGTACGCATAGCTAAATTTCAATACATGAATCACAAATTCCGATAGAAATTAGAAAACACAAATAAAAATTTGCTAAGGTCAACAAGTTCATTCGAATGAACACTCAGCCGTGCATTTACATTTTATGTATTTGCGTTAAGAGTTAGAAAGATAAATTTCTTGTTGATTGTTTAAGTGTTCTCGTTCTCATTCTCCAACTTAGCGTGTGTCGGTGTCGTTGTTGTTGCTGTTTTTTTTTTCGTTAATTGTGTAAATCACAAACGTTTTGTGCCACTTAAATTTAGCACAACAAACAACGTTTGTTTGGCACTTTGTAGTGTTTTCCTTTAAATACCCTGTAGGAACATTGTTTAGTTACTGATTTCATACAGACTAATCGTAATGATTACCGGTTTGATTGATTATTTTCCTGAGAATCTATTTAATGATTAATTACCATTGCTTAAAATTTTTAATGATTATTAATTAAAAAAAATAAAATTATTAAGATTTTACACGATTATTAAAAATATCCAAACAAAATAAAAAATAAACATAAAAAAATTTTTTTTTTCACACTTTTAATATTTTTTTTATAATTTTATTTTAATAATCGTTAAAAATCATGATTTTGTTTTATTTGTTTTATTCATTTTTTTATTAACTATTTTATTTTAGTAATCGTAGTAATCATGATTTTTTTTAATTTGTTAAAATTATAATTTTTTTGATTTTCCTTTCATCAGTATTATTTTATTTGCATTTTAAAAATCGTAAAAATTTCTTACCTTTTTATTTTTATTATTTTTTGCAAATTTTTTTTAATATAATTTTATTGTCATTTTCAGTATCGTAAAAAAATATTACTTTTTAATTTTTCTTTTATTTCTTTTTTTTTTAATTTTATTTTGTTTACGTTTTAATAATCGTAAAAAATTCTTACTTTTTAATTTTTCTTTTATTTCTTTTTTTATTAATTTTATTTTATTTTCATTTTAGGAATCGTAAAAAATCCCTCCTTTTTTAATTCTTCTTTAATTTCTTTTTTTTTTTTTTTTGATTAATTTCATTTTATTTCTTTTTAATCCTTACTTTTTTTAATTTTTGTTAAATTTTTTTTTTTTTTAATAATAGTTGAGTTTTTTTTTACGCCATTCGACGGCAAGCTGAACTGGTTCCTACAGGGTATTTACGCCACAAGCAAATAAATGCAATTTCTAAATTGTAATTGTGTGCGTTTTAATTATAATAGATTCTGCGGTAAACAATTAGATAATATTTACAAACGATTTGCCAAAGAAAAAGCGCCAGCCAGTCGGCTTAGTGTGCTGAATAAACCGCTTCGCTATTGATAACGGAAGAGCGCACAAACATCGAAATTAATTACAAATCGAGTATATCCAACAGCCAGGTATTCAGAACAATTTTCATGAGTTTCAACAGGGAAGTTAATGTTAGCAAATAGAAATTGAATTCCATGAGGTAGCATTCCAAGAGTTTGCCTACTCAAAATGTGTAGTTAGAGGCCGAGAAACCGTTTTTCAAAGGTTAATTTGTACATTGCCCCTTAACTTTGTCTCTCTCTACTATCAATAAATTAGTTATGGAACAGAGAAGTGGATTTGGTAGTATAAAAAAGCCTTACTCGACGGTATTCGCCACTAGACCTAAAACTTGAGTTGTCTAACAAAAATTATTTTTCACGCTGTCACCCTGTACACTGAAACTGGGACTAGCAGAGATGTAAAAGAATGCATTCTTTTGCGAATAATTATTCATTTGATTTATCGCAAAATGATTGCCGCAATTTTTTGAATTCATTGACTGAGACTTAAAAATAAAGTCATCATTCAGACTTCATTCTGCGACTTCGAATCCTTTTTTTCATTCATTTTTTGGTTATTCATGTATTGCATTCATTGAATAAAAAGTCTCACTGAAGTCAATTGAAGTCATTTGGAGACATATGGAGTCATTTGAAGTCAATTTACCTGTGGCATACGAGACATGATTGCAAACTATTTTTGTTGCAAATAGCTAGTGACTTCACTCAAAAAATGGAGTCAGTAAGTGACTTCTCTAAATGACTTGAAAGTCGTGACTTCAAAAAGACTTCAGACTTCATTTTTTCATTCTTTAGTCAAAAAGCGAGTCAATGAGTGCATTAGAAATTTGGAGTCATTCGCATATGAATG
>OX608081.1:30147193-30172193 GCA_951509765.1 Sphenella marginata | reverse complement strand
ACGCTAATTGCTAAACAACAACAATCTTTGTACCAAAAAATGTAAACAACTTTGTTTACGTTTTAATTTTTTATGACACACATACACACAAACATAAACGCATGCTTGCACACACACACACATAAACAGATACGAGTACCTGTGTTGTCACTGAAGGTCATCTCTTGGATAAACAACTGGGAAGTGCAGCTGCAAAATCAATGCAGAAATTAGCTGTTGATGGTTCGATGCTAAACAGCTGGAACACACCCACCTACACGAACATATGTGTGGTATGTATGTGTGTATGTTTGAGTAAACACAATCAACCGTGCTACCACAAGCGTCAGATAAGATAACAAGTGTAAACAAACCTGTGCTCATCATTGTGTATGTATGTATGTATGTGTGTTACCACCAGTGAAGCAAACAAAAAAACCGAACCGTATAAAAAGCCTTAATCCTTCAACGAGCATTTCATTAGCATTTTTAACTCCAAAGGACAACAAACTACATATTTGTGTAATGGAAAAACTAAAATCTCCATTAATTAAAGAGCTCATGCTACGAGTATCTTCGGTTTTATTGGCAGCATGGCTGCTAAGATTTTACTTACAAATTTCAATTGTTTTAAATCGTTTGAAACTGCGTCGAGAAAATATGTTCGTGAAAAATATTTTAACCATTGGAAATGAGCTGGATGTGAATCTAAGTGATGATTTTACGGAACTTTATGAAGAGTCAACAAGAACAGCAGCAGCGCCAACTAAGGACTACGTGGAAACGCCTAGAGGAATTTATTCGTTGCCAGAAGCACAGCTGGAGCTTTATAGATTGGACAAACGACGTTATTATCCACTTTTGAGAAGAGCAAGACGACGACTTGTATTTTAAATTTAAATTAGTTGTAAATAATGTATGTAGATTATGATTAAATAAATAAGTTAAAAATATAAAATGTTTTTTAGTTACTACGTACTTTGTAGAATATTCTAAACTATTTCGGTATGAAACAGACCTGTTCAATTTGTTTAATTATCAATAATCAATTGATTAGTTATAAATAATCAATTGATTAGTTTGATTTTTTTATTTCATAATGATTATTTTAATTGTCTTCAAGAGGCAATTGTAAAATGATTACGATTAATAGAAATGGTGATTTTGACGACTTTAAAAAAAAATCAAAGCAAATGATAATAAAAATAAACACAAAAAAACATCAAAAAAAAATTAAAAAACCAAAATAAAAAGAATTATAATAATAAAAAAATGAATTAAATTTATCAAAAAAAAAAACTTTTTTTTATTACTTTTTATTTTTTTTTTTGATTATTTTTCATAATATGTATTGAAAATAATTTTTATTTGTGATTAAAAAAAAAAACAAAAAAAACAAACAGGAACAATTTTTGATGATTTTTAAAGATTACTAAAAAAAATCACAGCAAATAATAAAAAAAAACAAAAAAAATCAAAATAAAAAAAATTTATAAAATTTATAACAAAAAATATTAGTTACTTTTTTTTTTTTTTTGCTTTATTTTATCTTGAAAAATCATAATTCGTTTGGTTATTAAAAAAATGTAAAATAATCAAAATAATAAACAAACAGAAACATACGAAAACAAATTTCTTTTTGATTAATTTTGATTTTTTTTAATAAAGTGAAAAATCATATTTTTTTGGTAATTCAAAAAAATTTAAAACAAACACAAACAAATTATTTTTTGAATACTTTTTTTTTGTTGCTTATTTTTAATAATTTTAAAAAGACTAGATTTTTTTTGATATTAAAAAATTTTTTTTTGATTGCTTTTGAATATTTTTAATAATTAAAAAAATAAAAATAAGTCAAAACAAACACAAACAAATTATTTTTTGATTACTTTTGACTACATTGGATATTTTAAAAAATAGTGATAAATAATGTTTTTTTTGTTTATTATAATTAAGTTAATTGGAAAATAATCATTAAAAATATAAAGTAATTTTAATCAATAGTTGAATGGAAAAGAATCAATCAAACCGGTAATCATTACAATTAGTAATCATTATTTAACAGCTCTGCTATGAAAAAGTGTCCAAAATTTTCTCTTTCCAAACTCTTTACATCGAACAAACTTTCCTATATAGAACAATTTTCTAAAAACTCATAAAAATTAAAACTAAGGCAGTTTGGAATTCGCTGATCTTGCATTTATCTCAGCGTTTTCCAAACTTTTTTATTATTTCCAAATACTAGGACTTATTCCTCATGGAACAAAATTTTATGCCTCTCCCAATTCAGCTGTCTCTACTTCAAATCGATATCGAATCTGCCCAAAAACAATATTTGTCTGAGAAACCTTTGATTTTCTTAGGTGTAGATACCCTCACCCGGAGAAACCTACTATTTCCATTGCTCTTTGGTTTCTGGTGTGGTGTAATGGATTTATGTTTCGACAATGGAAAAAAAGTTTTTCGGAATGACTTCGGATTCTTTTGATCCTGTGAGACGTTTATTTCAATATTTAAGATATCATATTCCTCTCCATTACTTAATTAATAAATATGTATTTATCATTATTATTGCTCTCTTTCAGGCCGTCTACATGTCTACAACGGTGCCGCAGAATATAAAAGGTACTAAAATTGCCGGACGTCATACACCAACCCGAAATAGTTTAAGGCACAGTCGCATGCTAGTTGTAAATAATAAAACATATCCAGGTAAGTGGAGCGGTGTTTGCTGTATATAAATCTTTTATATACAATAACAAAGTACAAAACAAAATTATTTATTGCTTATTAATCGCTTTTGGTTTTTGGTTTTTTTTTCCTTTTGTTGCCATCTATTTGCGCTGGCCTTACCTCAGCTGCAAATGAAAACAGCTATGTATCTATCTGGTAGCACGTTTTATAATATATATTATCAGTTGTTTGTAGTATAGGTGGAAAACTATCGACCTTACAGATGATAATCGATAGTATAAATGTACCTATAGCTGCTCCCATTAATAAATTTAATAGGTAGAGAAAGAGATAGATGAAGACGAAGAAGAAAAAAAAGAGGAAAAGAAGAACAGAGTTAGAGAAAGGGTGAAGCCAAGAGGAAGGAAAAATATTTAAGAAAGCCGAAAGGGATATGGGAGATTTCTGTAATAATTAAGTCGGTGAAGATATATGTAGATGTAAGAAGTGCGCGGAAAGGGGAGAGTAAAGTGTTCTCAATTTTAAAGTGCGAGAGAATTAAATGTTCGGTTCTGTTGTTTAATAAAAATAAAAATGGCTGGAGCGTCAGTGTCTATCAGTATTATCGGTACATATCGATTGTCAATACTATCGTTAGTTTTCCAACTGTACTTAGTATTTACTACAAACATATGTATGTTTTTAGTCTTTATTTTCTTAATTATACATACATATACTGGCATTAAATTTGTATCGCTGTTCGCTCTAATTATTGCTAATTTAATAAATCCTTAATAGCAATGTGTTGTGTATCATTAATCCTTTCATAGCTTCTTACGTAGAGACTCTAAACTAATTACCACTAACAATGTATTAATTGCACATTAGGGTCGGTCATTTTTCTGTAGCTTTTACTTTGTTGTCAGTATTTTCTCTCTTAATACGGAAGTAAGTTAACTCGGCGCTGCGACAATGGAGCTTATAGTCAATTGCGTGTTTCTACTTATTCTCTTAATTTTTTTAAGAAAATGTCTCTTCCCTAATGTATTGTTATATATTTTTATTGTAAATTGAAGTATAGGGCTATTAAATTAAATGCAATAAAGTTCAAACTGCAACTACCTTTAAGTTTGAGAAATATCGAGGGACTAACAAAAGTTCGTTATCATCTTTTAATGCCTATTTCTGTATCGTTACAATCTACGTTTAGGCCAACAAAGCCAACATAAAAAAAATGGAAGCAAAACAAAAACATTTTGACAAAAATTATTGAGAACATTTTGTTATATTTATAGTGAATTGATATCTTATCTCCATGGTTTTTAAATCCTTATTTGGATGTAAGCTTTTATATAAGAAAATGTTGTAAGTTTTTACAATTTTATTTTTATTGTTTTTAACTCTTTTTTTTCAACTTTCTACTTTATTTTCAATATTTTTTTCTAATTTTATTTCATTTCGTTTTATTTTATTTTATTTTATTTTATCCTACTTTGATTTATTTTATTTTATTTTATTTTATTTTATTTTATTTTATTTTATTTTATATTATTTTATCTTATTTTATCTTACTTTGATTTATTTTATTTTATTTTATTTTATTTTATTTTATTTTATTTTATTTTATTTTATTTTATTTTATTTTATTTTATTTTATTTTATTTTATTTTTTTTATTTTATTTTATTTTATTTTATTTCATTTTATTTCATTTCATTTCATTTTATTTCATTTTATTTTATTTTTTTATTTTTTATTTTGTTGTTGGTTTTTGCGGTCTTTCTTGTTTTTACATATTTGTAGTTATTTTATTTTATTTTATTTTATTTTATTTTATTTTATTTTATTTTATTTTATTTTATTTTATTTTATTTTATTTTATTTTATTTTATTTTATTTTATTTTATTTTATTTTATTTTATTTTATTTTATTTTATTTTATTTTATTTTAGTTTATTTTATTTTATTTTATTTTATTTTATTTTATTTTATTTTATTTTATTTTATTTTATTTTATTTTATTTTATTTTATTTTATTTTATTTTATTTTATTTTATTTTATTTCATTTTATTTTATTTTATTTTATTTTATTTTATTTTATTTTATTTCATTTTATTTTATTTTATTTTATTTTTTTTATTTTATTTTATTTTATTTTATTTCATTTTATTTCATTTCATTTTATTTTATTTTTTTTTTTTTATTTTGTTGTTGGTTTTTGCGGTCTTTCTTGTTTTTACATATTTGTAGTTATTTTATTTTATTTTATTATTTTATTTTATTTTATTTTATTTTATTTTATTTTATTTTATTTTATTTTATTTTATTTTATTTTATTTTATTTTATTTTATTTTATTTTATTTTATTTTATTTTATTTTATTTTATTTTATTTTATTTTATTTTATTTTATTTTATTTTATTTTAGTTTATTTTATTTTATTTTATTTTATTTTATTTTATTTTATTTTATTTTATTTCATTTTATTTTATTTTATTTTATTTTATTTTATTTTATTTTATTTCAATTTATTTCCTACGAATGTAATTAAAGCGAACTTTTGTTAATTCCGCCTCACCTAGTACAAGTAAGTTCACTGATATTTAGTTGTAATTGCTTTTTGTAACCTACATATCAACTTGTATAAACTCAATTTCCGTAACAGCTTAATAATTGATAAACGTAATCAACTAACAGTCAAGTAACGCAGTAAATTCTTCTATAACGCATACATACACACACTTACATACATATATATATATTTACTAACTAATTTGTAATAATGCATGTGAAAGTGAGTAGCAAAGTTCTAACGAGATTTTAATTTAGTCGGTCTATTTGGCCCCCACCACAACGAACGCGGTTAGTAGATGTTAAACTCTTAGAGAATAAGCAACACTTTTTTTATAATTTAAAATTTACACAAATTTACTTGAAAGAAGAAGAAAAATGGTTCATTTTTTGCACGCAGCCTCTAAACATCCGAATCCAATGCAATTAAGGCATCCAAATCTTGCCCGCTGGTTACTCATACTGGAGATAATAGTTGGTTTACTAATATCATTCCTAGCAATTTGGATATTTTGCTTAGCACCGAATACGGCCATACAATATAATCCCTATTGGAGCGGTTTAGTGGTGAGTAAATTATATCGATATACCATTATATAACTCTTTTTGATTTTGGAAATTTTTTTCGCCGATTTTTTTATGATTCCATCTAATTGAAAGATCTCATAAGTATTATTTTCTTCATCTCACTTCTTACAGCTCCTCCTAACTGGCATTCTTGGACTTGTGCTTGTACGCTATCAGCGTATTAAACGTCACAAAGTACGCGAGAATTGTTTCAAATTTTTACGTGCCGATTTATATTTATTAGCCATCTTAGCGGTGCTACTCTGTAGTATAGCATTCGTATGCGCTGGCTTGCATTATGCGCGTCTAAGTGCCGACAGCACACACTGTGCGTCAACAAACCCGCTAGTCGAGCAAGGTTCCTGTACGTGCACCTTTAATATGCCCGAAGATCAAATGGTAGAGGGTTTGAATAGCAGCAGCAGCATTAGTTCGACGGTTGTGGCGGGAAAGGGTTTGGTGGCGGAAGAAGTGATGCCGGATGAAATGGATGATCAAAGCTATAAAGTTGAATATTGGTAAGAGAGTTTTGTGCTCGGTTTTGTTGCTCAAACAATTTTTTAATTTTTTTATATGACCTTTGCAGGGATTTGAGTTGTAAGGAAGTACGCGCTGAATGGACTAAGATACTCGTTTACTCCACGGTATTGAATTTAATTGGCTGCATGTTGGCGTTGGCTTTGGTTGTGCTACTTCTTGGTTGTCGAAATAATAGAAAACGTTTGTACACGTCCGTCCATACAAGTGCCTTCTAGTTAAGCAAAGGTTGAACTAAATAGACACACACACACATACAAGCACACACAGATGCACACACACATACCTGTAGTATTTTTAATAGTTGACTTACATAAGTGAGCTTATATATACATAGTACATTAGGGTGGGTCTTATTTGTGTGAAGTTAAATTTCTGGCAAGATTAAAAAAATTGCTGCCACTAAAAATTTTCTACGTCAATAAAACGTAGCGTTGATATATTGAGGGATTTTGGTGAAAAAAAAAACAATCAAGTCAAAACGTTATAAATAATAAAGGCACACCCTAATATACTATATTCACAAATGTATATACAGGAAATACCTATTTAAATACATATGTATGTATATACATTGTTTTACAAAACACACACACACACAAATACAATATGACGATAGCGCTATGTACTTAATTATATTTTAATATATTGATATTAACAAGCTAACCTTCATTTTAAACAAAATAAAAATTAAAATTGCATTATTTGTAAAAATTGCTTACATATATATTTATTGAAATATGAAATATTTATTAAAAAAATAATAATAATAATAATAATGTAATTCACTTATTTTATTACATTTGTAGTATATAATAAGTATTTCTAAACTCTTAACAATTGAACTTTATTTTTAAATTTATAGTGCCTATGATTGTTTCGCACACATAACTTAAAATAGCTTACATTAAGGTGGAGCGAAATAAAAAAAAAAAAATTATTGCTAGAATTGGAATTTGAACTTTTTATGCAACTTTGTTCGCTTCATTGCAGTTGTTTACATTAGAGTGTGCTAGGTTTAGGTAATTTTTTTTATTAATGCTTGAAAAGTCTACCACTTCATGAAAAACAAAAATATCAATTCACAAAAAAAAAACAAAAAAACAAAAAAAAAAAAAAAATTGGGCACTACTGCAGCAACAATTACCTCAAAATATATTTTAATTTGCAAAAAAAGTCATATGATTGGTTCCACAAACGATTTTCAGGAAGTCTAAAATCAGTAAAGCTTAATCCCTGGTCCGATTTCAGGCCTTGTTTCTAAAAATCGATATTTACAATAAAAAATGTATGTAAAACATGTAATTTTCAAATATTTGTTTCCTACTAAAAATTCAATAGCAAATGAGCTAGTAAATAAATTACAAATTTTTCGAAATAAATTTTCGTTAGACTTTTACTTTTTAAGAATTATTATAATTTTCAACAGTAGGTACTAAGATGAAATTCTAACCTAAAAATGGCACACCCTAATGTGTAAATGCATACATTGGCTGCAAAAAAAAATTAGACACAAAGCTGAAAACACAAAATGTTCAAAAGTTTTTTAAATGGGGCACGCATAACCAAAAAACCTAAAAAATAAAAAATTTAAATTTGGTTTTTGAACATTTTTTTAACTTGCTTGATTTTTAATGTTAATTAATTTTTCTAAATTTTTTATAAATTTTTAAAATAACAATTTAAGTGGAAGTTAGTTAGGTTTTAAAGTTCTTCAAATTAAAACAATTTTTTTAACTGACGCAATTTCCTTAGCCACCACTGTATATGTATATAAACTAGAGCACATACAAATTTAAGCAAAACCATTGCAATAATTACAAAAATAACGAGCTACATAGAATTTTAATATATATAATTATGTGTATACACTTATATTATACAATAAAGTGGCAAGTACAATAATCATACCAACCATTATGATATTAGAAATATTTTTTTTTTTTTTTAAATTGAATGCAAAATTTGAAATACTAAATAAATTGTTAAATAAAATGCAGTTACTTAATGATGAACATTCATATTTCACTTATGAATCTCTTAATAAATAATAATGAAATAATTGTTTATTATAACTATAAATATTTAAATATATAAATTTACAAGCTATTAATAACTATAGTATTTGTTGTTGTTTACTTCATTATTATCTCTGCCGGTGGTAATATGCTATCGCCATATAAACTATACCAAATGCTTGAATACCATATCGTGCGATCAACCCATTCGCTGCCAGCTAGGACATGTCCAATAAATGGTGAGTCGCGTGATCTGAGAGAATATAAAATTTTTTAAATGATGTTACACTCATAGAGATTGAAAGTGATAGAGAAGGAGAAATTGATAAAAGTGTGAAGGGAATAGTGATAGAGGGGAATAATGATAGTAGAGGTGGATACTCGTATAATGATGTTAAAGTTGAGATTGGAAGTGGTGAAGGTGAGGATAATGAAAGAGAAAGAGAGATTGAAAGAGTTGGAGAGTCAGATAGAGAACATATTGATAGAGTTGGAGAAGGAGATAGAGAATGTATTGATAGAGTCGAAGAGGGAGACAGAGAATGTAATGATAGTGGAAATGGAGATAGATATAACGATATGGAAAGTGAAATAGTTGGAGAGGGAGATAGTGTTGTGTTTGGAGATATTGAAAGAGATGGATAGAGGAGCTGTTGGTAGAGATATTGATGGACATCTAGAGGGAGATAATAATATGTTGTGAGATATTGATAAAGATGGAGGGGATAGTGGTAAATATTTAGGTATTGACAGAGGTGGATATGGGTCTGGAAATTTAGATAGATATAAAAATGGATATAATGATAAAAATGCAGATGTAAAAGAAAGAGATAGATATATGGATAGGGAAATTGAGATAGATAAAGAGATGGAGCTAGAGGAGGAGGAGTTAGAGATGGAAGAGGAGATGGAGATGGAAATAAATTTAAATACGGACGTTGATAAATACAGGAATGAGGTGAAAGTAAAAGTAAACAATGAAAATTAACACAAAAAGAAGAAAGGTCAAATAATTTACATTTCAAATAGCTATGACTACAAAAGCACAATATCATCCAACCTACCTCAATATCTGAGATTGCGTACGCTCCACAAATGTTATGGCCCAACTCCATGGAAAATCACGTTTCTTCTCACAACCCAAATACGCCACAGTGCTATGTAAGAAAAGCTCACGCACAATAGTAGTCTTTTCATTTTTCTCTTTCTTCGATATCACAATTTTTCCATCACGCAATTCGCATAAAAATGATTTAAAAGATTTCGTGCGATTATCGGCAAATTTTAATTCCTTGCCTGGCGTGACCGTAGCCAAATTTTTTACGGCACGCTGTACTTCACGTAACATTTCGATTGGTTTTACAACTAAATAATTATTTTTACGATCATCTTCAGGCCAATACGACCAATTGAGTACAATATCGAATACTTTCGTATCATGATGAAGTGGACGCTCTAAGCTATCATTCATGATGACCTCGTACAATGAAACTTGATGTATGGACATTTGCATTTTGGGCGCTAGTTCACGGCAAATATCGTAAGCGGTGCGAGTTGGTGTGATGGTAACATTTATTTGCGTTTTTTCCTAGAGTGAAGAAAAGAGTGGTGCATTTTATTAGAAGGATGGAATGAAATTAATTCGCATTACAATAAAATTTACTGTAAAAAAAAATATTTTAAAATTTTTTGGAAAAAAATTAAAATTTTGTTAAAATTTCTTTGAATTTTCGCGAATTTTGTACACAATTTTAAAACAAAATTTACAGCTCTTGTGTTAGACCTTAATACATATTTTTGTATAAAATTTGTTAAAATAGTTTTATTAAAGCCAAATCTAGTGAAAATCGCAGAAAACGGTGGCGCATTTGGTCTCTGTGTGATCCATCGGTGGCGGGTCACATGGCCGCCAACGTGTTAAGTGCACACTTTTTGTCAAATTTTCGAGAATTATTACTGTCCGAACAATATCATCTCCTTTCCTTCCCCTCCTCCACATTACCCTCTTTCTCTATCTCCTTCACGTCTCACTCTGCTTCTCCCTCTTTGACTTTGCTTGTTCTTGCTCGTCTCGTGGCTCTTTTCCTACTACTTTCCCTACCCCTTACCTGACACCTTGGGATTTGGATCACTCGAAGTTATTACTATTATTATTTGAAGTCTTACCTCTTTGCTGTTATCTGGTCTGGGATTTAGTACCACCCACATTTTCAGATCTCCCGACTTCTTAACCGAGTCTGTTAGTGTTTCGGCAGCGGCATAGTACTTTTGTAAGCACATAAGCATTTCTTGCTCTTTTTTCTGAAATTCGAATTTGAAATTTTTTATAAGCAAACACGCTTTGTTATAAAAAATAAAACTTACGATTTCCTCAGGCGACAAGGGAAACAAATTCTTATAGAGCGTTATCAAGTCAGCCAAGACATCAGCCTCCTTTTGTGAGTACACCATTTCTTCCTGCTGATGCTGTAATAATAAAGAGAGTTTATGTGTTGAGTCAATCAATTAAATCTGACACCCCTCTTCCACTCACATGATTCTGCAACAGCGTTGGCCCCCAAATCATTGTCAAATTTTTGGTGCTCATCTTATTCTTCGTCTTCTGTGAACTTATAAATGCCAAATGTCCGACAATTTTCTTCAACGTCTCACGTTCAATTACACTCAAACGCGCCAAAAGCTCCTTATAAGCATGTATCTTTTCAGCCGCTTTCGTAAGCTCTGTCACACACATAAAACTTTCCGATAGTTTACCCATTAAACGTTCGGGTAAATCACGCATGAAACGTTTCAAAGCATTCGCCACATCGTGTTCGTTGTATTCGTTGCGCGTAATCTCCACATTGAAGGCATCCGTACGAAAGGCAGCCAAAAGTTTGAGTATAGAATTTTCTGAACCCGATTTACGATAAATACCCTCCGACATGGAACCATGTATATAAACGAAATTAATGCATTTATCCACAATAACGGGCACATTGAATTTGGTCAGCTGTTGATCGATCAATGAGAAGCCATTATTATGCGCCACCTCACGTATGATGTGACGCCAAATTTTTGTTTCACGTTGTGAGCACATAATCATATAGACTGTAAAGGGTGGACAATCAATCATTAGGGTGGGTCCGAATTCGACATGTAAGTTGCGTATGGTTTCATCGCTATCCTTGAGTACTGCGAACGAGTAATAAATTAGCATAAAAGAATCTCATTTAGTAGTCTCATTGGTACCTATGCAGCGCGCTTTACGCAAATCCATCTTCTCCACATTTCCAGCCGCCTCACTCACAAATATTAGACGTCTTTGATTCTTCTTCAACACCAGCCATGTGCCACTCCAATCTGAGGTTATGGAATTTTTGAGATAACACCAGCCAGCGCGATAATAGTGACAAGCATATTTTGGTGGTATTGTATTGGTCAAACTTTCCAAGATCTTTTGCATCCAAACACCCCTGCGAAAAGTGAAAAATTTAGGGATGAAACGGGATTTTTTAAGGTTAGTTTGGTTGGTTATTTCATGAGCAGAATACTCAAGGACCCGCTTAAAATCCCCTGGACTAAGTTAAAATCCAGCACTGAGAAATATAAGATATGTAACTCCTACTGCTTGTGTGATAAAGACAGCATTCGAATAGTAAAATTCGAATACCAATAATCGAATAATAATGCGATGTAAGCATGTTCGTCGTGGGGGAGTTTTTCTGGCTATTTAAAAATTTCCCTAGGACTCGAAATCATTTTCACACTGATTTTTCCAAATATATTGAACATTAAAAATGTAACGATTATTCGAAAAAAATTAGCTCATCGACTATTCGAATAATAATATAATAGCGAAAAAATCGAAGCTTCGAACTGTTCGAAAAACGATCGAACATTCAAAATATAACAAGTATTCGAATAAAAGTAGCTCATCGACTATTCGCATAACAACATTCGATTTTCAGTAGCGAAAAAATTGGAACTTCGAACTGTACGAAAAAAGATCGAATATTAAAAATATAACAAGTATTCGAATGAAAGTAGCTCATCGACTATTCGAATAACAACATCCGAATTTCAGTAACAAAAAAAATCAAAGCTTCGAACTGTTGGAGAAAACATCGAACATTAAAAATATAACAAGTTTTCGAATAATACTAGATCATTGACTATTCGAATAACAACATCCGAATTTCAGTAACAAAAAAATCAAAGCTTCGAACTGTACGAAAAAAATCGAGCATTCAAAATATAACAAGTATTCGAATAATAGTAGCTCATTGACTATTCGAATAGCGTCATTCGATTTTCAGTAGCACAAAATCGAAGCTTTGAACTGTTCGAAAAAACATCGAACATTAAAAATATAACAAGTATTCGAACAATAGAAGCTCATCGACTATTCGAACAACAACATTCGATTTTGAGTAGCACTCATTTTCTCACACAACTCACCTCTCCGACTCCTTGCTAACACCATACAAATGTGCCACACGTTGATGTTTACAATTGCCCGACGAAGTGCTCGTCATTACCAAATTCGGATTCGACATGGCCTGCACCGCTGCACTCGATTGATTCTTCGGCACAGCCGAGGTCAATTCAAAACAATAGAAATGTGTTGAATTATCCGTGACACGACTATTACTAACACATTGAATGGTTGTTATATATTCGAGTGGTATGGTTTCCTTTGGTGTTTTCATCTCTTGATCGAGAAATGTTTGAAATTGACGATCACGTAAGACAGCTTTCCGATTTTGCATCTCTTTCAGAATATCTTCAACAACACCGGAGGGAAAACGTATTAGCGGACCCTCGTAACGCACCAGCAGTGGTGAGAGTGTGGGGCGCGGCACCATTTGGAGCGTTACCTTCACATCGGACTTTGACGCTACCTTGAAACTGCTTTTGCGTGTAATCGCGCCAACGCGTTGCTTGACGCTCGTGGAGAATACATTGACGGTATTCAAGAAACGCGAAGCACGTGATTTTTGCTCAGTGGAGGTTAGTGGTGGACGGCCATCCGAGCCAATAGCTTCAAGATAGGATGGTGGACCATCACCTTCAATGTTGAGTTTATTGAAAGGATTGCCACGTTGTTGTTGCTTTTCTTTATTCTCTTTGTTGTCTTGCACAAACCATTGCGTACGGTTGTCGGTGGCGCGCGCCAAATCTATGGGGTTGCCATTTGCTGGTTGTTGTTCATCTAGACGACTCAAATAGGGACGTACGCGCGCTTCCTCATCCTCCAATATATTTTCCATGCTATCAGAGAGTAGCTGTGCATTTTGATGCACGATGCTTATTTGGCTACTCCTGTCGGCAGTTTTGTTGTTGTTGTTGTTGAGTTTTTCACTTGGTGTTGGTAAGACCACAGTTGCTGGTATGTGTTGCTGTTGTACGCTTGAGGCAGCAGTCTGATTATCTTCCTCTGAGGTGCACATGCTAACATCATCATCGGACTTGAGTTGATCTCCGGAGACAGTGCCATATATATCCTCCTCGAGTAAATGTTCCAGCAACAAGAGTTGATTACTTTTATCTGAGCTGCATATGGTAGCCGCTTTACGCGCCAAAAGTGGATCGAATTCTTTAATAACTTCTACGGTTGGGCGCATACAACCACCCACAGCACCTTCTACGCAAACCTCTGTAGCTTTTATTGGTCTCAAGCTTTTTGTGTGCGCATCTTGCGTGGACGCTGGCGTTTCTCTTGTCGCCATTTCAAATACTCTACCATAGGTGGCTTCCTCATTTGCATACACGGGCTCTGGTGTGGAGCACACACTCTCCTCCACACTATCGGCAAAGTACTCCCATGAATCACTACGCTCCGGCTTCGGTGTACGTTGTTCTGCAGACAAGATTTGTTTACGTATGTGTAGAGATTCTTCGCGTTCTGCCGCCGCTACTTCCATATTTAGATGCTGCAACTCTAACGAGTCAACATTCGGCCGCAAGGAGGCGCCGCCCACGGGCGAGGGTGTCTCAATGACGCGTCTCAATTGTATTTCTTCATAGTTTTTACGTCGCTTTTGACGCTGCGGTGGTTGTATTGGTTTGAGCTTTCCATACAGCCCATCCCCCAACTCCGCTACAACTTCCTTTGGCAACGCTGGTGGCGGAAATGTTGGCATTGGCGGTGAGTGTAAGTCTAACGAGTCGCGCGACGTCGCATCTGAGCCTGATCCCTGTTCACAGCCTACTTCCTCGTCCACATTTTGCAAGCTCGTGTTGCTGCGTTGCTTCTTCAGCGCCACATTTGCGGCCTCGTCGGCTATGTGTTTGGGCACCATCAGCGATTTACTCGCCGGTGCGTTACGTGCGAATGTTGTTGTTGTTGTTGGCGGCGCTATTTTCAAAGCGTCCTCATACGATGGTGGCGCCGGTAAATCTAAATCGCTGCGCGCTGCTTTCAAATTGCGTGGCAAATCATAAGAACAATCTGTGGCGCTAGCGCTTAGATCTTCTAGCGCATCAGCTTTACGATTGAGTGGGCTGGTGAATGAGATCGTTCCAAAAACTTGATCGTTAGGTGGCAGTGTTTGTGGGCGTTCGGTGTGAAATTGTGCGGTGCTCACATCTTTTTCCTTCTCCTTTTGTCGGTCCTTGTTTTTGGTGAGCGTGAAATTTGTATTGAAATTCTTGCCGACGCTGCGTAAACGTTGCGCCGTCTCACTGCTGATATTACTGAAGTTCTTGTCGAGTTTGCTTTTAACGCCTTTGGCTTTGAGCGCCACACGTTCGCCAATGGATTCGGTGAGTAATTTGGATGTGCTACCGATGGATTTCAAGAGCTCGCTGGAAGTAAGGGAAAGAAAGATAAGAGAAGTTAATTTTTATACATGTGTGTGTGTGTGTGTGTGTGTGTCCGTTGACCACCCTTATCACCTACATTCTTCCGCCGCAACAACTACCACTCTTTATTGTGCATTATTTAATAAAAATATTAATAAATTATTAATAACTAAATACAAATCTGAAGATCGTGCGTGCTGTGTGTTGTTTACCCTGCAACGTGCCTAAGCGATCTGAAGTTTGAGGACGACTTCCGACCGTTCCTTATGTATGAACTTGAGATTGTGCAGCATACGAGCATATGTATGTTTATTATTTTGAATTGAAAGCATGCACCCACATTCTATAAATTTATAAGTACGTATTAGGGTGGATCAGTTTAGGTTATAATTTCTTTAATTTCTACCTCTCAAAGAGACGATCAAAATCCCTTCCTCTGGTTAATGACTGTTAAAAATTCTTGGGTAGCAAGTAAAATGAAACTGGCGAATCTGGTAAATTCATACAAAGGCGCCGAATCCAGATTTTACCTAACGGTTCTTGGTTCTCCCCAAAGTCAGCCTATGAACCGATATTAAATTCTGCTAAAAATAGTTGTTTGGCCCCCAATAATATTTTTGTTCAAAATTCTAAGGAATTAAAAAGAATTAAATTTCAGCCCAGTCGTATGTATAAATATTCCCACAAGATTTAGCTACCGAAGAAATGTAAGATTGTCTTTCAACTACTTGCATATCTATACAAATCAGTGATGCACCGCAAAGCATGGTACCCGAACAGTCAATAGCTTTGTTCGCGTACAAACAAGTAAAGTGAGAGTGACATCAAGCTCTCTCGAAACGCAAAAATTAAAAAGTTTCAACAGCTGTTTCCATTTTGATTGGTTTAAAGGTCAAATATTTGTTGTTGTCTTCCCTTGTCACGATCAGCTGTTTTTCAATTACAATTTTTACGGAGTGAAATTCCCACAGGAAAAACTTGTGGCTCTCTCTCTGTCCATGAAATGTCAAAGTGCGCTCTCTCGCTTCAAGTGTTTTGTGTAGACGAACACTTTCTTAGTAAAAATTGTTCAGAATTTTATAAAAATTTTAAAAATTTGAATGTACGCGAACAAAGCTAATGCAAGCTCTAAGTTTAAGCAAGACACGCAAGTTAACAAAAATATCAGCTGGTATTTGACAGCTGTCAAAGATTACACAAAATGCAGGTTTAACCAAGTTTAATATTTCGATTTTTTTTTTATTTTTGCTTTATGATTAAAAAAAAAAATTTGAAATGTTGATCAAATATTGTTACATTAAAGAAAGGTTTTATCTATGAAATTTAAAAGGGTCCTCTTATGAAGAAAAACTTAAGTTCAAAAAACTGTTGTATGTTTTGCAAGGCCAAACTATGTTAACTATCCCATACACAAACCATAGCATAGCTGTTGGAATGAGCGAAAAAAGCCAAACTCAAATTTGGAGTAAGCGGTATCACAAGTACAACCATAGACACAAACCGTGATTTTGAAATATTATATTAAATTTTTGTCATTTTAAAATTAAAACTCCATCTTAGACAAAAAATATATTTTAAGTTGAGTATGACAGGCATTCAATGATGTATATTTTTGAATCATATTGAAGTAGGTAAAACTTTATTTTAAATTGATAATTATGTATCCACAGGTCTATCTCGAATAGGCCCCGAATACTACCGCGTGCCTACCTGACAGAGCAACAGACATGCATTTGTTACATAACTAACCATTCTATTGAGTTTATTTACATCGGTCCCTTCAAATAAACCCCAAACTCACGCAAAACATAATTTTAAAGCGTCTTAAGAAAATGGAGCTAAATTTAGAACTCTTTGGCGGCATACAAAATTATATCTGCGCACTTCATTTATAAATAGAATACTCATAGACATACTCAAATGTCATGTGACAAGGTCTCAACATTTGTGCGGATGTTCCTACGAACAATGCGTGCTGCAGAGAAGACTTAGCCATGTACACCAAAAGAGGGAGGAGAAGAATAGGGCAGCTGACGTTTGGAAATATATAAAATCAGGCTGTTTTTTCTAATGCCTCAACAATTTTAATGTTATTTATTTATACCCATTATGAGCTTGTAGTTAACTCCGAGTTAAAACAAGGGGAATCCACATTCCATCATTTTGACATTTGTTTTTCGAAACAGGGAGTACCAAATTCTCTACAATCGAAAAGGAGTGCATCAAATCGAACAGCGAAAATGTGCTACTCGAACTTCTTTCTTTTCTTAAGAAAGCTAATCACATAAAAACGAAAAAATTTTTATTTGAATAGCAGGGCAAAGTCCGTGTAAGTTGGTGGCTTGAAATTTAACCAGTTGAGTACAAGAGATTCTTGTTCGAAACACGCCCATTTTCGAACAGCAACATGTAGTTAGAGTACGTGCGCAATTCTTTGAAAACTTGTTCTTTATAATTTGTTAGTGTGCTTATTAGAAACCAAAAAGTATAACTACTCACATACATATCGTCGCACTCTTGGCAAAAGCAGGCATGTGCTTATATGAAAATGTTGCAAAAAAGAAGTTTAAAGATATTTTGTGTTTGAAAAATCACTGTATTTAAGCTGAGTGAGGTAACTTCTACAAAAGTTTCTTCTAGAAAAGTCCTCAATATGCTCCTCAAACCTGGAACATCCAAATTCTTATGCTTCTCAAGTTTTTAACTCAAAATCGCAAACCTGCCACATGCGCGCTTTTGTCAAGAAGCCGACGATATCAACATACATTTATTGCATTTAAAGTGCATTTACTGTCAACTTAATTAATGCCACACCATGTTTAACCCATATGGTGCACGTGTGTTTTACTTTAGGTATATATAAAGGTGTGCTGTGTATTAGGGTGATTCAAAAAATAATTAATTTTTTTATTTGTAGCAGACTTTAATTTTAGATTGGTATAAAAATATTTAAAAAAAGAAATTGAGATAAATATATGCCTAGAATGAGTCAAAAAAGGCTCCAAAAAAGTTTCAAATATGAGTCAAAAAAGACTTCAAAAAAGAGTATCTAAAGAGTCACAAAACACTCTGAGTCATTTTTGATTCTTTTTCATGGCTCATTTTAATGTGCCCCGATTCAACGATTATTCGCTTATTTCTACAGTAAAAGCTGTGAAATATCTGCGTTTTATAGCTCGGAATGGAGTCTTTTTCAAAACGTTTGGTTAGTTGGTGTTTTTCTTTCTGTAAAACTTTAGTCCTGCATTTTACTTGGTTTCAGAATACTCGCCTTTTCTTAATTTTCACGTTTACTAAGGTTAATCTCTATTGCGACTTTTTTATGATATTTTAAAAGATTTTTGTTTTATGATAAATAATATTTGTTAAATTTACTCAATCAAGAGTAGTCCTTCAATCAACTTAAAATAATTGTATCAAAAAATAATCGGTTATGGCTAAACGACTAATCGATTAGTTGACATAATCCTCTATTAATTTACGTATTTTGCCTCCTATTCTGCGGTACATAAAATTTAAAATGGCAATGGAGGCTCAATTCCCATTGGAGCTCGGTTCCTCATAAACTATCGAAAATGTTGAATTGTGGTTTTTTTTAATTTTAAAATTTGTATTCACCAACCTGTCAGTATTACAAAAGTCGATTAGTCGAAATCGAATGTTTGCTATTCGATTTTCCAACAGCTATTCGACTAAGATTTGCTATTCCACTAATCGATTAGCCGATAATATAAAAATCGTTTTCGAATCACCCTAATGTATTGGTATTCATAACTTCTTTTGTTAAAACTACTCAGGTTATACACAAACACCACTTATGTACATAATTGTTGATAGGTTAAAAAGATAAAAGATTAATAAAATTATTTAAAAAAAAAAGCATGCAACAAACCGGTTAATAGAATTATTCAATTTTACAAAAAGTATACCCAAATGTGCATATGTATATATATACAACATAACTGTCAATAGCACATAGCGATATGCATTCATTACTTGTCTTTAGTTTGTTTGCACGCATTGGCATTGGTTGCATGGGTATTGGTGGTTGTGGTGAATGCGCATTTGACATCATTATTCGCTTTGTTGTTGGTAGCAATACAAGTGAATTGATTGCGGTTGCTGTTGCTGTTGTTGTTGTTGCAGTTGTTGCGACTACTATCATCACTTTCAAACTCAATACCAACATCATCATCATCATCAATATCATTATCATTACCATTATGATGATGAATACTTAAATCACTACTGTCATTCAACGCTTGGCCTACATACCCAGGTGATGGTGATTTAAATTTCGCATTATCACCACTCTCATCAATCGAACCATCCACCGATGAGTTGAGCGTTGCATTTGATGCTGATTTTGATGTGTAACGCTCACCCAAAGCACCACCACCACCACTCGCACTAAAACCCACACCACCACCACTACCGATGGTCACATTATAACTGCTCGTCGTCGATACTTCGCTACCAATGGAATAGCGTTGAATGCGATTGTAGCGCTCACCTTCCAAGCTGAGGTAAGTTTTCGGTGGTAATTCGGGTGCTTTACGTAACGCTGCACGACTCGTCGATGGGGATGAGCATGTTGATGCATTTGGTGATGCGTCTTTACTTATGGCACCTGTCATACGCATTAATTGTGGATAAAGTGTTTGGTTTGCTGGTGAGCTGGAGCTTAATGGTGGTGTCACTTGTGTATTCTCATAAATGCTGGCTGGTGTATTAGCATTCTCGAGGTCGTTATTTTGTGGTTTGCGTGGGCGTGGCGCTGGTGTGGGTGTGGAGTAAATAGGCGATGCAGGTGGCACCTCTTCATTGGCATTTGGACCATACAAATCATTGGTTTCGGTGAGTATGGATTTGCGTGTGTTGGTGTTAGCATCTTCCGGTTCGGTATGGTTGCCGAAAAATATTTTATTATTTGGCACTTTTTCTGTACAATTATCGGTGGTATGTAAGTTTTCTGAATTTATATTGAGATTTTTATTTATCAACTCGACGGTGACGTTTTCATAGTCAGTTTTACGCAACTCAGGATAGAGTCGTCGTGGTGCGGGAACAGGACGGCAAGTGTCTTCTTGTTCCATATTGCACTGGAAAGAGAGAGAGAAAAGAGTGTTGGGAGTAAATAAAGGTGAGGTGAATGTGAAAATGTGGTTATTTTTAAACTTTATGGCCCATAATTATATTCAAATTAAAATAGAGTTTTATCAACTTAACCCTCCGTTGAATGACAGTTCTGAACTTCACGGCCGTGTGAAAAGGTCCCTACGGACCTTTTTTTATACCCAGCGTACTAGTACAAGGGTATTATAACTTTGTTGGGATAACGGTTGGTTGTACAGGTATAAAGGAATCGAGATAGATATAGACTTCCATATATCAATATGATCAGGATCGAAAAAAAATTTGATTGAGCCATGTCCGTCCGTCTGTCCGTCCGTCCGTCCGTCCGTCCGTCCGTCCGTCTGCCCGTTAACACGATAACTTGAGCAAATAATGAGATATCTTCACCAAATTCGGCATGCGTTCTTATTTGGGTTCAGAATAGATTGGTATTGAAAATGGGTAAAATCGGACCATAACCACGCCCCCTTTTTCGATATCGAAAATTTCGAAAAACGTATTAAACGGGTTAATTCAATATCAGAAGCAGCTACAATGATAAAATTTGCAGTATGTATTTATTTAGATGTTCTAAGGCCGATTTTATCAAATTTTTTGAAAAGGGGCGTGGCACCGCCCACATATATTTGAAGAAATTTTAAAATTTTGACTCTTAATAACTTCAGAACAGTTTATGCTAGTACAACGAAATTTTGTAGAGGGCATACTATTGTTGTGTTGAATTCAGATATAGAAAATAAACGAAATCGCATAGCGACCACGCCTACTTTTTCATAAAAGTTATATTGAAAGGAGGTGGAAATATTGAAAAGTCCATATCTAATTGACTGATACCGCTATAATAATATAATTTGGTAGATAAATCAATTTTCATATTCTTTACATTATTTTTGCAAAATTTTGGAAAGTGGGCGTGGCACCGCCCACTTATGAGTCAAGCAATTTTCAAATTCGACTGCTAATAACTTCAGAACGGTGTTAGATAGGTTTACGAAACAAGGTACCAGGCATGTTATGTTTATGTAGAGTACTACCACAGAAAATAAGAATAATCGGTGAACGACCACGCCCCTTTTTGAACTAAAGTTCTCTAAGCGAGAGTTAGGAAACCGGAATATGCAATATCTGTTTAACTGATAAAGATATAATGCTAAAATTTAGTACACTCATTCACCTGATGATGTTATTAGTGATGTTTAAAGGTTTTTTGGTAATATTTTGGAAAATGGGCGTGGCCCCGCCCACAAGTGAATAAACAAAATATCAACATTTCACTGTTAACAAGCCACTGTGAAAGTATCATAAAGATCTGCAATGAAAACTGATCTTCAAATAGGGACAAACAACATAATAAAATCCGTGGGCGTGCCACCACCCACTTTTTTAAAATTATGTAAATATTGATTACACATATATCCGTATATCAAAAATTTCACAAAATACGTTAAAAGTTATTGGCATGGCACGCCTTCTTTTCCAAAGTTATATATAGGACATGGTATAACCCTTGAAAAGATCGATTGAGTACTTTTGGCTCATGTAAGCGGTTAAAGCTTTATAAGCAAGATGCGTGGCCGCGCCCACCAAATTCTCTATTGTTTACGCTCGGAAGAGATTGGTTTTTAAAATGGGCGAAATCGGATTAAAACTACACCCCCTTTTTCTGAAAACTAACGCTGGGTATTTAATGTTCGGTTCACCCGAACTTAGACTTCCTTACTTGTTGTAAATAATTTTTTTTTTTTCATATAAAAGAATTTTTTTATGATTTTTTTTGTTTTTATTGTTTATAACTAAATTCTACATACGAAAATATTTTTTTAAATTTTTCTAAGTTTTTTTTACATGCATTTATTAGTGAAATTCAGACGGACCTATTCACATGTCCGCGTACTATTCTCACTACAACCGCAATAACTCCTAAAGTAATGATCCAGTCGGCTTGATTTATTCCAAAAGATGCGCAAAAAAATACTCTTAGAATACAGGGTAACTTTGGAGGGGGGTTGTAGTGGCCGAAGTAGGAGTAATTTCAGTTTGAAAAGGCAAAAAGGTCCCCAGAGACCTTCTCACTCATCGGAGGGTTAAACATAATTATCAAATAAATAGCATTTCATGCCAACTTAAAATATATTTTATGTCTAAAACGGAGTTTTAATTTTGAAATGACGAAAATGTAGTTTAACATTTTAAAAGCGCTGGGTATGTGTCTATGGTTCTATTTGTGGTATCGCCTACACCAAACTTGAGTTTGGCTTTTTTCGCTTATTGCCACAGCTTTGCTTTGGCTTGTAAATAAAATAATTGACACAGGGTAACCTTACAAAACATACAAATTTTCTTCATACCTCCAACACACTTCATTTTTTTTTCATAAGGGCACCCTGTTTGAATCTTTCTTTAATCTAATCTAATTAATTAAGAAAGAAATCCGAGCGGATATTTAGAATCGGGCTGTATAATTGACCAACATTTAAAAGGGAATTTTTAATTTAATTAAAGATTTTTATTAAAACGCGTACTAAGCAAAGACTATGATTACAGGTACTGTACCTTTATTAGACATAAATATTATGACCAAATTTTTAAGTAACTGGGTCTAGTATTCTAGGGCTTTTAGCTAACTATGTATGTACGTACAACAAAAAAAAAATCATCGGTTGCATTACTAAACTCTTCGCAAGATGCTAAACAGGCCGGCATTTGTGATTAACATCAACATAAAAGCGCACAAATGAAGAAATATTCACGTTTGCATGTCAACAAGTTGGCGACATTATTTCAATAAATGAATAGACACAATAACAAGCGTAAAGAATGTCTAACATACCCTGTAGGAATAATTCTAAGTTCTGAGATGCCTTCTGATTGGATTTAGCCTCACGCACATTAAACCACATCGAACTCCATATAGAAAGAATCTAGCAACATCGATTTTCTTGGTGAATGAAGAATGAACTTATGAACAACCCTAATTAAACAACACCTACATGCATACATACATACATATATACTAAAACGCATTTGTATGCGAGTAAAATATTTGCGAATTATGATTGAGTGACCGCGTTGTTTTGCGACTCGAGTTCATTCGACTTGTAAAATCAGCAAATTTTGTTTATCAACAAAATGAGCAAGTAGGCAAGTAAACAAAACAAAAAAATTAATATACATACACGCATACATACATATACATATGTACACACATGCATACATATTTATGAACATTTAAGCGCGTACCAAAAGCAAAAATGAGCAATGCATAAGTACACTAGACTCGGTCAAATAAATTAAAAAATGCTCAATAAATACGAGCTTACATACATACATACAATGTATGTTATGTATGTATTAGCTTCATTATAAATATTTCCCGCTTGATTGCAATTTTCCACTGCAGCACTTAATTTGCTGATTTGTTGAGACGCGCCAACTCAAATTTCAGCCATTTAAACTGAACGAAATCGAAATCTGTATTTGCGAATGGAATTTTATTTTAAACATTTTTCAGCATGTGCAGCAGGGAAAAGGGTTTCAATTACCTTTTTTTTTACTGTAACCCAGTTTACTAAACGGATGGAAAAAATAGTGTCTAAGCTTTAGAGAAGGCGAGTTGTTTTTTTTTTAAATTATTTTTAATATTTTATTTTATTATTTGGCTCAGGCTCTGACGACCGTGTTTGCTCAAATGTTCAAAATGGTTTGTTCTTTAGAGAACGGGAGGTGCGGGACACCTGTGACAACCTGTATGTATTATTGGTGGCGAGCACTGTTGGCTCTGAGGCATGGCGCGATTGGCTTCCTCATTTTCGCTATGAAAAACCACCCCTTGGCTTTCCAAAACATAAACTATATCTTCGAAATATTTTATAAGCTGATTGCGAATTACAATAGCATGCAATGCAAATAAAACAAACGAATGAAATAACCGTAGCTTATGTCGCTTAAACAAATAGTCTATTCGGAGTTTTAAAACTGACATTTCTCAGAGCTTTTTTCCGAGAAATGTGCTTTTTTCCGGAGCCCAAAATGAGCTGTTCTAGGGTTCATAAAAAAGAATCCAAAATCCTTAGTCCTATTAAAATTAAAATAGAATTTTATCTGCATATAACATGATTCTAAAATAACCATCATTTTCAACTTAAAATATATTTTATGTCTAAGACGGGGTAAAATAAAGAAATTCTAGAATATCCATTTCAGAGAAATAAATGTATACCAATTATTTTCTTTCAAATATATTAATTTATAAAGTTTCTAAAAACCGATTATAATAGTAATTTGGAAATTTTAAAATTACAAAAACATCAAATTTGTTTCTTAATATTGGTCAGCAAAACTATAAAACATTAGTAGGTATTTTACAAATTAAAAAAAAAGAAAGTTGAGCTATAGCTACGTGCTTTTATACTTGAGCTCTTTTAAAACTTGACCTAGTTTCTTTCCTAGAATTTCTTTTTTGACTGACACATCCATTACAAATACTGCAACTTAATATCTTGCACGGTAGCCAACTTTTTAACATTTTGTTTTTTTTTTGTTGGTTTTAAATGCATAGAAATTATGTAGGTATGCAAATATGTGAATTAGACTTGACCTTATAAAATAAAATTTAGTTCATTGGTGGTATGAAGAAATTTTTTATGTTTTGCAAGGTCACCCTGTGCCAACTATTCTATTCACAAACCAGATCAAAGCTGTGGCAACAAGCGAAAAGGGCCAAACTCAAGTTT
>OX608081.1:30066945-30146993 GCA_951509765.1 Sphenella marginata | reverse complement strand
ATTTCGTAGGACGTCTATAGTTCTATATAATTTCCTATTCAAATATGAGCTAATATTTACTAAAAAAAACTGCCAAAAATCGGCGAGACTACCTACGAACTTAAGTTCGAGCAATCAACGTTCGAAATTTTATTGCAATAATTTTCAGAGCCAAAAGGGTCTAAGTGCGCTTGGATCCAAAAAAAAAAAATTTCCAAGAATCAGCGAGACTTCCTACGAACTTAAGTTTAGTTTCTGACTTTCTACCTCTCTTGCGTAAAAACAGATGAAGGAAAACTAAAAAAGTAAATTTTTCCCATTGAGTTGAGCTATTAAGATAGCTTTAAAAAAAAAACCAATAAAAAAAATTAATTTAACTGTTGTAATTTTTTACTTTTCTCAAAATTACTTTTATTTATTATTACTAAAAATGTTTTTTTTTTTTAATTTTTGTGTTTTTCAAGAGCACATTTGGAGCACATAATTTCTGCATAATAACATTTGCGCTAACTATCTTCTTTCACTGTTTACTCATATTGCTCTGCTAGGTTTAGCCTAAAGCTAGCAGAACATGAAATTTTTTTTAAAAAAAGGGGAGCAATTTTTTTTGGGGATAGATTATTTCAAGAGCACATTTGGAGCACATAATTTCTGCATAATAACATTTGCGCTAACTATCTTCTTTCACTGTTTACTCATATTGCTCTGCTAGGTTTAGCCTAAAGCTAGCAGAACATGAAATTTTTTTTAAAAAAAGGGGAGCAATTTTTTTGGGATAGATTATTTCAAGAGCACATTTGGAGCACATAATTTCTGCATAATAACATTTGCGCTAACTATCTTCTTTCACTGTTTACTCATATTGCTCTGCTAGGTTTAGCCTAAAGCTAGCAGAACATGAAATTTTTTTTAAAAAAAGGGGAGCAATTTTTTTGGGGATAGATTATTTCAAGAGCACATTTGGAGCACATAATTTCTGCATAATAACATTTGCGCTAACTATCTTCTTTCACTGTTTACTCATATTGCTCTGCTAGGTTTAGCCTAAAGCTAGCAGAACATGAAATTTTTTTTAAAAAAAGGGGAGCAATTTTTTTGGGGATAGATTATTTCAAGAGCACATTTGGAGCACATAATTTCTGCATAATAACATTTGCGCTAACTATCTTCTTTCACTGTTTACTCATATTGCTCTGCTAGGTTTAGCTTAAAGCTAGCAGAACATGAAATTTTTTTTAAAAAAAAGGGGAGCAATTTTTTTGGGGATAGATTATTTCAAGAGCACATTTGGAGCACATAATTTCTGCATAATAACATTTGCGCTAACTATCTTCTTTCACTGTTTACTCATATTGCTCTGCTAGGTTTAGCCTAAAGCTAGCAGAACATGAAATTTTTTTTAAAAAAAGGGGAGCAATTTTTTTGGGGATAGATTATTTCAAGAGCACATTTGGAGCACATAATTTCTGCATAATAACATTTGCGCTAACTGTCTTGTTTCACTGTTTACGCATATTGCTCTGCTAGCTTTAGCCTAAAGCTAGCAGAACATCATTTTTTGGCAAAAATAGAGGAGCACATTTTTTGGGATTAGGGCACTTAATTAGCACATTTGGAGCACATCATTGTCCATAAGTTAGTTTTTTGTTCTGCTAACTTTGCTCTGCTAGCTTTATGGACCTATTAATTCTGCCTTATTCTAACCTCCGCCATACAATAAAGAGCGAAGCCTCAACAAAGTTGCTCATACTTCATGTTGTATCGGGAATAAACGCTTAGGTATCTATTTCTACGAGTACTCATCATGTTACACTTTTATCAAGAGCTGCAAATTATACTACATATATGTATGTATGTACATAAAATGTATTTTTGTATTGTCGAATAAATGTTTTTTATATTAGTCATTGATTCAATAAAACAATAGATATCGGTGAGTGTGCGAACTCAAGCGTAACACATCCGGACGTACTACACTCACTTAAGTACTATATAATGATTTAGCTCAGATAAAGATATGTACGTGTGGTGGCTATAACAAAAAACCGACTTTCATAAGAGTTGAAAAATATTGTAACAAAAATCGATAACAGGTTCTGATAACATTTAGCCACCAATCCCTACTATCTCTACATATAATAAAATTTTAGCAGGTCGATGTTTGTACATTGCAGTTATTCATGAAAAATGTATGGGATGGAGAAACAGTTCTAGAATTTTTGTCTGTCTATATGTATGTTTGTTTAAGCGCGCATCTCTCAAAAAGGTTTGGATGAATTTGAAAGGAACTTCCACCGCTGCATTACTAGCTATCCAGCTTAAAGTTAAAGGTAGCCTTCATTTCGATAGCTCAAACAGTTGCGAAATTATCGACCAATATGTGTGCCCGACCCTTTCCTTTATATTGCAATGATCTCTTATACTTATTTAAAGGCCTCAATCAACAACTAAATGGAGTGCCATAATCAAATTAAGACAAAAGACCGCAGAAGCTAATTCGAGATGTCTCAGAACGCACTTGTCAATTGACAGTAATAGAGCAAAGGAGTTGTTTATCAGAAAATATGAGATCAAAACAAAATGCATAATTATGATAAAGAGTACATGGTACCGATGCCAACAGAGATATTAAGCAGCTTATCATAACAAGCACATTAAAAACGCTGCAAAACAAAAGCGGTTTGTACTGCCTTGATTCACATGGAATTAAAAAAAATGTAATTTCTTCGATGATTTAATAAGATAAGCAGGGCTAAGTTTCTTAGAGTTCGAGTGCCTCATTATTTGTAGATAAGATAACTTCGAAATCGGATAAGCAATTTATAGGTCAATTTAATTATTGTGTAATAAATTTGTACATAATTCTATTGAGTTGAATTATTTTTATTTTTTTGGCGTTGTTATATAGACTTTCTTCTATAGCTATAACGAAAGCGAAGTACGAGTATGTAAGGGAAATTCGTTTAAATCATTCACTAACCACAAACCTAACATGTATGTACATATGTATGAGGAGGCACGTCATCAAAAGTGAAAGTTATTGAACTTGGGTTAACAAACATCAAATAAATTAATCTTCAGCATGGTGCTGTCACTTACTTAATCACCTATTCAATAAAGCTCACGATTTAAGTTATACTCTTTTCAACACTTTTACAAAGCTTAGTTAATATCGGTTGATGAAGCAAGCAGCGCCAATATTTTTAAAAGTAGTGGTGTTAAGATGAGTAGAAAAACATATTGCTTTCTATTTAGTATAATGTTCTATTATCGGGTTTTACTCGAAAAGCTGTTCTATTCGAAAGAAATATTCAATACGAATATACATGCATCAATAGTCTGTAGTTCGTTCGAGTTTACTTCCGAAGCCATTCGAAAATAGAAAGCAACTCGTTTTCAATTTGTATGTCTTCACTCAAAACGCATGTGTAAACAGAATTTCAATTCGCATTGAAAGTACAAAGTGTTTTGGCTTAAACTCTTTTTCAAATCGGTCGATAATATCTCCAAACGCATTGACAGATTGTATGAACACCTATCATATTCGAAGACAATTGAAAAACAGCTGACTTATGGCACGCGGTTCACTTGTTCGTATTTTATTTATATTTTATACACATTTCATGTATGTATTAATATCTATTAATTTTGCTTGTTTGTAATTTTGCAAAATAATTCACGTATTTTCTATACACATTTTTCACGAAATTCACAGCTTTTTAGAACTGTCAGTTCAGGACGATTTATTTGCTATCGAGTTAGGTGCGTTCCAATATATACTTGGTGAATAAGTGTGTTCGTGATGCTGAATTAAAAAAATGTAGTCTTTCTTTCAATTGATTCGACTTTGAAGAAAAATTCTAACAAATTTTTGTATACAAATATTGTATCTAAAATGGCATTGTTTACACTGCTGTATCAATATTAATTGTTTAATTGACGTAATTTACTAAACAATTTCCAAACTTGAGCAAATTAATCAAACAAAAAAAATAAATGGAGCACATGAACTTGAAGCATGTGCTACTGATACACCAACAAATTAAAATGAAAACAATTAACAAGTGCATATTTAAAAATCGAAAATAACATTTGTCAGCGTTTCTTTGAAAGTATTTACTAATGGATGGTGACAGGCCAAATTATGGACACATATTAAAGTATTAATTATTGGGGAAACACTGCAATATATTAAAGCATGTGTGGCTACTAATCAATTTGAGGGAATACTTTAAAATTTGTCATACCTAAGTGGATTGTTTTAAGAGAATTCGATTTTGTTTTAGATATCGATTTTTTTAATTATTTACGGTGCGTAACTTAAGGTCGTAGGAACTAATGACGAGTGTAGCAAAAGCAAAAATTTTAGCAAATCTTTCCTTAATTCGATCTATTCTGAAATCGGTAACATATAAATGACAGGTTAATGTCATCGAGCATCGTTACCATTTTATATTACCGCTTTCTTTTTTGTCTACATGGTAACGCTGCCGAAACTATCGTAGTTCCTTAAGTTTTCTGGTAGTATTTTGCATAAAACTTAAGCTCAGGTTATTGGTGGTTTACCGGTAACCTTATAAAACAGCTGATTCGTCTAACCTTATGAGAAACAATGCAACCGATTATTGATGCTATACCGTAATTCCATATCCGTAAAGTAGCCTTTTGGACCAATTTTTTCCTTTTAGGTTAAGGATATGACTACAGGGATACGACAAATCAAATATACTATAAAAAAAACATCCAACGTTATTCGTTGAGGCATCCTCATGCATTTCGAAGTGAATAAAACAGATCGATAAAACATATTTTTCGTTTAAAAATAGACTTTTTGATATGTATGCATGTCAGATGTTATCTTCAACATTACGCAAATCTATTTACAATAACGTATAAATTTACAAAAGTAATGCTAAATTGAGTATGCATGTATGGGTGTATGCAATAAGTGCTGATAATGCTACTACTATCAGTTTTTGCTTTAATAAATAAATATATGTTTTACTGCCTTTTTTTGTTTTATTTTTTTTTGCTCTACACACTTTTTTTTCATAGTGCACCACCACCATTGTAGAATTTAATAATAAGATTATGGTAGGGAAATACATCCTAAAATAGTAGTCAACAGTGTTGCTAAGCCGATAAAAAAAAAAAAGAAAAAAACTTTAAGCTACTTTTTATGAAATACCATTCTACTAGCATTTGCGAGATAATTTAGACATCGAAAAAATTACCCAACAGAGAAAAAATTACCAAATCACGAAATTTGGTTAAAAATAACCACAACGGCAACACTGATGCTATCAAGAGCTTTGTCGAGTTGTGCTCATACGTAATAAGTATAAATGTGAGTGGTTCCAGTGAGTATGTGTGCGTGGTGCACTCAATCAAGAGCATCTCTGACCCACTCCATTACAGTCAGCATTAGCGATGTAAGTTGTGGATAATGCATTTGGTACAAGAAAAACTGTCAGTACCTTCATGTAAAATTGGGAAGACGTTAGATATTCTGTTCTGCCCCCTTCTTCCTAAAGGAGCTTGAACTCGTCTCAAGAAATTTAGTTTAAGTTTTAACTTTCTTTCTTTCATTTAAACGTTTTTTTTTTTATTAATTTATTGGTCTTGATTATAACTAACAATTTTCTTGGTGCGTATTAGGGCGTTTATATGTGAGCTTTATGTTTACTTTTCAAAAAGTTGTCAGACAACTCAGACTGCCACAAGCATCAACATACAGTGTTTGAGAAAACAATGGGAACCCAAGAACTTTGAATGCGATTAAAATAATCTTCCGTATAAGCTTTTGATAGGAGTAGATGTTATACAAGAAAAATGGGTAGTACCTACATAGGGATCATTATTGAAACAATAGAACGCGAGGTTTTTAGAATTTTTGTTTGTCTGTATGTAAGTTTGCGCATCCATCACTCACAAATTGCTGAACAGCATTGGAAACAACTTTCACCGTTGCGTTACTAGGGGGCTAACTTAAAGTTTAAGACATCCCATATCTCCATAGGTTTACCAGTTTCGGTGTCATATTCCAATATGTGGACCAGGGTCAGTCAACTCGAACACTAACGCGGTAGTGATGATAAAGATAAACCTTTGAAAATTTAAAATTTTTCCCAGCCATTGTCTCATTGTTTATGAACGTTTCTAATTTTATGTCGCACACTGTAATTGCAAGATAAAGAGTAAATACATAGGTATCCAAAGGCATACTTAGAAACAGAGGTAAGTACCTACAAACAATTAACATTTTAACTCATCCAACAAGTAGATATTTTTACAAAAATAAAAAAATCGACTTAACGAATGCCAACAACAATGTAAAACCGCAGATTAATTTTGCAATTGTCACGATTGTTGAATGGGAAATCGCATATTACAAATGTAAATATGTAAAAATGTAAAAACGCAGACACGTTGGAGAAAAAGAAAGAATAAAAAAAAAAAATTATTAGCTACATAATTACCTTTCAGTTTTTGTTGTTTTTTTTTTGTAATTTTAAATGGCACAAATCTCCATTAAGTTGCGCAATTTTGAGCTGCTTACTTGAAATAAAGTAGAACAAGTGTGAATTGTTTTCAATTTTAAAGCAACTTTAATTTTTTTCTTTTTAATTTTTTCGCATATTTGTGTTAATTGCACAATTTAGTGAGAAAAGGGCGAGAAGTGGGTAACAATCGGCGCACTTCTTTTGTCACAAAATATTTCCGTTTTCGCAATAAAAATTTCACCCTTCATTTATCGTTTTGAATTTGCTCACACATGCACATTTCCATATCACACACTATGCATATTCGCGCATTTTAATTAATTTACCAGCAGCAGTTATGTATAACTACATATAAAACAATCACAATTATTGAGTGTGCCAACACATTGGATTTCTTGTAAAATTGCTGGCGTTGTTATCGCTGTAAAAAAGTTATTTTCTTTTCATCATTTTGTTGTTTTTGCTTTGGGTTTTTGTTTTTGTTTATACTGCTATTTGTTATTTAATAGATATATATATTTTTTATTTATTATTAGTCGTGTTAATAGCACTCAGTCTCTTGTTAAATTTAGTGTCTGCGTACATTAGGGTGTTTCTCTTTTAAGAGTTAATTTTTTGCCAAGCAAAGAAAGACAAGTTATTTTGCTGGCTCGATTTTCCTTGAAAATGATGTGGCGATTTCAGTTTAAAAACCATTGCAGTTCACCTGGAAAGAAGTGCACTTTAAATTTTGATACTTGGCAGCACTTGCATTTTTCGTCATCCATCTGACAGCAAAAATTAATAAAAACAGACTTGAGCGAACGAAAAAATTAAATAACAACATTTTTGCTAAAACATTAAAAAAAGGAAAGAAATAAAAAGATATATATTTGTGTGACAAAAGATAGTATTTACAGCCTCATTCTCTTTGACGAACGATACGCTTAACGAACGATACCCGCGCTGACGATATCGTGTGCTTTTGGTAGCATGAATGTTACGTTGACGATTATCGTGTAGGCTTACGTCTATCGCCAGCTAAACGAAATGAAATGTCAATTTTGCAACTCTATGCACCTGCGTTTTGACTTTGTGAAAAAGTTTATAATTTTTATGTTATTAATAAATCGGGAATATTTCGTTTATAATTATGTACCAAGCTGTTGCTTTGGCTTTGTCGGAGGAAGGTGCGCTGAGAATCCAACGGCAGAGTTGGCGTGATGTGACTAATGTGATAGATCTACCAGACGCTAAGTAAGTAACGTTTGGGTAATTGTTTCTTTTAGGAAACACCTGCTAAAATTATCACAATCATATTGGAAGGGATATCAAAATCCATCGGTATCAATAGTTCATAAGATAATTTTTCTAAAATTCTGTGAATAGTTATGTATTTCATAGTTTTGATGTGCGGTGATACTTCCTTTAGGAAGCAACTGCTAAACACGTCCCTTCTTTGAGGCAATCTTCCTTTATTCCTCCTCGAAGGCAACCTTACAGGCTCCATACACTGGTGCTCCTCTCGTCAGTTCAACATTTGCCTCCAGCTCGTTCACAAGCACTCGAAACTGGGTGCTAGGATTCTTTTTGGAATCTTTTAAAATAAATAAATAACAATAAGTAACAACAATAGTGGAAAATTGAATAATAATACTTACTTCTTGTGTTTGCGGGCTCTATTTGTTCAACAACGATAGCAATTTCCTTCTTGTTTGATTTTGACACTTTGTTTTCGTATTGTCAGACGATAATCGTCAAACAGATTACCGATTAAGCACTTTCGTTACGTAAGGGTCAGCTGTTATCGTGTTGACTATCGTTTTGGCTATCGTATTGCTATTCATGCTACCAACACACAAACGACGATCGTTTTGGGCACGTTATCGTCAAAGAGAATGAGGCTGTTAAAAAACTTCTTCAAACTTTCACCATGCAGAGCAACTCTGCCTGATAACAAGCTATTCGGCGCCACCGCAAAACATGTATGTAAAGAGTACACACCCTAATGTACGTCCATAATTTTGTCTCACTCACAGATGATTCATACCGCAATGTCACACAGATACACTAACACTACTACAAATGCCGCTCCAAAAGGCACACATACAAGAATACACACATGTATGTACATATGTAAGTATGTTTTGTGTTTAATCGGCTGGTTTTTCGATTTATCAACAAAACACTAACAAAACTATATATTTTTGTTGTAGGTGCGCGTATGCTTGTATGTGTATTAGTTGTACAAATTGGTATGCATGTGTTTGTGTTGTCGATCGTTTTGTATCTGAAAAATTCACAGCAAATCCCTCAACAAATAGAAATCACATAAATTTTATTGCACTTTTAAACATTTCTTTTCTGTTGCACTCCATGATTTTTTAACCTTTTGAGTTTTTTTTTGGGTTAATTCTTCTTAAAGTATGTGTTTACTCATTATTACTCTTCTAAGTTATAAGTCATTCAATACCGGCTACGATTCGTCCGCCAAACTTGTTCCACGTACTTCACGATCTGCGAACACAAATATGTTTACTAGCAGATACTTTCAATCGCAATCGTTTTCTATGTGAATTGCCACTAGTTTCACTCAATTGACAGTGTTGCTTTTTAAAGGGGAAGTTATATCTCAATGGGGGATTTATTAACTGCAATCAATGTCACTCCAAATCTCACTCAATTCTAGAAATATTGAGCAAAATGCTTATTTTCATCGCTGACTGAAAATTAAGTTATGCCTTCCTAATCTCTTGAAGGAGGTGTCTATAGAAAAGGTCATTCTATCGTCTTTGCACATTGTCAAGATTCCGAGCCACACAAATCCATTATGCATGTTTCTGTCAAATTCTATCGACCACTGGTCAGAAGCCACACCTCTGTGGAGTCGTCTGAAACATTTTCGCCTTCAATGTTCGGCATTGTTTAGCCAGCTCCCACTATGGAACGACATATTTTCTACAGTTAGATCTTCAAAAGAAGTTACTGACAAGGGTTTTAGATATTGATGATGAGCTTGTTTTCATTGCACTATTTCACTCGGCTTCATCGAACTGCTCCGGAATTTGGGCATCTAAAATTGTACATAACGTATTTTTGTGGCATAGAGTTCCAAATATCACCATTTTGTTGAGATAGTTTTAAGAACTTATGAAATCTGTACACCAACTGCCCACGTCTTACTGTACAAAGAACAAAACATTAAAAGACTTAAAAGGAAATTTTATATAATTCCAAACCAAACTTTATATGCTTATATTCCTAGTTTGAAATACATACATAAGTAGATTAATATACATTGTATAAATATATGTAAATCTTCACAGACAAATGTGAAATTTGGATTCTTTCTCACTTCTTAATTAATGCTTTACTTTTTTGAAAATGTTCTCTTCACATTTACTTCCATATAACTGTCACATTGGTATCCTTATCGATGTCCTTCTCAATACTAAACGGCGATAGGCCCGTTTTACAACAAATCTCATCAAAGCTCGCTAAGCCTGTATACATTTTCTGACGTCCCGATGGCACAGAGCCAGTAAACACGGGATATTTTTGAATGCAACGTATAAATTTATGTTGCAAACCAAATAGAACCAACTTGCGTTCATCAACATTATAATTTTGTGGACATAAACGTTGACATATGGCACGCAATGTAACGCCATGTGTCATTGAAGCGTAAAATTGAAAGATTTTCTGTATGGATGGATATGTTTTGTCGGGATTTAGAGCAACATACTTTCGGCAGGCGTGCGTCAATAAAGGACTTGTGATTAATGTTTTCAAAATTTGTGTACACATATAGACATTGCTATATTTGAGAATTGGCAGCAATTGTACAACACCATAATAGGCTAAATTTTGAATGCATGATTTAACAAGATTCGTTTCAACATCTGCTTCGGCAGCGATACGTGCGATATGGTTGATGCCATTGATGTATGGAAAAATCTAAAGTGAAAAAGGATTATTATATAAATGTAAATATTATGAGTAGCTTAAGTACTCACCTGCTGCGTTGTTAAATCCCATTTGTCTAATGGTGTATACTTGAAATCCACCAACACCAAAGGCACCATATGATCTTTTACAATAGGTGGGTCGGGTTTAGGGGTAACAATTTTCAAAAAAATCGTTGTGTCGCCCTCTGTGAATGGCAAATCATAACTAAAGTGTCCGCTTTTTTGTGACCAACAATCAAGTATCAAACTTACCCACAATCGTCGTGACTTTTTTCTCATTCAAGTCCTTTATTACGGTCTCAAAAATTTTTTGCAGTTTTAATTTGTGATCGCCTTCTTTGGACAAAAGGCATGATTCCTCCTCCATCATTATCTAGGATATGAAAATATTACATTAGCGATTTGATTAATAAGGTAACAAATTAAAATAAGCTTAAAAAGGTAAAATTAAAAAAGTCGAAGTGGTATGACCAGGGCAACCTTCTAGATCATGTCATCCCTCCTTCCGAAAAGCAATAGAATATGGGTAGTGAGAGGCATCATATCCTTATATCAACCATCGAATTGCACGTCCTAACCTTTGCGCTATTCAAACAACTGAGCCCAACTGCAACAACATCGTTACCGGAATCACAAAAATATATATGTATATACATATATATAAAAGAATTACTAAGTAAGCATACTACTGTAAGATCTTAAAGATTCTAATGTTACAACATAAAATTAAATACAATTTAATAATGTTTTTTATACTTTTACTGTTTTTGTAATTGCATGGCATATTATTTATTTGAAATTGCCCAACAAGTGGGGGATATAGTAGGTTTACATTGCCGAAAATGATGTCTCCCCCAAATTTACTTGGTCGTTACTGCTGCCAACTACTTAGCAAAAGTCTAGTGTTTCAAAATCGAAACCCCTTTTCAGATTCTCACGGCTTCTGAAAAATTAGAGGAGCCATATGCTATTCATAGTGCCTAGTTTACGTTAAGTAACGGGAATGCCCACATAGAGAGTTGGCAAGTGTAATACATTAAACTCCTAACTAGCCCGTGCGTGCGAAAACAAATTTGTTATGGCAACCTTAACGCAAAAAAAGCAAGGTCTACATTGTTTTGGACTAATCTCGATTGTAAATAATCTCCATGCCAATTGCTACTTGTTGCTGTTGTTTGTAACGACAAAAACAGTCTCAAGGTTTGAACCTTCTGCCTAAATGGAATAAACTGGATTCAAATCAGACTAATCAGTGGAAACAATGCTCCCTATTCAAAATTTTGAGTATGACTTGTATCCCTGGCCATGTGAATAAACTGCTGACGAAGCGAACTGCATAATTTAACCACTGGTCAGAAGTAAACTGAAGTAAAAATTGTAACATGAACGTTCTATAACTTAGAAATAATTACTCACCAAGTACTCTGACAGCTTCTTAACAACTGGTTCATATTGCACTGACCGCGCCCAAGAATCACACACAAAGCATAAATTGAATAGAAATGCGTTCCTCGCATACTTTTGCTGGTTTTCAATTCCAACAGGATAGCCCACGATTTTTACATCCATTGCATTCACAGTAAGAATACTCCGTTGGAGGTGTGGCTTTGGTATAATGTATACATTGATGGCATCGAATACCTCTTTGCTAATATAATCAGATGGCACCTATAAGTGGAGAGCATATATAAATCGGCCCCTGTAACAAACGAAATGCAGCCTAACAAACACAAACCTGGCAACTGATTTTGCAACCAGCCGTTGCATGGAATTCACTCAGGAATATACAACGAATGAGTCCTTCGCGTCCACAACCTTCGTAATTGCTGACAGGCATATTTAGAGTAAAAGTAACCTAATTTTGAACAAAAGCGCTTTAAACTAAATATTTTTGTTTACACAAAATTAGAGCTGGGAGATACGAACAAAAAATGGTAAACAAACAGCTGATGTGCGAAAGTGCTGCCCAGTCGCAAAAGTTTGATCGCAGTGTTGCATGTGCACTGCATACGACGCGAAAAAGTCGAGGTGGCAATTTTTTTCCTAGGTCGTGTGCTAATCGGAAAGCATTTACTCAGGTCCTGTGCCAACCGGTTGAAAATTGTAAATTTAAACAAACCGTAAGAAAATTCTGACATTTATCAGATGTCAAAATTGATAACTGTCTAAATTTAACTTTTCATTTGGTACACCGAAATTATTTTTACGACATAGGAAATGGTAATACTTTCCATCCAACATCAAGTGTTAATACACGTCCAAAAACCCCGAGAGAGGTATCAAAAGAAGCGTCTTGACCTCCGTAACAATAATCCGAAGCAATATTTTGTTTCTGTGAAAAGTTATTAGTGAAAAACCGAAAATTGACCCGGGTCAGATCCCCAATTCGGGGCCCGATCCACGTTTTTTATGTGCAGAACACCTTTCCGCGTGTATTAACACTTGACGTTGGATGGAAAGTATTACATGCTATGGTATAAAAATTTTTTCCAGTAAGGTTTGCCAAATGAAGTGGTACATTTTGACAGTTGTTAATTTTGACATGTGAAAGAAAAAGAAGTCTGTGAATGAAATTTACATGATATATATTTTCTACCATTACATTTCATATTTTCTTTCGTTACATTCCTCTGAAATAATATAATCGTCAATACCGAAAGTATGTAGATATGTAGCCCCATGAGCTAATGTTATTATGACATTCATATTCACTGCGATAAATGACAGAATTTTCTTTCGCTACGTCAAATTTACAATTTTCAATCCATTGGCAAAGGGTCTTACTAATTAAAAAAGCAACCCAACGCACAGAGTTGCATTCCAATTGCATCTGTTCTAATAGTATTGCCATCCTACATTGAAAATAAAATAAAAATCTCTCACTTTGAAAGAGAGCAAAATGTGCGCATTCGCCGTAAAAAAATTACTCAAACAACAATGAAGAGCTGCCAAATGCCAACATTCATTAAACAGAGCGCATAGCAAACGGTCGCTTGAACGCGAATATGAATGAATTGTGTACAACGACAGAGATCGAGTGAACGGAAGTGAAAAGCGCGCGCACACAAACACTTCAACGAATGAAAATACGAAGTAATAAATAATAATAAAGAAAAATACCTGTGCCGAGGAAAATTATTTACATATACATACATACATACTAAGTGAAAAGGATAACGCAAAATTAATGAAATATTTTAGAGAAAAATGGAAATTTGTGCATGGAAATTATAAACAAATAATTAACAAAAATGATGTGAAAAACAGCTAAGAGTAAAGTGGCATCAAAACGAAAAAATTCAATAAAGAAGAAGCGTATTTTCAGCCATTAACGATTTCTTGTGATTTAGGTGGTTAGGGGGTGCAAAGAATAACGGTGTCTATCTAAGTACTTAGGTTTATGTGTCTACATGTCAAAAGTGCATGCCTGTCAGCTACAGACATAGCAAAAATGATATTTCACAAAGACAAAGTCATTGACGTTGACGTTGGCAAGTGGCATAAAACCTTCAGAAAATATAATTGTCGAACTTACAAAAAGTACCACTGCATATTCGTCCCTGGGTTAGTTGCGCAGTTACTTACCCACACATCGTACATATGTAAATGGCCGTATAGTTTAGAAGGGATGTTAGGGTTTTCTTTAATTATGTCGTAAACGAAGACGGCATGCATTTGTTGTAAAGTTCTAAAACTACTACACCGAAGGGCCAAGGTTGTAGTACTGGGGCAGGTATACCTATGATGTTATAACATCAAAAGTGGTTTGAAGATTTTTTCTCAAAACGGTTAGGCAATCTCTCCGAGCATATTTTTGCCATGAAAGGCTTTTCAGCAAAACTGGCTTGAATTCGTCGAAGCTACTGCAAAAACAACAACTAAATAGGCTGGGCTCAAGCTTGAACTTCGCTTCCTAAATATACATATCAAGAGCTTATACTTGTTAAAGCTAATTTAGGCGAAGGAGATTGATAGCCTAGTAGGACCCCTTATCTTATAAACCCACAACAATAAAAAATTAATTTTATTAAAAAAAAAAATAAAAAGTTTACCCTCAACACCAACCTTACACCCACCGTAGGTCAAACCTGGCTACGCCTTTGAATACATACACGAGCTGATAGAATAGCTTCGCGAAAGTGTGGGTGAGTGCATCGGACATTGATTGCGTTTGACATTCGATGTCCTAAGTAAATTGTATTTGTGCTTGTTTTGTTGTTGTTAGCACTTTATGCTTATGCCACCATTTTTTTCACATATGCGACAGTTGCACCTGTAATTCTTGTTGTTTTTGTAATGAAAAAAACAGGTGCAAAAGCGCTAACCTAAATGTAAATTGTTGTTATTATTGTTTGTATGCCGTTATGTGGTTGACAAGTTTTTCAGTATCCAAGGATACAACATTTTCATAACGCACACAAACACAGCAACCAATGCAAGCAAAGTTAGGGTGACTTTTTGTTGTGATTTTCTTCTCGTGTACTCTGAAAGCCAAGAATTAAATATAAATGAAGGCAAAATAACAAACAAAAAAAGAAAAGCTTTACGTAGGGTAAAAATCAATGAGGCAGAAAAATCAAACAAAATTTAAAATCGACATGAAATAACGGTGTTCTCTATCCCACTTCAAGCAGCTAGCGCAGTGTAGTATACTTTAAGGCGTTTAAACACACGAAAAAGGTGGTGTCTATTGTTAGATAAAGAAAGTGAAAAGTTCACGTGTTAAATAAGAAAAAAAATTATCAAAACAATTGCATGTAAAAGTGTTCGAAGTACAAGGAAAAAAAGTGAAAGAAAAAAATATTTTCGCAAAATAGCAACAAAAGTGCGAAAAGCAGTTCGAATAGTTGGATGTATCTGCATACATAGTAAATATGTAATGGAAAAAAGTGAAATTTATGTACAAATTATGTAGCGCATAGCAACGAAAAGTGTGCTGGGAGATCAACTAAGCAGCTGAGTATATACATACATACATATAATAGGGAGTATGCCTCCCAGTGAATACATGAAATTTTGAGTGCCAAGCCCAAAACTAGGAGAATACTGTAAGTATTAAAATTTTATGAAAAAAAAGTAATTGAACTGAAATGTTTAGTAAATAGGAGTAGAGTGAAAGAGTAGTATAAAAGTGGGTTCTATTAAATTTTCAAGAAAAAATTTTAGGTTCTTACCATGGCATAGTAACATAGGTAAAATCACCCGCACAGCTGATAATTTATATTGGGTTTGTTTACATTGGCTTTGTTTAAATTTTATAAACAATTGTATTTTCACATATTTGTTGATTCTTAGCCGAAGAAAAAATTTGATTTTTCAAGGTATGCCATGGATTTTTCATAAAAATTTAATTCAATTGAGTTGTCAATATCAGTTTTATTTGACAATCAAGCAACAACAAAATGTATAGCAGGGTTGCATTTCTCCTCCTGCTTCTACCTATTGGATATGCCTTGGTTCTTACATATTTTTTAAGTTATTATCAACTCGGCTTGAGCTTGTTAAACTTACAAAATATGATGGATAAATTCACTATCAAGAAAAAAAAGTATTGAATCTAAAATAAACTTAATTTTATGTTATCTGTCAAATTTAACTTGAAATAAATCTTATCTCTAAGACCGAGTTTTAATTTCAAAATGAAGAAAATCGCATTTCCACATTTTAAAATCACGGTTTGTGTCTATGGTTGTGCTTGCGACATCGTTTACACCAAACTTGAGTTTGGCTTTTTTCGCTTGTTACCAGAGATATCAGAGACCATAGCATGGTTTGAGTATAAAATAGCTGACACAGGGTGTCCTTGAAAAACATAAAAAATTTCTTCATACCACAAACCAACTTAGTTTTTCGAGAGGCCTTAAAATAATTTGACATACCCACCAATTTTGTTTACTTTTCCTTCCTTTTCCTCCTTAAATGGTCTTCCTATTTAGTAACGTTTTTTTTACACATTAACACGCCTCATTTACCTTATGGCGTAGTTAAGCGGTAACGCACTTGGGGCTTTTAAAATTAATATTTTGTTTAATGCAACACCAAAGCGCACATTCATTGTTTCCGCCATTACTGCTATTTTTCTTCAAATTATAAAGTAATTAACAAAATTTAAGTTTTCTTTTTTTTTTGCTGTTAATTAGTCTTAAGCTGTTTCTCTGTACATTGGAGTTGGTTATAGCAACAACACTTGATTGCTTACATACATACAGTAGGTGCCATAAGTGTTCAAACACTTCAGGGCAGTCGTAAAAGTAAAACGAAAGCAGACATTTGTCTCTTCGTTTAAATAAACTGCACAACGTTGATTAAAGTGTAAAACCGCGTATGACACTTTTACAAATCTTCTAAGGGATGTATCAATAGTTTTGCTGGATCTCTACAATGTGCCCAGTGATCACATATTGAGTGCTAAATATTCTAGGTTAAAGTTCAAAGTCTTGGTGCGTTTAAACCCTGTTTATGGTGACATAGCCATATCCACATAAAACAGCTGATCCAACGAACCTTATGGGAATCAATGTAATCTGCTAATGGTGACATACCTTAACACTAGATAACGCCATAACCATACCATAGCCAATCAAATGAATTTTGATTTTTCGGCCTTATCCATAAACAGCTGTTTGCTATCATGCAGCGAAGTGGAAGGAATTTGTTGTTGATGATAAAGTTTACTATCAACTTGCCGAAATTCTCAGCTACTTATGGTTATGCCACCAATAATCGATGCTAATAGATGTGGTTAAAAATATGGCTTATGGTTATGACTATGGATTTATGGATAAGGAAGTTTGTCTGCGCTTTTTATCGGATCGCTGTAATCGTTTACTTTTTACGTTTACGTAAGAGAAAATTTGGTCGGTAAGGTTACTTTGCGGATACGGAATTACGGTATAGCACCAATAATCGATTGCATTGCTTTTCACAATTGGGTGAATCAGCTGTTTTGTAAGATTAACGATAATGTACCAATAACTTGAGCTTAAATTTTGCAAGCGTTGATAGCTCTCAGAGAGTAGGTATGAGAGCGGAATGGAGAAAAAGTAATTTCCATGGACATACATACATTTAATATAGCTTGAATGCTCATAAAAATGTTTCTTTTTTTTAGTAAATTTCAACAAAAACAACAACAAAAACTAAAATGCAAATGCCACATTTTCGAAGCAGCAATTTCGTGCAGTCGATGATCGTCGTTTCAGCTACTGTTGTTGTAAAGAGTATTGAAGCTTTTATTATGGATTTCGTTAGCTACTTACATACATTGTTTTCGTCTGCTTTACTATACCTATTTAAGTATTGTTTTTCCTGCTATTGTTAAGTTTGACCGGTACGAATATTTGTTCGTGTTATTATTTATTACACTTCCTATTTCCTATCTATCTAGTTTATGCGAGCAGCTTGTTTGTTTTGTAAGCTAATTTGGATAACGCTGAATAGCACGTCGCTTTGCAGTGCGCAATAAAGCCAATTGGCCTTATTTTCGTTGAACTTGTTACATGCCAAATCTATTTTAGCTACCTATCGCTTTTGTAACCGATACAGAACGTGATACGCACTGTCTATCGCTAAGAACATCATCACCTTCTCTACTGGCTCACAATTTTACTGTCACTTAACTGTTGACATAAGTTTTCTTGAAATAGCTGCGGTTACTTGATAGTCTTACATGACTTAATCGCAAATATACAACCCTACTAAGCCCCTTTTTTTTACTAAGCGCTATGAATCATTTTTAAAACGGATATGAGGAAATCAATTAAGTACCTCACAGCGCCGTATTTGGTATGCCTATATACTTAGACTCATATGTATATACTTACAGCCTTTCATAAGTACATATGTATGTATGTAATAAGTATATCTGCATGTTTATAAAAAGTAGTTCGCTAAAATATTCATAGTGCTGATGATTAGCCAACCTTGCAATTTGTGAAGCTGCGCTCACTCAATTACTCACCTCAGTAATAAATTTTATATTAGCTAAGCAGACGTTTCTTCCTCAAACCGTAGAGATGTCTGTCATAAATTTAAAAAGCAGAAACAAAAGTAGATACATAACATAAATACATACATACATATGTGCTTACGGATGCATTACTCAGATTAGAAATACCTTTACAATGAACAGTACTCAAAAGCATTTAGTGAGGTGTGTTGGATTCATACCTAACGATCTGCAGATAGAAAGCGGGATGCGAAGAAAAATAATATTGAAACCTCACGAAAGCCTATCGGATGTAGCTCTGACTATTCTACACATGCTCCACGAGATCCCAATGCCGTTTCAGACCATCAGTACGATGATAATTTTTCGTTCTCTGAGCATAATTTTCGTTATTACTAGGAACTTGAGATCAGTTTATAGCGTTGCTGCTCATTATTTATAATCGCTTACATGACTTTTTGTTGGGTATGTGCAAACAATTGTGTGCATTACGAGCACCACTGCCAGTACGAATTATGTACACCTTGCCAGATAGACATGCACTAATTCAGATACTCGTTAAAAATCAGTTAAATGTTGAACGCGGCTTAAATGCTTACTTATGTACATACATGCATATCTATTTAAAATACAGTTGCGTTAAAAATAATAGCACTTTAACTGCAAATAACATAATTATGTAAAATATTTTTTTTTAAATAATTTTCAAAAGTTAGAGAGAGAGCCATCTGGAAAATCCCATATTTTAGCAAAAGACTAAAATCTTTACTTAACTTAGAAATACATTTAAAATGTTGGTCAATCATAGTAATTTTAAACATCATTTCAGCTAAAATGAAATTTAACAGGGTGTCCTTGTGAAAAAAAAAATAAAGTTGCTTCGTGGTATGAAGAAATTTTTTATAGTTTGCAAGGTCACCCTGTGCCAACTCTTTTATTCACAAACCATAACATAGCTGTGGCAATAAGCGAAAAAAATCGAAACTCAAGTTTGGCATAAGCGCTGTGACATTGCACAACCATGGACACAGACCGTAATTTTTAAATTAAAACCCCGCCTTAGAGCCATATATGTTTTATGTGTTGATTATGACAGATAAGAAATTATTTTTTTTAGAATCATGTTTTAGTAGATAAAACTCTATTTTAATTTGTTTATGCTTATGGACCAATATGAATAAAAATTTATTTTATTTTTAAGATTAATCTTTGCTCTTAACTCTTTTCAAAAAAAAAAGTATGTAGCATTTGTACCATCTCGGCTGACTTCTAGCAATACACCGGTGAATATTGCATTCAATTATATCCGCCGGATTTTGAGTGATGTGCGTTCAAACATACAAACATACAGACAAAATTTTTAAAAACTCTTGTTCTTCTATTTTGCTCACAACTGTATATACTGGCACCAAAAACTCACTGTGCTTTTTAAAGCTTCTAATGTTTAAGTACTCATTATTGCTAGATTGCAAATAAAATTATAAACTACTCACATACGAACATCCTCACATATATACATACAAACATACATAGTTGTCTACCATGATATTACGGTTTATTTACAATTCGTGGCTAAACTGTTATTAGGCCAATTATTTGTTTGCGGTTCTTAAACACATTTACAACGTTGGCGCATTGAGTGTTAAATAACTAAAAGTAGGAAGTGCATTAGCGGATATAATACAAGTTACAATTTTGTTTTTGTTTTTTTATTTACAGAATTCCATACAAACTCAATTATTTTCTTTTACAAAGCAAAAAACAGTTGAACGATTTAATAGCCAATTAAATGAGTTCGAAATGAGTTAAAAGAAAAGCCAATTGTTGAGATTATTAACATTCTATTGCATCCTATGAATGATGGCTTCCTCGTCCAGCATAGGGAACATTCACCAATGCTTTGTGGTCGAACCAGCAGCCTTTCACCAATTTCGCAAATGCTAAGAAAACTGTTTGACTCCGTACGGCGAGAGTCAAATATAAAGCTTAACCCATTACGAGTATATGCTGTTCGTGTTAGAACAAAAAAAACTGAGAATGTTTAGAAATATGTAGAGAATTAGATAATTAACGACGCTCTAATTTACTCTTGACTTTCTTTTTAATGTTGTTTATTGGATTTTAATTAAACACAGCTGTCGAAGAGCAAGCTGCGGGTAAATGTATAGCAAACCAGATAAACCGATTATAAATAACGTGCAGCTAGATAGAACCAATTTTTCTTCTTTTTTTTGTACTCGTTCTTATTCACTAATTAAGCAATTTTTTAAGTTTTAAAGATACATAGAATTGATGTTACTCAGCTCCGATTTTTATTTAAGACTTCAGAGAATTCGAAAATTCTCATTTCGACCAATATGTACCTTGGCCCTTTGTCAAACGGTAACAAAAGCGGTTGTGTTGGAAATTTTTGACAGTTGTGTGGTGAATACATATTAGCTTTGTTCGCGTACCTCAAAATTTTTAAGAATTTTATAAAGCTTTTACTGAGAAAGTGTTCGCTTACACAAACCACTTGCATTTCATTGACAGAGAGAGCTACAGGTTTTTACTATTGGCATTCCACTCCGTAAAACTTGTAAGTGAAAAACAGCTGATCGTGGCAAGGGAAAGCAACAACAAAAATCTAAAAATTTGAACTTTTAGCCAATCAAAATGGCAACAGCTTCTTATTGCAAGTTTTTACTGACTCCTGTTCGGTTTAAACTTTTCTCGAGAGCGTTTTACGTCATTCTCTCTTTATTTGCACTTTTTGCAAAATTTTGTACGCAAAAAAGCTATTTTCTCGTCATTTAAATTTCCTTAATAATGAAAATATCTTTCAAATATTAAATTTTTTCCCATCATAACTTCACTGCATACAAAAAAAAAGACTTGTCCTATAATGGGTTAAAAGGCAGTAAGATCTTGTTATGTTTGCAAGAGTTCATTGAAGTCATCCCAACAAAGGAAAACATTCTTTTGGCATGCACTCGCCTATACAAGTTGTATCCATACAAAAAGTGAAAAACACGAAAACAAAAGGAAAGTAATTTAGTGAAATGTAGACGATTGCAGCTGCTTCAAACACTGCACTCAGCATCAAAACAAGGAAGTGTCTTAGCCAACTTAAGACTGCCTTTAAACATAGCACATGTACTGGAGAGTTGTTGTTGAGTGTTTGAGAAGCAGGCAGCATCAAAAAACAGGCAGTGAAAGATGTTACAAATGGTTGAAACAAAAGGAAGAAAATGCTTTTAGCAGAAGCAAGACTTAGGAACATGAAGCTACATACATATGTAAGGAAGACAAAGGAATACAGGTATGCATATAAAGGGTGTTTCTGGAAGTGAGGAAACAGTTCAAATTATAAAATAAAATGAAATAAAATAAAATAACATTAAAATAAAATGAAATAAAATAAAATAAAATAAAATAAAATTAAATTAAATTAAATTAAATTAAATTAAATTAAATTAAATTAAATTAAATTAAATTAAATTAAATTAAATTAAATTAAATTAAATAAAATAAAATAAAATAAAATAAAATAAAATAAAATAAAATAAAATAAAATAAAATAAAATAAAATAAAATAAAATAAAATAAAATAAAATAAAATAAAATAAAATAAAATAAAATAAAATAAAATAAAATAAAATAAAATAAAATAAAATAAAATAAAATAAAATAAAATAAAATAAAATAAAATAAAATAAAATAAAATAAAATAAAATAAAATAAAATAACATTAAAATAAGGCAAAATAAAATAAAATAAAATAAAATAAAATAAAATAAAATAAAATAAAATAAAATAAAATAAACTAAACTAAAATAAATTAAATTAAAATAAAATAAAAAAAATTAAAAAATTAAAATAAAATATTAGTAGGCCTCGAGCTCGTATCGAACCAGGATACTTTAAAATAAAAAAAAAATAAAATAATTACTTAATTAACATTTATGATGGCATACTATAGCCAAGGTGCCGGCAAAAATCCCTCTCACTCTCCAGCTAGTTTTAAAGAAACATATGTATTAGGCCAGAAGAAGAGAAGGTAAATATTTTTATTATTAAAAGAAAACGGGATCTACTCAGGTCTATGCTTACTTTGGGGTTTAAATTTGGTGTCATCTATCTCAGAAAAAAATTAAAATTTTAGCTCAAAGAACCTTGAACCCTACAATAATTGTTAACCCAGTGAGATTAGCTAAGTTGTAAAGATTATTTTTTAAGAAACAAATTTTTTTACTCAAACAAAAATCAACAAAAACCATTTTTGTTTTTTCAAATAAATTTCGACGAAAATAAATTATATTTAATTTTTTTTTTTTTTTTTTTCAAATATGTTTCGACGTAAAAAAATTACATTTGCCAAAAACGGCATTTTTGGTGTTCTTTTACATACATTTGGGCTATTGCACATACATACCTATAGCAGAAAAAACAAACCAAATGGAAATAAAGAAAAATTGTGTGCTTCGGAAATATTTCTCGCTGTTTCCGATTACTAAACCGAGACTCAAACAACGTCAATGCATTAGCAAATCGAAACCGAACTTTGAGGTTAGTTTTAACTATTACCTAACCAGTTTTCAGCTATTAAAAGATTTTTTGAAGAAGCCCAAACAAAGCACCCTTTAAAGCTACACATTTACTACCTATAAACAGCTAAACAATAAATCTGTTGTGTATATATGTACATAGATACATATATAATAGGTACTAGTACATACCTTCACATATATCCACGCTTATAATCAACACCAAAAACTAAAAAAAAAAGAAGGTGAGTGTAACGTACCGAAACTGGTTTAACTGCTTTTTGTGTTCTGCTCTGCTACACTCCACCTCTGACAAGGAAAATGTAACTGGTTGCCTTCATCTTCTCCGACTGCATAACATACCTATGTACCTACCTTCCTCAGATTGCATCGTAATAAGTCACCTTCATTCTATCGATGTCTCGTATTCACTGTTGATTGTTGTTCATCATCGCTAAGTTTGTTTGTTGGTTGTTTTTGTTTTGCTCATTAATGTTGCTGCCCTTACTTGAAAATGTTGAACTGTTGCTGCAATTTTTAGTCAATGTTTAATCTTCAATATTACGTTGTTTTTTTTGTAGTGGTGTTAGTGATTTAGTTTTTTTCATCTTTTTTTTTTTGTATTTGAAGTCTTACTCATCATTATGTTGGCATTAACCACAGCCACCAACAAAAGCAAACCGAGCAAAAAATAAAACCACAAACAAATTTTGTTATTGGAGCTAAAGGTATTGCTCGGTAGAGTTGCTGCGAACGTTCGATTTTAGCTAAAATGTAAAATAACAGGGTGCCCTTATAAAATAAAAAAATAAAAAATTGCTGGGTGGTATAGAGAATATTTTATGTTTTGCAAGGTCACCCTGTGTCAAATATTTTATACACAAACCATAGCATAGTTGTGGCAATAATATGAGAAACGCAACCATAGACACAAACCGTGATTTTAAAATGTTAAAATGACGTTTTCTCTATTTTAAAATTAAAACTCGGTTTTAGACATAAAATGTGTTTTGTTTCGACTATGACAAATATGAAATGATTTTTATTTTAGAATTATGTTTAAGTAAATAAAACTCTATTTTAATTTGACTATGAATATGGGCCAACATAATTCAAACCGTATGTATCTGCGACAAATCCTGGAGTGGAGTGTTTTGAAAAAGTTTCAAGATGAAAGCTATTTAAATAAACCGTAATGTTTAACTGCTCGATCTTGAAAGTACCGTTACGTTAAAACCTTTGATTTTCGTTCCCCGCTTCACCTTCGAAAACTAGAGCGAAACCGAATGTTCGACTCGTAAAAGCAAATTCGATTGTTCCCTACCGCAAAGTAGTGAGTGCTAGCCGTCAGTCTGGAATAATAAAAGCTTCCAGCAATCTTTATGATTCATGGTTTAATATATTGTTTTTGTTGTTTTCTTTTTTGTTGTGCATTGTGCTTGATGCTTAGCTTTAGCTATCTCAAGTATGACTTAAAGTCTTAGTATAATGCTCATTGCATTCAAACGTTTTTGCCTCACTTTAAGCTGAGGGCTTTGACTTGTGTTCACCTTTTATTGTTTTTTGGCCTTTGTTTTTATGTTCTTTGTTGAAACGCTTGACTGGCTGGCTGGCTTTAGCGTTAGTATTTGCTTCCTGCTGTTAAGAGAAATGGTAAAAACAAAAAAGATTTGTGTACATGGCGATTGGTTTATTGGTTATGTCAACATTTCGCAATCAATTCTATGATAGATTTGATGGATACTTTTTTTTTTTTGAAATTGAATACAATTGCTAGCGGGTCTAAAGCAAATATTTTTGCCAGCACATCGATTTGGATATGTCACAGGAGTTGGCTTAGATTATATTTATTTTCTATTTATGTGTTACCCTATACTATAGCAAACAGCGACAACTGCTTGAATAAAGAAGTCAGCCACCTATTGGAATTTTCGAAACACAGATCTACTCTTGAAACTAAATACTGCGATAGAACTCAGACCCTCAGGTGAATATATACACCATAACTTATGAGAAAAAAGAAGATATTTGGTAGATCTGACCTTTGGCGTATAGCACTCATTCCACTTCACTGATATAAATCACATCATTTGAATTTATTGCAAAAATCGAATACTTTGCGAAGTATTAACTAGCATTTGATATTGGCAAGCAACAAACCATTTTTGTGATAAGATAAAAATTGCGTTAGCAGGAAAATACTTTATTTCTGTGAACGATAATGGAACTGATTAATATGTTAAATGATACACTTAGAAAAAAATATTACAAATCGAAGAAAATAACAATGATATTTCGCAAAATTGAAGACAAAACGGGTTAGCCGTCTGGCACGAAAATTTCCTAAGAAAAAGTTCATCTGCCATTTTAAGTGCTGTTCGAAGTCGGCATAAAACATGTGGGACCCAAAAATTTTTAGGAAATAGTTGAGATTCGAATTTGATAGAAATGAAGAGGAAGGTCCAAACCAAAAAAACCAGTTCAACCTCATCTACTCGTACTACTTCTTTGTCAAGGTATCTGTTACGATTCCAGCTGTTTCAGTTTTCAAAAACATTTTTTTGCTTCAAAAAAGGTGAAAATAACCAATGGAAAATAAAAAAAATAAAAAATTACAAATTCCAATATATTTATTCATACATATATATTTAAGCTGTTAATTGTGATTACGCGAATATGAATTTTATTTAAATGTACTTGAATGTCTGGCGATTTGCATATGAAAGAGTTGATCGGTTACATTTACCGGTACCAATTTATATAGTATCAGCAAATAATTATTTATTTCACGCACGTTTCCTTGATACTGATAAGGTCATACAAGCGAATACTTAATCGACGACATATAAACAATTACACAAACTTGAAAAAAGCTATACACCTGCACTTACATATACCGAAACGAATACCCACTTTATCAATATCGACATACTTAAAATTATTGAAAAACATTATCAAGATTTCTTTTGCTTTTTTTATTCGTTCTTGTAAAAGTACGAAAATTCGAGAGCCACTTGAGTTTGAACCTTGCAATTTGTACATATGGCAGAACTCGCGTCTGCTGTCATATCTGACATAAAATATTAAGCGAAACATGTGAGCGAACGAAACATTGCCAACGCATTTGTAAATTATTAAAAAAAGTAAAGAAATAAAAAGATATATATTTGTGTGACAAAAGGTAGTACATATTTATAATATTATATTGCGCATTGTGCTGTACTAATAAAACAAATGCCTAATAAAAAAATATCAAGTTGGATTACAGTTGGAAAATATGTATTGCTGGAACTCAAGTGGGAATCTCATATTGCTGCAAGTGGAGAAATAAGAATATTTTCATATTAAAAATCAAACTACAAACTATTTTCATTTGTTTGAAAATAATTCAACTCGTGATTTAAGCCATTTTCAACACATTGCATTTTTAAACTTTAAAAGTCATTAAATTGTCCAGCTGTTTCATGCTGAAAATTGCTAAACGCTTTCTGTTGATATGCTAATAGTTGTTGTAACCGCTACTGTCAAGTTTTCATTATTTTAATGTTGATATTTAATAAACAATTAACCTACATTTGCATATTATTTTTATAGTTTTAACATGCAACAATTTAAATGTATTAATCATAAAAATGAGAAATAGTCGCAATTATCCATACATTTACATATGCAGCTGCAAATATTGAAGCATGAAAGTGTGTTAAATCGAATAACGTAGTGCAGCAACTTTATGGATTAGTAGGAGATTTGCCACTTTAGCCGATTAATACCTTACAAGCTTTGCGGCTGTTGGACTTTTAAGGAGAGCTATTCTCTACAATGCACTTCTCAGTCCAAAGTAGCGCTCGTGCTCAATGCAGGTTCACAAATAGATGATGTCCTTCAACTTTCAAATATTTAAATTTCACTGAAAAGTGATTTATAATTTTTTTTACTACGATTGAGTTTTATTTGAAACCTGCCTAACTCTCTTTCAGGCTCCACATATCGGTAATAATTAGCTCTGCTAATTGGATCCCCTGTTAGTTCAAGTCGTCGCTACTTAACGCAACGAGTTAAAGTGACTGAAAGCGCAGCGATAAGCGTTGAAATAAATCCATACCAGCTATGCAAATACCCGCATCCCGTAATTTTTCAGATGTCAAAATCTAGGGATTTTAAAAAATTTCGGGATTTGTCAAAAATTAATTTTCAAAAAGATTGGAAGAACAACGAAAATTATAGTTTTCCAAACGAATTTTACTATAGCCCCTGATGGCAATTCAATTCTCTAATCATTCCTAAGTCGAATGATGCTTTGATTTTGTAACATATCTCTCATCTCTAGAATTATATTACGGTATTTTACTTTTTTTGCTGGATCTCTATAAAGCAATTCGTTACCATAGTATATCTCTAATCAATGTTCGTTACAGTTGTGCCGATCAAGTTGCAATACGCATGAGCAATAAGAAAAGCACTCTCACGATCTGCATGAATGTGGCTAAATATGAATTTCTATTAACACGTATGCACCTTTGTACAGCTGTGTCTACGTTTCGTACGTTGTGAGGCAACATTAAAAGATGTGACTTAAACTTGTTGTGACTTAGCAAATAAAGAAGTTCGTGACACGATAAAATTGTGCGTAAAGTTCAATGGCAGTCGCTCAAATGACAATTTCAGCTGCATAAGTGACATGAGTTATGAGCAGTTTTCTTTAGTTGTATACTTCTGGAATTCTTAACTGGCTTATGAAATTGTTTCAATAAAACTTATAGCGATAAAAATGTTGAGATACTTGCGCCGTAAGAATAATGATTACTAAATTAAAATGTATCAAGAGTTCTCCTCACTCTTGTGAGTTTCCATATTAAAACAACAATTTTTTGTGTCTTGAAAGTGAACTACAATCCTAATTCTTAAACTTAAATTTCAACACACTTCTAGGGAATTTTATTTTTAACTTTCATAACATTTCGAACTTCCTTCCCTTCCAACTAAAATTTCGTAATTTTTTGAATTATTTACAGAACGTGACTAAAATTAATTTGCGGAATTGCTTTTCTTCTAAGCAAACATTCTCAAGTTTCAGCGAAAAATATTCAGGAAAAAAAAAATGTATGTATGTATTTCTATTTTAACTTTACGACTGGAATCCGAAAATTGTGATTGAACGCACATATTTTTTTATATACCCAGCAGTAAAATTGTGAAAAAGTCTCAGAAAAGAGTAACAGTCTCTAAGGCAACTTAAAGATAATCACTCACCCACGGCAACAACAATCTCTTAACTATTTTCCACCATATCGGAAAATCAACAAAGCAAAAATAAAACTCTTAACAATGCTAAATCGTAGTAGTTGGGAACTAGTCAAAGCGAAATTGAATTAGATACCCATCGGGTTAGGGCTTAGAATGCACGAGCGGTGGATATGACTAACGTAAGAGGTTACTAAAATCGTCCAACCGATGGTTTAATTCATCCTATTCATCACACTCTCAAAATCTTAGGCTAGTGAACAGTTGAGAACAGTGGCTGATCCAGTATTTTACGAGCCGGGGACCAAATTTTATTCACGAAATATCTAGGACATCTTTTATTGGCAGTTCCTAAAAATGTGAAGTTTTGGATTCCGAAGGAAGGGTGGGAGGGGGTTTGGACGCCGATACCCCCCGTGGATTCGCCTCTGGTTGATAACATTTTTGGGTATTGAAACTAGAGCTCTTGAAAATCGACTAATCGATTAGTCGGCTAATCGATTAGCAAAAGTCGTTTACCAAAATAATCGATTACCACTAATCGACTAATCGCTTCTTTCCGACTAATCGATTTTTCGTCCATAATCGATTATTCGTCCATAATCGATTAGCTGTTTGCATTCGACTACTTGACAGAATCGAATACAGTGCACTCGCGAAAACTCGAACACACGATAACTCGAACATTCGGAAACTTGAACATTTTTTTTTCTCCATTGACTACTTTAAAACTCGAACAAAATGTAGCTACTCTAAAACTCGAACAATTATTTTCTTTTTTTCATGGAAAAACATGTTAGAAACTGTCGTTTTGCATGTGCTGTAACGGCCGATATTCAAATTTATGTCTTTTGTTTCATTCTAAGGCGCCGCACTGGCTATGTTTCGTGCTAATTACGGAACTTTTCTTTTAAGTTGATTGATATTTGTCAGTGATACACGGGATTTTGCGCGGTTAGGATCAAATTTATTTGCGTGTTATAATGGGACGAAAAGTAAATGTTTTAAGTTTAGCAAAAAAGGCTGTATTGACTGCGGTAGAAAATAAGAAACATCAAACCAAAATGACTGCTTTTTTTCCTAATACATAATTTGTAAACAACATTCATATTTGCTAGCATTTTTTATTAAATAAACTGGCAATGAACTACAAAACATCAAACCAGAAAATCTCTTTGATTAATAATACCATAAAATTGGACAGGGTATAAAAACTGTTAAAAAGAATACATATATCAATTAAAAATACATAACGTTCGAAAACTCGAACATTTCGATAACTCGGACAGGGCTGGTTTTCATTAGTTCGAGTTTTCGCGAGTGCACTGTATTTGATTAGTTATTTTTTCACGATCAATGGAATTTGTGTAACACAACAGTTTTTGGTCACAGAAACTCACCTCTCATTACCGACTTTCTATTTCGTGACCGAAGAGGGGGTTAAAAGACCTCGAAGGTTCCAACGGTAATAACAAATCGTTCTCACCCATTCAAATACTAACAAAAATACTAAAAAAAAATACAAAAAAATTTTATTAAAAAAAACTATCAGTAATCGATTAATGACAGCTAACCGATTGCGCTGTATGATGAAGTCGATTACTTGTTATTCGATTTTCAACCAAAACAAAAGTTGCTTTCGACTATTCGAATAGTCGATTAGCCAGATAATCGATTCTGAACAAGAGCCTTAATTGAAACCACCATAGCCCTCCAATGATTTAGCTCTAAGTGTGTTCTAAGCTAAGCCCAATTTTCTGCAGGGTAAGAATATTTGTTTGCCTGCGTGCTTAAATTACATTTGCACATTCAGTTTTAGTTTGTTAATTGAATTTGAAACAACAAAAAAGCACGAATTTCTTTTCATATTTTCATTTCATTATGAATTTGAATTGCTTTGCTGGATGAATGAATGAACAAAGCAATTTTAATTTCTATGAAAAATTTGACGAAATCAAATAAATGAACTACCCACTGGAGGCGTTATGAGCCCAAAACATGTGAATGTTTGCGAGTAAGTCATTAACCGGCGCTTTGAGTTGACTTGGGGGCACGCCAGTCATTTGCCTCTTTCGTGCACGACGCATAAAAACGAATGATCTAACAGCTTTTGCCGATGTTTTGTGAATTTTGTGAAAACTCTTTTTTTGAAAGCCCAAACACATTCACATTACGATTTGTATTATGTGACAAATTTTATTGACGCGCATTCACTCTTAATAGGCGACGCGTTGTCGTGTTTTTCTTGTTTTCATTTTTGCCACAAAATTAACGCCGGAAGTGAATTGTCGGTGTGACAAAATTGACGAAAAAGTAGTTGTGCATTGACATTTTGCAAAACATTTACACGTTATGCTATTGCATGCAGCTGACTAGTACATTAGGGTGGCTCTGTAAAAAATTTGCTAGTTTTTCCCACGAAGCTATAGGTTTTTTTAAGATTTCTCTCAAAATATTAGAAAAAAATATGAAGATGCGTTCCAATTTCAAGTTTTCACTAAAAAATAAAAGAGTTTTGCAACAGAAAAATAAAAAAAGTCGCTAGATGGCGCTGTGTAAATTTCCTGCGGTGGTACTTAACATTGCCGGAGCACAAAAGTTTGCTTCAACCATAAAGCGAGTATTCGCATGACACATAAATTATAAATAGTAGGCAACCCTACTCAAAATATCAAACTAATGGCAACCTTGTCAAAATCATACTCAATTTGAAAATTTAGAAAACAGTTCTTAGAAGTCTAAACCAAATTTGCAGATTGCAGCATCATGAAATCAGCAGTAGCGGCTAAACTAATGTAGAAATAAAAGAATATGCAATTGTGGTAAGATGGCAACGCTATAACAAATTATTATAATGGAAAATACGTAAAAAATCTTTTGGCTTTTTTTACCGATGGACCTTATTTCAGTTTAAGTTTTAAATAATTTCAAATCCATGGCAACCTTATACAAGCACCCCTAGTGGCAACACTCAGGTATAACAACTTACTACAGTCGCTTTATAGTGCCTTAGTTGTCACAAAATTATTGTTGGACATGGCAAATAAATGCACTTCCGCACTAAATTTCACTGCACATTGAACAATAAAAATACAAATTGCAAACTACGACATTTCTAGAGCAAAGTAGAGAGCGCAATCAAAAAAGATTTGCAAATTGTTCCAGCATCATGAAATTCTAAAACAATCACTGCTGACAGAGCCCCCCAAAAGAGGCTATAAAATGTATGGAATGTGGCAAAGCTGTTAATCTAAAGAAACAAAGCCCAAACCCGGTTTATCGAAACAATGGATTGTATGGGAGCTTTGCGTTGTATAGGACCGAACTGACTGATTTTCACTGCCAACATTAAATTTATAATAAGTACCAAACCTGCATGATTTTACGTTCGTAGCTATTTAACTTCTAAATTTATAACCTAAAGCACATTTATCGAAACTATCGATTGCATAGGAGCTGTATGTTATGTAGGTCCGATCTCGCTGATTTCTACTATACATATTATAAATATAATAAATATCTACCAAACCTGCACAATTTTACTTTCCCAGCCTTTTATTTCCAAGAGTTATAGCCTAAAACCGGTTTATCGGAACAATCGATTGCATGGGACCGAAGTGTTGTATTGATTCGAGCTTGTTCTGTCAAATGATTAATGCTATACAAAATGGCGCTAGCTTGCAAATTTTCATTAATAAATCTCTAAATCTGAGGAACAAGTTTGTGTTGAAACATACAGACGGGTATGGCTAAATCGACTCAACTCTTCGCCCTGATCATTTCGGTTTACTTATTCGTGGGTCTCTTTTTCTTCTCATAATTACACACATCGGACCACAGTTATAGCAGATACTATTTCATGTTCATAAAAATTGAGAATCTTTTTTTGTATTTTTCCTCGTAAAATTAAATGCAAAATTTGCCGTCGAATTTCAAACAAAAAATTTCCAACAACCTCTCCATTACTTGTTAATTTCCCACTACAGTCTTTAGCGTGTAGTTATTACGAAACTGCCTATAAAGTTACCAACCTGTCCAAGATCATGTAACAATGATAATTTTTAATGATTTTTTTCTTTCAAATTACTGCTTGTTTACTACGCCGTCTGCCAACCATCATAACGCACATCAACGAGTTGTTTCTAATTCTTTTTTTTTTACTCGCCACTTCTGCTTTGTTGTCCATTTGATGACTCGTATCTTTTATTCGCTGTCATTTGAGTCGACCTTGAATTTGTGTTACTTCATTACATTCCAAATTGCGTGTGAATAAATGCTAAAATGCTTTTGTCTAATTTATTTTTTTATTCTCAAATAAAATGCTAAATATAAACATTTGAATTAAGTTTAATTAATATGAATTATGAGTCTTTTTAAGTAGTTAGTTGAAATGTATATATGTATATAATTAATAAATAATTAATTAATAAAATAAAATGAATGACTAAAGCAGTATTGTGATGACCATAATTTGTCATAATTTTTATCTTTGGCAATCATCATTAGCATATTTATGTCTTTAGCTGAAAACATAAAAATTAATATTGTAGTGAGCCTAACTTATTGTTTATATTGAACAGGATAGTTCAAGGCACAAGCAATCATGTTTGTAAATTAATTAATAAAAAAAGAATGTTTAGAACGTCCTTCATAGCGTTGTTTGTTCTTGAATGTTGTGTTTTCTGTTGGTCTCTGGTTTATTGAACTTTTTTACTGCGTAATTTTGAATTTTTACTGCATGGTTAGTTATTTTTAAACCACCTTCTTCGCTATAAAAAGTACAGTTTTTTATGTAGGCTTGGTTTTGCAATAATTGTTTGACTTAAACATTGTTTTTTCAGGTTTTTTAAAATAAATTCCAAAGCCTTAAATTTATTCGTAAGATTTTTAATTTCTTTCGATTGGCGTTTAAAGCTTCTCTGAAGAGGGAACGACAAATTTGAAAATAGTTGTTAAACTGAAAAAAAAGGCGAATCCTGTCTTAAAAACAATATTTTTCAAAACGTCCTCTTTTAAGAAGCAGGGGTCGAACATAAAAGTTGCTTTTTTTTTAATTTTAAAAAAATTTCTTGGTTAGATGGTGACTTAGAAGAAAATTATTGGTCCATAGTTATAGTGAAATTAAAATAGAGTTTTGTCTACTTTAACATGACTTTGAAATAAATACATATAATTTCATGTCTCTCATTGTCAACTTAAGATGGAGTTTTGATTTTAAATTAAAAAAAAGCAATGTTAACATTTTAAAATCACGGTTTGTGTCCATGGTTGTGCTCTTTACAACGGGTACTCCAAACTTAATTTTTGCCTTTTTTCGCTTGTTGTCACAGCTAGTCTATGCTTTGTGAATTAAATAGTTGACACAGGGTAACCATGGAAAAAAATTTCTACACAACCACTTTAATTTTTTTCACAAGGACACCCTGTTATATTTCATTTTAGCTAAAACCAACCACTTAAGTTTTTTTTTCATAAGAGAACCCTGTTTTGTTACGTTCGCTAAAATCTTTCTTTAATATGACTATGATTGACTATTGAGGTTATGTAAAGATTTTAATTAAAACGCGTGTTAAGCACTAATTATGATTATGGCCCTATGACTTAAGTGATTTCGTTTCATTTGCAAATAGTACTACTTGTGCACCTTATAATTTCTCAAATATATCTCGTTTCTAAGTACATTGACCTTTATCGATTAATAATTTATTAATTGCAATTCCACTCAATAATATCCTCGTCATATTTTGCAAGTTCAATGCTAAGCGTTTAGAGATCACTCATTAACGCTAGCCTTGTCAAACCATTTGTTTCATATTTATGTTATTTTGACTGATGTTTTTTGTAATTATACTCATAATCTACTACTGCTGTTTTCGTTTATAATTACGCTTACGTCTCGAACAAATGGTTTGGTTTTTTGTTGTATTTTATATTACTTTGCAAATTTTTTTTTTTTCAATTTTTTTTCACCACTTCATATGCCAGCACGCAAACGACGCAACGTAGTTACAAACAAATGTACAAAAAAACCATAAAATATTTGGCATTTTCAGTCTCCAAGTGCAATTGTGCGCTTCGTTGTGAGTTATGATTTTGTTTTCTTTTCTTTCCTTTTGGCCATTAGGCGCCGCTATGCCGAAATCAATGTAAAATTCTTTATTGCTTTTGACTTCGTGCACTTTGCGTGTTGAATTTTATTGTTGCAAAATTTTTTTATTTCCATTGTTATTGTTTGTCTAAGCGTGCTTTAGTCAAATCAAAATTTTTCAAATAAATTCGTGGATTATGCACATAATAAATTCTCCAATATGTAAGCATGCATTTATATCACTCACAATTTCGTAATGGAGTGAAATTATTTGCTATTTATGAGCGCGTCCATATGAAGCGTAGAAAATTTATTCAAAAGGATCATCTATGGTTGAAAATTTTATGCGAGTCTAGTCAGTTTTTTCCATGCGTGAGTAAATAAACAGACGTCGGCACGCGAGTGCTATGCACCAATTCTATTTGGGAGAAAGGCTTTACGTCTCTACTTTCCAAGTTGAAGAAGTAAGCAGTAATTTTAGTGGCGACCGATGAATTTTAAATTTTTTTTAATTCAAAGGCCCACAATCAAAGCCGTTGCTTAACACGCGTTTTCAGTTAAATATTTACCTTACTTAAAAAGACATTTAAAATGTTGGTCAATCATAATCATTTTAAACAAAGATTTAAGCTAAAATGAAATATAACAGGGTGCCCTCAGGAAAAAAAAAATTAAATTGCTTAGTGGTATGAATAAATTTTTTATGTTTTGCAAGCTCACCCTGTGCCAACTATTTTTTACACAAATCATAGCATAACTCTGGCAATAAGCAAAAAGAGCCAAACTCAAGTTTGGTGTAAGCGATATCACAACCATAGACACAAACCTTGATTTTTAAATTCTAAAATGACGTTTTCGGCAATTTAAAATTAAAACTTCGTCTTCGACATGAAATGAATTTTAAGAGACGGTGGAAAATAAAGCCTTTAGATTTTCTATTTGTAGTAGTATCAAATTTTTTAAATGCCAGAGGAAATTATTTTACAACCCATCAAATTTATTATTTTGCTGGAATTAAAAAACTGTAAAATGTACCCAAAACTGTCTTCACGCCCCTTAAAGGTGTGTTCACTTCGGGCGGGTAAGAAATTAAAATTAAAATTCGATGTGGTAAGAAACTTGCAGTCGTGAAATCGCCTGCAGAAAGTGAAAATCAAACATGGAAAATTAATGAATGAGAATTTTTCTTCTTTTTTTACGTTAATTAAGCTATGGCGTCTCAAACATATATTAATGTAAATATTTACTATGAATGTAAATATATATATTTATGTATGTGTATGTATTTAATTCCACACCCACTTAGCTTATTGACCTCAATTCGTATTTTGATATTAATGCTAGTCGCGTGAAGAAGAATATTTTAGTAGAATTTAAAACCCACGTGCCCAGGTAAACAAAGTAAGCAAGTAGCTGGGCATATGTATGTGAATATATTTAAGCTTTATCGCATTCCCACACTTGAACACGTAGATACATATGTATGTAAAGAGTCTCCAAGTGTGACAATGTTTACAGAAAACGCCAAAGCAAAAGAAGGCAGTCACAGCTCAAGCCAAAGCAATCATATTAACCTATTTTGAGGCAACCAAAAGTAGCTCGTATAAATACGTCATCTTCATTTTAAATGCAGAATAAAAGCGAGATTTTTTTTAGTGCTTACCCTGTAGGAAAAAGTAAGTATGACGAGAAAGCATGGACCCTATCAGAAACAGATGTGAACGCAATATTTATGGTCCTTTTTTTTGTTTGTGTGTTTTAAGTTACTCTCGTGCCGATTATTGGTTTGAGAGAATTATTTGGCCAATCTATGATTATAACGCCATCACCGATTTATGGTCCTTACTCGTTATACCCATTGCGTCTATTCAACAAAATTTGATAATCAGTTATGCGAATTGGAAGAGCGGGTCCCACTTTTTGTTCTTTCTTAGGTTCCAAATCGATGGAAACTTACTTCTTGTTTTTTAATATCTCAGTACTGAGGCAGTTCAGGAGGAAAGTTGCCTTGATAAAAGGAAGTATTAGGACAAATTAGCGCTGCAGAACTTGTCTCTACTTTTCAGGTTTGGACCCCGAAGGTTCATACACATTACACCCATCTCTAGAATACATATACACTAAATTTTGTAAGTACAGAAACTGTCAGCGGTGAGTGCAATGCATATCAAAACACCCGCTCATATAAAAGTAGTACATACCTTATATCTAGTATAAATAAAAAATATGCACAACAAAAAATTTTGTAAGACTTTGTGAAAAATACGGAATTCGATTGAACCTCTGCTTCTCTTATACAACAAATATCTCTCAAGGCTAATATTACTGGCTTTTTCTGTAATATTTATTACCTCGAATGGCGTTCCCTCAAAGCGGAAGAGTACAGCCTACATAGTAGCATGCCAGTTAAGGCGCACAAAGTATTTTTTTGGTGGGTATGCGCTATGTGCCTTTTGTGTCTTCTTATCGTTCTTTGCTTGTAAATGTTGTTTGATTTACTCACCTTTTTGGACACTACAAATTAGGTCAGCTAGCTGTTAATGGTTTTCGATTTCACATAAAACAAGTTTAGTTCCTACTTTTGGTAATTTTGTGTATGGGCAGCAGTTACGAAGGTGACATACTTAGAAGTGCATAAAGAATAAAAAAATATTAAGGAAAATCTCTGAGGTGCGAAATTCAAGCTTTGGATGTACTATTGCTGAAGATTTAAAAGAACAAATAAGGTCTCTTGAAGCAGCCAAAGTCAGTAAAAAAGTACATATTCTAAGCGCCAGATCATTGATTTAAATGCTTTCGAATAATCTTTCGATTAATTTTTTGTAGTTCGAATCAAAGGAATTTTCGTTCAACTAAAAACCAAAATATTGATTCACGACATTGTTGACCTGCAATTATCATGCAGGGGTTTTTGGGGATCCTCTAGGTATTCCCTATTATACACCTGTTTAGGTTAGGTTGAAGAAAGGGAATCAATTGTTTCAGAAATTAGCTGAACAAACATAAAACAAATAATTCGGTTTTTTTATTTATTTTAAAATAAAAGTTGTCATTAATCAAAAACAAACAGGTTTTCAAAAAGTTTGAAAAATATTTTCGAGTTAAAATTTTTTTTTTTTTGGAAATTTTCAATAATCTAAAGAAAATAGGTTTCAAAAAGTTTCAAATTTTGAAAAAATATTTTCGTAAAAATTTTTTTTTTTTGAAAATTTCAATAATCAAAACCAAATAGATTTTCCAAAAGTTTGAAATTTTGAAAAAATATTTTCAAGTTAAATTTTTTTTTGGAAATTTTCAATAATCAAAGCAAATAGGTTTCACAAAGTTAAAAATTTAAAAAAAATATTTTCGAGTTAAATTTTTTTTTATTTTCGAAGTTTTCGATAGTAAAAAGCAAATAGGTTTTCAAAAAGTTTGAAATTTTCAAAAAATATTTTCGAGTTAAAATTTTTATTTGTTTGGAAATTTTCAATTATCAAAAGCAAATAATTCATAGGTTTTCAAAAAGTTTGAAATTTTGAAAAAATATTTTTGAGTTAATTTTTTTTTTTATTTTCGAAGTTTTCGATAGTAAAAAGCAAATAGGTTTTCAAAAAGTTTGAAATTTTAAAAAAATATTTTCGAGTTAAAATTTTCATTTTTTTGGAAATTTTCGTTAATCAAAAGCAAATAGGTTTTCAAAAAGTTTTGAAATTTTAAAAAAATATTTTAGAGTTACAATTTTTTTTTTGGAAATCTGCAATAATTAAACTCAAATAGGTTTCAAAAAGTTTTAAATTTTGAAAAAATATTTTTTAGTTCAAAAATTTTTTTTTTGGAACTTTTCAATGATCAAAAGCAAATAAGTTTTCCAAAGGTTTAAAATTTTGAAAAAACATTTACGAGTTAAATTTTTTTTTATAAAGTTTCGATAATTAAACGCAAATATGTATCAAAAACCTTTAAATTTTGAACAAATATTTTTTAGTTGAAAAATTTTTTTTTTCGAACTTTTCAATAAGTTTTCAAAAGGTTTAAAATTTTGAAAAAATATTTTCGAGTTAAATTTTATTTTTGGAAATTTTCAATTATCAAAAGCAAATATGTTTTGAAAAAATATTTTCGAGTAAATTTTTTTTGTATTTTCTTTAGTAAAAAGCAAATAGGTTTTCAAAAAGTTTAAAATTTAAAAAATATTTTCGAGTTAAATTTTTTTTTTGGAAATTGAAAATAAGGTGCTGTTATTGTTATATAAGCCGTGTTAACGGATTTTTTATAAAATTTTATTATATTTAAATAAAAAAAAAACAGAATACCTCATTAAAAAAACTTTGTGCTGAATAAATAAATAAACATTTTTTTTCAACATACATACATATGTATGTAAATAAATCATACATATTTAATTTTTAGTAAGAAAATTCGTACATCAAAAACCCGGCTATGTAAGATAAACAACTTGATATTTTAATGATGAGTATGAGATCCCGGGACTAGCATCCCTAGCATGAAGCTATTGTAATAACCACTACTTGGAAAAAATTTTAAAGAATATCTTGTAAATAAATTACGTTCCTTCAAACATTCTTGGTAATATGCCAAAATTTAATTTCAAGTTACTGGCGTCTGAAAGTTGAAATGTATGTATGTAATAAATTGCTTTTCATCATTTCACAATTACACTTTTTGGCAATGCGAAGAAAGGGCGAGCGAGCTTAAGTGTAGAAAAACTCTTTTGTAATCAAGTTTCGTATTTACTTTAAAGTAAAAGAAATCCAAATGTCAAGGTTGAGATAAGTATTTTCGTGGAGATTTATTTCTACGCCCCTAGGATAGCCAATTCAACTCATTAGACACGCTACTAATTACTTAGTTTTGCTTTTTGTGTAAGACAAGTGAGAGTGTTGAAATACCTTCTCATATTTCTCATTTATAATTTGTTATGCTTAATTTTTTTTTAAAAAGTGAATGTGCACAAAAAAAATATAAATTAGTACGACGTCAATGAATATTTAATTGAGGTTGTAAAAGTATCCATGTAGATGATTAGACTTAAATAGTGATGAGTAAGTTTTTAGGGGAATAATTTTTTGTTGGCTTTTGTAGCGTGCACTGGCCTTACATGGCACGTAAAGTCGTATCAAGCTGTTCTCTTAATGCATTTATATGATAAATAATTCAATTCAATTTAGTGTTCTCATCACATTGTTTGCATTTAAATTGCATGATAATTGCAATGACAGATGTCGACGATTTATATAAGAAAACCCTTTCAAAGCAATTATTATTATAATTATTATTTGTTGTATGGAAAAATTTTGCTTATAATTAAAATAATCTAACCACACGCGATTTAGTCCTTATTAATTTTCAACATGCTTGCGACAACATCAGTCACTTAAATATTATCTCTCTTTCTTTTTTCTTCTTACAGATCAATGTCAACAACACAACAATAATAATTGAGCAATTGTCACAAGTGAATTACTGTTGTTGTTTCACATCTTCACCTCGCTAACAGTAAGTATCTGAATTGAGTTTATGATGAATGTGTGTACATTCAAAAGCAATACAGTTACTTTAACTCAATATGAGTAATTAGCATGAAAATTAAGGGAAATGAGTAATTTCACACTCTCTAGGAAGCCATACAAAGTAAACTTTTCTTACAATTTTTTTTTACTTTCTATCAATTTCTTCACCTAACAGTGCTTAATATTTGGTATATGTATATATGTATAAATCATGAATACACTCAAAGAAAAATGTCATTATAAAATTCAACATGGCCAACTTCGTTGTTATCTTCATTTGGGAGATAGCACTCGGTTATCTTTAGGGACTCCAAAATTCCGTAATACGGGTATTTTTTTGAAAACTCTTAATATTTTCGGGATTGGAAATATTTTACCTAGCGGACATTTCCATTCAAATTTTTTAGCTATAATAGCTTTATAATTTAAATTTTTATTTTTTGTCAATTAGAAGGTAAAACTAGACAATCGATCACATAAAAGATCCCGAAAAAGTTCGGAAATTATACCGAAATAAATCCCGAAATAATCCCGAAAAGGTTCTAACACTACCCCCAAAAGTCCCGAAATTACCCAAAAATTTTCCAAAAAAAATTTGTCAAATAATTCCGAAACTAGTCGCGGAATGATCCCGACGTAATTCCGAGCGCATCCCAAAAAGATCCATGTCGACGACAAAAACAAGACGTCGCAGTAAAAGAACTTTTTAAATAACCGCGAAAAGCTTCCAAATCCGGAAAAAGTCCTAAAAATAATCCTGAAAACAATTTTAAACTTTTCCAAAAAAAAGATCCAAAATGATAGAGAAACTAATCTGAAAATGGTTCCAAAGTAATCCCGAAATCATCCTAAAATTATAAAATAAAACCTAGAAGACAAAAGTGTCAAAGCGATCCGGAAAAAGTCCCTAAACGACCCTGAAAACATTCTGAAATTTTCCCAAAATGAAGTAATACCGAAATTATACCAATGATTTGCTTCTATGTCCCCGATAAAACCGAGAAGTGCCAGTGTAAGAACTTTTGAAATAGCCCTGTTCCAAATCCAATCCCGAAAAGGTCCCTAAATGACCCTGAAAACATTTTTAAACGCCCAAAAAAGTTGGATAATTATCCTGAAACTAAACCCTGAATTGGGCCCGAAGTGGTTTCCAAATAATCTCGAAATAATCCAAAGATTATTCTCCTATGTCCCCGCGAAAACTTCGTCCCAGTAAAAGAACTTTTGTAATAACCTCGTAAATGTTTCAAAACGAACCAGAAAAAAGAAATGACCCTGGAAACATTCTGAAATGGTGCAAAAAAGTTACGAAGTGATCCCAAAACTGAACCCGAATTGATCCCAAAGTAAACCAAGACGTCCCACAAAAATAATTTTTGAAATAATCCCGAAAATGTTTTAATACGAGCCCGAAAAATTTCCGAAATTAACTTGAAAACATTCTTAAATGTTCCCAAAAAAATTGCAAAGCTTTCCCGAAACCAAGAAGTCCCAGCAAAGGCACCCCTGTGGTTCATAATTTGGTCGGTAAATAATCTAGAAAATGTTCCAAAACAATCAAAAAAAAATTCCGAAATGACCGTGAAACACTCTTAAATTTTCCAAAAAAAAGTTCCAAATTGATTCCGAAATGCTCCCGAAAAGGTCCGGAAGTAATCCCGAAAGTCTTTTAAAAAGATCCTTCTATGTACCCGATAAAAGTAAGAAGTCACAGCAAAAGAACTTTTTGCTTCATATTTTGGTCATATTTCTTCAAATTTATCACTCCAACTCGTTGTATTTCACGCGACATATATGTACATACATACATACATATCTACAATTGTTTTTGAGTACGAACGAGCAGAAGAATGGATCTCAGTCTCGATTTTAGCAAAACTACAACCACACTTCAACATAACTCTTCGGAAAAAACCAGAAAATTTTCTTCTTTTTTTCGTTAAATTTTAGAACGTTTTTTTCTCGCAGTGTACTAAATGAACTACACAAACCCTACAAACGTTCGAAAAAAGACTCACTAATGACTTGGTCTATTACTTAATTCGACACAATTTGAGACCACAAAAATTAAAAACAATGGGCGTCTATTATCTCATTCTTCTTTTTTTCGTTTTTTAGCCGACACTGCGTATGAGCAACATCAAAACGCCTCGTTAATAATTTTTCGCATTGCAAAACAGTGCCGACATTTGAATGAGGCGCACGAGTACAATACGAAATGCTAAGCGAATGCGTATAAAAACTTCCAAATGCGGCATTTCATATGCCAGAAAGGGTAGACAATGCAAGGTGGTTGCGAATATGCAAATTTATATGGCTGTAGGAGGCTAAAGCGACTGACAGTCTAACAATGAATGTGCACGATTTCGCTTTTGTTTCTTAATTTCATTCATTTTTGCTAATTTCTGATTTTCTTTGATTCTCTGGAGTTTTTTTGTGATTAACAAGAAGGAAGGTTTATACGAATTTTTGTTGTTTTTTTTTTTTTTGGATGGTAGCCATTTTTAGGTTATAGCATTGTCTTGTTGTTTTATTTTTTCTCTTCAAGCTCTCGTGAGAGTAGTGAGAACAAACAAAGAAACGAACTAATAAAGGAGCTCAGAAGGATTCCTTATGACAGCCTAATTTAGCAACAAAGTAAGCAGTCTCCAATGAGACAGTTAGAAAGAGATGGAGAGAAAACAAATAGAGATGGATGGCTTGCCCTTTTAGTGTGGAAAGATAAGACCGTTGTACTGTTAAAATTAGTCATGACAGTTTATCGTTTTTTCATGAAATCAGTAAGAAATTTGGAAAACCGAACGACTTAAGCACTTTATTGCGGTCGCCAGCATCGTCTAGACGGTTAAGCTTCAATGAAAAAGAAAGAAAGAAAAGCAGAGCGGAAGGGGAAATGCGCTAAATTCTACTATGAAAGTACAAAACGTCAAGTAACCAGCTTACGCAAGCTCAAATTTCAGCCAATAAATACTCACTTACCTTGCTTACGTGCGCAGATTTTAATTAGAATTAGCCTCCCTGGGAACGTTAATCACAAGCTGCTGTTTTAATAAAAGCACAAAGTGAACGTTTAAGCATTGCAACTGTTTCCCGCGAAAAGAGTCTGTCGTTACAGTTTTTGCTAGTAATTAGACTGTCTGTACAGAAAAAGTAAGCAGCAAAAGGAATATGTGTGTGTACATTAGGCTGTGTCAAAAAAAAAAAATATTAAGAAAAAGTTATGGACAAAAAAAGTAATGATCATTGATGACGTACGTTAGGAAGTAATTCATTTGAGTTCTTGAGAAATTTATTAAAGGCGAGAAATCAAAAATTTCATGCCAAAGTTTTTTTTTATTACTTTTGAATGCTTCATCTGCAAGTAAAAGTAAAAAAAAATTTTTGGGGAACTCAATTTCTTATAAAACGATCTATTCGAAACTATTTGTGGAAAAAACTAAAAAAAATTTTCATTTTTATTCCGCACGGTCTAATGTACACACGAAGCCATGGTTGATATACCACTTTTGCCACCTAGGGATGCGGGTATCCGAGTACTCGTAATACGCTGTTAATCGGTCACCTGGGTATGCTATTACTGTTTTAACTAAATCTCCTCTTGTACATCCCTTCCTATTCCACCACTAGCTGCATTCAAATTTCACTTGTGACTTGTTTCAACTTTACTTTTTCTTTTTATTTGCACTTTTTTAAAGTAACTTGTATTGTCACAACAATTGTGTAGGTAGTATCTAATTGCCAAGTTCAGTGTTCAGGGAAAATGTAAATTCACACACATACACACATACACAAATAGCTGATGATGATGATGGCACGTGTAAGAAGTTTTTGAAAAGTTGGCAATGTTGAATGCACTTGAACATTAAATATAAATCACTTTCTTTATGAAGCTTGTCAGCGCTTGGAAATTTTTATTTTTATTTTATTGTCTATCTTTACTCCATTTCGTTTGGAATGCAAGTGACATTACTTTGAATATAAAAGTTTACATCGAACTGTCACATCGCAGTTTTCTCCATTGAGCCCAGATCATGCCCAGAAACTGGTTTCCGGGGAGCCACCGAGCACGGCACCAGTATTGCCACTTTCAACATTTTTTTTTGTGGTAGTTCATAAGAAAAAACGGTGAAAAACTGTAAACCATATGCACATTTCTCAAAATTATTATTATTATTATCTTCTATACTATTTATAACATAACTCTACCAAAGTCGCGTTCGTATATTGAATATTTTTTATTAAAAATCACCGACTTAGGGAATGTTGTATAGTTTATTTGAACTACTTTTTGATTTTCTGTTTCAACAAGACCTGTTAAATAATGACTACTAATAGTAATGATTACCGGTTTTTTTGATTATTTCCTGTGAATTCATTTAATGATTGATTTCCACTACTTTCAAATTATATTGATTTTTCAATTATTTAAAAAATAAAAAAATTAAATCATGATTTTTTTTTTTAAAATATTAAAAAAAAAAAAATATAGGAATAAAAAATTTTATTTTTAAAGTTTTGTTTTTAAAATTTTATATTTATTTTCCTTACCTTGATTTTTTTTTTTATTATTTCGGATTATTTAAAATTTTTTTTTATTAGTTTTTGCGATAAGTTTTGATTATTTTTAATTAGTAATATTTTTAGTATAATTTTTTGCTTTGTTTATTTTTTTTTTTGAATATTTTCTGATAATTTTTAATTTTTTTGATTATTTTAATTTGTTTTTATTATTTTTAATTTTTTTATTGTTTTTGATAAGTATTGATTTTTTTATTATTTTTTATTTTTGATTATTTTCTTATTTTCTTATTTTTTTTTTTGGTAAATTTTGTGTTTTTCTGATTATATTTGGTTTTTTGTTTTTTTTTTTTTTTGTTAAATTTAGATTTTTTTATTTTTTTTATTTTAATTTTTTTTATTGTTTTTGATTAGTATTAATTTGTGTTTTTTTTTTTTTTTATTATTTTCGTTTTTTTGGTAAATTTTGTTTTTTTTCTGATTATTTTTGGTTTTTTTGTTTGTTTTTTTTCTGTTTTTTTATTATTTGATTTCTCCTTATTTTTTGTTTGGTATTTTTTTTTGATTACTTTTTATTTTTTTTTAATAACGATTTTTTTTGGTTATATTTTGTTGTTGTTTATTTCAAATTTTTTTTTATCATTTTTGATTAATTATGATTAGCATTGATTTGTTGTTAGTTTATTTTTTAATTTTTTTTTGTTGTTAAATTTTGAATACATGATATGATAATAATAATTTTTGAATTTTTGTTTGTTTATTTTTAATTTTTTTTATAATTTTCAGTTTTTTTTGATTGTTTTATATTTTTTTGATTTTATTTGATAATAGTAGTTTTTGAATTTTTGTTTGTTTATTTTAAATTTTTTTTATAATTCTCAGTTTTTTTTTATTGTTTTATATTTTTTTGATTTTTTTGACTAACTATTTTTGGTTGTTTGTTTATGATTTTTTTGATTATTTTGCTATTATTTTTAATTTTTTTATTATTTGGTTTTTTTAAATTATTTTTTATTAGTGCTTAATTTTTCAATAGCAATTGCCTTTTCTTGCAAACATTTAAAATAATCATTACCAATTAAAAAATCCCTCTAATCAATTGATTACTAATTACTAAATAAAATAAACAGGCCTGATTTGAGCTCAAGGATTAAGCTACAATAAATTCCAATCCCACAAAGTGCCAGTCCCAGAGACACTTAAAAAACGGACTTTTTTCGATAAGTTTTCTTCTTCTTATTGTATGGTATTTTCTCCAAATTATCTTGTCATTCAATATAATTCAGGTGCTTTAAAATTTTTCGATTTCAAGCTCATTTCCAATACCAACCTACCTTGGTCGAAAGTTCAACTGGGTACCTTATTTCATCTGGGTACCTTATTCACATCTCCATGTACTACATAATCGTATAAGCTTTCATTACTTTGAAATTATTGTTCATCACACTAATTAAGCCAATCCATTGTGCATTGATAATGACAGTTAAATTGCTTCATTGCTTCACAACATTACCGTGAACAATTCAAATGCAAATATCTAACATTTCATAAACATTTTTCAAAATTGGTAGCCACCAAGCAGAAATGAGTGAAATAGTCAAGCGATTGTACAAGTGCAACCGCATTGCAACAAAATTAAGGCAACACACACACACACACACACACATGCACTTATACGAAGCTATGCAGCAATGGAGCAATTTGCACGTATTACATTTTTACATACAAATATGTACGACATACATACATACATACTAGTATATGGCATTTACATGCATTTTTATGAAACAATGTAAAAAAGTCTTGCTAAAACAAAAGGCAATGACAGTAGTTTTAGCGTGGCACAAATGGCTTACATTGCAATCAAACGCAAATCCAACTCAAGCTTAATAACAAAGCACAAAGTGAGCAAGCAAATAAATTCATTTGAGGCCAAAAATGCGAATGCGAAAGGTAGAAGCAGACCTACATACATATGTACATGCAAACATATTTGTACTTGTACTAAAAATGCAAGTGCGAGCGATGGTGATACGCAAAACAATGCGCAATGCGCATGCGCAGCACCACAATACGCTGCACGACCCACCACCATCGTTTTTGGGTGTTTACAGCTGTTCGTTGTCATAGCAACTAGTTTCGAACGGGGCTGTGAAAGTAGATTCCGAGCTCTAAGAAGCATTAGTAAGAGGATGACGAAGGGTGGTCTATTATCCTTCGGACAAGGGTTCATCTATTCACGAACTCGGTAGAAGGATCAATAGTTATTTCTACGATCTTTCCAGCTTCTTCACCGAGCGAAATCTTGAATTATTTCCGACTGAGGATATCTTTACGATGTGGATGTCGCGAATGATGCAAAAGTTAAACGTGCAGATGACGTACACTATCTTCATCTAGAGACTGAATTCTCCTTTAAACCTAGTCACTTAAACCGATAACTATTGCACGAAGATCTACAGCCTAGTGACATAACAAAGCTTCTCTGTAAGCACTTTTATGAGCTCAGTGATCACATTACCTAGTCGTTTGCTCTGCGTAACCATTTACTCTACGTAACCGAGTTGGCAGATACCTCCCCAAGATCTCGGCTTTCGAACCCCGCTGTTTGCTACCAGCCAGCTAAAGCGTCCTCTCTAGGAAGACTAGATTCACACTAGCACAACTTCGATCTGGAACTTCTAACACCAAATTCTGTTCGAACTCCGTGTTTCCTTGGACTTACGTTAAAGAGATTATTGATGATTCTTAGACTGATCGAGTCCATTAGACAGAGCGAAGCACTGTCAACAACAACAACAACCGAACAAATCATCCTTACATTGGTTGTCAAGGGATAATTGAAAGACCTCCCACCTTGCTGGATGCATACTTCAATCACTTCGGAAGAGCTCCAAACTTCAAACTCTGATGCTGAAAACATTAAATTTGAATTTCAAAAATTTATCAACGCTTAGCACTAGTTCCATAAGACTCAATAGTTAACTAGTTCATTTTCTGAGTACTTTGAGCGAGTAAGTATGTATGTAGCCGGCCCTAACATGGTTTTCCAGTTACTTTTATGTTAACACTTTCAATGTGAAAATATTTTAAATAATTATAATGATACACACAACAACAATAATGAATAATAAAATTAAATGAAAAACATGTTTTGCGAAAATATTTACAAAAAACAACAACAACAAAAAGTACGCGCTAATACCACGAAAAGGGCTCAACATCAACGCCCACTAAAAAAAAAACGTATTTCACCTCACCTTTTTCACTGATTTTCTGAGCGCGCGAAGAATTGTGTGGCAAGCAGCAAAGCCATAGCTGAGCTGAGGGTCGCGTGCTACAATTCGCTATAGAAAGTGAGTTGTGGGAATTTAAATGTGCATCTGTGTGTGTGTGTGTGTGTGACATTCACTGATTTTACAATCATGCCAAACCACTTGACGACGTACTAAGTCATTTGGGGGCGGAAGAAAAGAGAGTCAAAAGTCTCATTACTTTTCATTTCAAGCTGTGGCGTAGTAGCGCAAAAGTAAGCGTCAACAAAAGCATTGCAAAATATACATATTTTTTTACAAATCTCATAGCTACCTATGGTTGTATGTTTGTACTTAACAAGTGCACATAAATTTAATTGCTGCTCATTGTGCTGAAGTGCATTAGGAGAATATTTACAGAACAATTTTGCATAGATATGCTCTTGCTCTACTTTTTATTGCATTGCTAGATTTTTTATGCTTATTTTTTTGTTTTTTAGTGTTCATTAGTAGAGCTTCCATTTTTACTAATTTTATAACCAATAGTTTAGTGATTAGGGCAAAGGCTATAGGTTCCTTATTCCGAGTCATAAATCAGGATAGATGTGATTAAAACTGAGAGTCTGTTCCTTGCTCGTCGAAGGGAATTTCACTACTCAGTTTCCTACTCAATGCAAGCTCTCACACTGAGCTTTTAAAGCTGGAAGACTGCTTCGTCGGACCGATCGGGCTCCTTTAATTTACGTCAACAACTCATAACTTGCTACTGGGTATAGTACTGCGACTTCTATGCTTCCTATGTCATACCTTAGCAATTACATTGGAAACATGAACATGCATTTGTTCTACACCCACTTTTTTTTGTATTCTACCCGCTATTCACACCTGGTTGACATGCTAAAATATGAATCTGTTGCATTTATTTATTTCATAAATTTTCTTTAGCACATTCTAATGTTGTTGCTAGCCATGCAATAGTTCAAGTCACGATTATTGTGCCCTGCTTTGTGCTATATTTCACATTTGTTGCAGCAACCTTGAACGTTATTTTAATGAGCTTAAAATATTTGTCGTACTGGAAGTTATTGCACTTTGTGGATTTATAGAAATGTAGAAATTGAGAACTGCTCTAGAAGTTTAAATTTTAGCTTTTTGCAGGGACGGTAAATAAAAATTATTCTTTTTTTCGATCTCATAAATTTCCGGGAAAATTATTAAATTTTCTGTTGTCCCAGAACCTCTAGGATCAATATCCTGGCCACAATTAATTTTCCTGGCTTTATTTAAAAAAAGTCCGATAAAAACTTAAAACCCCCGACTTTTATTTTTTTTCGCCAGCAATAAAAGTTATCTTTATTATATTTTTTAAGGACAAAATAAAAGTCCGAACCAAAATCTACTAAACAGTCAATCATCTTTCATATGATAAGAAATTCATTAAATTTAGATTGGCGGGTTGGTGGATTTTAGCTCGGACTTTTGTGCTGTCTTTAAAATATAAAAGGACAAAGATAACTTTTTTTCTTGGCGAGAAAAAATAAGAGACCGAGTTGTCCGATTATTTTTGTCCGGATAATAATAAAAGTACAAAAATAACTTCTTTCTTCGGACTTTTATTTTAAAAGGAATACAAGTCCCCGACCCTGATTTTTTGGGAAAAGTGAGCTGTTACTACCATCAACAAAAGCCTTTTTTCCTCTCTCAAGCAAAAAAAATGTATGTATCTCTCTTTATCAGAACATCTTCATCACAGTAATTTCTGTACAACTAATACTAGCCCAACAATAGTTTTGGAATAACAATAAGCATTTAGTATTGAGCTCATAAAGTATTGACATTTTTTTATATTTTCATCATTCATTTGCAAGGCAGTTTGAAGGACAGCAAGTCTCTGACGTCATACTCCACAATTGGTAGCGGTTGTCCAGAAAGCAAACTCCAAGCCATTCCGTTTGATGCCTGCCCCACAGTTTCCTCTGTTACATAATCCATTTTATTATAGCAAACCAATCGAAGAACCACTAATATTCTTTTAGCCCTTACTTTCTGGGCATTCCATCACTGGCTCTGTCACTGTCTGTGTTGTATCACTCAAATCGTTTAGCATATCTACAAACAATTATTTTTGTTTAATAGAAACATAAGCTGGCTTCTTCCACTTCCAACTTTTTTTAAAACAATAAAACTTACTTTTTAATAATAAAATCACAATTTTCACAAATTCTTTGCAGCTAATTACTCTTTCGATTTCGTTGCAAAATTTGTTTTAATCAAACAGCTGATTGTTGTCATGCATATCTGTGTTGCCACATTGACAATTTAGTTAACATACAAGTAAAAGTGGTACCTAATCGAATTTTGGATTTCTTTTATGGTTTGTAAAATTGTATCAAACGAAAAAAAATTTATTTGAAGCGCTCTCTCAAATTATTTCATTGAAACACCCTTTGTTGTTTAATTAAATTGTATATAAATATCAATACAAATGACTGCAATGTGAATATATGAATATACTGTCTCATATGTTAAAATCAGAACAGGTAAAAAAAAAACAACAACATCAAAAATTAGCACAGTTCATAAATTAAATTAATTAAACAAACGCAAAAAAGTTACTAAGTATGACTCATAGATGGGATGACAACTTTGGGTAACAACCATGTGGTTTGACGACATACGAATATTAATACCGACATATTTGTATGCGAGTTAGTACGTGCATACTAGGGTGAATGATTTTTTGAGTGTTTCGAAATTTGACACAAACTTTAAAAAATTTAAAAAAAAAATTCATTTGCAAAAATAATTTTTGATTCTATTTCGTTGGCTGTTTAGAAGATCGCTCTATAAATTTGGAAACGCAATTTCTAAAAATCGCTAAGGCGGTTAGATGACCATTTAAAGAAGAGAATTTTTTTAAATATTTTTGAAAAAAAGCGCTATTCTGAATATGTCTCATAAGCCCTTTTGCTAAGTGAATACCTGAATTGAATCACTTTTTTGTGCACATCACTGCTGTGAGGCCTTTTTTTCGTTTAAAGTTTAAACGAAGATGAAGTCAGCAAGCTGAGGGGTATGCCCTACCTGCCCCCCGATCTACACGAATAAATGTATGTTTGTATGCCATAACATATGTATGTACGTACTTCTATTGAAACAAATAATTATGTGATTCAAAATTGATTTAAAGGCGACCTGAGTTCATTTGGAATTAAAAAAAAACCGGCTCGGCTCACCTTAAAAATGTTATCCAAAAGAGAATATTATTTGAATGACTGTAGTTTGAATACATACAGGGTTCCCCAATAGTATATTAAACTTGAGATCAGATTTCAGTACTCTAAATTTTTCAATAGACCATCGGGAAAAAAGAAAGTTGAGCCTACTTAAGCTCATTTGTAACGTTGGAGTCATCTTATTGGTCCAACTTTCTTTAAAAAAAATAGGGTTAGAAAGAATAACTTTTTCTGTATGTTCAAAAAGTAAACAAATTTGTGTTGACTCAGATTATTAGAATGTATTTCCTTTTTTTTTATAAATACTTTTCATTTATGGTCAGACACTTAAATATGTCAAACGCTTCGGGTTCAAAAAACATTTTTTTTTCCTTCCTTTTGGGAGACTGTTAGTCACTGCAGCTCTTCTTTTCCTTATAAAGCGGTTGATCATCATTCATCTTTGACTCATACGGTATTTGAATATGAACTGGTAATATACATACATATATATGTGTATTAGGGTGGGTTGCCAAAAAAAAAGTTCTTTTATGGTGCTAAAATTTTTTATGACTAAGTACATATCAAAACTAATAGGCATTGAAATCGACGCCCTCAGATTTTGATGAAATAAAGTTTTAAGCTTTAAAAACCACACCAAGGGCCAAGTGTTTTTAAAACAAAAATTTTGTAGAAAGATCTAGTTAATATATACTATAACATAGCCAAAAACTAAAACAGCATTTTTCTTTACCTTTTTTGGATATTTTGAAGAAGGCTGATAGTTGCCGAAAATTATCTATAAGAAAAGTTTTATCAGCAGTCTCTCAATTTTTTGTTTTTCTTTTTCATATAAAAACTTTTAATAATTATTTAAAATTTGTCTATATTATGTCAGAACTTGAAACAAAAATGCTCGTTCTATTTAAATATAAAATCAGAAAACTAAGAGCACATTTACAACAAACAATTAAATTTTGGCCGAATACAAAGAATTTTTTTTATATTCAAATGGGAAAAACTTCAAAAATTCGCTTTCGATCAAACATTTTTCGCTGGTAGAATTATTTATTTATTTACAAGTCGACTAGCCAACTCCTTTTTTAACCCACCCTAATGTATATGTGCTTTTATACTTATGTATGTGCATTCAAGCTTACATACTTAAAAAGCTTTAGTGTAGGCGCTTTAAATTATCCAATGCCCTCTTTGGCGCATCTGCAGCAAGAGATTAACTCAACCTTTTCGGCAACAAAGTTCGTAACATTTATATTTTCTCTTTCGCATACAAATTTGTTAATTAAAATAAATCCTACCAGAGTACAAATTTGGCAATTATCACCGCTTTTATTGACATTTCCTTTTAGGATTAAGCTTTCTTTGCATGACGTAAACAAACCTTAGCTGTAACTTTATGCACTTCAAAAATTTTTTTATTGCATTTATATTTTTGTAATATTTATTTTAAGTAAAATTAATTAATTCTTTTAACTCAAGAAGATTTTATGTAGCTAAAATGAAATGTAAGAGAAAAAATTAATTTCGTTGGTGGTATGAAAGAATTTTTTTACGTTTTGCAAGATCACCCTGTGTCAACTATTTTATTCGCAAACCAAAGCATAGCTGTGGCAATAAGCGAAAAAAGCCAAACTCAAGTAAGGAGTAAGCAATGTCACAAATGCAACCATAGACACAAACCGTGATTTAAAAATGTGGAAATGACGTTTCCTTATTTTAAATGGAAAACTCCGTCTTCTATTTTAAGTTGACTATGACAGACATAAAATTATGTTTGTTTTAGAATCAGGTTAAATGTAAATAAAGATCGGACACTTGAAACCGTGAAAAGCCAAAGACAGCGCACTCTTTACTTGTTTATTTCTGCTTTTACCTCTTAATTGTCACATGTTCTGAGTTAAAAATGTAAACCGGAAAGGTGTGAGACATTTATAAATATATTTTTAGCTTTAACTGCAAACAGGATGTTTGAACGGAACTGCACTTAGCGGCCTAATCAAATCGATTCCGTCCGATATCTCTTGGTGTCAACTTATTGTTTAATTATTCTAAAAATGAAACCAAGTAACAGCATCAAGTTTTGTATTACTTACTTTGATAAAACAAGATTTTAATTGCATTAAACAATTACTCTATTGCCTGTCTTACGAATGTGTAGCACATTGACACACCTTGCTAATTAAGTGATTTATTAAACTGGCTTTAATTAGTATTAATAAATGGGTTAAGCAAGTACACATATATGTAAAAAGATAATAAAAGCTAGATGAGCTTATCGTATAAAACCACTTTTAGATGAAAGAAGCACAAATCAGCCGCCAATATTTTCCTAACCTGGTATCTAGTAACAGTATTTTAAGCATTTTTGAATAAGGCAATAAGGGAAGCATTCTAGTTTATTTTGTACTCTTTCAATTAGTAGTATTAAGCTAACAAATATGGCAGTTAGTTTTAGAGGTCATTTAAAATTAAGAACAGATGTTTAAAGCTCCCACTAAGCGGAAAGCGGAAAAGCTAACAATAGCTGTAAACAAAGAATACTTTGAATGACATGTTTTTGTTTTTTTATTTGTTATGCAAATAACAGTTCATTCCAAAAAATGCTAATTGACAAACAGAGTATAATATTTATTTATTCATTATAGTTATCGGAATACGAACATTAGGGTGTGTTACCAAGAAAATTTGAAAACAATTTTTTTCAGAAGTTGAAATCTTACCATGTTTTGAGAGCTTAAATTTAAGACGCCTAGCAAAATATTCGGAAACAAAAAATTTTTGTCAATAAAATTAGATTTTATATTTTTTTTTTTAAATTTTAGTTTTCTAAAATCGAAATAATTAAAATTCACAATTAAATTTTGGACAAAAATATAAAAAAAATTATAAGCATATTTTCTTGAAAATTTTGTTTTTATATTTCACTACCACAGAAAAAAATTTCGAATAAATTGAAAAAAAAGCTAATTTTCGGGATAACTTTCGAAATTTGTAATGTGTATCAGGTAAAAAAAGTGTAGTAAAACAAAAATTATTGCAAAATTCAATTAAAAAAAAATTAAAAAAAAAAAATTTTGAAAAAATAAGAAAATACATTTTTTTTTTTTTTCAAATCAAGTAGTATTGAAATAAACAACGTAAAACGTCGTGAAAAAATCAGAAATTTTCAGTATATTTTTATATTATGTTTATAAAGTATAATAAAAAAAATTCCAACATTTAGTGAAAATAAAAAATTTTTAAATTGGAAATTTTGTAAAATTAGAAATTACATTTTTTTCCAAATCGAGTAATTTTGAAAAAACTACACGAAGTACAAAGGTCTGAAAAAATTATTCGAAAATTTAATGAGAAAAAAAATTTTAAATTTAATAAAATTAGAAAATTACTTTTTTTTTCCAAAACTTACGTTTATTTTTTTAACTGCAGTAGGTCCCAAATTCTAGAAAAAAGTCGTGAAATAAAAAAACGAAATTCCTATATTTCCAGTATACTTTTATATTATGTAAGTAAAAAAAATACAAAATTTAGTATAAAAGAACTTTTTTGAATTGAAAATTTTGTAAAATTAGAAATTAAATTTTTTTCCAAATCGATTAATTTTGAAAAAAATACAAGAAGTACAAAGTTTTGAAAAAATTATTCGAAAATTTAATGAGAAAAAAAATTAAAATTTTGTAAGATTAGAAAATTAAAGTTTTTTCCTTTTCCTTTTTTTTACTTTTTTAACTACAGTAGTTCCCAAAATATTGAAAACATAAGTTCTACAAATCATAAAAAAAGTGAAATTTTAAATGGGCATTAATAAAAAAAAAAAATTTTTTTTAAATATTTTCTGTAGCAGAAATTTGTTTTATGACAAAAGGAAACTCTTTACTAAATTGTATTCATAACGGAAGAGGTCGATTCCAACTAACTGACAATTTGTGATGGAAAACCCCAAATTAATTTGAAAATAGTCAAATGTTTTTCAGAAACCATGAAATTAATTTAAAAACAAATAACTGATCGCCAGATGTTGTAAAATATATTTCCGAATAGTCAGTTGTACCTTAGATAATATAAACTAATTTTCAGAATAAGTACATAATTGTATTTCAAAAACTTTAACTTCATTTTAGTGTAGTTGCTGGTACTTTTACAAATACAACAGACTACTGGCCATAATCGGCTTTGAATGCTATAGCGATAGCTTTCCATATATACTTGATTATTATAATTCTTTTATTTTTTAAATTTCAATATTTGGATAACTTGTTTCAATTTCATTAATTCAAATTTATTTTCTTATTTTGCAGCATTTTCCTTCAAAATCACACAACGCGTAACAACATGACCTTCTATTGGTGGTCACACTGGTTTTGGATAACAACTTTGAGCAGTGAGTGCTAACCTTTACAATATTTCTATATGTAGCTAACCTTCCACCAATATTCTACATCCCTACAGCTATTCTCCTGAGCGTAACAGTCGTGCACGCATATCCAAGTCAAGATATTTCCCTAGAGTACAATCAAAATAGTAAAACGGTTAAGGCAATTACAAAACTACACCAGACTACAACGTCATTGGATTGGTCCACAAATAGTAGTATTGAAGCAACAACAACAGCAGCTAACATAGCGCCCACACAAAAAGTGGAAAATGACGTTGCTCAAGATGAAACTGTGAAAGCTTCCAATGCAGAGTTGGCAGCAGCTGAGGAAGATGGTAGCGGTAGCGTAGAAGACGCAGAGGCTGCGGAATCAAGTGATACCGAAATAGAAATAGACGCTGCTATCGAGGAGCAAAACGTGGTAGAGGCTGATCACATACCAAGTGAAGAACAATGGGAATACAAACGATCAGCTGAAGCTATCAATAAAACTGTAGAAAAGGATGCCGAGGACGATTATGAGGAGTCCGTGGAAGAGCCACGGGTGGCAGCTGTTATTGCGCAACCAAGATCAGCATCATTTGCAACGGTAAAGCTTAAGAGAGATGATGAGGTAATAAGCAACTACACGAACCACAGTCGAATTGCGCTTGAAGCAAGGTGAGTGTGTGACTTTGAAAAGTGAATGCCTTATTTTTTAAAATATATTTTTTTTTTCCTACAACTCACGTCAGCATAACTTGCAAGAATTGTAATACAACAGCGCATGAGCACAACATCACTACGGGATCTAGCGCCAATTTCACGCGAAGTGGTAGTGTTGTGCCAACAAGTAACTTATCAGCGACATCTATTGACGCCACGCATACCGACACTTTGGAATGGTTGAATGCAATGGCAGCAGCTGCAGCGTTATCACCCTCAAAATTATTAACGAATGCGCCACCACAGTCTGGAGAAATCGATCGTGGCACGATTACCATAGCAACAGAGTCAACAGTACGCGCGATGGTGATGGGCACAGCGACGGTACAACAACGTATACCCTTCACATTGGAGAATGCCAATAAGGAGGATGAATTGCGACGAGCCGAAAATGAACATCGTTCACGTAAATCGAAAGTGCTATCCGCGGAGTATAAACACATTAATCGTTTCATTAACTATTCAGCCGATACAAAGAGTTTATTGACGCGTAGTGCAGCGCGTAGTGATTTTGATGGCGGTGAAGAGAATAATATATCTTCGGAGGCTTTATCGATACAGGTGCGACATAACCTCTAACCTGTCAAAAATAATTTCTCAAAAATTTCTTCATTCACAGCGCACTTACTTCATGGATGCCGGCGCTATTTCAGCCATTTGTCTCACCATATTCGGTGTATGCTGTACAGTTGGCACCGCTGGCATTGTACTCTATCGGCGTCGTTATCTCAATAAACCGCAAGCGCTTAGCGAACCTGATTCCAGTGTTTATATAGATGATAGTACGATGCGTGTAAGTGTAAGGAATGATTAAATTGGGTTATGATATTTTAATGGCTGCGTAAATGAAGTTAATTTCTTATGATGATTTACAGGATAATTCCGATGAGATGTATAGTTTGGATAATGATTCATTTCTGAATTCATTGGAAGCGATGACAATACAAAACTATTGGACCGATACCGTTAAACATACAAAGCTTTAATTTTTAATTTTTCGTTAACAAATATGGCATACACGCAGATAAGCGGAGCGTGACAAACCATGGAATAAGCATGCAAATATTTATATATTTAGAAATTTAGTAAATTAAAATTAAAATGAAATATTGCATATTTGAACAATTTTATTAATTAAACTAGTTTTATCATCAACAAAAAAAACAAAAAAAAAAAACAAACATCAAATTAACATAATCATTAAGTTTACATTTTTAGCTGTTAATGTTGAAAACGAGATTGAATTTTTTCATTTGTTACTTAAACTAATTAAATCTAAGCTTTTTTATAAGAAATGTGAAAGCTCTGATAACGGTGTGCACGCAACTTGAAACCTAATTTATTAACGTTTGGTAACACTGACTAGCCTATTACGGTATCGGACGCATGCTTTGCTGAGGGAGTGCGCATCTATTCGCGAGAAAAGAAATCGTTAAAATTGGGTTTTCTAAATTTTCTAACTCAAATCCGCAACTAATTTTTCGCATTTCGATGCTCACTACCCGCAAATGGCTACCGTTGGATTTCGGAATAGGCATGCTAATCTATTTTCTTTAACTTTTTTTCAACTATAGCCTTTCCTGGCATTCGTTTTTTTAGGCAGACGAAATCGATAACTATCTTTAAATCGAAAAATATTGAGTAGGTAGTCAAAGGTGACAGAAAATCAAACATTACTCGATTCTCTCGACTACGGAGAGCAGAAAAAGTGGCTTTATCTGATAGAAGAATTTTACTACTTTGACTAGTTAAAAACAGTTTCAGCGGTCATTAAATATGGCGGCGAATTCACTTCTCTTAACTTTAGCGAGTTATAGAGAGAGACGCAATATGAGACCTAAATAGAATTCAAAATCCAAGTGACAGCTGTTGATACCAGGGATGGTCAAAGTTGAAAACAAAACCGGTTTGTGATTAATCGCGGTTTTTTATTCCGGTTTTAAACCGTTTTTAAAACCGGAAACGAAAAAACTGGTTTTTCGAAAAACCAATGCAACAACAATATAGATACTTACTATAGGGTTCTTCTCTCTAAACTTTTAAAAGAACGCAAGGTAAATCCTTTCTATCCCAACCGGCATGATTGCGCTGGAGGTGTCCTTTTAACTTGTACGTCCCACCTCCCAGTTTTACTACCGCCCCACAGAGCTTGCATATAACTTCTTTATTCCCTTTTTCATCAAAATATTGCCAAAGTGGGTTTTTTTTAGATGCGGCGCCATCACTTATCGCGAAAAATAATTTAATCATGCCTATTACGGTATCCGATGGATGCTTTGCGGAGGGAGTGCGAATCGATCCGCGAGAAAACAGTTGCGGATTTAACCCTTAAAATTAAAAAAATGGCATTGTCAAGGTATTTTCTTTTATTTCTTGTGTTGACTAGGCTAGTAGATTTAAAGGAAATCGATAAAATTGATGTTTTAAAGTTTTCTAACTCAATTCCGCAACTGATTTTTCGCGAATCGATCCGCACTCCCCGCGAATGGCATCCGTCGGATATGGGAATAGGCATGAATATTTACAATTCAACGGAATAGAAGTCGATAGTTCGGTTTTAGGTTTTTTTGAAAAAAGATCGATTAAACACAGTTGAGATAAACCGGTTTTCTGAAACACCGATCTTTTTTGGCCATCCCTAGTTGATACTTGTTTCGCCTTTCTCACTCAATTTCTTCTCCCTTATAAGTTGTGATACTCTTTTACTCTAACTGCTATTTTTCATCTCTCTTTCAATTCCTTCTTACAAGCGGCAAAGGCTAAACATTATAGCGTGCAGTAGAACACCGTTTGTTAAGTCATCATAAGACACATTCCTTCCAATTGAAGTAGAGGAAATGTAAATGTAATTAATGTTAACATTTTAGATATAATTGAATAAGTTAAGTATACTTTTTAGTATAAGAAAAGTAGATTCCTTCATATACATAAAGCAGTAAATTTTAAAATCTAATATAGACACTATATATGTATATACATATACATGGATTTCATTAATTAATAACAATTGCAAAAATAAAAAATAAAATCAATACTATAAATAGATATTTCGCTAAGCATGCTGGTTAGGTTTTTGTGAAATAAATTAATATACATACGAAACTGCTTCACAATCCCCCAAGCCGGAATTAGTCAGTTCAGACTACCTATATATTTTCTATTGGTTTTAAGTCTGGAGAAAGTAATGCAAATATACCCAAGGCAATATAAAATTTTTTTCAGCATAGGCTAGCATGATATTTTTGAATATGTCCTTGTCAACAACTGTCATTTTATTAGTGGTTCTAGAAATAGAACCTACACTATTCCAAGAAAATCATGCCCAGCATTGTCGCCTCCATGCTTGCTTGCAATGCTGGAAGGGGTTGTTTCATATGATTTGTGCCGTTACAAATAGTGATGCCATATTATACCAAATTCAAAAAAAAAAAAAAAACATAGATTATCGCGTACTGTCAAAGAACATGTTTCCTTCCTAAAACGAGCAATAACGTTGTATAACTCATATCAAGGAGAATTGTACATACTTTGTTTTCGTAATTAGTACTAATGTTAAAATCGTATGGCGGCGAAATTTGTGCTGTCAAAATTTGAGAAAGAAGTAGTTATCAGCTGGTGGGATAATGCCACCTTGTACTAATTCGCCTTGCGTCATATATTAAATGAACGAAACTGGCTCACAAAATAAAGTCCGAAAAAGACAGACACTTTAAATTTTTTTTAGAATTGCATGATCCCATATTGATTACAAATTAAATTGCAATTTATTTCTATACTAAATTACAAATTTTTACAAATATTTGCTCAGTTCAATTTTTATAACAATTTCAAACAAGTACATAAAATATATAAAGCAAAATGTCTATTATAGTGTTTCCGATCCTTCTTCACTCCTGCTCGATGCCTGCGATTGTTGACTTGTGAGCGATATTTTGCTGCGACGCCTGCGCATTGAATCTGTCGATTGTGTGCGTTTCTTCAACGATAATTCAGCTTCATTCATTTGACGGCAATTATCGATAAAATTCGCCAATGCAGGACTATTTAAATTCTTCGCTACGCTGTATGCTTCGTCGAGTATTTCTTTGGCACGTTCGACTTTGTGTAGCACAGCATGCGATTTGCAAATTAATAAAGTGCTTAGAAAACGCCAGATATTACTATTGCAATTCTTTGATTCTAAAATGTATGAAGTATGAATTTAGATTAAGTGGAAATTTATCTTTAATGGGAAAGGTTTAATGTCGACATGGCGCATACCTTCAATAGCTTTGCGCGCCACTGAACAACATTCATCGAATCTATTCTGATCCAAATGGCTGCGTGCGATTTCGTGCAGTAAATAACATTTTTCAATTGAATATTTTGAAAAGTATATGCGCTTCTCTAAACGGCTAAGATATTTTCTACAAATGGGGGAAAATGTAATTAAAGAACAAAAAAAAGATTGTAAAAAGGGTTACTATAATATTAAGAAGGCAAGGTTCTCTGTCAGAAGCAACAAGTTTTAGTTTAGTTTAGAATTTTGTCTGACTACTTCTGGTAAAACTGTCAAACGATCAGCTGTTGCCCACTTGACAAACAATTTTTGCAGGAGAGAGTAGGTACATTTTGACATTTCATTTGAAAAGGAAGTTGCAAGTTTCTTTTGCGGCAATATTAGGTACGCCTTAGCAACTCCAAGGGAAAACATCTGATCTTGACATTGGTAACAAAAAACTGCAAAAACTGCAAACTTTGAGCTATTTCATCTGTTTCATTTTGCAAGTTTTTACGAATTTGATTCGCTACAACTTTTTGCGTTTTCCGTCAACCTGTCTTTACTGGTAGTTTTTTGCAAGGTTTGTCGCCGAACACACCTACTGTCAACGAGTCGTCAGCTGTTTTGCATTGCTTTAGGCGCGATTCGTTTTGACAGCGGCCAGTTGCCATTTTTTTTTTTAGAACGAAATAAAGCATTGAAGATGTCGCATCGACGAAACCGGTTTGCTACAATACCAAAATTGACAAGGGACGACGGAAATTCGTTCCAATATAAATACCATTTTCAGTTCAATTTTGAATATGTGTGGTTGTAATAAAATTGAAAATTGGTTCTCAGAAAGCGTCTTGATTTGATTGAATAAAATAAAAAAATAAGTAAGACCAGCATTGGGCGTAGCAAGTCTTTGGCATAGAAAGGTCCACCAGTCTCCTTGAAACTGCTGACTGCTGAAGGTCTGCCTGGTTCTTGTGCACCCATTTGGAATTCATTTTTCCAAGGACTTCAAATGGGTACGCAAAAAAAATATCGGAGAACCTTACCCAAATTTCCTCGCAGGAATACATGGAGATAGCAATAACTGCAATATTTGGTAATTATTTTCATTAAACTTAAAACTTACTTATATGCAATCATTGTGTAATCAGTAGCATCCGGTTCTTGATATGTAGATTTATCGCCGAAAACAAAAGTTATAGCACGATCTTTATTCTTATCGGTTGGTATGCGTAGCAAACGTAGCAATCGATTTTTGTGATCCCGATCAGCCACTGCGTCCAACGGTTGAGTATAGCGATCGGTATAGGCTAGCGCGAGCGTATTATAAACTTCATTGAGGAATTCAAATTTCCATGGCATTACACGATGCGTCTTCAACACCACATAATCGCCCATAACTTCTTCAACATATTTGCTAAGTTTCTATAAAATAAACTTTGATAAATGCTGAAGTTGAACTTAAAATATAAGGAAGCCGTATACTCACCTCGATTTTACCCCTTTCACGTAAGTGACGTATCGTACGTAATATCGTCAACATATTACGACGTGTCTGATATTGAATATGATTCAAATGTGCCTGACGATGCTTCTCCCAAACTTTCTTATCGGGACACTTGCGCATATGTTCATTGTAGAGCGGACTGCGCGCTTGTAGCATTTTCTAGAAATTCGTTAAAACCAACCATTAGACTATTACAGTTCAAGCTTTATAAAAAAGTTGTCGAACGTACCAAGAACTTCTTCAGCACTACATATTTCGAAGCTGTTAGATGGCGCAAAAATGGTGTGGAGACTTTGCACTGCGGCAATAACAAATTCAGATTATCGCGTAGACCTTTCAAGAACAGCACATCAATCCAACTTTTGTTGTAGTAAATTTGATTGAACACCTTGAAGGCGCGTTCACGTCTAGCGATTTCGCGTGGTGAGAGTAATACTTCCTGTGAAACGTAGAAACATTCAATTATAATCGGTTTTTTTTTGTAACTTTCTTCTACTTACCTCCTTTTCGAGTATGCTTAGCACATCACATTTACCCTGCTCGCGCAATACCTTCCATAAGGGGCGCGGATCAATAAATTTCTCACGTTCCAGTTGTTCCAAAACTTTTGCGAAAATCTTCTCATTTCTCAGTATGAAAGGACCGAGCGTTTCACCAATTGAATCATTAAAATTCTCATTGACCACAATTAAACGATCCATAAAAGCCGACACTTTTTTACCATAAAATTTACGAGTATTGTCGTGTAGTTCAACTTTGCAATTTTCGAATTGGTTAAGCTCATAGAGCGCATCGCAAATTTCCAGATTAATTGGCGCACTATTTGGATCGATGGCTGAGAGAAAATATAAATGTTAATTTAATAGACTAAAATAAAATAAAATAAAATAAAATAAAATAAAATAAAATAAAATAAAATAAAATAAAATAAAATAAAATAAAATAAAATAAAATAAAATGAGATAAAAAAAAATATAAAAAAAAAAACAAAAAAAAAAATTAATAAATCAAATAAAAAACAAATGAAATTTAATCAAATAAAATATGATAAAGAAAAATAAAATTAAGTAAGTTCAAAATAAAATAAAATAAAATAAAATGAAATAAAATAAAATAAAATGAAATAAAACTGATTAAAATAAAACAAAATAAAATAAAATAAAAAAACTAAAATAAAACAAAGAAAAACAAAATTAAATAAAATTAAATAAAATACCTAAGATAAATAAAAAAAAATAAAAAAAAATAAAATAAAATAAAATAAAATAGAATAAAATAAAATAAAATGAGATAAAATAAAATATAAAATTTAATCAAATAAAATATGATAAAGAAAAATAAAATAAAATAAAATCAAGTCAAGTAAATTAAAAAAAAAAATAATATAAAATCAAATGAAATAAAATAAAATTAGTTCAAATAAAGCAAAATAAAATAAAATAAAAAATAAAGCAAAATAAAATAAAATAAAAAAACTAAAATAAGATAAATAAAAAATAAAATAAAGCAAAATAATAAATAAAATTATTTAAAATAAAATAAAATAAAATAAAATAAAAAGGTAAAATAAAATAAAATGAAATGAAAATGTTTACATACGAGTTAGCTTAGCTGAATATACATACAAGAACCACCTATATACATACATACCTCCAGCTGCCAATCCATCCTCCAAAGCTCCTTGCGTTTGCGCAATGCTCCGTTTACACTGACTGCGAAAGTAGAGCGCACGCGCATCGTCGTCCTTAAGCTCCAACGATTTGTCATAATAATTCGCGGCAATGTCCAATTGTTGTTTGTGCGTATAAAAGAGACCCCAATCACGATAAATTATTTGTACATGCTCGTCGCTCCAAGCAATTTTCTCCCAAGGTAATACAGCCACTTCTTGCATTTTTTAGTTAGTAATTTATTGTTTACGAATGCTGTTCAAATTGGTAAAATGTAAATTGATTTCAAATAGGCGTTTTCGAGTGCACAATGATGGCCAATGATTTTTGTTCAAAGGATTGAAATTTCTTTTTTACAAAATGTGCATACAATTTTTTCTGAAATTTTTCGGCAATCCAATCAATAATTTTTTCTTCTATGAATTTTTTCTTTTCAAAATTGTCAATGTGAAAAATTATGAAAAGGGGAAATTTTCAATTTGATTGATTGGCTAAAGGTATTTTTTCGAAAAGTTCTCCCAGCAATCACTACGGAAAGTTACCGTTTTTAATACAGAATTTTATGTTTATGAACTTTACATGTTTGCACCGGATCACTTATATATATGTAGAGGCTTCACCAGAAATGCTATTTCGCTATAAGAACATTCTGGTTTGTTGTTCTTCACTTACAAGGTTAGTAGCGTGGATGTATGGAATGTTGTGGTATTCGCCGTGTCGTTTACTAAAAAATTATTTCTATAAATATTGAAGCTATCATCGTGAAACGAATTATGTTCTTAAATATAAATTAAGATAAACCATTTGGGGATTACATGCAACGCACAAGCAAGCGGTTGCGCATGAACGAAATCGTGTTAGGTGTTCGATTGCTTTGCGCTTTGTTTACCTTTTTACTCAACGTGTAATCGTGTGTGGTAGTAAGGAGTGTAGGTGTGACCTATTTTTATAAAATTTTTACTGAGAAATTGTTCGTTTACACAAAACATTTGCGAGAGAGCGCATTTTGGCATTTCATTGACAGAGAGAGCTACAAGTTTTTACTGTGGGAATTTCATACCGTAAAAATTGTAAGTGAAAAACAGCTGATCGTGACAAGGGAAAGCAACAACAAAAACTTAAAAATTTGAACTTTTAACCAATCAAAATGGCAACAGCTGATTTTGCTGCAAGTTTTTACTGACTCCTGTTCGCTTGAAACTTTTTACTTTTTGCATTTCAAGAGAGTTTTATGTCATTCTCATTTTGCTGACATTTTTTTGCAAGTCTTATACGCGAACAAAGCTATTATTACAACATTAAAATGACAAAATAAAGAGAGTACAAATAGTTTTTTTTTTTAAATAAACCTTTACTCAGAATCTGGTATACTTGTTGCCATGGACGAATCTTTACTACGCATACTATTTAACGAAATTTTACTTTTACGTTTGCGTATCGAATCAAAAGATTGTGTACGTTTCTTTAATGAAATTTCCGTTTCCAGTGCCACACGACAAATATTAATAAAATGCATCAATTCTTCACTCTTTAGCAATTCGGCGCATGTGTACGCCTCATTCAGCGCCTCTTCGGCACGTTCGACTTTATGCAGCATTGCATGGGATTTACAAATGAGAAGTATGCTCAAAAAGCGCCACAAATAGCTATTGCACTTCTTAGTTTCTAAATGAAAAATAAATTAAATTAAATTGTTGTAATCCTTATTGTTAATGTCTGTTAACCTTCAATAGCTTTTCGTGCCACTGAGCAACACTCCTCATAATGATTCTGCGCAAAATGGCTGCGTGCGATCTCATGCAACAAATAACACCTTTCAATCGAATATTTCGTAAAATGCATGCGCTTCTCCAAACGTACTAAATATTTCCTATAAAGAATAGAGCAAAAGCAGTTTTTGATTATCCTTTAAGTATACATAGTTTCTTGTACACACTTGTATGCTATTAATGGGAAATCGATAGCGTCTGGTTCTTGATATGTTGATTTGTCACCAAAGATGAATGTCTTAGGACGATCTCTATATTTATCGACGTGCATTTTTAAGAGTCGAATTAAACGAGTTTTTGGATCAAAGTCAAATGCCACATCCATTTCTGCAGGCACTATATAAATATCGGCGTAAGCTAGTGCTAATGTATTGTATACTTCATTGATGAATTGAAATTTCCATGGCATAACGCGGTGGGTTTTCAATACAACATAATCGCCCATGACCTCCTCCACATAACTACCGAGTTTCTGTAAATATCTTGATTATTTGTGTGATATCTATCTACCTCAATATTTGTGACCATTTTCAAAAAATCTGATTAACGCTAAACGTGGTTTAATTTACATTTTTTAACCCTTTAACCTGCAGCGTTACTATTCATACTCACTTTAATTTTGCCTGAAGCTCGCAACTTCCGTATAGTTCTTAAGATAGTAATCATATTACGACGCGTCTGATATTGTATACGATTCAATAGTATTTCACGATTTTTCTCCCAGGCCTTTCTATCGGGATACTTTTGCATTATCTCATTATAGAGCGGACTGCGCGCATGTAACATTTTCTAAAATTTAAAGTTATTAAATATTTTTATTCGCACATATGTTAACACAAGTGCTATTAGCTTTGTTCGCGTACATTAAAACTTTTAAACATTTGAGAAAATGTTCGCTTACACAAAAAACTTGCAGCGAGAGAACGCATTTTGACGTTCCATTGACAGAGAGAGAGCTACAAGTTTTTATTGTGAGAATTTCACTCCGTAAAAATTGTAAGTGAAAAACAGCTGATCATGACATGGGAAAGCAACAACAAGAATTTAAAAATTTGAAATTTTAATCAATAAAAATGGCAACAGCTGTTTTTGCTGCAAGTTTTTACTGACTCCTCTTCGCTTGAAACTTTTTACTTTTTGCATTTCGAGAGCGTTTTACGTCATTTTTTGCAAGTTTTGTACGCGAACAAAGCTATTGCTATTTTCTATACCAAAAACTTTTTAACCACATCATATTTTGATTCGACAAGATGGTGTAAAAAGGGTGTTGTTAGTGTGCATTGTTGCAGCAATAAACTGGGATTGTTACGCAAATCTTTTAGAAATAGCACGTCTATCCAGCTTTTATTGTAATACATTTGATTGAAAATTTTAAAGGCACGTTCGCGTCTGGCAACCTCGCGTGGTGATAGCACTTTTTCCTGTAAAGAAATTGTATGTATATATGTATATAATATGCGCATATGGGTATACATATATGATGATATACTCACCTCTTTTTCTAATATACTCAACACATCGCATTTGCCTTGTTCGCGTTGTACTTTCCATAATGGACGTGGATCTACATATTCCCCTCTTTCATATTCCTCCAAAACTTTTCCGAATAGTTGTTCATGTTTTAAAATAAACGGACTTAAAGTATCGCCAATTGTATCGTTAAAGTTTTCATCAACCTTAAAAAATGAGAAATGAGTGAGGTGTAACGATTTATTTATAAAAATCGTTCACTAAGTAATCGATATCGAATAGTTTGTGCAAATGATGTTTACACTATGTACACACTACAGCATAAAACGCGTGTAAATCACTTCAGCCAACGCGTTTGGATTTATATCACGCTCTCAAAATTACGCTGTTATTTAAAACAACAACTAAAACATACCACAATAAGTTTGTTAAAAAACCTTTCACTTTTCCTGCCATAATATTTGCGTGTATTATCATGTAATTTTCTTTTACAATTTTCAAATTGATTCAATTCGTATAATCCATCGCATATTTCCAAACTAATATCAGCATCATTAGGACAAATCGCTGTTCGATTAAACAATTAAAATTTGAGACATTCATTAACAAAAATAATTCAGGGAACAACAAACCAGCTGCGTCTAGCGCATCCTGTAGAGCGCCCTGCGTTTGTGCAATATCTCTTTTACACAGACTGCGATAGTAAAGCGCTTGAATATCATCATTTTTCAATCCCAATGATCTGTCATAGTATTTGGCTGCAATATCCAATTGCTGTTTGCGTGTATAAAAGAGTCCCCAATCTCGATAAATTATCTGCACTGCTTCATCGCTCCAATTGATCTTCTCCCATGGTAAAACTGCTACTTCGATCATCTTGACGATTTACAAAATCGAATGTTTACTTCTTTAGATACGGATGCAGATTATATACTCGTATATATAAATTAATGAATTGTCTTTATTTGCATTTGGTACGTGCTCCAGAAGTATATTAGCTCAATGTTGGGATGAATAAAATAAATTTTGATTAACTGCCAAAAAGCTTTATAAAAAATAATTAAAAATGTTTTATATTTATTTTTTATATTTTTTGCTGTCTTTATTCGACAATTTCTTTTTTCTTATGATGGAAATTTTAGTGCATACTTGATTGGGAGTTTTCAAAATTAGGGATTCGTTTTTTGGTATGAAAAACGTTAGTGGGCAATCTCAAGCAGACAAGGAAATGCCGAGCGATTGCAGTACATACGTCTGGCTTTTGCTAGAAGGTGCTGGCATCAGCGACAGATTAATCTGCATAAAAAATCAAATACGAAATTACAATTTTAAACTTGCAAAAAGTGTAAGTTAAATGAGAAGGACATAAAACTCTCTCGAAACGCAAGCGAACGGGAGTCAGTTGTCACGATCAGCTGTTTTTCACAATAAAAACTTGTAGCTCTCTCTATCAATGAAATGTTTAATTGCGCTCTCTCGCTGCATGTGTTTTATGTAAACAAACAATTTGGCCGCACTAAGTACTAAAATGTCGTAATTGCTAATAGCATTTTAGGGGAACTGCGTGACTGCCGTTGTTTTACACCGGTAACAAGCGTCTTATGTGACCAATATAACGTTACAATTCAATTTTGGTGATGAAATGTATATGTCAGTATGGCAGCACTAATGGTGCGCCATGAACACAGCCCAAACTGTTGACAACAATAAACAGCTGTTTTTGTCAATCAAAATCTTGAAATCTTGAAAATAAAGCCCGCAAAATAATCAATTTACGAAAATATCATCGAGAAGAATGCTCCTGAGCGATGAAACTTGGCGCTGAACATAAATAGCAGGTATGAAATAATATTGTTTTGTTAAGATAATGGTACTTATTAATACAAAACCCTTTCTTTTTAGGTTTTTAGTATGTCACTCTAATTTAAAAAGTATACACTTGATACTACATACATATACCCAACGATTGTCCATCACTTGTTAATGCACTAGCTATGTTTTCCAACTATTGCTAATTGTGAGGGTTATTTGTGTATGAGGTATATTATGGAGGACGGTATCACTTGAATCTAAAACAATCACAGACAGCAAATGCCATATGCTACCTACTGGTAGTATTTGCAGCAATAATCTGCTTGGCTTATCTCGATCATGTCGTTCGAAATACCGTCGTGCTAGTACCAGGCTTGTGCCTACACTGAATATGTACCTATATGAGCCAAGAGGTCAACTCCGCTGATCGCACCTACGGCTATAATAAAAATACGTGAACTTACATAGGTATCCCACAATTTTTATAACGTTTTAATTTCTCAAATTGTACTATTGCCTTAAAGTTGCTTAGCATAAAACAGCAATCAAAGGGCGCATTGAAACACATCTATTCCAAAAAAAAAAAATGTGTTGCATAGAATACCCACATTTCACTGCACTCAAATTAGTGTTCTAGCATATCCTGGCATAGCAAAGGAAGTTTACTTTAAATTCAAAAATCTAAAATTTTCTTTTTGGGAGACCGTACCCGCAATAGACATGTGTATTTTCTTATTAACCAGATCAAGATTTGCCTACAAATAATTTTAATGACGTACAAGGGTAAGTACATACTCCCCCAGACCAACCTGATGATACGACCAATCCATGGAGTGGAACATGGCTAGCCTTTTCTCTTGCTCTTGGGCTGCATTGTACTATCGTCTATGGCTTATTTATTTGTAAAGGCCTAAAATTGCTTTCCTAAAGTTAATCGAAACAGTGAAAATTATTTTTTGTAACAATAAAAAAATACAATCTTTCGGAACAGAAAAATATGTCGGCATATTTAATAACAAGCAGAACAAAATTGGTATTTGACCGATGCCGCACATAGTTTTTTGATGGTTCATTGGCTTTGTGTATACTAGTAGCTTCATACTGCCATCATTATCTTCTCTGGTCGTTGTAGTCGCGTTGTAATTTGGCGCAATTGGGAGCAAACATGTTAGTGGATGCCTGTAGTCACATCACCATTTACTGGGATTCATACATAAATTAATTTGCTTCATACATTCAAGTGTCCACCTTATTAACGTGGGGAACGAGCGTTTCCCATGCTGTTGTTGTTTGCGGTAGTGACAGTCCCTTTGCTGTATATGCACCCAGTACGTTCCCGTACTTCCCGCAGCAATTTGGTGTGACAAGTGAAACATTTTAGGTCGTTTCAGGCACTCCTTCCGTACAGAAGAATAAGGTTGGTAATGCGAGGTGAGATGTATTCCACCAGTTCCGAGGGAGACAATAGTTCAACTGGCCCAACTGTTGCCAACAATTCAAATTTTATATAAAAAGAAGTACTGTAGCCGAACAAGGTTGGGGTGATGAAGGACTCGGGGGCATTCCCCAAAGGGGCATACGTTGTAGGGAGCACATGGGTCACGGTCAAAGGAGTCACGTTGGTCCTTCAAATTGTGTGTGATCACGATCAAAACGATCTAAATAAATAAAGTAAAAATATTTCAATTATTTAAACAGATTTATTAAAGCCAAAACATATCTATGTATGTACATACGTCCATTAGCAAGTGTTTATAGTTTCATTTGGTAATTTTAATATTTATGCATTCGACACTTTTACAGCTGGCCATTGTTTGACTTAATTTTGAATGTTAGCAAATATTTGTTAATTTTATTTATTTGCATAATTTGTGCTTTAAATGGTTGTTTTTCTATTTTTGTTTTGTTACCAAATTAATTTTGCATTGGTTCTAATATGTAAATATTTACCCCAAAGGTATTTTTGATATTTTCTTTTTTCTGCTAAATTTGCTATTGTTGTTGTTTGTTGTATCAAATTACAAATATGTCACACAAAATTTCAAATGCAAAATTATCTCAAATTAAATCTGTATTATAAAATGATGTTAATGCGAGGTAGGCAAAGCAAATAAAATGATAACAATAGCAAATGCATTAATAATAATATGCAACAATAACAACAACAACAACAACTACATATGTATGTATGTACAATGTTTCATAATTCGCATAAGTTAATTTTTGTTTCAATTTTTAGTTAAGAAACAAGAGATGTTTTGCTCATTTTACCGCATATTACCGGCAGTGTTATTTCAAATAGTTTTGTGTTTGTTTGTGTTTTGTGCTCATTTGGTAGCCGCAACAATTTAGCTGCAATAAAAACTCAGAAAAATTACTAATTTACAACTACAATTATCTAACTCAGTGTAAACTAGTCCGAAAACGGCTAAAAATGTACCAATAAAAAATTCAAAACGGCTCTGGTTGAAAACAGTGGGGTCATGTGCACTACTCCTACTACGATATTGAATGTTATGATGAATCTGTAGCCTGCGCAGTCGGGCTGTATGGCGAGGAGCACTGCCGACTATCTCGCTTAAGGAGTTCATAGAGAAGCGGGGGTATTCATAAACTGCATTCAACCGTGCCTCGATTTAGCGTGGTCTGAAAGCTGACTAACCTCTCTTTCCACCATCCATGCAACAGTATCTATAGCTCTACCAAGCAGATCATATTCCACTTTTAAACCTTAAAACTAAATAGATAAATCTGTGTAACAAACACCCAAACCACAGCCACCCAACAACAACTCACATAAGGTCACTTGAAATGAATGAAGTGTTGTACGGGGCGTATAATTTACCGGCTTGCATGACAGCTTTTGTTTGATTGCATGAGGCTATGTATGTATGTATGGGTGTGTATGATGCCTATGCAATATTGTGTGTGTTGTTGTATGTTTTTGTATTTTGTGGCGTTGACATTACAACATCAATCATGCAGCACAAAAAATTCGCTCACACGTATGTATGTATGTGTGTGTGCATTTGTTAGTGTTAAATTTGGGTTAGGCGTAAATAGAAACAGTTTTGTTGTGCGCCCAGAAATATGCAACAGTCAAACAAAAGCAACGGTCAAAAGGTTGTATTCTACTATAAAATGTGACAGTTACATAAATGCATTTTGTTTATTACTGACACTAAATAAAAAAAAAAAAATACTTTATGAACATAACAATTTTTAAATGTCGTGTACTTGTTCATCAAAAAAAAAAAAAAACAAACAAAACAACAAAAAAAGGAAACATGCAGCATAATAAAATATATGATTTACTTTTTACAAAAACATGCATATATTTACTTTGTACATATTAAACATTTACTGCTCCACTAATTTAGTTATGCAAATGCAAGCAGACATTTAAACATACATACATATTTACAAAGTGAAATATATGCAGAGTGCTATGTATGTACATATATGAAAGTACTTATGTTTATTTAATTGTTTTTGTTATTTTATGGCATATCAACTTCATTACCATATCAGCGAAATCACTCTCTGCCACAATTTTTCTGGGCTGTATCTTTCAAGTTAAAATCATTTCAAGGATTTCAGATGAACTCATACCCTACTAACATTCACGGTGTGCTTATAATTTAAGAGTCCAGTAAGAGTACTTAATACGTCAAGTCCCTTATGAGTACTAAAATGAAAAATATGAGCCTCAAAAACAGCTTATAAAATAGCATCATTTAGTTGTCATTGAGCTAAATGACTAGAGTGTTCATATAACAAAGCAACCTTAGAACAAACATTCGTACCCCAGCAAACCACCAGAGTCAGAAATGAGTCCTTAATGAGAGCGGAAGAGTCAGGTATCTTTCCCCTGTTCTAATGTCCCGATTTCAACTTCAAAAGCTGTAATTTAAATGGGTTTCATGCATTTTTAATACTCATAGATGACTCTAAAAATGCTTCATAAATGAGTCCACTTCTGAGTCAAAAATGTGTTATGATATAAGACTGCAACGCAAGCTCAGATGATATATGTAACTAGAGTCATATAGAACGACTCTCCTCATTTCGGTCTGATAATTGTTCTCACAAAAAGCCCAAACGCTCCTATTTAGTACTTATTTCTGACTCATTTATGACACTTATGGTTTGTAAGGAGTGTAGCTTAAAAAAATATAGAATAAATATTCCCCTTTGCTTTCGTTGTACGATTTTCTAAGTAGATGTTGCCATCAAGAGCTTTTTTTTAATGATGACTCTAAAAATGCTTCATAAATGAGTCCAATTCTGAGTCAAAAATGTGTTATGATATATGACTACAATTCAACCTCAGATGATACATACATACATGAAATGAGAGTAATATAGGACGACCCTCATTTCGGCCTCATAGTTGCTCTCAAAAAGATCGGAAACGGTCCTATTTACAAGTTCTTTATGACTCATTAATGACTCCAATGTTTTTGCTGGGTTGTAAAATTGTAGTTTGAAGAGGTGTAGTATAAATATACCACCTGGGCTTGCGTTTCTCCGAAACTGTAAGATGTACTAAGTGTTGCCATTAAGAGCTTTTTTTTACAAGGATGCCACCCTTTTGAAATTAGATCTCAAGCGATGAGTATTTTATTTTATATTTTGAGAAAAGTTTCCAGGTAGATTTCTACTTAGCGTTGCCATGTTATCCAAATATTTTAGTTTTTTAGCTTTTATTTCAAGAAACAAAAAACAGCAACCTGGCAACCCTAGTATACATATATCTAGGTACAGTTTGTATACAACATTTTTAGCATTTGCAAATCCATAGTGAAATCGCGATTGGAAATTTGTGACCAACGCCAATGGCGTATGTTTGTGACTCTTGCGCTTCAGCGTTGGTTTTTGTTTTGTTTTGTTTTTGCATGTTTTGCACATTTCTTTGCGTCGTATTGACGATTTAAAAAATAACCAATTTTTTTTACAATTTTTCACACAGCTGTTCAATGTGCATTGAATTCAAATACCGTCGCACTTTTAGTATTTTTGTATTGAATTTATAAAGAGATTGTTGTTGCCCGGATGTGCATTGGTTAAAGCAAAAAGCCACAGGTGTTGGACTTGTGTGTGCTGTGCTAGCCGTATGGTGGGAATGAACCAAAGGAATTGTTTGCAGTATTTAAAGCAAAGGCCGCCGGTGCCATTGTGACTGGGCACAAAAAAAAAGTATTTGAAACCAAAAGCACACAGTTTTCTCAGAAAATCTATTTTTATGCAGAATATTAAAAGTTAAAAGTAGGTACATATTACTCATACGCCAAGGTGCTACGAAAATGTATTCTACAAAAGCCAAGTTTTGTTTTGTAAGCGACTTATTAATAAAATAACATAAATAACAATATGTTTGTATTTTTCCAATGAAAATCAAATGTGAACTTGTGGCGTGCGAGTTAGCAACCAGAATTGTGAGCTTTTAAAATTTTTACTTTTGCTTACTTTTTTTGTTATTTCAATTTAAATATACATATAGTATTTTCATCCATTATTAAAAACAATATTTTTTTTTAAATATCCACGGCTTTAAATGTGTTTATTTATTTTTGTTTTTAATTCTTTTTCATTATTTCTAAGTTATTTTTTTTTTTAAATAATTCTTTCACGTTTTTCTTGTAAAATATTTCTATTATTTTTTTCATAATTAAAAAAAACATTTTTTTCAATTTAGAAATTAAAAAAAATTTTTTTTTGTTTTTAATATTTTTTTCCGTGATATTTTTTTATATTTTTTTTTTTATTTTTTTAAATTTTTTTAATATTTTTTTTACCATTTGATTACAATAATGAAATTGTTTAAAATTTTTTTTGTTAATTATTTGTTATTGAATTATTTTAAATGTACTTATTTTTTTTATTAATTTAAATAATTATTAAATATTTTTACTTTTATTTTTTGTTTAATTTTTTTCCTATCATTTTTCGTAAATGTTTTTTTAAAGTTATTTTTCTCATTATTTTCTTACATGATTAAAAAAAAAATTTTTTTAAATATCCACGGCTTCAAATGTGTTTATTTGTTTTTTTTCTCCATTTTTTTCATTATTTCTTAACTATTTTTTTTAAATCATTTTTTCATGTTTTTTTTTTTGGAAAATTTTCATTAATAATTTTCTATTATTTTTCATAATTTAAAAAAAAAAACATTTTTAAACAATTTTTAAAAATTTATTTTTGATTTTAATAATTCTTTTCCATTATATTTTTTATTAATTTAAAAAAAAAATTTTTAATTTTTTTAATAATTTTTTTTACCATTTGATTACAATAATGAAACTGTATAAAAAATATTTTTTTTTTTAATTATTTGTTATTGAATTATTTTAAATGTACTTATTTTTTTATTAATTTAAATAATTATTAAATATTTTTACTTTTATTTTTTTTAAATTTTTTTCCGATCATTTTTCGTACATGTTTTTTTAAAGTTATTTCTCTCATTATTTTCTAACATTATTAAAAAAAATTTTTTTTTTAAATATCCAAGGCTTCAAATGTGTTTATTATATGTATATTTATTTATATTTTTTTCTCCATTTTTTTCATTATTTCTTAATTATTTTTTTTTTAAATCATTTTTTCATGTTTTTTTTTGTAAAATTTTCTTTAATAATTTTCTATTATTTTTCATAATTTAAAAAACATTTTTTTCAACTTAGAAATTTTTTTCTTTATTGGTTTTAATTTTTTTTTAATAATTTGTTTACCAATTGATTACAATAATGAAATTGTTTTCAATTTTATGAAATAATTTTTTTAACTTTATATATTTTTAATTGTTTTTTGACAGTTTAAAAAAATTTAAATTTTTTAAATTTTTTTCATTTTCTTTCATTACTGTTTTGCATAATTTTTACCCATTATATTTTTTTAATTGATTGAATTATAGAACTTTTGTTAATAAATATTTTTCAATAGTCAATATATTTTTTATACCTTTCATGAACATGAAATGGTATTATAACTTTGGTCCGATGTTTGTAAGTATGAGAAGAAGAAGAGATAGACCCACCATTAAGTATACCGAAATGATCAGGATGATAAGCTGAGTTGATTTAGCCATGTCCGTCTGTCCGTCCGTCTGTCCGTCTGTCTGTTTGAACGCAAACTAGTCCCTCAATTTTAGACCTATCTCGATGAAATTTGGTATAGGGCCGCCATTTTGCATGGGATTAATCATTTGTCGGAACCAGCCAGATCGGACCGATACAAAGCATAGCTCCCATACAATCGATTGTTCCGATAAACGGGTTTTGGTCTATAAATCTTGCAATTAAAAAGCTAGGACCGCAAAATTTTGCACTTTTCGTACATATTGTATAAGTAACATGTGTAGTGAAAATGACTCAAATCGGACCAACCAAACATATAGCTCCCATATAATCGATAGTTTCGATAAATGGGTTTTGGGCTATAGATTTTGCAGTTAAGAAGCTAGGAACGTAAAATTTTGCAGGTTTGGTACTTATTACATATGTGATGTGTGCAGTGAAAATCATACAGATCGGACTAACATAACATATAGCTCCCATATAATCGATTACTCCGATAACTCTGGTTTGGGCCATGTATTTTCAAATTAACAGTTTTGAAGAGTTTGTACCAATTGTAAGTAAGGATCGGACACTTAAAAAAGTTATGCGTATTCATGAAAGGTATGAAGCCTTCGGCACAGCCGAAGACAGCCCTTTCCTTACTTGTTATTTATTGTTTTTTATTTATTTTTTTGTTATTGTTATAAATATTTTTTTTTTGAACTTAATTTTTATTAGCTATTTTTTATTATTTTCTTTTACAATTTAGCAATTCTTTCTCTATATAGAAAACGAAAATTATTTAACAACTTTACTCTGTTTGTTCAACCGAATGATAGTTGTAATACTTTTGTTCATACATATACATACACATACTTTAGAATATTTATTTAAATTTGTTAGCCACTGATATTAAGAGCGGAAGCGGAAACATGACTTGTTTGTATTTACGTACATTGCACTAACAACAAAAAAAACAACAAATGAAACAACAGTACAGTTTGCATTGAATCTAGCAGGATGTGCAATTCTTTAGTAGTTGTTGTTATTGCAGTTGCTTTTTACAAAGTTGTTCACGCTTTCGTTTGACTTGAATGCCTGGTAAGCCCGAGTGGTCATTTGATCCTTTGGTGCAAGCATTGAACTCATGCATACGGTTGCAAATACATATGTATGTATGTACATATATAGTAAAATGATCCCCTGTAGGAAAGTCGAAAGCGGGTGATCATAATTTTTTGGTTTAGGTTTAGAAAGCAGATCAAATTTTGTACCAAATCCACACAACTCGAAATATATTTTTCTTAATAAACAAAATATATTTTTTAAATTTTGATCATTTATTTTGTGTTTTTAGAAAAATTTAAAAAAAATGTTTCAATTCATATAGAAGAGATTCATTTATGTAGCTTGTTATCTTAAATATAGCATATTGTAAAATAGTAATCAAAACAAATAATGAAAAAAAATAATTATTAAAAAATAATAAAGAAAATATAGAAAAATAATAAAAAAAAATAAAACTTAAAAAATATAGAGAAATAATAAAAAAACAATCATTTTAAACTAATAATAAAAAAGGAGGGAAAAAACTACTAACTAAAAATGGAATAATAATTGAAAAATAATACAAAAAAAATTAAAAAATAATAACCAAATAATAATTAAAAAAAAAATAATACTAAACAAAATAATTAAAAATAGTAACAAAATAATAATTAAAAAAAATAATACTAAAAAAAATAATTAAAAATAAAATAACTTAAAAAAATTATGAAACAAAAAATATAAAAAAATAATAATAAAAAATATTCAAAAAATAATAACAAAATAATAATTAAAAAAAAAAATAATACTAAAAAAATAGTACAACAAAAAAATATAAAAAAATAATAATTAAAAATTAAATAATAATTAAAAACCAATAAAAAAATAATTAAAAAAATTAATAAATAAAAATATTATGAAAAAAAAAATAAAAAAAGTAATGAACAAAAATGAATGAAAAGCCACAAACAAGTACACAAACCCCTTAAGAATGACATAGAAAAAAAATTTGACACCTCAAACAAAAGCTTATCGGCTACTATTGAGTTAATTTTCGTACGAAATTAAACCTATAAAAAAATAATAAATTTGTGTAAAAGGATTTGATGGCAACTCTAGCTGGTGATCGCATACAAATGGATTTATGTTGCGAAACGACTTATTGGTTTACGTAATGTGATTATTTTTCCTTTCCCTTTTCCTACAGGGTATGTTCTTTACGCATGCTGTGTTGTTCTAGTAACTGCTTACAGCCGACTGCATTCATAGGAAGTGTAAATTTGTAGAAACAGCGTGTTAATACTGTGGCTTATTTACATCAAAATATTAATATGTTTTTATTTTTATAATGTCCTGTATGTAAATAAATATTTACTGGTCGAATTTTTGTTGCTTCCTAATTAATTTCTCAATAAATTTTGGGTGGGGGATATGTACATATATAAGAATATCCGGAATATTTACCCAAAAGTTTATGTTATGAAAATGATAAAATAAATTCAGAGGTGGACACTGGAAAATTCCTTAAGTGACTCTCAATAGATTTCGGGTTAAACCCGACTCTTAGGGCTGCATGACGAGTTTTTTGGTTAGAGGCCCCCTTAGCTATTTTGTGTTAGCTTTTCATTCTCTTCATATCAGCAGTATATCAACCAATTAGTAATGTTCCACTCTGCTCAATTACCGAGATTTTTTGCAATCGATTATTTTGTCCCGGTACAAGTACAATTATCGCTAACGTGAGCTCTGTATGGAACTCGCACTTCAGTTATCGCTTCCGACCTTTTTTTTTGCTTTTTTTATTCCAAAAAAAAAAATGTATAAGATTTCACCAAAATTTACCCATTTTGCGTTCCCCTATGAAATTTTTTTCTAGGAAAGACTCAATTTGCAAGTCTTCATTAATATTGCGTTGAGGTCTTAAAGTGGCTTAAGCGGTTATACATCCTAGCCTGTTTTAGCTATCTTGAATTCAGAAATTTTTTTACAAGATTTTAAATTTGGGCATTTTGAGGCGAATCCACTATTTGTCCACCATTTTCCTGCTATCATTTTCCATTATTGTCTTATTCTGATTCCTTTTCCAGCATACATTTCTTGAAAACAAACTCATTTAATACAAAGTGAAAGCTTTCGAAAGCTCGTTACTTTTTCAGCATCGCTTCCTTCTCCTGAAAATTTAAGTGAGTACAGGGTGGTATTGGAACAACACCAGCGCCAATATGATTATTATTAAAAAATCGTTTTCTATTACAAAATTAATTTTAATACATTTAATGTCAAAACTAATGAAATTCAGCATATTAGTTGAACCATTAAACATCCTCAGCTATATATACTTAATTCATAATATTTATGAAAAAACAAGTTTATAACAAACATTCATAATTCTCCATAGAGTTGTGTAATTAAATTGAATAAAACACTACAGATTAACGCAGTAGCTAAAAAATTACAATAATATTTACCAAAGCGAAGGGGTTAAAACCACTTTTCCAACTGCGAACATAGCCAACACTCGTACGACTGAATGTGATAATTCGCCACCCATGGCCTACAACACCAACATGAATCCATTGAAAAAATCAAAACATACTTTGCGGCGCACTTTGGCAGCGTATTTTGTTTGTTGTTTAAACTCACCTGCAGCATATCCGCATGTTTTGCAAATAAATTTAATTATAATCCTGGCTAATTGCAGCGAGTTAAGCGTAAATTTACAACAAATGTATGGCAAAATAGCGGTAAAATATATACAAATTTAGTAGCTACAAAAAAGTTTATCAAAATGCCAATAAATACATCCGCATATAAATATTTACAGTGGAATATTTAGCGATGCTGCGATTTTCGGGATGTGGAATATGTTACTGAAAACTTAAATATGTGTGATTGATTTTCTAAAAATTTGTATTTTTTTTGGTTAACCATAGACGTTGACTAACACGCGTTTTAATTAAAATATTTATTTAACTTAAAAATACATTTAAAATGATGAACATTTGAGTTTAAATGAAATGTAACAGGGTCCTTTTATGAAAAAGAATTAAGGTGATAGGTGGTATGAAGAATTTTTGATGCTTTGCAAGGTCACCCTGTGTCAGCTATTTTATTCACAAACCATAGCATAGCTGTGGCAATAAGCGAAAACAGCCAAACTCAAGTTTGGTGTAGCGATATCACAAACACGACCATAGACACAAATCGTGATTGTAAAATGTTGATATGACGTTTACTCGATATTAAAATTAAAACTCCGTTTTCGGCATACAATTTATTTTAAGTATACTATAACAGACATGATATAATCTTTATTTTAGAATCATGTTTATGCAGATAAAACTCTATTTCAATTTGATAATGATTAATTTATTTTTTCTTTATATTTATATAATTAAACTTTTGAAACTTTTTGGACTTTTACCCACACACATTTTTCAATTTTAACCTAAAAACTCCTTACCAATTAAAAAAAAAAATTCTGGCTGTTGGCTGAATTTCTACACTTATTTTTTTTTTTGTTTCTTTCACTTTAAAAACTAATTTAAGATTATCTATAGTATTCAAAAAATTTAGTTTTTAAATCTAAGCACTAATATAAAATAGTGGGTAGGTACTTGGGAG
>OX608081.1:30054445-30061945 GCA_951509765.1 Sphenella marginata | reverse complement strand
TTATAAGGTTTGATTACAAACATTTGATTGGTTTTAATTATTTTTAAATTTTTTTCTACTATTTTTTTAATATTTATTTTTTTAAATTTTTTTTTTAATTTTTTTTTTTTGTTTGCTTTTATTCACTTTTTTTTGTTTACTTTTATTCACTTTTTCAATGGTCATCAATTATTAATTACCCAGTTCTGAAAACATTTAAAATAATCATATTTGCTTGAAAGAGCCAACCAATCAATTGATAAATGAATTTTTATTAGAATTTAGCAGGATTGCAATGAATTATATGCATATACATATGTGTGTGATTTGTTTCTAAAAATTAGTGTCATATGTTTTTTTTTGCCTAAAAAACGTACCACAAATTTTTTTTTAATAAAACATTAAAATAAAATTCTATTTAAAATTAATAGCACTAACAATATGAGCGTCAATGTTTGTACACAATTAAATTTTTCATTAATTTCAAATATTAATTGTCGTATAAATTGTGGTTTTACTAAACATTTCAGGTAATGCCTGCAGTGTCACTTGCGCAACGAATTTTGTTAATAAATAGTATCTATTGGTTACAAGTTTTTAATTGTATATATGTAATTGCCTGGTAGCTAGAAAGCGCCAATAACATTTTTTTATATGCACAACGTTATTTGTTGCCAACACGTTGTTAACATAATGGTTCGCTATTTAAGTATTTAACATACTACATTTTTTGTTGTTGTTTTGTTCTTTTACAAATATTTACTATTAATAAAAAAGAGCATTTAATTGAACATCTGCGCTATTCCCTTGCATGAAGCAGGCCAGCTTATGGTCGACTGTTTTAAATTAAAAATATTTTAATTTTTTTGTTTTTGCAAAATATATTTTTCAGAACAAAAATATATATTTAAAATAACTTAGCTTAATTGCTTGGCTAAAAAAGCGAGTACAATCGCATTGTACTTAAATAAACACGTTTGCATTTATTTAAACAATGCAAAATATATATTTTTTGCTGACCTAATAAAACATTGGTGAAGTGTTGAATTTTCATTTATAGAAATTATTATTGTAAATACAAATATTTTTTTGTATAAATTAATAAATACAGTGTTGCAAATACAACCACCGCAATGGTCAACGAACCACCTAAACAAATAAACGACTGAATACAATACGATATACTAACTCTAAGCTGAATTTGTTTACTTTCAAATTTTCATTTTAAGCATGTGATATTTGGAATTAAATCCTAGTGGTTAAAAGTAGAAGTGTAAAATTTAAACGTACTTGATTAATGTAGAAATCAGTGATTAGTCATTATCGATTCATTAAAACGATTAACTAGTCGATTAATCGCAATTTGATTAATTTTACTCACTTAAATCAGTTAAGATATTTTTCCAACAGACCTGTTTAATAATGAGTAATAATAGTAATGATTACCGGTTTGGTTAATTTTTTTCCAGGTAATCCATTTAATGATTGATTACCATTACTTTACATTTTTCATTATTATTTTTCAATTAATTAAAAAATAAAAATCATGATTTTGTACAACTATTAAAAAAAAATAAAAAAAAGAAGCTAAAGTAATCAAAATCGATTAAAAAAATAAAAATTGAAAATTATAATTTTTTACGATAGTAAAATAAATAAAAAAGAATTAAAAGTAATTAAAATTGATTAAAAAAAAGTGAAAATAGAAAATCATGATTTTCAACTATTTAAAAAAAATCAAAAATAATAAAAAATATTCAAAAAAATAATCAAATAAAAATCAATTTTTTTGTGATTAATTTTGATTAGCAATTTATTTTTTTTTGTGACAATTTTTAATTAATAAAAAAGAATTAACAGTAATTAAAATTGATTAAAAAAAGTGAAAATAGAAAATCATGAATTTCAACTATTTAAAAAAAATCAAAAATAATAAAAAATATTCAAAAAAATAATCAAATAAAAATAATTTTTTTTCTGATTAATTTTGATTAGCAATTTATTTTTTTTTTGTGACAATTTTTGATTATTTTTGATAAGTATTAAATTTTTTTAATAGTAAGTACCTTTTCTTGAAAACAACTAAAATAGTCATTACCAATTAAAAAATCCGGCTAATCTATTGATTACTAATTCTAATCAAATTTAACAGGTTTGTTTTAAAACTTTTTCTTACACCTACAGTTAAAAAGAATTGATATATAGTTTTTTTCGCAAGGATATTGACAAATATAAACATATATAATGCTATAAAAAATCTTTTTTGTTAAAGTGGGCGGGGTCTTACGCCGATATTGCAAAGTTTTCTTTGGCATATTTCTAGTAATAAGGGTAACTCGTTTGTAGAATTTCGTTATGACATCTTCAACCTAGAGAAGACTCCCCGTGGGTTTTCGGGTCCAAAAGGAGGGGGTTTCGCTACCGAAAGACTCATATTTTTCAGGAATTGTGGATAAAAGATGTTCTCGAAATTTCTTTAAAAAAAATGTGGACCCTCCTGCTTGCAAAACATCTTGGATCCGGCACTGTCTTTTATATATGTATAGTATGTGTGTGCACATGATCTGCGCATCAAATCTCATCCGTCCTGTAATACAAATGCAGCACACACGTAAGCTTTCCCTGTGCTCGTTTTTTTTTTTTTTTTTTTTTTTTTTTTCCATACAACATTTGCCAGTTCTACTCCATCATACAAATATTCGAAAATGAAGTTCTTCAATCAAAAAAAGGTGTCATAAAGAAATCCTCTGGAATGCAATCAATCAAGACTGCATCAAATAAAAAATCTTGGAATTTCAACACAAAAAGAACAACAACAAACACGTACATGCTTACAACAAAAAAATAAAATAAAAAATAAATAAATTGACTAAGGGAATACAAAAATGTGTAAAGTACAAACAAATCACAAACAAATATAAAGAACAAATAAACACAACAATAACAATAGCATAGACAGTGTATTCGCTTACTAATGGAATGGTCGACGGTGTAACGCCAAGGAAAGGAAAAGTGTGAAAATCAGTAAAATTCACAACATGGGAACATGGGGAGTGCCCCTGCAGGAAAATCCATAATTTTGTGATCATAACTTCTGATGCGGAATGAAAGCCACAATGTCAAATAGTAAATGGGATGAATTTGACTAGATCTTCATTTGATCTAAAGGTGATAATATCAAATTTGATTACCCAGGCTGAGGTAAAGAATGCCCTTTTTTGTTGTTATATCTCAGCACTGGAAAACTGTGACTTCAACAATAATTCCCGATACTGCTCAGAAGCTATTAAAGATATTGAAGAAAAGACTGCCTTGATCTACATGGCTTCTAAATGGAGAAAGAAAAGCTGAGCTGATACTCCTAATAAAGAGTACAAACATAGTTGGCTTAGACACCCTCTTCCGAAATGTAGCACCAAAGGAAGTAGTAAATTTTTAGACATAAAATTAGACTCGAGAATAAATCACATGGTCACAACTCAGGATTCGTTAGAGATCATTACTAAGTAGGCTGCTAGAAAACTTTGGAGTACGTAAAAGGCGAATTGAAATCTCCGCTGTAAACTCATAACAGCGACATGGCGAACAAAAGTTCTCAGAGAAAATGCTCCCGTTTCAGAAACCCTATCAGGACCAGTCATTCATAAGATAACCAGAACGATACGAAATGACCTATTGGCGCTGCAAAGAAGAAGAAGAAAGTAAAAAATTCAAATCAATTAAGAGTCCCTCTCCACGACATTAGCAAGGAAACGATTGGACTTTGGAAAGTGTGTTGGGAGACAGAACATCGAAGCAGATGAAACTTTACTTGGCGCTAGAAACTTTACTCGAAGGCAGTGGTCCAACTAAAAGTGTGGAAACAAATCGGCTGCGATAGGCGGCTCTTGAAAAATTAGAAATATGGAACACACACCCTGAACCCTTCCGAAGTTGGTCCATTTGGGAAGCTAGATACTTTGTCATCCCCATCGTCAAACGACAATATGTTTTAGGAAGAGATCAAGATGGTGAGAAAATATGAAGGTTCCAAGCGGTGCTACCAGAAGGCGCTAATATGGAGGTATGCCAGACCGGTATTAAAAAAGATTCTCGATTGAAAAGAATTAGGGTTTTGCCTTTATTCGAATAATCGAGTAAGTTGATTAATAAAATTTTCAGCTAATCGATTACTTGATTAATCAAAATTAGGAGTAATCAAAACGAGCGTTACTCGAGTATTTTCAAAAATGTTTAATCAAAAGGGATTAACTTACTCATTATCTTATGTGAAAGTTTGCCTTGAAATAGTTGAAAATAAAACAAATTAAAAAATAAAAATATTTAAGAAAACTTTGAGGTGTTGCCCGATTGCGAATGGGCAAAATGCCGAAGATGCAACAAATGGTGGAAGTATCAAGGAACTTCTAAATTTTTGCCTTTATAATATGTGATTAAACATTTCATTCACAAACCGATTAATCAAAAAGGCAATTAATCAATTAATTTTCTTGTTGGTTAATCAAAATCCTGATTAATCGAGTAAACGCCCGTTTTGATTAATCAAAAATCATAATTAATCGATTAATTGAGTAATCAAAATTATGATTAATCAAATTTTTGATTAATCACTTAATCACACAGCCCTAAAAAGAATTCAATCACACACATCTCTAGCTGCGAAACTCTATAGTGAGTTCCAATGTCAAGCGAACGAGTATTTTATGGCGAGTGCATTTATATGAGTGAGAGAGCATAAGAATGCTGTTCATGTAATTTAACAATAAAATAAAAGCAACAACTACATACAATCATACATCCATACATGCACACATATATGTACTCGTATGTATATATTTTATGTCCAATCGCTCAACATCTTCTTCTTCTCGCTAATTTACACTTGCAAATGTGTAACAAGCTTGGTGGTGCTTGCTTCACACTCACTCGCCGATTGTAAAAGTTTAGTGTTGCATTCAGTGAAATAACAAAAAAAAAAAAAAAAATACAGAAACAGAGAAAACACGAAAAATGATAATAAAGAAACGCTGTTATATGTGGCATGTGTAAAGCTTAAGCAGGATATCATATAATCGCATATTACTGGCACATACGGATATTATAATACGTGAGTGGTTTGCTGAAGCTGCTTGTATGTTGGCGTTAGTTGGCTTTGTGTGTTCGTATGTGTGTGTGCAAGTATAAATGTAAAAGAGAAGAAATTAATATATAGCATAGATAAAGCAAACATAATGAATAGCGGGCGCTATGCTATGCTATCAGCGCTTGGATGCACGATCGTATGTTATATGGTGCATATTTTATATGATATACATAAGTATACATATGTATATACATATGTATGTGTGTATGTGTTAGTGTAAGTTGGCTTCGTTGTTTTTTTTATTACTATACTATGAAAAAAACAATCTACTATGACTCTTGTTAAATTCACATTTATGCTAGGGTTGTTAATAAATAATCGATTTTTAGTTTAATCAATTTTTAACTATCGATTTTTTGGTCCGATTTCGATATCGAAACTCGTTATTATATCCGTCTTAATTATTTTAATATCAGTTAATTTCACTTTGAATTTGGTATAAGAATAAGTGATTATAACAACTACAGTTCGCGCATTGTTTGAAATAGACGTGCTAAATAATGATTATTAATCTTAATCATTGAAATTTTATCAATATTAATAATTGAATTTAATCAAATTAAATTTGTTTGTAATAATTGATTCATTTTAATCGCACATTTTTAGAATAACTAATCGATTAGGATTAAATTTTGTGTTCGATTAATGAGCCTCTATTTCTTTCTCAAATTTAATCCTAGGATTAATCAAATTAATCAACGTTTGTATTTGATTAAATTTTTTAATTAATTGCGACTTACAAGGATTAATAACAAATTTTAAACATTTTAAAATATAATATACATAAACTAAAATAAAAACAATAATAATAACAATTAATTTTTATAAAGAAAACATAAAATTGTAAAATTTTTTAATTTTAATTAATATTGAAATATTTAAAGTTTGAAATATTTAATCCTTATTAATCGCAACTAATCAATATTTTAATCAAATTTAAATTTTTGTTAATTTAACTAATCCTAAGATCAAATTTGAAAACGAAATAAATGCTCACTAATCGAACACAAAATTTAGTCCTAATCAATTTATTATTCTACAAATATTCGACTATCATAATTAATCAATTAAATTAATAGAACAGTTTAATATAATTGATTTTTAATTTTAATCCAGATTTAGCAGGTCTGTTTTAGACCAATTTGAGACTGGCATATTTCTGTTGGGAATCTGGCAATTAACAACTTTTGTACCAAATATTTATGCTTGTTATTTATAACTATTTTGATATAGTTTACAAATAGTTGGTTTGAGCGCAGATTAACTCTGATACATACATACATCCAGACTTTATTGAAAGCACCCAGCAGTAGCTGTAGCCATTTTTGCCATGGCTAGTACACTGCTTTAAGAAACTTAACAATGTAGTGCGAACTTTTTTGTTTAAGTTTAATATTTGGAATTTATACTGCAAATATGTACTGGCTTGTGTGTGTTACTTGGTGGCTATGCGTTGGTGGTTTTCTTGGTATTGAAAATTGCGTGCGAGGAATGCAATCAGATCTCACACTCTCGCACAATAAACTATGTAATCTGACTTACTAAAGGATTTCGAGAAATGAAACGTTTTTCTTGTAAAATTGGTTATGGATTAGCAAAAGCCAATTGAAGGAAAATTGTGTGTGTACGCTTACAAGTAAGAAAAAAAAGGCGTTGGCTCATGGGACTCGTTTGTGTAGTCCACTGCTATGCCGCACTCACATCGTGGCAATCATGACTTGATTTTCCTACTCTCTCGAGAGTATGAGGTAGCAATATTCTTATAAAGATTTCATAACTCTGTCTGTCCTTAACGTTGGTTAACAGGAACTATTAATATGGCAGCCCTTCGTTTGGGATCTTCCACGTCCGGTTGAGAGTTCCATTTTCTTTAGTATTTTGTCATCAGACCTGTTAATCTTAATCATTGATAATCAAATTAAATTTTTTTTATTTTTGTAATAATTGATTAATTTGACAATGGAAATTCTTAGAATAATTATTCGATTAGGATAGTAAATTTTTCGTACGATTAATTAGGATTAATTAGGACTTATTTCGTTTTCAAATTTAAACCTAGGATTAATCAAATTAATCAAAATTTCAATTTGATTAAAATTTTTGACTAGTTGCGATTAACGAGGATTAATACGAAAAAAAAGGTGTCCTATATGACTATTATTCAAGCTTATATGATAAATGAAATCAGACTCATATCGGACGACCATCGCAAGAAGAAAAATACCCTCATTTCGGACTCATAAACAAGCTCATAAAGAGCATAAACGCTCCCATTTAGGACTCCTTTCTGACTTATGATTCCTATTTTTTTCGATGAACTTCTAAAAAAAAACACACAATTGTAAAATTTTTTAATTTAATTAGTATTGAAATATTTA
>OX608081.1:30026945-30049445 GCA_951509765.1 Sphenella marginata | reverse complement strand
AACCAAAGTATAGCTGCTGTGCTAAGCGAAAAAAAAGCTAAACTCAAGTTTGGTGTAGCGATATCACAAGCATAACCCTAGACACAAACCGTGAGTTTAAGATGTCAAAATGACGTTTACTCGATATTACAATTAAAACTTTGTTTTTTTCATAAAATTTATTTTAAGTTGACTATGACAGATATTAATTGATTTTTACTTTATTTAGGAACATATTTATTCTTTACGTATTCCTAAATTTGTAGAGTATTTAATAAATAAATAAACTTTTTTTTAATGTGACTATGATAATCCGAAATTTTTTTAAGTGTTCTAAATTTTGCATGGAAAGAATTAGTGCAATTTGATTAACTTTCGGACTACTTAGTTCAACATGAGTCGGAAAATTCTAGTTGCCTACTAGTATGCTTGCTGACTAGTTTCAAGTCTCATTTCAATACAAAATTTGTCTATCAATTTTAATACCCATGATTTACGCCTATCTGTCATAATGGTACCTAGATATATACATACATACATACATACATATGTATGTATATATGCGTCTACAACATGTAGCTCATCTCATTTTAGATGCGTTGCATAGAAAAACACAATTAATATTATCGCAATCCAGCAGCATGTTAGCTATTCATGCGATTGACATGTGCCAAATTGTGAGCAAAAATGCAACAGCAAAGCCTATGAAAACAACACAAACAAATTCATACACACAAACGCACACACACACACCAACACACATACTCGCATGATTGCATTTTCATGTTAAATTGTGCTATTTCATACGTGCCCCGATTAATATGATCTCTCAATCGAATATATTTGGGTGCAGTTTGCCAAACAAAATTTGTCCAGGTATGTAGTTGCCCTGTAGGAAATCAAGGAAGCGGTGCGTGAAGTTGCTAGTTCAGATCTACACCTTTTCCAAGGGTACTTCAGAAACAGTAAAATGTACTCTAGAATAGTCAATTGTACTTCAGAAATGGTAAAATGAATTTCAGGAGCTGTAAATTGTACTTCAGAAATTGTAAAATGTTCTTTAAAATAGGCAATTGTACTTCAGGGACCGTCCTTAGCTGGATATGAACCCGGTTCGCCCAGGTACTTCCCGACTGGCTTAGTGAGCGGTGAAACATTCTAGGATCTTAAGGAAGGTAAGATAGGTTTTGAGGGGTGAGAGGCCTCATATTGGTTGATCAACCATAGTACAATTTTCGATCTCTGAAGTACATTTTACCAATTCTGAAGTACAATTTAAGGCTTCTGAAGTACAATTGATAATTCTGAAGTACATTTTACCATTTCTGAAGTACAATTGACTATTCTGAAATTCATGTTACAGTTTCTGAAATACAATTGACTATTCTGAAATTCATTTTACCATTTCTGAAGTACAATTGACTATTCTGAAATTCATTTTACAGTTTCTGAAATACAATTGACTATTCTGAAATTCATTTTACCATTTCTGAAGTACAATTGAATGTTCTGAAGTACATTTTACGGTTTCTGAAAATCATTTTACGCATTCTGAAGTACACTTGGAAAAGGTGTAGTGCGAAAGTCGAAAGAAGTGCGAGTGCGCGAGTTACTAGTTTTTTGACTACTTCAAAACCTGTAGTTTGGAATTGTAAGTATTTGCCAAAAATTGTTATTCTAGAATAATTGTTTTACTTGAAAAAAAAAACCTCGAGTAAAAACGTGGAACAAGTCAACACTATGTAGAATTTTGGCCAGGTTCTGAACCAAGGAAAGTATATCATTGAAAGAACTAAATACAAACTTCATTCGAATGCCCTTCAATTGCACCACTTCACAGCTAAATATGATCCCTACAGGGTATGTTAGCAACGCTGTCAATCGAAATGAGTTCAAAGCTCATTTTGTATTAACAAAAGTTTTCGGGCTAAGGTATTAAATAACAGTATTTTGTGTATGCTAGCAGCTCACACTCGTACAAATTAGTAGACACTCACACATACACACTCACACATACACACACAAATACATACATGCAATAAAACCTATCACATATCGTTGCAGCTACTTAGTGGTTAAATGTTGATACGCATCCGCACATTGGTCGCCACACCATCATCATCCAGCACGTTTCAACGATTTAATTCAATTTTGAAATGACCAACGTAAATGCCATAATCGTCACAGTAGCCTAATGATACATATATGTGCATACATATATCTATATATATGTACTAATATAATAGACATGCGAAACACCAGTTTATATTTTAGTTAGATAATATTGCATATATTCAAATTTTCAGTGATGTTTAATTAGCAGGTTTCATTAACCGGTTGGTTCGTCTGAGTTCGCGACACAAAAGCTCTCTTTACTTTAAAAGCTGACGGAAGGCAAACAGCCTTATCTCATATTAGCCAAGAAAACGGCGTGAAAAGAACATTATGAGGTGTCAAATATTTTGATAGTTGGAATTTGGTGTGGCGTTTTTTTTACCATAAATCAAAGACCTGCAAAGGAAACGAATTTCAAAAAAAAAATTTTAATTTTTTTGCATAAGTTTTAAAAAGGCAAAAGTTCACTTTTTTCCTGTTTTTCTTCTTTTGTTAAGTTTACTTTTGCAATACTTTGGAAAGTAATGTATTTCAAAAAATAAAAGTTAACCCTTTCAGGAGGTATACTTAGGATTTAAAAAATAAATATTAAAAAAAAATCAGTTTTTCTAAAAAAAAAATTTTTTAAATAATCAAAATTGAGTAAACTTGTTTTTAACTAATTGCACTTCAAATAAAAATGCATGAGAAAACAAAAAAAAAAAAAGAACTTGCATCCAATTTCATATTTTTGGAAAAAAGTGGCCAAAAAAATATTTAAGAAAATAATAATAATTTTAACAAATTTTCAAATTTATAAATTTTTGAAATCGAAAAAAAAAAAAAAAATCGAAAAAAAAATTTGGAACTAAACTTTTTTGCATTGATAAATGAAAATAAAAAAAGAAATTGGAACTAATTTTATATTTTTTGAAAAATGGGGGCGTAAAAAAATATTTAAGAAAAAATAATTTTTAAATATAAAATTTTAAAAAATAGTTTTTAAATATAAAATTTTAAAAAAATTTTAAATTTTTAAAATCAAAAAAATAAAATAAAATTCGGAAAACGAAAAATATTTCAAAGTCAATTTTGTTTGCATTTATCCTGTGGGACATCTAAAGATATCCTCAAATTTTAAACACTATGTTGTTTTTACAAAAATATGAAAATCAGATTTTTTTTTTAACTTTTTTTGATTAATTACTGAAAAATGTAACTTATTGAACTGGAGTGGAAAGCTAAAAAAAAACGAAAATAAAAAATTGTTGCTTAATTTCATATTTTTGACAAAAAAAAAAAGCAACGGCTATACTTGAAGGCCTAAAAAGATAATATTTAAAATTTGTTGTTGGTTTTTGCGGACTTCCTTGTTTTACACATTTGTAAGTTTTTGCAAGCTCGAGACTAGGGAACAATAATTCATAGTTGAATTTTTTATTGTCAGTTCGCTGGTCTCGAGCTTGCAAAAACTTACAAGCGATAATATTTAAATTTATAATGTTGAAAAATTTTAAAATTTTAAAAATCGAAAAAAAAAATAAAATTCGAAAAAAAAATTTTTTTGGAACTCAATTTTTTCTTTACATTTTTCTTGTAATATACATACCAAAATTAATATAAAAAAGGAAATTCTCCTTAAAATTCTGTAAATTCATACATACATATATCAATGGTACATATGTTAAAAAAAATGTTTTCCTAATATATTGGTCAGATAGACTTTTTTCGATTTTGAAAAATTTAAAATTTGGTAACACTAAAAATTTAAAAGTATTTTTTTAATTTTAATTTCTTTCTTTAATTTCTTGAGAACAAAACAAATGTTAAATTTAAAATAAAAAAAAAATATTAAAAAAAAAGAAAAAAAACTAATAATTTTTGATATAGAAAACGAATTAAAATATTAACTAAATATAAAAAATTGGATCAAATTTCATATTTTTGGAAAAAAAGAGGCAAAGAAAAATATTTAAGAAAATAATAAGTTTTAAAATTAAATTTCTCAAAAAGAAAAAACAAAAAATTTTTGATTAAAAAAAATTTAGTTTCGAAAAAAAAGTTTTGTTTTGAAAAAAAAAAAAAAAAGATTTCAAATAAAAAAGTTTTATGTTTTGAAAAAAAAAAAGATTAAAAAAAAAAAAAATTAGTTTGGAAAAAAAAAATTTTTAATTTTTTGTCTGGCTAAACTTTGTTTTATGATAAAACGAAACCCTCCACCAAAATTTCAAAATGGTGAATTCCACATAGAAATATAGTGCAATTCAGTTTAGATTCTCTTCTTCTGTATATTTTTTTTTGCTTTAATAAGTTTCAGTACTTCTGCCGGTAGTCGGTTCTTTAAAGAACCCGGTTTTCCCTATATGTAATTCTCAACTTTTATATGATGTTAATTATTCCGATACGACGAAATGTATGAAACTGCTATGATTAGTACATACCTCCTTACACATCCATGCTGCTAGTTTGTTTGCTTATCTAATTTGTTTGATTTAAATGCATTTGATAGTTAGAACGTTTTCCGGTGACCTGTCAAAATTTGTCATATACAAAGCTTTTGACATTTAATTCGTTCTGTGTTATTAAAGATAACAAAATCGCTTAATCTCATTAAGGATTGAGTGAACAGATTTAAATGTGGTAATTACTAAAGCAAGTGAAAATTTATTAATGAAGCAAGCGAGAGTAAATCTAGATTTTAGTTTAATATGAAATTAGGAACATCTGCCAGGGTTCTTCTGTCGAAAAAAATCATTTGGAACAATTTCACTATCTTTTCACCTCACACGCTTTCACTTCAACTGCCTCTCTCTCTCTGATTCTAAACTGTTAGGCAGCCATTATGCATACTTAGCATAGACTTGACTTGACTTGGGAACTGCCATTTAGCACTTAGAAAAATAGCAAGAGAGCACACTAGCCAGTTTCAAATAAGAGTAAAAGTTTCCCATATCGAATTGTTTTTTAAAAGTAATCGTGTGATTTTTTACATGTAACTCAGTAAAAAGTACCAAAACGCATTTTGTTGGCATTAGGTTTCGATTTTCTGAGCTTATCTACAATCAGTATATAGTCAATGCCAAAAAAAAACTATAAAGCATTTTGGGAGGAAAAAAAATTTTTTTTTAGGTTAGCCTAATTTGAATTCAATTTATTTGACAGTAAGTTTTGCGGCTGCCATATGAATAATATACATCCAAAAATTCTTATCTCTATAGAATAGTTGGAGGATTTTATTCAAAATTTAAAAAAAAAGGTATGTCATCACACAGTTCTCTCACGGCGCTCACTAAACTTAGAATTTACATAGAAAATCAAAACTCAACAGAATTCTAAGTCAAGTCAAGTAGGGTAATCGGATACATGGATACATGCAAACTTCATTAAACAGAACGCTAAGTGGCAGTTCCAAGTCAAGTCAAGTCTATGCTAAGTATTCATAATGGCTGCTTTAGAGTCTCTCACTCACTTAACATAACCTCTTTAGCGTTTTTAGAAATATAAAAAAAAAACTCCATACGGCCTTCCGCATAAATTACTCCAGAATTTTTTTGAAACGTTTTTTTTTTTTCTATTAAATTTTAGTTTAATTAAGTTCATTGAAAACGAGCAGCAAAAAAAAAAAACAATTCTGCAGTCTACCATTTTTAGCATGCTCTTACTTCAATCATTTCAAAAAAATTAAGTTTCTTCAAGTTTCAATTATGAATTTGTAATGTAGCCTGAAGCCTGCACTTCTACTCGATTGAAACGCACTTTTGCATAAATTAATATTTCTTTCTTTCTACCTTCTTTCACTTTTCATACACTCATTTACTCTTTCTCTTCTTCCATTGAAATGGGTTTTTATTAAAAAATTGCTTCTGAACTATTTCCAACTGATTAATAATGCTAATGAATCAAATGAACTTGAAGTCATCTTACGTAGTTGACTAACTAAAGCTAATTCCTTTTCTAAGGCAACAACAAGTATTTGCCTAAAGGTACGTACATAATTATTTACATACATAAATACACACATAATACATACATACTCTGTAATACACTTGCACATGGGATAGTTGCTTGGTAGCGAGTTGATTGTTGGTCTCTATTAATTTCACTATTGTTGCGTTAAGCACAAAACAGACTAGACATTAATTAGCATTAACTAGCTGATTTGGCAAATTCGTTTAAGTAACAGAGCTCGCTTTTATAGCTTAAAAGGGCTATATTCCAAACCCTTTATTTGCTGGAGAAAAAGTTCTCTGAAAATTTCCCGATACAGTCCAAATACTATTAACAACGAATTGCATCTCAACGTCATAGGCAAAGCTGTTAAGTAATGATTAGTAATCATAATAATTAGTAATTCGATTTTTTTTGAAAGTTGAAGTAATGATTTTATTACGATTATTTTCAGAATCGCACGATTTTTTTTTTTTAAATAATCGAATATAGTCATAAATAATCGTTGAAAGTAGTCAATTAGTAATTAGATTTTTTTTCTTGAAAGTTGAAATAATGATTATAAGGTAAATGTCCATAATTTCGTGGTACTAAGGAATTTTCTGACTTTCTACCTCTCTTGCGTAAAAACGGATGAAGGAAAACTAAAAAAGTAAATTTTTCCCATTGAGTTGATCTATTAAGACAGCTTTCCATTTAATTTCAAACAAAACTAACAAATGTTTTATTTTATATAAATAAAAATGTGTGAGTACCTCAAATGTCCCTAATTTCGTGGCAAAAATTTTCTGATGTACCTAACTTCGTGGTAAAGTGTCCCTAATTTCGTGGTATTTGGTTAAACTCTAATTTTATGGAAAATGAAAGTTATTTTAAACGCAAATTCCTAAAATTTATTTATTAAAATTTATGTTCAAAAATTTTAAATTTTAAATAATTTTTTTATTGTTATTGTATTTATGAAAAGAAAGCGTTTTAAGACCAAGTAAGTATTAATTTGTTTAGTACTTAGTAATCAATTGATTAGACGGATTTTTTAATTGTTAATGATTACTTCAATTGGTTTTTGAGAAAAGGCAATTAGTAATTGATTGCGATTGAAAAAATCAGAAAAAAACCAATAAAAAAAAATTTATTTAACTGATGTAATTTGTTACTTTTCTCAAAATTTCTTTTATTTATTATTACTAAAAATGTTTTTTTTTTTAATTTTTGTCTTTTTTTGGTCTTTTAAGTTTTTTTTATTTTTAAACAAAATAAATAATTAAAAAAAATAGTTTTAAAACAAAAATAAACAATAAAAAAAATTAGTTCAATTGATGTAGCTTATTATTTTTTATTATTTCAAAAAATGTTTTTTTTTTTTAATTTTTTTGGTATATTTTTAATTTATTTGTTTTTTTTTAATTTTTTGATTTTTTTTTAATTTAATTTGGTTTTTTATTCTTTTTTTTAATTTTTTGGTTTCTTGTTAACAATGTATCTAAATGCGCAGTATACCACGAAATTAGGGGCATGCGATAAAATTGATGTAGGTAATTTCGTGGTATCGCTTTAAGCGGTAATATGAGTTTTATATTTAAATTTTTTTGTTTATTATCGCTATTCATTCATAACAAAAGCAAAAAAGTATAAATCTTGGCATATTTTTTTAAATTAAATGAAAAATTATTGAATAAACAAAAGTTCTATAATGCCATTATTTCGTTAAAACACAAGCACAAGCAGAGCTTTTCGATTAAAATATTAACGAATGGGTTAATAAAAGTGTACCACGAAATTACGTCAAAATCTTCCTCAGGGGTTTATTTAATAATTAAAATACTTAAAATAATAGGGTATCTTATGAAATGTGAAAGAAAATAAGGAAAACAGAAAATATTATATTCCCATAATTTCGTGGGTACCACGAAATTAGGTACATCACAAAAAACATGTGTTCCTAATTTCGTGGTATTTAATATTAAATAAAATGTAAATGAAAAGTTATTGAAATAAGTTTTACAGTATTAAAAACGTTTAAGAAATGTTAAATAAAACCAAAAAAATTATCGTCAAAAAAAAAAATTTAAAGATACAACTTTTACAGGCTTAACAAATTCTACTGGTCTCCTTAACAGTTTCCTTAAAAGGCCTGCCTACAAAAGGCTCATTTTCTGCGCTTCCAACTTTATAATGATTGTTGTTGTTATAGGTTCAATTTTAAAAAATTTGTAAAATATCCATTATTACACCCGAAAAGTTAATCTTTATTATAAAATTTTCAGTTTTAAAAAAAACTCGCCAAATTTCTTGTTTGAAAGAAAAAATCGAAATACCACGAAATAACGTACTACCACGAAATTATGGACATTTACCTTATTACGATTATTTTCAGAATCGCACGATTTTTCAAAAATAATCATAAATAATCGTTAAAAGTAGTCAATTACTAATTAGATTTTTTTTTAAAGTTTAAGTAATGATTTTATTACGATTATTTTCAGAATCGCACGATTTTTTTTTTAAATAATGGAATAAAATCACAAATAATCGTTAAAAGTAGTCAATTAATAATTCGATTTTTGTTTTGAATGTAGTAATGATTATTTTCAGATTCGCACGATTTTTCAAAAATAATCGAATATAATCATAAATAGTCGTTAAAAGTAGTCAATTAGTAATTCGATTTTTTTGAATGAAAGTTGAAGTAATGATTATGTTACGATTATTTTCAGAATCGCACGATTTTTTAAAAAATAATCGAGTACAATCATAAATAATCGTTGAAAGTAGTCAATTATTTTTTTTTATTATTTTTGATTATTTTCTCGTAATCATACTTAACCTGAATAATTTGTTGATTTTTTGTAATCATAATTAATTAATAAACAGGAAGAGAGAATTATGTAATCAATACCATTCCTTTTTAAACTTAATCTAATTGATTACTAATCGTAATCCAAATTTAACAGCTCTGGTAATGAAAGAAGCGCAAAGATACCGTCGGCAAAATCTCGCAGCTCAATAATTTCTCTGGGAGCATCTGGCCATTCTCCTCAAAATCTGAAAGACTCTGCTTCCTTTTGTAATTAATCCACACTGCTGTATGGCAATTCGTATCGCAGCTAATCCGCATTAGCGCTCTCGTCTGTCCAACCCCTTACGGTAATTAGGCTTACTATTTTGCATCCTTGTCATTTCATTAATCTTACGCTCCATTGGCTTTGAGTTTACTAGTCAAGTGGGTACACATACATGTGTACATACCTAGGTAAGCAGCATACAAGCAATCTGTTTGCCAGACACGCATTTAAACGACCTTCAGACTTTTGCTTTATTAATTTCTTTTTGTTTTTGCTCTTTTACCTCCAACCCAACGTTTGCTGTTTCTAAGTAAAAATTAAAAGATTATCTTTCTCTCACTCTCTTTCTCACTCCCTCTCGCTCTCTCTATCACTCCCTCTCTCTTCTGCACTGCTTCACTTTCTAACATTTTTTTCTGTAATAACTAATGAATGTGCCAATTAGCTTGTAGTACCTTTGGAAAGAGTTTTGCTGGCTGAAACAATGAGCTTAAATGTGTTGCAGGTGCTCTCGCTAACTAAACGGAAAGTTTTACTAATAAATTCATTTCCATTTGTCATCAGTTTTATGAACTTATGGAGGAAGGTATACTAATATAAATTCAATTTGTTCTAATTAAATAAGCATTGGAAGTAGCTGGGGAAAATGAAGAGCTTCATGAGTTTTAGTAAAAGTGGAATTTTTCGATTGAGTTGAGTTGTCACTTACAGCACATGTTGGCTATTTAGTTTGTGAGAGATGATAGTAGTTTGAACTTTGGATGTTTTACCTTTTTGAAGAACCAATGTTCAGTTAATATACTAACAGAGCGAGCTTCGAGATGAGTTGTGAAGTAGTTCGCTTATTTATTGCGGCAGTGTGGGTAGGAGTTTGCTTCACTAAAAAAAAAATAAATTATTTGCAGATCCTTTAAGGGTGGATTATCTTAAATAGCTGAAGAATGATTGCTTTTCAAACAAAAACAGAGCTAGACAAAGCTTTCACTAAGTCGGCGAGGTGTTCTTTATCATCAGTACACCAATCTTCTTTGGAGGGTGGCAGAGATGTCATGAACTTAATTGCCATTTCTTCAGTTGTCGAATTGTTTGAAGTTTTAAAGTTTCCCATCTTCATCGAATAACTAACGGAAATGTATTCCTTGAACAAATGCTACTCCCGGTTCCCCCCATAAATTCAGAAAACAAAAATTCAGAAACACATTTTTTCAGAAATTTTTTATCAGAAATCTTTTTTCAGAAAGTCAAAACTCAGAAGTACAAATTCAGAAAGTCAAAACTCAGAAGTCAAAGTTCAGAAGTACAAATTCAGAAAGTAATGTGAGGGCAGAAAAAATCAAATTTTGCACAAATTTTTCTTTTGCTACTTTTCCAAAGAACCTTGCACATTTGCTCTTTACAAATATTTAAAGCAACTCCTATTTAAAGAATTTGATTTTGAATTCTAAAGAAAAAAAAAAATGGTCACCAAAGGGTTAAAGCATAATTACTTTGTTATAACGCTAAACATACCGGCAACAAAATTTATTTCAGAATTAAAAAAAAAATTTAAGGCATTTAATGGGTTAATACATGACCCAAATATGGGTTAACAATGTAAACAGTTAATTTTTAAGTGTGCAGTAATAGACCTAACAACAAAAATTTCAGAATTTATAAAATAATGAAATGCTACTCTGAGCTGAATCATTTTATTTCGTTATTAATAAAATAGTTAAGGTCGTCAATGGGTTAATGCATGCATTTAAAACTTCTTACTTATTGATAGAAATTTATTTTTTCATATAAAAAATAATTTAGAAATTATAAAAATAAAAATTTAGGTCACCAATGGGTTAAGGCATGGCGTTTAAAGGGTTAAAACGCTTAGAATCAACTACTTAAGCCTATGTCAAACTATTTTACTGTGAAAAATTTGATTTCAGAGTTAAGAGAAAATTGAGGTCGTCAATGGGTTAACGTATGGCCGCTCATGGGTTATAATTTTAAATATTTACCAATTAAGTGTAGCACAACCCATTCAAACATAATCAAAACATCGTTCATAATATCGTTTTAAAAATAAAAATGTGGATAACGAGTGGGTTAATGCATGACCGTAAATGTGTTTCTGAATTTTGGTTTCTTAAATATGATTTCTGAAAACAATTTTCCGAAAAATTGTATCGCTGATTTTTTTCTGTGGGAATTTATGGGAGGCACCGCTACTCCCATTTCTCTAGTCCACTTCAAGCTGCGAAGTACAGTGCTAAAACCCGCTAGAGTCGTTTAGCTAATAGCTGCTAAGCTTGCAACCTATCATGCCCAGCACTTTCTTCCCCACACTCTACATTTGCTACCACTCCAATAACTGCCAAATAATTAATAAAATATCAAAGATTAATGAAGTACGTTTTCCTATTAGTCCAACAAGTCAGCCACGAATCAATTAACTAAACTTTAACAACTCTCATCACATAGCGCCAATATCAAGCAACAGGAAATATTAATTCTGAAACCCAAAGCAAATCTTACATAAATTACTAGTTTTCTTTGAACGTGCGGAAACGCACTTAACCCACTTCACGCGCATGTCCTTCGTCCAAAGTATTCCACGTAAACATGCATTACACCTTATGCAAACATGTCTCATCCGCAATATCCCATTTAACTTTACCTTTGTATGAATTTGTCTGGTTAGCGTAGTGACGTGATGTGAGTTGAGTATCGAGTGATGACTTGAATTTGAAAGCCCAAAGGTAAGATAACTAGATCGTCTGTCTTACACGTTGGCCATATGGACATGAGTGCGTAAACTTCTTATAAAGTCATTAATGAGACGCATGCCAGCAGACAACAATAACTAGGTAATGTGTGAGCTATGCACGTGTCACGTCCCAAAAGTGTAGCTAGCTACAATTACATGATAACAGGTGATGTGGGAATAAATAGTTGTTCACAGTGATAATTTCATTTGTTGACGTTTCAGCCATCTATTGTTGTTGGGGAATTAGAACAAATATAATAATTAATTTCTTTTAAAATGAGGACGTTGTGTGACAATGATGGGCAAGCAGGAGGCCCAGCAAGAAGTGAGGTCTTTGCTTGGTCGGCAGTTGTTGCGAGTCTACAATAATCGTTGGAAGACCTCTGCTGATCACTCTGACGACCACTCACCAGCGCACCGGATGATGACGTCGGAAATATTTTAGATAAGACCAAAGCGAATCAAAGCATAAAATACAATTTTGGAAATAATAAAAGAATAAATAATAACAATGAAGGTCACAGATTTTATTTAATTTTTGAAAAGAGAAATAACGCCCATTGACAAAGCAAATAAAGTCCGTTGGCGTTATTGCACTACAATGAAATGCTCTTGCTATGATATACATATCTACTGCTCGCCTAAAGAGTGCCTCAAGTAACTTTAACACCTTGTTCTCACTTAAACACTCACTCACACATACATACACACATACATGCACATGACATATACGCGTATGTATATAAATTAATTTAATCAGCAGGTATATGTCAAGATAATTGTTCATAACACTATAATTTACATACAATTAAAATGTTAGCTTACCAAAGCACGCGTAAGAGTTATGTTGCGTGTGAATGCTTGAATGTGATTACCCAGCAGAAAATCGTATGACATAACTCTAAAGAAAGTGAGCCGAGATTCAACCCTTTCAATTTAAATGGACTATAAATTATTTCAGCTAGCTCCTTATGGGACTACGGCAGAATCGCTTCAAGCTAAGAGACAAACATTAACCGTTGAATATATGTATATTGGGGTTCTGAATAAATAATCGATTTTTAATCGAATTAGCGGAATCGATTATTTGACTTGGTTATCGATTTTTTGAAATAATTTTTATTAATATCAAACATCGCCTTTAACTAATCGATTTTTAATGGCACTTATTATTTGACTCAATTATCGATTTTTCTTAAATCGTTTGTTTGGCTAAGTTATCGGTTTTTTTGAAATAAGTTTTATTAAGAGCAAACATCGAATTTTACTACGAACTACTATTTGACTCTATTATCGATTTTTCTTAAATCGATTATTTGACTTGCTTATTAATTTTTTGGAATAAAATACTACTCAAAACAAGCATCGCTTTTAAGTAATTGATTTTTATTTGAACCGATTATTTCACTAGATTTTTCTTAAATTTTTTTGTTTGACTTAGTTATCGATGCTTGGAATAAATTCTCTTAATAGCAAACATCGATTTAAACTAATCGATTTTTACTCGCACCGATTACTTGACTCGATTATCGATTTTTGTAAATCGATTATTTGGTTATCGATTTTTGAAAATAAATTCTATTAATAACAAAAATCGATTTTAATAATAAATATATATATATATATTATAAATTTATTTAAATTTAAATACTCGTTTAGTATTTAAATCGATTGTTTGACTTGGTTATCGATTTTTTGAAAAAAATTCTATTATAACAATCATCACCTTCAACTAATCGATTTTTACTTGAACTGATTATTTGACTGGATTATCGATTTTTGTTTTTGAAGTAGTTATCGATTTTTTAGAATAAATTATATTAATAGCCAACATCGATTTTTATTTGAACCGATTATTTGACTCGATTTTCGATTTTTCTTAAATCAATTGCTTGATTTGGTTATCGACTTTTTGCATTAAATTCTATTGATAGCACACATCCAATTTAACTAGATATTTTAAAATTAACTATGCAGTTTATATCGATTATTCTACACACTTCAGTTGAATAAATAATTTCTTGCCAATATCGAAAAAATTTTCCACAAATCAATGTGTACAAAAAATCGATTGTTGATTAATTATCGAATCATTGATTTTGCCGACTAGAGCTCACATCGCTAGCATATACTTGTACATAAGTATGTACACATAAAGACCTCAAAACTGGCATTATATTTCTTAACTCATTCCGTATTCTTCCAAGACCAATTGCACTTTTTGTTAGGTAGACGAACAAGACACACATTTCATACAAATTTTCCAAAGGAGTGAGTTAACGCCATTCATTTCCCCTTTTCTTGCTTACGGCAATTTGATAAACCGACATATTCATTAATTTTAATTTCACAATCACCCACATAAGACTTCCCTTTCGCTTCATACAAAATTAACGAGGTTAACTTAAGACGTTTTCATTTTACATTTTGGTAAAACGAGCAGGAGAGGGGGGCGGTGTAACTTGATATATATGTATTTAAGTTATGTGTAAGGGTTGAAAATATGATTTTTGAAGGAATAATGAAACTGATATTTTCTGTGTAGATATTATAATAACAATAACAACATTGGGTGATGTAATGCAATTAAAAATATTTTTTTTTCGTGTGTTAACATGTGTTGTTGGCCATACCAAGCTAAGAATGATTGTATGTATACTCCATATTATTGAGATTTTGAGTGTAGCCGTCTTGAAAAGTAACTCAATAGCATTGACGGCTTTCTTTTGATACCAATATTGTAATCAAACAATTTTGGGTCACCCTGTTTCGCACTCAAGTCTGAAACTGTTCAAGTTATTGAAATAAGGTTTATCTTAAGTGTTAGGCTAGATTACTAGTAAGGCAGTGCGGAAGTTTTATAAAATTCATTTCAACAGTTTTTGCGTGATGCGCGTTCAAACATATAGACAGACAGACAAAAATTTTGAAAAGTGATGCTTAGGATTCTGTTGGTTCAATAATGTTGACGCCTATGAATATATTCTGAATATCTGCAATGCAGACATATCGAACAGTTTCGATTTAAAATTATTTTTCGAAACCAACAAGATCTGAGCAACATACCATATAGCTCCCATATAATCGATAGTTTCGATAAATTTGTTTTAGGCTATAACTCTTGCAATTAAAAAGCTGGGGACGTATAATTTTGTAGGTTTGGTAATTAATATATATGTTATGTGTATAGTGAAAATCAAGCAAATCAGACCAACATACTATATAGCTCCCATATAATCGATAGTTTCGATAAATTTGTTTGAGGCTATAGCACTGGCAATTAAAAAGCTGGGAATGTAAAATTTTTCAGCTCTGTTACTTATTATATACATATATTAAGTGAATAGTGAAAATTATCCAAATCGCACCAACATAACTTATAGTCACCATATAATCGATAGTTTCGATAAATGAGTCTTATGCTATGTCTCTTTGGAGAGTTTGTACCAATTGTAACTAAAGATCAGACACTCAAAAAAAAGTTATGCACGTTCATGAAAGTTAAAAAAGAATTCGGCACAGCCGTAGACACTCCTTTCCTTACTCACTTTTATTTAAATTTGCTCTTCAAATCACCAAGCTTTATTAAATCATAACTCCGATGACTAAAAAGTACTTTGGACGAGTGTATACATCCATTTATTTCATTTCACATTTAACATTCAATTGATAACTGAAAGCCTCAAAAGTGCACGCAATTTTCATCAAATCAAACTTGCTTTTGCAGTCACTCCAACCAATCATACTCGGTCCAGAGAGTTTTGCAGGAAAATCAAAAGTGAAGAATAAATAAATCTTGTCAAATTCAAACAAAAAACCAAAAAATTCTTAACATTACATCTATTGCATATTCAATTATGTTGGCTTCTTTGCTACTTTTATTTCTTCTTCTATCTGTATAACGCTATAGTTCTCTTTTACTCATTCTCTTTGTATATGTATTTTCGAGCTTGTTTGGTATGCGCTGTGAGTTTAAAGGATTTCTAGTCGCCAGCATGCGACCGAAAATCAAAGCAATAATCAAGCAAACTGCATCATAAATTTAATTTTATATTATCTCGTGCAAGAATACCATTTTGCCGAGTGACCTTAAGATGTAAGCGCGTTTGAATTCATATCATATGATATTATACTTGTTTGTTGTTGAAGTGAAACTTCTTTGAGCGCGCTTTGTGGTTTTCGAAGTTCAGTGATTTAGAGGTTATTGGTGAAAGAACAACGGTCAACGAGGTGCATTCACGATTACTTGAGACAAACCTTCTCGTTCCATATTTCTAGGGACTCACGTAGTATATGGCCCCAGGTTCCCCCCATAAATTCTGAAAACAAAAATTTAGAAACACATTTTTTCAGAAAGTAAAAATTCAGAAAATAATGAGACGGCAGAGAAAAAATTAAATTTTGCACAAATTTTACTTTTGCTACTTTGCCAACGAACCTTACACATTTTCTCTTTACAAATATTTATAGCAACTCCTATTTAAAGAATTTGATTTTGAATTCTAAAGAAAAAAAAAATTGGTCACCAAAGGGTTAATTAATAATTACTTGCGTTATAACCCTAAACATACCGGCAAACAAATTTATTTCAGAATTAAAAAAAAGTAATTAAAGGCATTTAATGGGTTAATACTTGACCCAAATATGGGTTAACAATGTAAACAGTTAATTTTTAAGTGTGCAGTAATAAATCTAATATAAAAAAATTTCAGAATTTATAAAATAATGAAATGCTACTCTGAGCTGAATCATTTTATTTTGTTATTAATAAAATAGTTAAGGTCGTCAATGGGTTAATGCATGCATTTAAAACTTCAAATATTTACTTATTGATAGAAATTTATTTTTTCATATAAAAAATTATTTAGAAATTATAAAAATAAAAATTTAGGTCACCAATGGGTTAAGGCATGGCGTTTAAAGGGTTAAAACGCTTAATATCAACTACTTAAGCCTATGACAAACTATTTTGTTGTGAAAAATTTGATTTCAGAGTTAAAAGAAAATTGAGGTCGTCAATGGGTTAACGTATGGCCGCTCACGGGTTATAATTTTAAATATTTACCAATTAAGTGTAGCACAACCCATACAAACCTAACAAAAAAATCGTTCATAATATCGTTATAAAAATAAAAATGTAGAAAACGAGTGGGTTAATGCATAACCGTTAATGTGTTTCTGAATTTTTGGTTTCTGAAAAATGATTTCTGAAAAAAATTTTCCGAAAAATTTTATTTCTGAACTTTTTCTATCTGAATTAATGTGGGGCACCATGATCCCAGGAGACAAACAAGTGTAAGTAAAAATATTTTACCACTCGTGTGATCTTCCTCAAAGTTTGAAAGTCAAGTCTCAATTACTCAAATGTATAAATTATCTAAATGAATCAAAGAAGTTTCACTTCTGTTTGACGAAATATTTCTGTTTTCTATTGTTCAAGTGCACTACTGCGCTACTAATCCACTCAGCGTGGCAACATCATTGCACAAGAGTGAGAGTTAAGTACGGATTGCTTTCTCATTTCAACTGGTCATACAATGTTTCCTCGTACTTTTTCCTGAATTGTCCAAATATCATCAGAAAATAAATGTGTATGTGTGTGTGTGTGTTGCGAATATAGCATGGTTATTTGTAAGTTTATTTCATTTCGACAAGATTTGCTCGAATGCCAAGATACATAACAATGACATAGCATAATGCCAGCCAGGCAGCTAGCCAGTCAGCTAGCTAGCTATGCGAGCATAGATTTGACCCACACGTACTGACATATTTTAACAGATTTATAAATTGCCAGCAAAAAAAAAATGGACTTTACATTTCAAAAACTTTAAAAATTCGGAGAAACGGCATACCTGAGAACATCAGCTATCAAAGAAAAAAATTTAAAATAGATTTGGGAGACAAAATCACCTACGAGGCACTCTGAGATGAATGAGTTCTATACTAATCCGTTGTCCAAAGACTCGAAAACCCCAGAAAGGATTGTGTAGAAAATATTTCCTGGACCAATTTGTCCATTCGACTTTTAAAACACCCGACTATCTTTCTGACGAAGACGGTCGCTCACAAACCCTTTTGAACTCAAGGCTGGATTTCTGGCCTCTCCTGCCATTAATTTTTTTTATTTCTTATAACCGCTTACAAGATTTTTTGATCGTTGGCTCCACACATCCATACATAGTTAATATAAAAAAATGTGTAAATATAAAAAAATGTGCAACTAGTCTCTTAAGAGTGTAGTTGGCGACTATGCTAAAGGGTGGACCGCTCTTAATACTTTTTGTCCACAATGGGCGATAATTGATATCAACTACTTCTTTACCTAGTTGCGATAAGATAATTCTAATTTATGTAGAATACTTTTAGGGGCCGGAAGTAGGTTAACAAAGTGAACCAGTACGACAGTAAAAAAACGGGTATAAATAAAATTAATTCGGATTCTCTGGGACAGGTTTAAACAAGCTTAAAGAAACATCAGAACTGGCATTGATTGCATGCAGACCTGTTAAATAATGATAACTAATCGTAATGATTATCGATTTTATTAATTACTTTCCTGAGAATCCATTACCATTAATGATTATTTTCCAACTATTTAAAAATAATCAAAAAAAAAAAATCGGAATTACTGATGATTTTTAGAAATAATCGTCAGTAGTCGAAAAAGTTTTTTTTTGAATTTTTTTCTATTACTTTTGATTTGTTTTGGTTTTTGTCTTTCTATTTTTTTATTTCTTTTTATTTATTTTTTTATTATTTTTTTTACTTACTATGATTTTTGACGATTATTAAAAATAGTTAACAGTACTGAAAAAATGTTTTTTTTTTAATTTTTTTTTTATTTTTTTTAATTAATAATCATTTTGTGGCAACATTTTTGATTGTGTTTGATTATTTTTTGCATTATTTTTGATTTCCTTTTGGATTATTTTTGATAGTTTAAAATGGTTTTTTGATTAGCTTTAATTTTTGTGAATTAATTTTGATTACTTTTAATCTTTTTTATTATTTTTTGGATTATTTTTGAGTAATCCTAACTTTTTTTGGATTATTCTGGATTATGTTAAACATTTTTTTATTTTTTGTTTTTTTTTGATAATTTTTTGATTTGTTTTCTTTTTTTGGATTATTTTAGCCTATTCTTTTTTTTTGGATTATTTTTGTTTAGTTTAAATTTTTTCTGATTATTTTAAATTTTTTTTTGGATTATTTGTGAGGATTCTTAATTTTTTTGGATTAATTTGATTATTTTTACTTCTTATTTTTTGGATCATATTAGTTTATTTTTATTTTTTTTGATTATTTTATATTGTTTATTTTTTTATTATGTTTTTGTAATTTTTTTATTATTTTTGATTTATAAATTTTCTTTGATACTGTTTTGGATTAATTTTGGCTATTCTCATTTTTCGGATTATCTTTGATTATTTTAAATTTTTTTGATTATTTTTAATTTTTTTAATGGTTTTTAATTTTTATTGGATTATTTTGATTATTCTTAACTTTATTTTGGACTACAATTTATGAATATATTTTTTTTACTTTTGATTTTTTTTTGATTATTCTTGTTTTTTTTTTTTTGGATTATTTTTGATTTTGAAAAAAATATTTGATTGTTTTTAATTTTTTGGATTAGTTTTGATTACTCCTATATTTTTGGGATTACTTTTAATATTTTTTTTTTGATTATTTTGTTTTATTTGTTTCTATTTTTTTTATTTCTTTTTTTTTATAATTTTTTGGTTTTTTTAATCGTGATCAATTTATAATTGCTTTTCTTCAAAATAATTAAAATAATTATTACCATTTTAAAAATCTCTCTTTTACTAATACTAACCAAATGTGACCTATTAACCCGTTGCATGTTCCCTTGCAACTCAACCATTACTCATGCCAGACTAATCGCATTTCTTTGCTGGGAAACAACTTCAAAAATTGCAACAACAAATACAACTTAAATGCAGTTGCATTTATGCTTTTGTTGTATTGCATTTCATTTTTAGTGCAAACGCACCCACGCATGCCACATACACGTACAAAATTTTCTTTTATTCTGCTTTTTAGTGCACATTATTTGAGTGTATTTGCGAGTAATTCATAGCAAAACTCTTAGATTGCATTACAATGGCAGCGGTCATTTCTTTTGTGTGTCGTGTAGACATGTTTGAAAGCATGTTTGTATGTATGTATGTGAGTATGCATTTCCTTGCATTTGAAACATTTCCAGGCAATGGCAGTGAGCAGCAGCAGCAGCAGCAGCAGAGTATAGCCAATGGCTAAATAGAAATGGCAGCAAAGTTTTCGGCGAATGCACACACAGAATGCCCGAGTGGTCGTGTATAATTCGTATTTCATATTTTCTTGCAATACTTCTTGAGTGTCCTTGTGTAAAGCGTAAGCTGTTTAGTTTGAATTTCGGTTTTTTTTTTGTTAAAGTTTTTTCTGCGTCTTCTTCTTCTTGGTCTTCTTAGGTGTTGTTTTTGTTGAAGTTTAATTTTTTTTTTTAGATTCCTTTATTCTTTGTGCAACTTATGTGAAGCATTCAAGATAAATGGCAAGCATATGTCATGTACGATATGTGGAAATAAGAGCTGACATTTATAACAAAAACAAGAACAATTCACATGAATATGTAGACAAGTTATACATATACATATACCCTGTAAGAAGTAGGGTTAGGTTAAGATGAAGCTGGGATGAGTCGCAAACATCAATATTCAAGATACAAACTTTTCCACTCAGCAAGTGATTAAAAGTGAAATACGTTGAAGATTTGAAAGATTTTAAATTTGAAGATATTTATTTCATAAAATATTCAAAATACAAATTGAAGATCCCTGCAGACCGTCTGCTTTTGATTCACTCAATTGTCTATTTGTGGCATAGCATTGGCATGCATTAAACATTTTAAGGTTAGCGGTTTCTATACGAGTCCATATTTATTCATATTATTGTTGTAAAATTTAATTTATGCGCACATATTCCTTTTTCCACAACGATACTTACTCCAGTTGAATCTTGCAAGCTTAGATCTGGGTAAGGGTTAATTTCATTTCAATAGTGTAGTCGTTCATATATACAAATTTACATACAAACAATTTATATTCACTTATTTAATGCGGCTAAAAACTTTTAGCTGTTAAGAAGGATATGTACCAACCACTTATTGTTGAAGGGACGGGACATGATATCTTTAAGGCATCGTGTGATATCATATTTATCACTAAATTTTTGAAATCATATCATTCGCTATCATGTTTTATACTAAATATGTGATATATATCAAGTGATATGAATCAATCAGTTTATATTATATCACATCAAATCATGTGATCTCCATCATATTATCTGATATTAAGTTTTAATGAAATTTGTGAAATATATCAAGTGATATGAATCATGGAGCTTATACGATATCATATCTTATGATGTGATATCATGTTTAATACAATTTCACAGCGTGTTATATGAATCACACATTGTCATATCATCTGATATCAAGTTTAAACGAAATTTGTGAACAAGTGATTCATATATGTCGTTTATATGATATCATATCATATCATGTGATCTCACTCACACATTGTCATATCATCTGATATTATGTTTCAACGAAATTTGCAAAATATGATATCATGCTTAACACAGTTTCACATCACGTGATATCAATCACACATTTTCATATGATATGATATTATTTTTCAACAAAATTTGTTAAATACATCATAGTGATATGAATCATTCCGTTTATATGATATCATATCACATCATGTGATATCAATCACACACTGCCATATGATCTGATATGATAATATAAAAGAAATTTTAAAAATAAATCAAGTGATATGAATCGTGTGATATCGTATAATATGATGTGAGATCATGCTTAATACAGTTTCACATCACGTGATATCAATCGCCCACTGTCATATCATCTGATATTATGTTTCTACTGAATTTGTGTAATACATCATAGTGATATGAATCATACAGTGCATATGATATATTATCCCATTGTCATATCATCTGATATCGCATTCTAGCGTTTATTGTGAAATCGTATCACGTGATATGCGTGTGTCAAATTATGGGATATCACATTGATTACCACATTTTCGAAATCATATCGTGCGATATTATATTTTAAAGTAATTTTGTGAAATCGCATCATGTGATATGAATCATATAGAACTTTTGTTTCACATATCATGTGATATCAATCAAACAAATGTCATATTCTGCAACATCATGTTTTAAAAGAATTTCAGGAAGCTTATCATATGAAATGAATCCGCATAGTGTGACATCATAATGATTAATTAATTTATGACATCGTATTATGTGATCACAGCACGTGATATTATATCGCAGAAAGTACCTTATTTTACATAATTTAAGAGACTCGGACAATTACATTGACTTCTAAATAAATCAAGCAAAATTTTAAATTTCTACCCTTTAAACAACATACAATAAATGTAAAATGTTTGCTGGGTATCACAGTAAATTAATTTAAAGATAGACAATTGCATGTTTGTGGTGTAAGGAGTGTCCAAAAACTAAGAAAAAGGACTAACACTACAGTCGAATAAGCTGAATTGATCAATCGAATAAGCAAATGTTGAGGATAATTTGTGCAAATCAAATATGGAAATTTTATTTGTGCACACG
>OX608081.1:30016945-30021945 GCA_951509765.1 Sphenella marginata | reverse complement strand
GAGATAGATCACTTTTTTTTTCTCTGATAAGTAGATAGTGGTCTTCAGCTACATTTTTCCAAAAATTTTGAAATAGGATAACCCTTCTCTCAGTCACCTAATTAAAGTACTCATCAAACATATCAAAGAAAAATACTTTTTACTTAATTAATTCGTTCGCTTTCTTTATTTACTATATTACAAAATTTCATCAAATATTTTCGAGTTTATCGTTTTTGTGTAACATTTTTAAGAAAATTAAATAATAAAATATACATATTTCTGCTCATACTCTCCGCTGCTCTGTCACATATACACCCGGTAAATATGAATTTCTCACACTGCCGCCTAAAATCTCATTTTCAATCGCAAAATGCGGTTGCGCAACTTGACCAAATATCGGCTGATATTGGTAGCCCGGTTGTAGAATACTTCCGAAAGCCGAATTTGGTCCGCTAATAGCACCGTTCTCATGTCTTATCACAGCTTCCACAGTTTGCGGTCTACCTCTGCCAGCATTAATATTTCCAGTAAAAGAATAAATAGCACCATCATCCAAATCACTGTTTGTTGTTGACTTAATAATAGCCGGATTTTGGGGAAAAACTGTTGGTTCGATACTTATGGTAGGCTCCGTTGTAACGGGTAAAAGAATTGTTGTTTTTGATGTTGTTATGTCTGATTCTGTAACGCTATCCGCAACAATAATTGGAGCAGCAACAGTTGTTGTTGTTGATGATGTAATAATCGGAGCAGCAGTTGTTGTTGTTGTTGTTGTAACAATCGGAGCAGCGGCCTCTACTACCTTCTCAACCGTAATTATAATTGGCTCAACTTCTTCAACGACAACTGGCTCTTCTGTGGTTGTTGTTGTTGTTGGTGCTGCTGTTGTTGGTGCTGCTGTTGTTGGTGCTGCTGTTGTTGTTGTTGTTGTTGGTGCTGCTGTTGTTGTTGTTGTTGTTGGAGCCGTTGTACTACTGCTAGTATCTATTTGAAAAACTGCATCTGGTTCTGCTGTAGTGCTCGGTCTACTCGTACTTGTAGCACCGTTGATGTTGACACCGACACCGAAGCCACAAGCGCCACCAATACCTCCACCAAAATTGCCACCAGCACCACACCCTCCACCGCCACTTCCCAGACTTGCAAGTAGACTGGTAATGAAATTAATTTTCTTAGCTATAATAGCAGCAGGTAGTTGAAAATTGCCGCCGTATGAGGTGGAGGTCGGAAACGATGACGTTACGGAAGTTGAAGCTCTGATATCAGTTGTTGGAACTGAAAGAGTTGGTACTGAAAGGTAAAAGAAGAAATGGCAGGAAGAGTTGAATTATTTGTACGATGTATGAGTGTATTATTTTAAATAAATATGTTATTTATTATTCGTATTTGAAAGCTGTAAAGAGGGAGATGAGAAATTGAAAAGGAAAGGAAAAGGAAGGTCTTTTTTTGCCTACACGAGATTATTGTTTTAACGAAAAGCTCATCGATTCTGTTTAGCAAATTTCCCAGCGGTAGTCGCATGGACTTTGTTTGTCAACTTCGGAGCTCTTCCTGGCCAACTATTTCGTTTCCATCAATAACGCTGTGGTGTGCAGCTCAGCAGCGGGAAATGTTTAGATGATCTAGCGGCTTTGGCGTGTTTAAGCGACTTCAAAAAATATCAGACTTCACCACGTTAGATTCGAATGCCTTCCAAGCAGCTGGATCGACATCGCTCGCTGGTACCACATTCTCGCACAACGATCCAGTTGACTTGTCTGTAGAATAGATTTCCGCTTGAAAGACACTGCATGAGTCAGGAGATCGATATCACTTCCAGAGTATCGGTCAGGCCCCTTTTTTGAGCCATCCGCGTCGATTTTAATCTGTCTATCAGAATAAACTTAGATGTTTTCCCATTGCTCCCTAGATCAGCTTTGACCCCGTTAAGTGCTTTTGCCCATCATCGAGTTGACAGTTTTAGTTAGGGCTGTGCGATTAATTGATTAATCAAAATTTTGATTATTCATAAATTCGGTTACTCAATTAATCGATTAATTATGATTTTTGATTAATCAAAAAGGGTGTTTACTCGATTAATCAAGATTTTGATTAATCAAAATTAAATTTAATTGATTAATCGCCTTTTTGATTAATCGTTTTTTGAATAAAATGATTAATCATATATTAAAAACGCTCAAATTTAGGAGCTCCTTAATACTTCAACCATTTGTTGCATCTTCGACATTTTGCCCATTCGCCATCGGACAACATCTCAAAATTTTCAAATTTTTTTTTATTTTTTAATATTTTGAAGTATGTTTGGTTTTTAATTTTTCTTAGTTTCAACTATTTCAAGGCAAACTTTCACATAAAAAAATGAGTAAATTAATCAGTTTTTGATTAACCATTTTTGAAAATACTCGAGTAACACTCCTTTGATTACTCAGAATTTTGATTAATCAAGTAATCGATTAATTGAAAATTTGATTAATCAACTTACTCGATTAATCGAATAAAGGCACAGCCCTAGTTTTAGTTGCTATTAACTCTTAGCTACGACCCATCACCAAAATCTCGACTCATTCCTTTATACATATATTACCGCTCCATTGACATCTTACCTTTCAAGAAGAAGAACGGTTTCGCCTCACTCTGCTGCCACATGCAAGCCGCGGCGCCAAATAATATCAAAGTGATTGCTAATTTTGACATAATGATTCTATTAAAAAGTTTTATTTGCAAAAAACTAAAACCTTGAAAATTCTACTTCCGCCACAAAATCTATTTCAAGAATAATAAAAAAATATTTGTATATTAAATTAACGCGTCCAGTTGCTTTAACCGTTCACGTCTTAAGCGTTCAATTACGAATTTGGTACTGAACTTGTGCTTTTGAATTGTTATCCACTTAAAGCAAAGGAAGCATCTCTCTGAGTGAACTAAAGCCAGACGTATTGCAAAAGTGTGAAATACTTAAGCATACATACATACATACATACATATGTACATATGTGAGTATGTTTGTATGTCTGCATGTGAAATGCTGAGAATGTTGGACAGGTTTTTGGGCCAATATAATGCTGTCTTCTTTTAGACGCTTGTCCGTATTGTAGCTGAAACGCATACTTTGACCAGCTTCCGAACTTTGTCTCATGACATTCAATAGCAGTCAACCACGCATTAACCCACTCATGCTTGCTTAGCACCTGCTCCGCATAATTTAACTTATTGTTGTTGTGTTGCTAAGCTAAATGCTAAATGACAGCATTGTTAAATCTCTTTCATCTAGTTCGCATTGATCTTCAATTTTTTTTTTATTCTTTTTTGTGGTTCTTTATTTGTTATGTAATACTAAGCTGGTGGCAGAACGTCAAGCTTCTATGAATTCAATTTTCAAGTTATTGTTATTTTTGTATGAATCTTCTGAATTTATTATGACAGTTAAAAGCGCGCCCATTTGACGAGTTGAATTTTAATTTCATTGAGTAAGTCAAAACAAAAAAAAAGAATTTATTAATATTATTAATAAAACAAATAATGTGTAGATATGTAATGCTTCATATTTAGAGACTTGGTGCTGTTGTGCGTCTGAATATATATGTATGTAAATACAGTAGTGTTCATATCAATAGCAGTGGCTGGTGATGCTTCAGTTGGCTTATAATTTATTTTTTATTTTATTTTATTTTATTTTATTTTATTTTATTTTATTTTATTTTGTTTTATTTTATTTTATTTTATTTTATTTTATATTATTTTTTTTTTTATTTTATTTTATTTTATTTTATTTTATATTATTTTATTTTATTTTATATTATTTATTTTACTTTATTTTATTTTATTTTATTTTATTTTATTTTATTTTATTTTATTTTATTTTATTTTATTTTATTTTATTTTATTTTATTTTATTTTATTTTATTTTATTTTATTTTATTTTATTTTATTTTATTTTATTTTATTTTATTTTACTTTATTCTATTTTTATTTAATTTAATTTTATTTTATTTCATTTTATTTTATTTTAATTTATTTTATTTTATTTTATTTTACTTTGTTTTATTTTATTTAATTTAATTTTATTTTATTTAATTTAATTTAATTTAATTTAATTTAATTTAATTTAATTTAATTTAATTTAATTTAATTTAATTTAATTTAATTTAATTTAATTTAATTTTATTTTATTTTATTTTATTTTATTTTATTTTGTTTTATTTTATTTTATTTTAAGTTACATTATTTTATTTTATTTAATTTTATTTTATTTTATTTTATTTTATTTTTATACTTATTTCAATATTCACAGGTTTTTTTTTATTCTAGCAGAGCATCAGCTATTATATTGAACGCTACTGCACATATACATAAGTTTGCAAATGTAGGCATACATTTCAGGGGAACTTTGATTACTTTTTTAAGATACAATACGCGTTAAATTCTTCAAATAACTGATACAAGCATTCGTCACTGCTGATTTTTCTGACACATTACTTGTGCGGTAAGATTTTTTCAACCTAAAGTCTTCTTCAAATCTAGCTCTGATGTGGTTCTAGCACCCTTACCCTATAAATTTTAGGAAGAAAGCCAAAAGTTAGGGGCCGAAATTCATAGCTAAAATTGTGTGAAGTAAATAAAGTTAATAATAGATTTTTTTGAGCTATGAATGTTTTAAATTCGAATACTATTTTTCTGAAAACTATTCTTTACGATTTTTTGTTCTTAATTAATGGGGGAACCCCAATAACCACTAATAGCCCGTGTTCAATCTCTTTAATATATAATCAGCTAGCGAATTTCATATGACCGATGGAAAGTATTTCTAGATCTAGATTAGTTGGCCAACATTTTTCGCTTTTAGCAACAGCAACAACCAAATTTTAATTTAACTTTAGTTGAGTCAGCACTTCAGCAAAGAGTAAAGTCAAGTTCAATGCCTCCCTGTATTTGTTAATCTATTTTCGGTTAAATTACTTTAGCTTAATTCAGTACTACATACGCACTAAATAAGAGAGAGAAGGGAAAACTTTCGCAAA
>OX608081.1:29994382-30016745 GCA_951509765.1 Sphenella marginata | reverse complement strand
AGAGAAGGGAAAACTTGCGCAAAAAATCTATTAAATATGTACAACAACAAGAACACAGATTCAACGTGACGAATAGTGCGAAATAGAGAAGCATCAACCCAATTTTAATCGGTTTCATTAAAAGTGGATTGCGCTGTAAATTTGTGGGCACTTTTGCAATTTTTCCATACAAATTTATGAATAGAATTTTTGGCTTTTGATACTAAAAAACAATTTCTGCAGTACGCTTGGAGAGGGTTCAAACATTAGGGGGACAAATTATTGTTAAGACTGATTCATTTCAATTGAGTTTTAAAAGTTATTTCTTAAGTATTTTCATCCAGTTAGCTAAGTGGAAGAACGTCCTCTCGCAAAATCTCTCAGTAAAAATAAAAAAGCGCCGAAAATTACTTGAAAACGCTAAAATATATTGAATTTAAATCGAGGTTTTGCGCTTACGATAAATTCGCTCATTCAATCATAAGTGAAAAAATATTAAACCCAACATATCTTTAGATAATTTTCATTTTGTTATCCTGCCATTATGCCCAATACTGACATAGTTCACTTCCGCTTCGTAGTAAATTTCCGTTCGTTTTAGTTCAGCGTAGAAGAGCGTCCATTGTTAATAGAGCTTTATGATTTATAAAAGCGCTAGAATTATTACCATTGCACCTTGGTGACATTGATTTAGCGTGTCTGACCAGCTTTTTATGAATTTCACCTGTGCTATGTACTTACAGACACACACACTTAATACACACATACACACATACATTCACATAAAGTGATTTATGCATACTCATGAGTACAATGGATTGCACGTATGTTGTTGTAAATTCTTGGTAGTGATATTGCTGACTGAGGGCAACAGCGAACACTTTATGATTCAATGTCCAGTAGCTAAACACATACACATTTAACTGCGTATGTATGTGTGTGTCTATATATGTATACAGTAAAGATTAATCTCTAGTCGTTGCTAAACTCCATTGACATAATCTGATCTATGTATGTAAGTGTGTAGTTTTCCAATTAATCGTGGCATTTTTGGCTTACTTAAAGCCACGCCATATCATACGAATTGACTCATTGGTTGATATTTGATAGTAAGACAGCGAATGCGACAATTAAATCTTGGTCAACTATAGCTCAATTTAGTGCTCCAGGACACAAACTTTCGAAGAATCATTTTAGAATTTATACAAATTGGTAAACTTCTTTTGGTATTCCCCTACGTTCTTAGAATATGCAATATAAAGTGACAGCCAGTAGATTGTTGACAATTGGGTAGTATAAATAAATAGAATTAAGACCCTAGTTTTCAAGTAAAATGTGTGGTTGCTGTTTGTAACAAAAAAAAAAAAGAAAAAAAAATCCATTGTTCTGATAGCCTTATGGTCAACAGAACTTGGGAACATCTGTCTGCTGAGGAAGTCACGCAGCCTCCGAAATGGATCTATTAGAAAACTTAATTTTGTTTTTCTTTTCAAATGAAAACTTTTAATATCCAAAGGCTATTAAAAATAGAAACTGTTATTTAAAAAAGAAATGGTTATTTAAAAAAAAAAAATTAAATTAATTCACTGGGCCTTGAGATCATATACATACATACATACATCATGAATACTCTGACCACTTTTGTGCTTTATTGCAGAACAAATACCTATACTTCCAAACGTTCCAAAAGTTATAAACAATTTTATCTCAATGCTCATACACTTCAACAAAGTTTGGAAGCGCATTTTCGACAGTGCAGTACTTTGTTCACAGCTGAATGCTGCGCTTTAATTAGGCGATTTCAGTGTGCCCTATAGGAAGATATCGCTCTACTTCTATGATTACAGTGTCGCTCTTTCAAATAAGTTTTAGATATTCCTAATGGATTCTTCCCTTTGATAGTTATATAAAGTCTTACGAGGAGTCACAAAGCTCGAAGAGCGAAATCTTGCAAGACGCCTCACAGGCTTTTCGTGGAGCCCTACCTTCACGGCGTAGCGCAAATAGTTGACAGTGGCTGATGGCACTGCGTAGATATACATATGTATGTCGCTTCACTTCCCGCACTCGCAGGCTACTTAAAGCAAGCTACCGGCTAACGCAGAGATTTGTTCAGAGTTTACCGACACGCATGCACCTGGAAGAACTGTAGATTTTTTGTTACTTTTCAGTTTTAGCGCAGTGATGCGTAAATATGAACTTTTATGCCGCACACGCAACGCTCTTTTTTGCTGACACAAAGTACACACCGGCAACGAACGCTAGGGGTAACAATGTATGTGTGTATGTGTGTTGGTATTTAAGCATCCCTGTAGAGCAATAAACGAGTAGTAACCCCAAAATTTGATTCGGGAAGGAAGCAACTCTGTCAATTTGAATGTTTCTTGATCTTCGTATTTATTTATTTAATTTTTGTAAAATTTTTTCTTTTCTTTTATGTTATGTTATGCTATGCTATGCTATGTTATGTTAGGTTATGTTATGTTATGCTATGTTATGTTATGTTATGTTATGTTATGTAATGTAATGTTATGTTATGTTATGTTATGTTATGTTATGTTATGTTATGTTATGTTATGTGTTGTTATGTTATGTTATGTTATGTTATGTTTTGTTATGTTATGTTATGTTATGTTATGCTATGTTATGTTATGTTATGTTATGTTATGTTATGTTATGTTATGTTATGTTATGTTATGTTATGTTATGTTATGTTATGTTATGTAATGTTATGTTATGTTATGTTATGTTATGTTATGTTATGTTATGTAATGTTATGTTATGTTATGTTATGTTATGTTATGTTATGTTATGTTATGTTATGTTATGTTATGTTATGTTATATTATGTTATGTTATGTTATGTCATGTCATGTTGTTATTTTATTTCGTTTTATTTTACTATAAACAACACTGCTACCAAATAGTAGCCATTCCAAATGAACTAGTTTCGTACCAGTTCACAATTGAACATTTTCCTTGCCTAGTCTTATGCGAATAGCACACATTGTAAAAAAGTAGCAACAATGCACAAATGCAAGGGAAAGTGTGCATGTGTGCAGGGGTGCGAGTTTCAGCTTTAGTGGTAAGAGTATTACTTTTATTGTTGTTCCTGTATGTGCTGGCGTTGGTGCATTATCAACATGGCTACTTAACTGAATTTTAAAGGGCAACATGGGTGTCAAATCTGAAAAAGAGAAAACCACTTGAAACGAAATACAAAACACAAAAAAAAAAAAGAATAATAAAGTCCAAACAAGTCATAGAAAAAAGTGGCGAAAAGTTTGTGAAAAAAAATGAAACACGTGAAATATGAATGAACTTTTCGGAAGGTGTATGCGCGGTGAAATAAATTGCATAAAACAGTCGGCAGCAGCACTCGCTAGTGAGGGGTGGCTGCAATGTATTGAAAGCCTAGAACCCGAAACGAACCATTTCATGTCACGCCTTCTATATACTAACTTCATACTACCAAAACTGGGTATACAAACACCAACAGGAAACACTCGCATCCAAAGTTGTGCGTAATAAAAAAGTTAATACAATGTTAAATTTTTAAAACCACAAATAACCCTAACAACAACAAAAACTATGCAAAAACCTAAAGTTGTATAACACGCAACAAACTATTTATATATGTACGCTTGAATGCGATCTGGCTGCGTTTATTTATGTTGGCAATGCCATTTAAAATGCATGACTGCCTTTGTGATGGCCACTTTGGCGTATTCCAATCGCGACGAAGTGCTCTTTCGGGTGAATTCAATTGAATTAAAATGTTGCGAATACTGAAAAAAAAACAAGAGCAACAACAACAAAAACAACAAAAATAATATTGCCGTTATTCATGCAAGTTACCAATATGTCGATACAGGAGCGCATGCAGCACATTGGCTGATGGGGATGGGATTCGGGCGCACTTTTTAAAAATTTTTTTTTTTTTTCGTAAACACTTTGAGAGCAATATCAGCGTTTCATACAAAAGCGCATTATCTGAGCTGCAAATGAATTGAAGAGAGCTTTTGGAACTGCTACTGAGTTGGACATTCTTCAAACAAATTAAAATTTATTAAAAACAATTTTAGGTAAGCCGTTATTTGAATTCAAATGAGAACAGAGTTCTGGGCCTCGCGAAAATGCAATGCAAATTAAAAAAAGTCCGCTAGGTGGCGCACGGATCGAGCTATTTAGAAAATAAACATATTTAAGATTGAAAGCCTTTCAATCACATCCCGGTAACTTAAAGATAAAGTGGCATTACAATTTGTAGTTAACAGAAACACGCTAGGTGGCACTCTAGTCGAGATAACTGAAAGTTTCTGAAAAATGTATGGAATCTTGCCATGTTTTTAAAGTAGCTTCTCAGTAATCTAACCTCAAACTTTTGTGATGGTTCAGATGCGCTGGCAATATTTCATCGAAATAAAACCGGTAGATGGCGTATGGATTGAGCTGTTTATAAAATTGGAAACTGGAAAAAATGCTGATCGAATTTTAATTAGCTTCATAGGCGGCCTAGGGACTTGAGTATTGGACACGTGTAAAATACATTTTATTGAAAAAAAAACAAAAAAAAATCCGCTAGGTGGCGCACTTATTTATGTATGTGCTTGAAAGTCTATAAAAAATTAACTATAGTTGTATGAAATATAATAGCAGCGAAACTAAATTGCAGGGTGGTACAAATTTTTCTTTCATAAAAAATTAAATTTTGTTCATGCGTTGTATGGAAGAAATCACGCAACAAAAGAAATCGCACGACAAAAAAAAAAATTGGAAAATTTTTGAAAATATTTTAATTTGCTCGTTATTATACTTAAATTGATTAGGATACAAAATTGCATGCTTTGAAGTTGTTTTTTTTGAAATTCTGTAAAAAAAATTTCAGATTTTGATGGCAAAACCACTACCACTAAATTAAAAAACAACAAAACCTATTCCTTCCAGAAGTATTTTTAAACCTGTATAAGGCTTCTTCGTCAAATATTTCCCATAATTTTACCGAGGGAAGGGGGTCGGCTATTAGCTTAACACGTCGCTTGCTATCCAAAGTCTGAGCTAAATTTTCCATTTAAAAAAATGGAACCTACAAAAGCGCATTTGAATCAAATCTCCAATTATTCTACCGTTACAGACAGTGACCTTGTAATTGTAGCACAGTGTTATGCCTAGAAGTCATGCACTCTGCAGACGCGTTGACATAGCGTTGACATTTCTTTTGATGACAAGAAAAATTGCTTGTCTACTAATATCAACGAACGCACTCGATTGGAAATGTACTAAAACACCAAGAATTGTATGCAGCAACCAGACATCCACCTACGTGAACGTTCATGCAAGAAGCAAGTGTGATTAAGTCACCGCCATATAAACCCTATTTCAATAGCGCTTGGCATCCACGGCTATAACAGCGCTCCATGCCGCACATATACATACACACATAAGTCTCTTAACGGCTATAAATCACACTACCATTACATAATTCCTCATAGACACATGGAAGATGCGCGATAAAGTAAAAGTGAAAAGCAAATTGCTAGCCGCAATTTTGTAGAGAAGAACAACCTATAGAACATAACCTAAGAGCAAGACACAAGAAAATTCGATGGAAAAAAAATAGCGCTACAACAACAACAATAACATGGATAAAAGTATTGATGAAAAAAGTGATGCGCTAAAAAAAAAGTGTTGCAAATCGTTTGTTTGCCTTTTGCCGCTTTATATGAGCTTTTTTTTTTGAGATATGGCAACACACACCCACACTCACACACACACACATGCGCGCCTCTAAATTCATACTCCATTGACTGTGAAGTAACCACACGCTTTTGCTGCTTTGACACATAAATCACAAGCCACAATCAACAAGAACAACAACAACAACAACAACACATGCGCTCCTATTCAAAAGCTACGTGATGCTCTGCTAATGCACACGGCTGTATCATCTAACGATAAAGCGAAGAGATTTCGAAAAAAAACGAGCTACCCGAAAAAAAGGCACGAACATCAACGAAAAATGGCAACCAAGAAGCACTTGGGCGCGCGCGCTAGAAAAACATAATTTGACAATTTATGGCAATTGGTCTTCAGTTGCGTTATCTTTTTACAGATCTGGCAACTCTCTCATACTTCTCGCATATATTCCCAATAGTCTCATAATGTTTAGCCGTGGTATTATTTATTGGTTTTTGTTAAGGTACAGGGATGTTACAAAAAATAAAAAAATTATGTTTTATCATGGGTAAACATATCCTTGTGTACCCTTTTCTTAAAATCGTTTTGACATTTAGCAACATGTGTTGCAAATATGTTGTTGTTGTTCATAACTTGTTTACCGAAATTTGCTTATCATTTTGCCCTTTTTCAAGTGGCCCTACTTATTCAAAAAAAAAAAATGACTGCTGTCGCTGTTGGGCATATTTAATTTGTTCTGTCTATTTATTTATTTATTTAATATTTTTTGCAAAAGAATTTTAGAAGTGAATACTTTTATGTTCTTTTACATGTTGTGTTGCGTGCTGACAATGAAATTTTTAATTTAAAAATGTTTGTTATATTGCTATATAATTACAAATTACTGTGAGTACTAATTTTAATATCTTCTCTACAGAGAGTCTTTCGACATATTACGAGGCTGCCATATATTTTAGTTTCTCACATTTAATTTTCGAGTATGTCGCAAGTGATAACACTTACATAAGTAGTAGAGGTGATCAATAGGTTATTATATACATATATAGCAATGTGTTAAATAGTTTTCGTAATTATACCCTATATTTAAAATTATTAAGAAAAGGTGGCAACGCTTGCTAATAAAACTCTTTAGAAATATTCAACTTTTTTGGAGCATACTTTAAAAGATTCCCACCATTGTTTCTATAGAAATAAACATAAAAAAGTTGGTATGAATGAAAGAAGTTACACTTCTGTTGAGCGTGCAGTTCATACACATATTTTCTTTATATTTATTTATTTATTCTTTTTGTTTCTTTAATATTTGCATCTCTTTGTAGAAACGATGTCAAAATATAATTTGCATTTTATTGAATGTTTTGGATGGGAGTTGCTTTTACAGCTGCTCACACAAACTTTTCATAAATTATGACTTTGTTCACATAACTGGAATTTGTAATTGCAATAATAATTCAGTTAGATTAGATGTATTAAGATTGTATGTATGTCTCTACTCTCTAAACTAAAATAAAATAAAAGAAAATAAAATTAAAATAAATTAAATTAAATTAAATTAAATTAAATTAAATTAAATTAAATTAAATTAAATTAAATTAAATTAAATTAAATTAAATTAAATTAAATTAAATTAAATTAAATTAAATTAAATTAAATTAAATTAAATTAAATTAAATTAAATTAAATTAAATTAAATTAAATTAAATTAAATTAAATTAAATTAAATTAAATTAAATTAAATTAAATTAAATTAAATTAAATTAAATTAAATTAAATTAAATTAAATTAAATTAAATAAAATAAAATAAAATAAAATAAAATAAAATAAAATAAAATAAAATAAAATAAAATAAAATAAAATAAAATAAAATAAAATAAAATAAAATAAAATAAAATAAAATAAAATAAAATAAAATAAAATAAAATAAAATAAAATAAAATAAAATAAAATAAAATAAAATAAAAAAAAAATAAAAAAAAATAAAATAAAATAAAATGAAAAAAAAAAATTTTAACTAAATTAAATTAAATTAAATTAAATTAAATTAAATTAAATTAAATTAAATTAAATTAAATTAAATTAAATTAAATTAAATTAAATTAAATTAAATTAAAATAAATTAAATTAAATTAAATTAAATTAAATTAAATTAAATTAAATTAAATTAAAATAAATTAAATTAAATTAAATTAAATTAAATTAAATTAAATTAAATTAAATTAAATTAAATTAAATTAAATTAGATTAAATTAAATTAAATTAAATTAAATTAAATTAAATTAAATTAAATTAAATTAGATTAAATTAAATTAAATTAAATTAAATTAAATTAAATTAAATTAAATTAAATTAAATTAAATTAAATTAAATTAAATTAAATTAAATTAAATTAAATTAAATTAAATTAAATTAAATTAAATTAAATTAAATTAAATTAAATTAAATTAAATTAAATTAAAGAAAAAAAGTAATTCACCAGAAACATACAGGTATTACGAAGAAAAGGGCAATTATGCATTTTAAACTCGATATGAAATTTTAAATTATATTCCTTAATATTCCTATCTCGAGTATGTGGTTACAAAAAATATTTATTTAAGTTCAGTAAATACCGAGATATTTTTCCAAATATAATTTAATATAATTTGCATTCATTTATATTTTTCCGTGAATTTTCATTACGATATGCATTAAAAATTTTTTAATTTGCTCGTTATTATACTTCAATTGATTAGGATACAAAATTGCATGCGCTGAATTTGATGGCACCACTACTACTACTAACTAAATTAAAAAACAATAAAACCTATTATTTCCAAAAGTATTTTTAAAGTCGTATAGGGCTTCTTCGTCAAAAATTTCCAATAATTTTACCGAGGAAAAGTCTGAGCTAAATTTCCCATTATAAAAAAATGGAACCTACAAAAGCGCATTTCATTCAAATCTAAATCAAATTAAATTAAATTAAATTAAATTAAATTAAATTAAATTAAATTAAATTAAATTAAATTAAATTAAATTAAATTAAATTAAATTAAATTAAATTAAATTAAAGTAAATTAAATTAAATTAAATTAAATTAAATTAAATTAAATTAAATTAAATTAAATTAAATTAAATTAAATTAAATTAAATTAAATTAAATTAAAATAAATTAAATTTAATTAAATTAAATTAAATTAAATTAAATTAAATTAAATTAAATTAAATTAAATTAAATTAAATTAAATTAAAATAAATTAAATTAAATTAAATTAAATTAAATTAAATTAAATTAAATTAAATTAAATTAAATTAAATTAAATTAAATTAAATTAAATTAAATTAAATTAAATTAAATTAAATTAAATTAAATTAAATTAAATTAAATTAAATTAAATTAAATTAAATTAAATTAAATTAAATTAAATTAAATTAAATTAAATTAAATTAAATTAAATTAAATTAAATTAAATTAAATTAAATTAAATTAAATTAAATTAAATTAAATTAAATTAAATTAAATTAAATTAAATTAAATTAAATTAAATTAAATTAAATTAAATTAAATTAAATTAAATTAAATTAAATTAAATTAAATTAAATTAAATTAAATTAAATTAAATTAAATTAAATTAAATTAAATTAAATTAAATTAAATTAAATTAAATTAAATTAAATTAAATTAAATTAAATTAAATTAAATTAAATTAAATTAAATTAAATTAAATTAAATTAAATTAAATTAAATTAAATTAAATTAAATTAAATTAAATTAAATTAAATTAAATTAAATTAAATTAAATTAAATTAAATTAAATTAAATTAAATTAAATTAAATTAAATTAAATTGAATTGAATTAAATTAAATTAAATTAAATTAAATTAAATTAAATTAAATTAAATTAAATTAAATTAAATTAAATTAAATTAAATTGAATTAAATTAAATCAAAGAAAAAAAGTAATTCACCAGAAACATACAGGTATTACGAAGAAAAGGGCAATTATGCATTTTAAACTCGATATGAAATTTTAAATTATATTCCTTAATATTCCTATCTCGACTATGTGGTTACAAAAAATATTTATTTAAGTTCAGTAAATACCGAGATATTTTTCCAAATATAATTTAATATAATTTGCATTCATTTATATTTTTCCGTGAATTTTCATTACGATATGCATTAATATTTCTGTTTGGTATGTTAATATGTTTATAAGCATTTCTGTGGAATTCGATCCGCAGATGTCGACGTTGATGCAAATGGCGAATATATTTGAAATAAGTATATACATATATGTATGTATGTATGTGTGTGTGTACTTACCACTCCTTCTCATTTATGATTTATTGTTTCCAGCAATTTAATGTAACCAAAATATGTACCAGTAGCTAAATTGAGTTGTCAATCAAATGATATGACTGTCAATGACAGCAAGTAGGCTGCTTGTACAAACAAATGTACATAGAATATTAACGTAAGATAGAAGTTACAAAGATCTCAAGTTCTACGTCTATATATTTATGTATGTATATGTGCAGCTGGCCTGAAGGCGGAGTTCTGTAATGAAGCATTTCACAATGGCTTGCATAAATTTATGGCAAATAGTTATGTAAGTGAGAGAGTTACGAGCAAGTTATTTCCATAAATAGCCAACCAACGTGTCTGTGTCTGCGTTGGCTATGAAATGCTACCGCAAATAGTCATACATCATGCACTGGTCAAGCGATAATCCTGAGAGAAATGCGTGTGTGTAATTGGAAGTGTTTGTAATAATGTGAAAATTTATTGTATACTTATGTTTGAGCTATAAACATTAGACTGGGCGAAAAAAAAATTATTTTTAGTTTTTTCTTGGTCAAGACGAGCAAAAGCTATTTTTTTTTTTATGAAAATTATTTTGGTTTTTGTATTTTTCTTGTTAAATTTTAAGTTTAGAAACAAAAAATTCAAATGTATTGTTGGTATGAAAAAAAAGCTTAACAGAAGACCACATTTGGAGTGTCAAAAATAAATACAAAAAACAAAAACTTATAATAATGAAAGCTCAAGGATATAGTAAAATTAATTGACATATAAGTTTATCTGACAGAAAAATAAATTATCCGATAGCCTAATGGTTAGTAGAGCGTAACAAAATTTCCCTTGAGGATCAATTCAATTGAATATATAATATCCAAAATATTTTTTTTAGATCAGATCAGCCTATTTTGTTAGTAAACTGTAAATCCAAAAAAGTATTCTAATGCACAAATTTGCCTTTAAACATTTTTTGTGTGGAATTTAAATCCCTTCAAGTGTTTTTACTTAGTATCATTTTCTAAAATTTATCTTAAAAATAATCTCAAACATTTAAAAACAAAATATTTTGTAGCCAGTCTAATATAAACATATGTATGTGTGTATGTATCTATATTTACGGTACATGCCTCTGCTTTTATGTATATTTGTATGTTAGTATATGTGATTGCTTTGGGCGTGTTACTGTCTGTTAGTGCGTCACCAAGAATGACTGCTCAGTAAACACAGAATGACAACACAAAATGCATTTCATGTCATTCAATCTATCGCTCAGTTATTATGATTTAAGCATACATATAGTATGTGCAGTCATACACTTTGTATACATAACTATATACATATGTACATATGTATGTATCTACATATATGCTATCTGATATAGTACATATGTACATTTCACTCTATGGAAAATATATTTGCAATGATTTTGATGGATGTTATTTGTACGAATATTACGGTGGTGGTGAAAATACCACTAAAAGAAAATAAAATAACATAAAATAAAATAAAATATAATAAAAAATAATATTTTATTTAAAATAAAATAAAAAATTATAATATTACATAACATAGCATAACATAACATAACATAGCATAATATAACATAACATAACATAACATAACATAACATAACATAACATAACATAACATAACATAACATAACATAACATAACATAACATAACATAACATAGCATAACATAACATAACATAGCATAACATAACATAACATAACTTAACATAACTTAACATAACATAACATAACATAACATAACATAACATAACATAACATAACATAACATAACATAACATAACATAACATAACATAATATAACATAATATAACATAACATAACATAACATAACATAAGATAACATAACATAACATAACATAACATAACATAACATAACATAACATAACATAACATAATATAATATAATATAATATAATATAACATAACATAACATAAACAACCAAAATAAAAAAATAAAAGAAATGAAAAAATGGATTTTGTTTAGAAATTAAAAAAATAATTGTTTATCGAAAAAATAGAAATTACGATGACCGATAGTCGCTTTTGAATCGAATCAAGTTAAACACGAATTAAATTTTTGCGTTTGCCAGGGCGTATGAGAAACTTATTCGCAGATAATGAGAAGGAAATTTGGAAAATGCTGTTCTGAAATTGATCTCTGAAAGCCTTAGAAGAATGACCTTATTTTAATATTTATATAAAGGTTAATTTCTTTTTTTTTTAATAATTTTTTCTTTTTAGTATATATGCAGCTGGGTATAGTGTCATGATTTTCTTCATTTTTCATGCATATGATTTTTATTTTCATTTTACTGTTAAATAATCAAGTATATTCTTAGTTAAAAAAAATAATTTTATGAATTTACATATTTTCACTAATTTTATTTAGCCAGCCAAATATTCCAATGCTATGCTTTCACCACAGCGCTATTAACTTCAAACAACAGAAGCTAAAAAAAATAAAAATAAAAATAAAAAATTTGCTTCGAAGTCAAGTGCTTAGTCTTAGTTATTTACATACAAATTAAAATTGAGTTCGTGGCAGGACATTTTTTAATCTATGAAAATAGCGCTGAGCAATTTGTAGATTTCATTGCATGTCATAAATGCTTTTCGTCTTTTGTTTTTTTTTTTTTGCACGTAAATTAAGTTAAGTTATAAGAAGCCAAACCAAGTAAAAAAAAAACTATAAACAAAAAGTTGCTAAAAGCTCTAGCAAGAGCAATAATAAAAGCTTAAGAAATAAAGCATTCTAGTCATGAAAAATATTAAAATAATTTTGCAAAGTTCTTAACAACACACATACATATGTACATATAGTATAAGTAGTTTATATTTGAAGCACACAAAAGCGCAAATGTTACACTGAAAAAAATATTTGTGTTAAAAATCGTAGCTTTACTGCACTTGAGTTAAGAATCAGAGCTTTTTTGTTAGTAATTTCCACTGGCGTGTGATGGTCTCTCGTTGTCTCTGAAAGTCAGACTTCGTGATTTCCGCTTAACTGTGCAAATCAAAGCTACAACAACTTTTATATCCGTCCTTCTTGTAAGAAGATTTTTCCTCAAAAGTTGTTCTTTCTAAATTAGTCATAATTCTTTTTAACACTAAAACTTTTTTCCACTGTAATCTCGATGGTCAGTACATGCCGTAGAAGTAATTACATAGAAAAACCAACGTACACAGTTCCGCCAACAACAACAAATTATGGCTCTTTCTCCCCATTATAGCCTTTATGAACTACAAAAAAGTGATGTCTTCATTATGAGTAGCACCAACAGAGAAGCCTCTCAATGAAACAGCACAAGAGCTCTAACTACTGACCACAAAGGACGATTTCAACGAAGCCAAGATATCTACACCAATGTCAAAAAAGGCACAGCAACAACAACACAAACGCAAAATCTGTCATAAAAAGCGTCGCGCGCGGACGAAACAAAGCTTTCGTAGTTGGTAGTGAAGTCATGTAGAATATCGCGAATATAAAGTGCATTACTTAATTGCAAGATCATATCACAACTTTATGTTTTTCTTTTATGACACAGAAAAAAGCGTAAAAAAATATTGTTGGCAAAAAAATATGCGCATAAATAATGAAAATTTGAAAAAAAAAAAAAGAAATGTGGAGGATATTAGTTTATATTACACACAGACGTTTAACTTTTGCATAAATCTGATAAAACAAATTTTTTTTCATGTTGAGGGTGGTTCAAATACGTGATTAACTAAGAAAATGGTAAAGCCGAGAACTTGATATACCCGGTTGTGGGGATTAGCACAGCAGTTCGCTGGTACTTCAGCTGCTTTAGAGAACATTGAGGAAGGCGAAGTTGAGTCATGCAAGTTGAGTGGCTTCATATGTGTAGCTCAAATCGCAGGTGTTGTTACGCAAGTTGATTTTATGGCGTTGCCAACTATTTGATTCGATATGAAACAAAAGTGGTTGCCACCTAATTCTATTATATTCATATTTTGTCCATCTCATAATATCTCGAAAATGACCCATTTACATGAGTTTTAAATATAGGTAATATACTACATTTCAAGTTTTTTTATTGAAGCGTTGCCACTAGTAGATTTCTTCAGGGTTGACACCTATTCGAAATTTAAAAAAATTTGGTAAGATTTGCAAATGTGATTATTAAACGAAAGGTATTTGACGTCATGTTCCAGAAAAAATAACCCCATACTAAGTAGTAACTCCCTAGGGTTGCCAATTATTTCTATTATATTATATATATTGTTGTCTTATTGAAGCGTTGTCTTAGTCGAGTTTTTTTGGGTTTGACGTCTAATCGAAATTTAAGAAAATTTGGTGACATTTGCAAATGTGATTATTAAACGAAAGTTATTTGACGTCGTGTTTTGGAAAAAACAATTCCAGATAGAGTTAGTGCCTAGCGTTGCCACTTATTTTTTTATACTTATTATGTAAATTTAATATACTAATTTTCATGGAATTTTTTTTTTAATTTGCATCCTAACAGAAATTGAAAAAGCAAATAAAAAACGACAGTATGAATGCTAATTTTCATTTTTTTTCAACAAAAATATTTCTGTATAGGGTTATCTCCTAAACTGATCAGTGAAACTGTATATAAAAACGACCAAAATACCTTTACTTATGGGTAACATCAACAACCTAATTTATATGGCAACATCAGAAAATAAAAGTTTTATGAGTTGAAATTAATTATTCATATTCATCATATGATTTTTGATATTAATGAAAAAAAAAAAGAAATGAAGTCAAACTCAAGTTGAAAAAAACCTCCAAATTGAAGAAATTTATTAAAAAAAAATTTTAATTGAAAAAAAAAATTCAAGAAATTTATTAAAAAAAGATTGTTAAAAAAAACTTAGCATAAATAAAAAATAAATGAAACTCAAGTTGACAAAAAGGATCCAAATTCAAAAAATTTATTAAAAAAAAATTGTTAAAAAAACTTAGCATAAATAAAAATAAATCAAGCTCAAGTTGAAAAAATGCTCCAAATTCAAGTTTATTAAAAAAAAGTCAGTTGAAAAAAAATTTTAATTAAAAAAAAAAAATTTGTTAAACAAAAACTTAGCATAAAAAAAAAATTTTTAATCAGTATTCCAGGCGGTAAACTTTTTTTAAAAAAACAATATTTTAAAAACCATTTTTTTTTTCAAAAAAATTCAAAATTTGTAGTTAGGACACGAAGCTCGAAATATATTTAATAAAATATTATAATTTAAAAAAAAAAACTGAAAAAAAAAAAAAAAATTTAATTAAAAAAAAAAATTTTGTTAAAAAAAAATTTCCATAAAAAATATATTTACATCAAATATTAATTTGAACTTAAAATACTGGCTGTAAACTTTTTACAAAAACCACATTTTAAAAAAACCTTTTTTTTTTTTAATAAAATTCAAAATTCTTAGCTAGGGAAAATTTCAATTCTGAACTAAAGAAAATCTAATTGCTAACTAACTACTTTTGAACTAGTTGAATTCTAGTTACCATTGAACTTGTTTTTATTTGTCGCTTTCGCAGCAAATGCTTCTTCCTCACTACTTACTCAGTTCCCTACAGTGTTACAAGTGCGTTGAACATTTTGCATTGTTTTTCCGTAACCATTTTATGTTGAATATTTTTGTTGCTTTTGTCATAGCTTTTTTGCTTTTGCTTGCATCCGTTTTCCCAACGTAACAGAACACAAGTAAATATAACTGACCATTCACTTCCTTAGTGGCATACTTCCGCTCCAATGGCAGACTTGCAAATAATGTTGTCGCCATCAACCGCAGAGACAGCCAGAGCTGAGTGGGTGGGCATTGAGAGAGAGCACGTTAGAGAGATTGAGGCAGATAAAGTGCAGGAGGCGCACAATACACCGCCTCTTGAAATTAAGCAAAACAAAAAAGAAAAAGCAAAACAAAAAAGAAAAAGCTTTTGCTTTGAGTGTCATTATAAAGCTCATTTTACCGTTACATTGCTTAAATGCTGAGACACATTTTTTTCACATTCACCTTACACACCACCGCCCCTGGCCTTACAAATTACCCTACACTGCTGTCTACGCAGCCATTACATCCTTATGACCACTTGCTCGGACCATTGTCGCTGATGAATGTTTATGAAATTCATAAAATGTAAAATAGCATATTATCATTTGCCTGTGCATGATAAGGGCAAATTGTAAAAGGCGTCTGAAATAGCTACCATTTACGCAATCTTGAAAAGACTAGAGGCATTGTTTATATTTGTGTGTTTGTGTGTGTTAGGTGTGTGTGTGCCCATTTGCTGTGGGTTACAAACTTGGAGGTTGTCTGTCTATTGCATATGAAATTTGTGATTTCAATAGAGTAGGCATTGTTGTTTTATGTTAAAGCATAACAGCAGCTGAGACGCAACAGGAAATACCAAGAAACAAAATCGTCGATGAGGCAATGGAAACGCATGCTTGTTTCGAAGATTTGACCTTTGTACATTTGATAAGTTGAAGTATTCAGGTCAAGCAGGCAATGTCTTTCGTAACCCGGTAGTGAAACAGCAAACTAATAAGAACAAATAAGAGAGTCTAAGTTCGTCTTGAATCGAGCATTAAATACTCACTCTACCCTGAAAAGATCCAGGTTGAAACAAACAAATAAAAAAATCTGAAGGGAAAAATTCCAGTAGCCCTTTTTGTTAATTTCAATGCATTCACCTAGCAAGAACCTGCGAAGTCATCTATGTCATCTGAGTACTCATCAAAATTGTCTACCGCAAATGGTTTTAACTAAAGCGAAATTATATTTTACTTTGGTCTAGTTTGACTAAGTTTTATACTGGTACATTGTTATCTGAAATCTAGAAATAAATATCTAATTAATCGGATTAATTCTGGTATGATTAGTCGGATTAATTCGTGTGTGATTAATCAGATTAATTGGAGTATGATTAATTTGTAACTAATAAGTCGGATTAAACGGGTTATGATTAATTAAAAACAAATTAGTAGAACTATTTAGGTTAGGATTAATGAGGATTTCGATTAACAAGTATGAAATCGGATTAATTGGGTTAGGATTAATTATAAGTCAATTAATTGGATGAATTGAGTTATGATTGAATAGTTAGAAACAAATTAGTCGAACTTATTTGGTTATGATTAGAAAAAAAAACATCGGATTAACTGGGTTATGATTAATTGATTAATTAGAAACAAACTTATCGGACTAATCTATGATTAATTAGTAACTACTTAGTCGGAATAACTGGGTTATGTAGTAACTAGTAACTACTTAGTCGGAATAACTGGGTTATGTAGTAACTAGTAACTACTTAGTCGAATTAACTGGGTTATAATTAGAATTAAAAACAGATTAGTCGAATTAATTTTATTATGGTAAATTATGAACTAATTAATCAGATTAATTGGGTTGCGATTAATTAGTTACTAATTAGTCGGATTAATTTGGTAATGATTAATTAGTAACTAATAAATCGATTAATTTGGTTATGATTAATTCGTAACTAAGTAATCGCATTAATTTGGTTATGATTAATTAGTAACTAATTTTTCGAATGTATTGAGCAATGATTAATAAGAAACGAGTTAGTCGAAATAATTGCGTTTTGATTAATTAGAACCTACTCAGTCCAAGAAAAGTATACCAGTTGCCTAACTAACTTTCAACTAGTTCGTTTAACAGCAGGGAAAGTATTGCATTGTAGTTGTCTTACATTTGATGTGAAAAAGGCTACAATAGGTGTCAAAGTAGCTTCTCCGTCTTCCATGGCTCATCTTTAGACAAAGGTTCGGGGTTGAGTATCAGTAATAATGTTATTAACTCAAAGTAAGTTTGAAAATATGTGAGCTACTTCTGCTACTGAAACGTCATAGATTTGATTGAAAAGGGTATGTATATGATGGAATCATCTGCAGAAAACTAAGCCTTGAATAGTTGACGGTATGTGCAATCTGTCATGTGATACGATTTGATTATCTATTAACTATGCGCAACAAAGAAATATCCATAACACAATCATTATTGGGTGAGACCGAGTTGAAAATTTAAAAATACATATACATACAAGGGGTTATAGTGGGCAGACAAAATAAATGAATTACCCTCCGTAATATATAAGCTATAAAGCCAATGGACTTTATTTCATGTTTTGAAGATGTCCAAATAAAATAAAATTTCCTTTAAATCTATTTGGTGTTATTGTACTGCTCCTTCTCAAGTATATAACACCATCATCTATGTACAAATGGAATCCGAGTAATCAAAGTTTTAAGACCAATATCTTTTTGCGTCTTAAAAAATTTTAAATAAAATTTTTATAAAAACAATTTTGGGGTTTTGATCAAAAATATAAACCAATTAAAAACGATCTCTAGAAAATTTTTAATTTTAGCTGTACACTACAATCGTTTGACCCTTCTACGTCACGTATATAATATATATTATACATATGCACATTTGTCCCCTTTAAAGTTAGGAGGGTAATTTAATTTTACATGCAATTTTCGTTTATATCGATTGGTGTGACTATTGACACTCCACTTCACACACCAGTGGTTTTCAATAAAACTATCCATTCTGCAAATTATATTCCTAAATACTTACCTATGTAGAATTTCAATTCAACCCCTTCATATTTATATGTAGGCTGCTGTAATAGTTCACAGTGTCCCCAGATACCGATTTGCAATCGCATAAACTATTCAAAACAGAGTCCCATATATCGAAGGCTGAGAGGAAAATTACCGTAACTCTGCAAAAAAAAAAATTTAAAAACGCAGTCGACATAAAATAACTAGAAAACGAGGCCACGATTCGCTACCCCTCAGAACAAAGATTTTTTTTGAGATCCTGAGAAACTGTTTTAATGTTTCTCCACAGCTGATTATATAACTTTCGGCTCTACCAGCCCCTAAGCTTCCGTCATAGTCAATGTTTTACTCTGGTTTCTCTCCTTCTTCGAGTATAACGCTTTGTCAGAGATTCGAGTATGCATTGGTGGAGCGGGATTTTTTATTCGCTTGAGAGTGACTCGAAAAGGAAACAAATTTTCCCCTAACTTAAACTTGCTTGTGTAATTTTGATATTATCTTCATCGCTTTTGTCAGATCTTCTCATTTCTTTGTAAATATATACATATGTGCGTTAAACTCTCCCACTCTGCTTACTATGTACAGTCGATAACGAGATTTCACTTCATGGTTCGTAAGTTAAATTTTGAAACAAAGATATTCTACTGATTAGGTACCTGATTTTAGTGGTGAGTTTGTGTGTATGTATGTTGAAGATAAAGAAAAGTAATAGGGGGTTTCATATGGTCTTACAATGTAGGGATTGCATGTGAAAAAAAATTTCTTTGTAGCATATTTGTATTCTCAGTTTTTTTGCGTAAGCTTACTTCTTATGGTTTATAGTAGTGAATAAAAAGTGCATCATTAAAAATTTGCGCTTACACTATAAAATGTGGTAAAGTGTCATAATGTCAATGGAATTAATGTCACATAGCGTAATAATGGCAATTAATTCTCAAAATAACTTGATATTAATTCACTTTGCAAAAGTCATTGACATTAATACGCTTTTGATATTCGAATTAATTCAAGTGCCTTTTATTCCCTTGACATTATGACAAGTCACTGAAAATATTTTTTAACGATTTACAAAATATGTTCTGATGACAATTAGATGAACTTCACACTTTCTAAATCAAGTTTTCACCACTCTAGCTAATCTATGCTTTGGTGAAGTGCCATAATGTCAATGGAATTAATGTCACAAAGCGTATTAATGGCAACGACGTTAATTCTCGAAATAAATTGGCATTATTTCACTTTGCAAAAGCGATTTAAAGTCATTGACATTAATACGCTTTTGGAATGCGAATCAATTTCAGTGACTTTCATTCCATTGACATTATGACAAGTCACTTCACATATTCCTTGACGTTTTAAACAAATTTTCCTGCTGACAATCAGATTAACTTCACACTTTCTTAATCAAGTTTTCACCACTCTCGCTAATCTATGCTTTGGTGAAGTGTCATAATGTCAATGTAATTAATGTCACAAAGCGTATTAATGTCAACGACGTTAATTCTCAAAATAACTTGATATTAATTCACTTTGCAAAAGCAATTTTAAGTCATTGATATTAATACGATTTTGAAGTGCGAATTCATTTCATTGACTTTAATTCCATTAACATTATAAAAAGTCACTTCACATATTTCTTGACATTTTAAAAAAATTTTCCTGCTGACAATCAGATTGACTTCACACTTTCTTAATCAAGTTTTCACCACTCTCGCTAATCTATGCTTTGGTGAAGTGTCATAATGTACAACTGTCTTCCCGTTTTGTTTACAAATCGTTTTCCTATACACACACACACACACAATATGAAATTCTCATTGAACCTATACATTGAAATTTAATTCAGTTCAGGATTGTAAGATATTTCTCCATCCAATTTGTTAAATTAAGTCCTCACAAATGAGAATAACCTTAACAAATACACCATTACTACCCACGGTTAATATAAATTAGCATAGAAATGCAATAAAAGTGAACAACAACAACAAGAACAACAACAACGCACATAAATAGGCCAAGCAAAGTGTCGGTTGACGCTCTCGTGAAAGTATGCAATAAATGAAGCGAAACAAAATAGATACCAATTGCTGGATAATTATGCTATTTTTATTATATAGCCACAATTAAATAGTTATTGTTCATTAACGTGAAATTATAGCTACATATTGAGTAAATATTGCGTGAGCTTACAGAAAAAAGTAATATTTTGTTTGATTATAAAAAATTTAGAGCGAGAATTTGGAATGCAAAAAATTTGTACAGAACCATACAAGTTTGCGAAAGCATTTTTTTATATGGAAGAAAATACTTTAGCTCGCCGGAAAAAAATTGCCAAAAAACATAAAACTTTGTCACGAACTTAAGATTGACAACATATTTTAATAAAATTGACTGGGCTACAAAACTGCCTACACCAAAAAATTCTGAAAGAAAAATTTTAAAATTTTTACTAAAACCTCTTTGAATTTTCTGGAATTTTGTGTACGTTTTTAAAACAAAAATTACAGTTCTTGTATTAGACCTTGACACATGTTTTTATATAGACTTTGTGAAAATAATTTTATTAAAACGAAAATATGTAAAAAACATAGAAAATACTTTTGGAACATTTATGCCCGCCACTGCAAACGTCAACAATCTTCTAAAAAATTTTAAGTCCTTTATGCACATTTTGTCAACAACATAAGTATCTTAATCGCTTAATAAATACGTAGATAAAACGTCATGACGGACATATGCCACCCATTGTTGCAATACAATTTTTTTTATGTGTCTTTTTAAAAACCAATTTTGCATGCTGAGAAAATTTTTCAGAGCAATCAACATCCTAAAATTTTATAACAAAATAACAAAAAAAAATATTTAATTGGCAGTTAGTCTAAATTAAAAAAAAAAAAACATTTACGGCTTAATGTCTCAAGGCGTTGATCGTTTATAGCAGAACGCATCAAAGCTCGAAGTGTAGCAGACAAAATATTAGCATAAACATAAATGACAGAAGAAAATGACAACAAACGTGCAAATAATGTGCACGCTCAAATATTATTTAACATTATAAAAGCAACAAAAACAATACAATAACAAATGTTATATTTAAGTGTGCGTTGAGGCGGCGAGAATGTATCCTGCTGAAATTAGGATTTACTTAATCGCCTTTAGACGGGCTAGTCAAAGTAATTTATTTTATATAAAATTTTTAAGTTGGAGTCATATCAATTTTTAAAAAATAAAAAATTTCAACAAAAATTGAACAAAAATTAAAAAAATAAAAAATTTAAACAAAAGTTGAACTGTAATAAAAAAAAATTGAACAAAAATTAACATGAATTTAAAAAAAATTAAAAAAAAAATTTAACAAAAATTGAACAAAAAGAAAAAAAAAATTTAAACAAAAATTGGACGACATTCAAACAAAATTTTAACGAAAATAAAAAAAATTAAACAATAATGAAATTAAAAAAAATTTAAACAAAAGTTGAACAAGAATAAAAAAAAATTAAAAAAAACTGAGACAAAAACTAAAAAAAATTTAACATAAATTAAAACAAAAATTTAAAAGAATAAAAAAAAATTAAACAAAAATAAAAAGAAAATTTAAACCAAAATTGGACGACATTCAAACAAAATTTTAACAAAAATAAAAAAAGTTAATCAACAATAAAAAAAAATTAAACAAAAGTTGAACAAGAATAAAATAAATTAAAAAAAACTGAGGCAAAAATTTAAAGAATAAAAAAAAAATTAAACAAAAATAAAAAAAAATTTTACCAAAAATTGGACGACATTCAAACAAAATTTTA
>OX608081.1:29984382-29989382 GCA_951509765.1 Sphenella marginata | reverse complement strand
GTTTACGGTGACTTGCCTGTGACGAATCAAATTGTTTGTCATTTTACTGAGTTAAATGTTCTAAATTATGTATGATGGGACACGCATATACGAGTATGTATGTCTGTTTTTGGAATTTCATTTCGTTTGTATTTTGTAGTACCGGGATTTTTCGGGATTTTTAAATTCACATTTTTGAGTTTTTGTAAGTGTACTTTTTTAAAATAATTTTTTCATAAATATAAATGGAAAATTTTGATTGGAGGCCACTAAGCCTACTAAAAAAAAATATTCCAAATTTATAGATTTTTAATTTATTATATCACATCAACATAATAAGAAAGCAACAGATTGGCATCTCTAGTGCTTAGGTACCCTTGCATATGCCAGCACCTACTCACATATTTAGAACAATTTAGTGAAGTAATAAACTCTGACATACTGCATTGGAGGGTTTTAGGCTGCATTTAGAGTTTGATAAATTGATTAATTGATTTAATTGAGACTCAATTTACATGGAAATTATTTTAATTAATACAAAGACAAGGCTTGGAAATTAGTTATGCAACGAAAGGATGCATGATGTAATACGTTATTATGAGATAGAATAAGGGAAGCCTATTTCGAGTGCGACTGAAGAAATATAGAAGGTTAGTAAAATACCGCTAGTTGCATTTTACCTTGCTTTTAAGATTCTCTGAAAATATTTGGTTCATTTGACGAGCTCAAGACAACTCAATTCTTTCTTTTTAATCAAAAAAAGAAGGAGAAAAACACACGGATCAAAAGTAATCCAAAGCAATACCAAATTTAAATTGTTCTTAAGTACTTTTGATAATTTTTTTTTTTTCATGATTAAACAAAAAATAAGAATATCAATAATAGTTAAAAAAGAAAAAAATTTAAATCAATCAAAAACATTATTAAAAAAAAAAAATCATACAATAGAAATAAGTCAGAAAAATCGAGAGTAATCCAGAGCAATAAAAAAAAAATGTTGATGACTTTAATTTCTTTTCATTGTTTTTTGAATTTTTTTTCCATAATCGTGAAATGTTTCATTAAATTAATGAACGTTCAAAGCAGATTAATGACTTTTTGCGATTACTCAAAAAAAAAAAAAAAAAATTTTACAAAATTTTAAAAATGAAAAAAAGTAAAAAGAAATGCGTTATCCAAATGAAAACAAAATCAAAACATATAAAAAAATTAAAAAAAAAAAATAATAATGTAAAATTAATATAAATAAAAGAAATCTAAAAAGAAAAGGCAAAAATCAGAACATTCAAAAGGATTCCAAAGCAATATCAACAATGTTATTATATTACATTCTCCTGATTTTTTTTAGCGTTTCCAATAATCATGAAATTTGACAGTTAATGGGAAAAACATTTTTTTATTATTCTGCAAAAAATCAAGATGTATTAAAAAAAATGGCAAAATAATAAAAAATTAAAATTAAATTAAAAAAATGAAAAAGTTATCAAAACAATCATAGAATAAAAAAATTGAGAAAAAACAATTATTCAAAAGAAAACAAAATAAATAAAAATTAAGAAAAAAAAATTATTTAAAAGAAAACGAAAAAAAAAACAAAAAATTAAAAAAAAATCGAAACAAATAAAAAACAATAAAAGAGAAAATGCGAAAATCATCACAATCAAAGTTAATAAAAAAGAAATTTCTTGTATTTTAAAATTTTTCAAATAAATAAAAAAAGTTTCATAAACTAAAAAAAAAAAATTAAGGAAAATCCGAGTATGTATTAAAAAAAATTAGTTTTTAATTATTTTTGATGTCTTTCTATAATATTTTTTGATTTAAAAAAAATTAATATTTTCAATGCTAATCAATTACACATCTAACAAATGAGCAGATGCTTGCGCCGAATGTATAACTTGTAACTCCTTAGATACAGACACCACCATTTTTCTTTTCGATAATTCAAAATGTGTCATGAATACCACAATTTACTATGCAGGCCTCAGTAATCCATACTTGCTTCATGCGTGGCCTCAAGCTGTTGAATGTTTCAAGGAAATCGTACAGGATAACTAAATCCCTTTTAGACGCATTCAAAAGTAACTCATGTCAATTAGTATTAACATCAAGTTTGGGATGCGATAACGAAATATTTACTTTATCATTTATATATGTATATTTACTATACATAAACATATTCATATATATGTACATATGCAGTTGAATATATTGAACGCTTACATAACCCAGTCAGTTTTTGCTGAAAAGGACAGTAGGCTAGGTAAATGTACCCTAGACAACACTTAATGTAAGCTCAATTAACATTAGCCACGGGCATAATTATGTCATTTGTTGGCACTTACCACCGACAGTATTTCATACGAAGCACGTAAACAAATAAATATCTACTTATCAACTGAGAGTTTTGGTTGTTTAGGTAATTTTCTGCACAATCGGCACGGACATGGCAAAGAGTGAACCCAATCAACGAAATCAATTTACCAAAAATCTTTTTTTTTCTTCTTTTCTTTGTAATATTAAGATTGGGCGCTACAGAGGAAGTGGGAGAAGTGAAAGTATGGTCAATAACTGTTCTACTTACATATATGTATATCTATATATATTTGTATAATGACATAGTTACGTACATTAAGTCAAGTTCTTGGTCATCTGCTTGACGTTTATCGCTGTTATCTTGACATTTCCTTTCACTTTCTGTATTTAGGTTGAATCTTCCCTTTATTGTATTTGTCAGCCAGTCGCACAACTTATAGATATTTAGTTATCATCCTGCGGGATATTTGCAAATTTAATAAACATAAATATCACTAACATTCATGTTTACATACATACATACATATATAAGTGAACAGTTATACCTATATTTACATGTGTAAATATATAAATATTTGATGCAGCCTCCTTGATCGGGGTTTCGTATCACTTTGAGTGAGAGTTTGACTCAAATAAATACCAAATTTGGGTTGCTTATGGATGAACACTGGAGCGTTTAATACATAAATTCCTCAAAGTTATATTATTTCTACAGAAGATACATTGGGAGGGTTCCGACGAGTTGAAAAAATCAGCTAAAGTATAACTTGTGTTCTCTCTGCAATTTCATAGCGAATTCAGTTATCGCTAAGAAGGGATCATGGGCTTGCTTTGTTGCCCAACGCCCAAACTCGTATTGACAAAAAAGCCGACCGTTTAATCCAACTTCATAGCCCACTAAAGTTACTGACCAACATTTCCATTCACTGCCTAATAGAGACCGGGTATATGGAAAGCATTACGCAGTGAAGTAAGTGAGATCAATTAAGAGTGATAGAGAGAACCAGTGGTGGCATGACATAATCGCAAGTGAAGGAATTGGCATTATGGCACCGGAGGACCGGTTTTGCGATCCACAGTTTACTCCACTTTAGGCAGAAGATATTATAATAGTGCAGAGGGAGTGACATAACAACAATTTTTTTACTTGGTATTATGCAACTTGGTATTATGTCATGCCAAAATACAGAAACTTTAGAGGTATCAGTTTTCTTATAAACACATCCCAGTCAAACAGAAGTGTCTGCAAGGTGCACCATTAGCACTCCAAACGGAGAATATCAGACGAAGAAAGCTGCCCTTTTACGGAGTCCCGAAACATTAATTTCAATAATGCGGAAGAACTTACTAATGGCTCCTCTATTTTCTAAGAATTTATTTACAAAATTATTCCCAAACTCATCAGAAAATAATCGAAAACCGATTGTTTTGATATTGCTTTATTTATTTATATTAAACTAGCAGATGCCCGCAACTTTGTTTGCGGAACCTTCCTCATTTCAATGGTCATATGTTTCGGAATACAAACTAAGAGATTTCCTAGACACGTGGTAAAAAGTACCAAAAACGGACCATAAATTAAGATTTTCTCAATATCGAGACTCTAGCGCCACCTATCGGGGAAATTTTTTTTAACAGAGTTGTTGATTATATATTAAACATATGTGCCAACTATGAATAAAATCGGACCATAAATGCGGAGTTTGTAAATATAGTGACTCCCGCGCCATCTAGCGGAAAAAAATATATCTATTATTGGTTAGACATATCCATGGCACAAACTGTCAAAATTTTAGAACAATCCGTTTAGTAATTTTTGAGCCAATTGATTACAAAAAAACCCCCTACATTTTTATATATATAGATTAGAACTCGTGCTGGGTCTTAGAGTCAATCTCACCTCAACGAGAACGCGAACCGAGTTTGAAGATTTTCAGCTTGCTTTTCAAGGCCGAAATTCATAAACACTTTATTCTTTTATTAATTCAATAAATTCGGCATATACCGTTAACGATACGAGCAACTTTCGCCAACATGAATCGGCACCCCCGCACATTTTTCACTCAACACACATCTGCGAAACGCTTCCGTATTGCGTGAGTGGCCCACTTAGGTCGGGGCGTGAGGGATCTTTAAACCGTTCACTTGATTGCTTGCTTAGGCCAATGACCATTGTAGTGACGTACAAGTCACTATGTTCATGCATAAGTTGAAGGGTCATAGATGATAACTCCACTTTAGACAAATAAAAATAAATAAAAAAAGGTTTTTAATCAACTCATTTGTTTGTTTAGGCCAAAAAAGTGGCCATCAACAAATTATACAGAATTAAATATTTCACCTTCTTAGAAATTTTTCTTTTTTTAAGTAAATAAGTCCTTCTCACTGACAGTTTCCTGAATTCAATTTAAATCTTATGATGACCGCTCTCTCATTAGTTTTATTTGTTTTGGCTACTTTTTGGGGAAAATACGAAATTCTATCGCTTCTTGACTAGGAAATGGAATGAGTTTATGAGTGACTGATTTGATAATATGTTCATTTGAGTAGGGCTAAAAATAAAAAGATTGAAAGTAATGTTTGTTTTTGTATTCTATAATATGACTGAAATAGGGTGCATGCAATTATTGGAAATTTTTTTTTTGGAAATCGTGTGAGTATGGTCAGCCAGAGGACGAAACTAAAAAAGATTTTTTTTATACCGA
>OX608081.1:29959382-29974382 GCA_951509765.1 Sphenella marginata | reverse complement strand
TATGCAAAACTATTTTGCTATGCCGGAAATTATTGTAGTTTTGAAACATTTTTTTTGAATTTTGATTGAATGTATTGAATGAGCGTGTTGTTGTAATGAAAAGCAATTAGGTTGTGTCAGAACATTGGGAGCGGATAATACATTTAATTCGAAGTACTATGTTGTGAAGGCAGCAGGGTTGGGCCACTTCGAATAAAAAATTATTCAAATAAAAAATTATTCATCATTTATGAAATTTTGAGTTATGAGTGATGGATTGTTTTTTATTCAAGAAATTCTGAGTGATGAACATGTAGCTCGTGTCTATTTTGGGATCATTCTGCGATCATTTTGGGACATTTTTGGGATCATTTTAGGACATTTTTGGAATCCTGTTGGAATCATTTTGGAACAATTTGGGATCATTTTAGGACATTTTGGGATCATTTTAGAACATTTTGGGGCATTTATGGGATCATTTTAGGACATTTTTGGAATCCTTTTGGAAAAATTCAAGGATCATTTCGGGACATTTTTGGAATCATTTTGGGATCATTTTTAGAACAGTTTTGAGATCATTTCGAGAAATTTGTGGATCATTTTGTAACATTTTTGGAATTATTTTGGATAGAATCATTTCGGGATCATTTTGGGACATTTTTGAATTAATTTGGGATATTTTTGGAATCATTTTGGAAAAATTCAAGGCTCATTTCGGGACATTTTTGGAATCATTTGTGGGATAATTTTAGGACATTTTTAGGATCATTTCGGGGATAATTTTGGGATCATTTAAGAACAATTTTAGAATTGTTTTGAATAGGATCATTTCGGGACATTTTGGGGATCATTTTGGGACATTTTTGGAATTAGTTTGGATAGGGTCACTTCGGAACATTTTTGGGATCATTTTGGGCCAGTTTTGGAATAATTTTGGGGCATTTTTGGGATAATTTGGGACATCTTTAAAATCATTTTAGGACATTTTTGTTTTTTTGGAATAAAAATAATCGATCACTCATCACTCAAATTTTTTTGAATAATGAAGAATAATTTATTTTTTATTTCTAATTATGCCCAGCCCTTTAAGGCAGTGCGAGGCTTCGTCACGAAGTGATTGGTAAGATATAGCAAAATTGTATCAAAATCTAAGAGGGTCGGGTTCAAAATGTGGCTTTCGGTATGCAACTCATCATGTCTGGAACATCCTATATATAATCAGCTTCAACTCGGCGTTTATCTCCCCTCTAACAATTTACATCTGTAATTATAATCTGCCTGCGCTCTGTGCGTTTACTTCTGAAAACCAAATTCATTTATAAAATAACAAAAACCAAAAAAGGAAATCGTATTTTCATTTATATACTTCAAATAAAATGAAAACTAAAGCCTCACAACTGCAAAATAATGCTCTCTAAACTTTGCATTAATTTCAACTTTTTCACCACAAACATCAAATTAAGAAGCTCCGATGCAAACTCTACTTGATGGCTTTCAAGTGCAATTGAGGCGTGTAATCAAATCTGCTAATACGAAATGTGCCCACACACACACACGTACACACACAACGAGTGAAACTAGGGTGAGCGAAAGTAGTGATATTAGCACGCATTTGAGGCACGCAACAAAGTTATCGAGTATCGATTTACTTAAAAGTGTCGAAACTACTCATAACCAAGTTTTTTTTTTTTAAATGTTTGAAAAAATGAAATTTTTACTGAAAAAGTATTTTTTTTTTAAATTATTTTTGTCAATGCAGCTGGCATTAGCAGCTTTCATTAGATACCCATATTGTAGTAACAAATTTTGGCTCACTCTGGTTCACATGTTGGTCGATAACGCCGAAATTGTTAGAGTTATTGAAATGAGCGATATCTTACACTGTAAAGTAGTCGGGTAGCAATGCCATGGAAAAAGTTTTATTCCATTCTCTGCAGTAGTTTTTGAGTGATGCGCGCACAAACATACAGACATACAAACAAAAATTATAAAATTTGTTGCTTAGGCTGCTATTTTCTCAGTAATGTTTAGTGCTTTAATTTTTTTGAATATTTAAAATGTTAAAATTTGTATTTTTCTACTCTTTCTTCGATTACAGCCCCTACTCATCAAGTACCTACTCATTTCATGCCATCGCTATGCAATCCCACAATTCCAAGTTGAGTTTCGAACAAAATTAGCATCAAGGTATTCATTATTGATGTTAAGGATAAGTGTGTGCGGGGGGAGTATGCGGGGGGAGGAGTGTGCGTTGTGTTTATAAATTTCACGTTTACAGGTTTCCATGTGAAATTACTTTTTAAGTATATTTGTATGTATTTGTGTAAATTGTTTTTGTAGCCGCCTTTTTGATTTGTTGTTGAACAACATTTGATTGTTTACATCAATCTTTCAAACATGTTCGTACGTCTGTTGGCTCGCTGTTTATCTGTTCGCCATTTGCAATATACATATGCCCTGACTATTTGTGGATTTGGGTGCGGGTGGGCGGGGGAGGGGAGGGGTGCTGGATTTAACATTATCGTAGCCATCCTCTATCCTCAACATGGCACGCGTTTTCATTACAGACTACCGTTATAACTGTATGAACATTCAAATCATTGCCTGTCTGTCCGTCTGTCTGTCCATGCACGTCCGTCTCTCGTTTGGCTGTCCATTTTTCCATTAAAATGCCACGTTACGCCTGCTTACTATGCAAATTGATTGTCATGCCACATAAAAATGTCATTTCAATGTCAATTGTATTTGTGTATTTGCGCTTGTGTGCGTCGAAAGGAGGTGGAGGGGAGGCGGGAGGGGGTTCGTTGAAGTGCGTGCCTACTATGCAAATTGGTTTACGGCCTTGCATGAGAGCTTGAATGAATACCAACATTTGTTTGACTACTCTCTAAAGTGTGTCTTAGAGAAGGCAGAGATCGGTATGCAGCCAATAGAAGCCAAATCAACAATTTTTGTCTATTTTTTGGTCTGTTTGTACGCGCATCACTTAGAAACTGCTGAGCAGAATTGTATACAACTTTCACCGTGCCATTAATAAACATCTAACTTCAAGTTTAAGTTATACCTTATTCCGATAACTCAACTGGTTTCGCAGTTATCGACCAATATGTGTTCCAGGGTAGAAAAGAAGAAAATAATTCATGGCTGCGAATGAAAAAAAAATTCCAACATTTTAAATATTCCAAAAAAATGTATAGGAAAAATCATTACTGAGAAAATGCAATCCAAAGCAACAAGTTTTAGAATTTTTGTTTGCATGTATGTATGTTTGTGCGCGCATCACTCAAAAACTGTTTCATAGAATTGTATAAAACTTTTGCTGTTAATTTATTAGATATCTAACTTAAAGTTTAAGATATCGATTATTTCATTAGCTCTTCCAGTTTCGGAGTTATCGACCAAAATGTGGATCTGGGGGAGCAAAAATATGTTAGTACAATATGGGTAGCAAACGAAAGGTGCTAATGCCAGCTGCAAGATGCGATGTGAGTAAGTTGTATATAGTGACTCAGTCATGTCTATTGTAAGTTATGAGACCAAGCAAAAAACTGTTTATTGAGACTTCATTACCAGCGGAATTTCTTCAAATTAATATCAAAATTACACGATTTTCCAACAGTAGCGATTGACTAATGCCGTGATGTAGTGCCGGTTCTCATTCACCTGCGTTCTCAATTTTCTTTTCACTGGGTTTTCACTTGCAAATGACATACATTTTTGTGTTTTTTTTTTGTTTGTAGATTTTAATTCCTTCAGTCAATCCAGTTTGCTTTACTTCAGTTTATTACGCTGTTCAATTTGCATTGATGACATTCAACATTGTACGCAGTTGTCATTACATTTCTCATTCCTACCCAAATATATATATGTGATTATGTAAATGTATACATACATATATACATCGGCATAAAACGTGCTCATCCATATTGATTGCAATTACAAATTCCATTATTTGCTGAATGTATCCTTTTACTTTACAAGAATAACAAGGTGAAGTGGAATTAAAATTAAAGCAAGTGTCGGTATTCATAATATACGAGTATTTACTTAAACATAATTTTTTGTTGTTGTTTTTTTTTTTTTATAATAATGTTGCTTTTATTTTTAAAGAGTGCGAAAAAGTGCTGCCAAAGTTCTAGAACTTAAATATTTTTAAGGGGTATCATACTCGAATTTTTATAGAAAAAAATGGGCGGTACCATGCCTACTTTATAAACATGTTCTTATTTGGATCTGAGTGCATTGACGAAGCTGAAGGGATGTGCTGAAACTGCGATATTTAGCGTGAACCTCGATAGCCCGTTCTAGTACTTTTTGCTACTAAGACGGAAAAACAAGCTTTTACTCACCTTCTCTTGATGATCGAACATTACTGTCGTTTGTCTTCCCTAGGAACAAGCAAAAGAATGAAAGGGAATAAAATAAGTAATTTAAAAAAAAAAATTTTTTTAAGAGCTTTTCACCTTAAATATGGTGAATTAGAAAAGCTTTCCGCTGCTCCGAATATTTTTATTTCGACAGATACAATTTGGTAACTCGAAATTATTGTAGGCATGCTAAACCAAAACTTACAATGAAAACGCTTTTTTAGTTCACCATAGAAAAGTTGAAAAGCTTACGAGACAAAAAGTGTCAAAGGAGTTTTTTTTTATTTCCAACAACATTGATATCATTTTTGTTTTGAAATTTTTTCTAAATAAAAAAATTGGAGTTGTTAACATTATTATCTTGAAAGCTTTTCAGCATTTATATAGTGAACTAGAGAAGCTTTCCATTGTTAACATTATTATCTTGAAAGCTTTTCACCATTTATATAGTGAACTAGAGAAGCTTGCCATTGTTATCGTTTTCAATAGATACAATTTGGTCATTTGGAATTGTTATAGGTATGCCTAAAAGCTTTTCTAGTTTACCATAGAAAAGTTGAAAAGCTTACGAGATAAGAAGTGACAAAGGAAATTCATTTTTTTTATTTACAGCTTACTAAATAACATTGATATCAAAAGTTGTATGAACTTTTGCCTTATTATTTGTTAACTTTTTTTGTGTAAATAAGAAAATTTTAATAGTTAACATTTTTGTCTTAAGTGCTTTTCACCTTTTATATGGTGAATTAGAAAAGCTTTCCATTGTCATATTTTTTAATAGACACAATTTGGCAATTCGAAATTGTTATAGGTAAGCAGAATCAAAAATGCCAATGGAGAAGCCTTTCTAGCTCAGCACAGAAAAGGTGAAAAGCTCTTAGGAAAAAAGCTGTCAATGAAAATAATTTTTTTTTTTCATTAGCAATCGAAATTTAGGCGAAATCGTGGTGTTGGATTTGTGGTGGAAAAGAAAGTGCCCATTTGCTCCAAAAGAGTTGAAAACAAGAGGTCAAGTGCGAAATGACAAAATTAATTGACTCCCGCATTTTACCTCCGATTTTAAGTATTAGTGACTGATGAAAATTATGACTGGAATATAAATATAAATATAAATATTGCATATTTCCTTCAAAAATTACTCAGGACTGCCATACAAACCGCACCATGTTGAATAAGAAAAAAATCGCAAATTGTTTTATTTTAAATTTTATTTTAACATTTACCATTTATTTACATTTAATTTACAACATTTATGAATATGCATACATACTTTTTCATTTCTCGTTTCTCATTTCGCATTTCGCTTTACGCTTTCCTTTTATTTTTTTTTATTTTAAAACTAATATATTTTATGAATTTATTTATATTTAGTATATATGTTTGTTTGTTTGTTTGTATATGTGTGTGTATATTTATTACGTAAAATTTAGTTATTAATTAGTTGATAATTTATTTAATTTTTACGCTAACTACGGCAATTATATTACGCTATAGTTGTTATTTTTTAATTTTTTTTTTTTAATTTTCGTTTTTATATAAACTGTTTTGTTAGCTATAAGTTTGTTTATTTTTTTTTTATTTATTTTATACGCGTCATATTTATTTATTTATTTAATTTTTTCGCTGTGGTTTTACATTTTTCACTAATATTTTACGTAATATAAATTTATTTATTATCATTCTACGCTACTTCTTTTTTTTTACATAATTTACATAACATTTGCATGTTGCGTGTTGATTTGTTTTTGTTTTGCATGCGCAAGGCTACGTGTGTGAGTGTGATGTGTGTTTATGTGTGTGTGTCATTTGTTTTATTGGCTGTTTTAAATCATTAAAATTCACGCAATAAACATGGAATATAAAATAAGTGATAATTTGCAATTATGAGCTCTAAATTTATTTCATTTTTAATTGTATTTAATGCTAACTTGTTGTGGGATTTTTCTATTTTTTTTTTCGTGTGTATGTTTTTTAAATATGTATGTATATAAAAACTAAATTGCTGTGAAAATGATTTGTTTTGCTAAATTAATGCGCAAAAAGTGGTTTTTATATGGAAACTTTTTTGTATAAATATTAAATTTTATTGCTTTTATCAATATTTCAGCAGCAATAAGTAATATTAGTCAAAATTTTAGTGAAATTATCATATAACTTACATATCCTAGCTTTTGCTAAAAAAGTTCTGGTTTCATTTCCGCCAAAAAACAATGAAAACCAAAACAATCTGTTGAAGAATATTTTCGATATGTTTGAAAAACAATCTCATACTTTACACTGACCAACACAAATTTTTTGCTGCAGAAAACTTTTGAACTGATTTTTGTGAGCTGTTGCAAAAAAAAAAAAACAGCCATCAGCCCTAGTTTATAGGTTAGGGGTCACAGATCTCTTTTAAAAAATGCTAAGTCTTATACGGACCCCACAACTTTTTTCGGTTTACTCCATCAACACGACTTGATGTTTTTGAAAAGATGTTATTTTGGAGCTTTTAGAAACGAATGGAATGTTAACGAATCTCTATAAATATGAGAGAAAATGCCGAACAATAACGAAAAATATATTGTTTTAAAAAAATTTCATTTCAAACAGACCTGTTAAATTTGATTAGTAATTAGTAATCAATTGATCAGACCGATTTTTTAATTGGTAATGATTATTTAAGAAAAATAACAAAAAATTATTAAAAACAAAAAAAGCAATAATAAAAAAAACTATATAAAATAAAACGATAATTATTAACAACAAAAAAAACAGTTGCACCTACAAAAAAAAATAAAAAAAAAATATTAAATAAACAAAAGCGAAAATGATTCAAAAAAATCAAAATTAATAAGAAAAAAAATCAGAAAAAAATAAAAATTATTAAAAACAAAAAAAGCAAAAATAAAAAAACGATATAAAATAAAACGATAATTATTAACAACAAAAAAAAAAAACCCAACCAAAATAAGTATAATTATGAAAAAAAATTAAAAAAAAAAGTAGAAAATAAAGTAGATATTATTAAAAACAAATTATTAAAAAAAAAAATCAATAGAAAGCAAAAAAAAGAAGTTGAAAAGTAAAAAAAAAATCCAACAAGTTTATTTTTAATTGATTTTTTTTAAAATCAACAAAAATCATGAATTTCTGTTTTTTTTTTTTTAATTGATTTTTGTTACTTTTGATTTAGTTTTTTTGATTAGTTGCAACAATCGTAAGAAATAATAATTTTTTTTTGATAATTTTTTAATTAATTGAAAAATAATCATTAGAACTTCAAAGAAACGGTAATCAATCATTGAATGGATTCTTAGAAAAAAAAGTCAGGTAATCATTACCATTAGTAATCATTATTTAACAGGTCCGATTTCAAATATTATCAAAATAATTTTTTAGAAAAACTGAAAATTTCAAGGTTTTTTTCTACTCAACGATACCTGTTGAATTTAACGTTCGTACTTTACGGTGTTGACAAATAAAAAAAAATTTCATGATATGCAAACACAAACTTTTTTTACTGCGCATCATAAATATTTAAACATTTTTAAAAGTGTATATCATCTACATAAATATTTGCACTTAGCTAAAAACACAAAAGATAAAGCATTTAAAATACAGAGTTTATCTTAAACGGTAAAAAATATGCCATCTATGCAAATAAAAAAATGTGTACAGTGATTAAAAGTTATAGGTATCTAATGTGGGTCAATTTCAAAAAAAAAAAACGTACACAACGAGTTTTTTTTTTTGCTTATTTTTAAAGTTTTTCCAATTCGCCTCTAAGAGTGGCCAAGTTATGTGGAAATTGATGAAGAATCCGTTGGCACCTTTAGGCTCTCAAAAAAATCAATATATTTGTTTTTTTTTTTTAGGTTTTCTATGATTTCTATCTTGAGCGTCACACACCAAATATGTATAAAAAATCGATAAAAATGCAAAAACCTGTATGTAATTAAAAACAAAAAATATTAAAAATAAAATTGGGAAAATTGAGTGCATCAAGTTTATATAGTAAAAAACGAGTGGAAGAACACGTTACATTGAAAATCCAAATTTTGCATAAAATTTGTTTGAAGCACATACTCTTTTGGATTTTTTTCAAGGCAAACGCTTTTCTACACTTATTAAAACAAAAACAAAAAAAAAAACAGTTTTTTAAAATTTAAGTACAATTTTTTCAAATATGTTGATCTTCCACTCTGGTGCCATTATAAAGAAACTAGAGCAAACACGAACGGTGTTTTGAAAGCATTTTCAAACCGGGGTAAGCTGATCACCCGAATGTATGTTCTTCAAAAAATTTTAATATAGATGAATAGTCAAAAACCAAAATTATTTTCTTGGTTTCAGAACTTTGATTCTAAAGAAAAATAAATTTGGATTCACAATCTTATTTTTAGAATTTTGATGCAAAATCAAAAAAAAAAAAACTAATTTTGAAGTGGAATCAAAACGCTTGATATAATTTTTTGTTTATCTATACATCAATATTGGGGATTTATAGAGTACAGAATTGGGGATTACTCTTTATTTAAGTCATTTTAAAAATGTTTTGAAAACATCGATCAAAATTCACCACGTTTCCACGCTTAGCTCCCATGATATTTTTTATTTAAAACAGCTACACTTAATATTTCGCAAACAATTTTTTCTTTAATACGTTTTCTTAAAAATTTCTTTACTTGCAAAAAAAAGGAAATAAAAATATTTTACTGATTTATTTTGGTTTACTCTTAACAAAACAAAAGAGAGCTTTGAAGAGCGTTTCTAATGCGATGTTTAGTGTTTTATCGCGCGCTCGTGTGTGTGAGCACGAAGCGATCAGCTGTTTTGTGTTATGTTATTTTCTCATTTTCACTTTATAGTAGTAATATATTTTAACTTAAAAATTAATATTTACCTTTAAACGCTGAGAAGTGATATAAGTAATTTATATTTAGAGTTTCTATTTATTCTAGTGCGTACTTATTAGCTATTTAGTGTTCAGGTGTATAGAAAACAAAATTTTAAAATAGTAAAATTTCACACACGCTTACATTTATCTACTAACTTTCGGGTCTCAAAAATAAAATGTGGCATTACATTTTTTAATGCAACTAAAGGCGCTGAGATTAAAGATAACAAACACAAATCAAATATTTATATGGGCGTTTCGTGGAAATCAAACAAAATTAAATTTTTTTTAAAGTAAACCGTTGGCTTTGGGAATTTTGCGGAATTTTGAAAATACCGACGACTTCAAAAAAATTTTCTGTAACAACGGAGTTTTTAAAGCTTTTAATGAGATACGGCGTACTTGAACCAAAATTTTGAGATGGTTCGTTTTTTAAAAATTATTTGTATAGTTTTATAGGTTTTGTTGAAAAAAAAACTGTTGGAATATTTCGTTAATTTTTCTAGCGAACGCTTGTGTAAGATGATAAGGGTATAACAGGCAAAAGCAGAAAAAAAAGTTTTAGACGCATGAAAATATACTATAGTCCGAATGTGATTCAAAAATGTACTTTGTTTTCGTTTAGAGTTCGACCCATTAATTGGCATCGGCATCGGCATCGGCATCGGCTTCAGCATCAACATTTCTTATTTTTGTCCGATCGTCAGCCGATTATTTCTCCTTTTATGCATGGCATTCCAGCTCTTTCTTTGTATTTCCTTTAAAATTCTAGACTTTAATTCGAGCAGAAAAAATTGGCCCTCGAAACTTAACATCTTTTACCGGTTCAAAAAAAATTTGCAAAAAATTGTTCGCTGCTATAATAAAGCTGTTTGGAAAACCCCATCGGGTGCTGAGAAAATGGAATGACAGCATGGGAAATCTACATTGCGCTGCATAAAAGAATTCGTATTTTTCATGGTGGCTCTTGTTAAGGCATCGGCATCAGCATCGGCATCGGCATCGCCATGGTTATCGCCGCATGGAAATTCTGAATTTTAAAAATAGAAATTTGTAGCTTGAGTTAATTTGAGTTCTGAATTCAAATTACTATTTTCTAAACTTGAAGTGGCAATCCTGCACTTCTATTGAAGCTTTTGTAATTTCTTTTAAGTGAAAATTCTGAACTTAATTTGTGTTTTTCTCAAATTGAAATAGAAATTCTGAATTTGAAAAGGAAATGTATGAATTTGAAATGACAATCCTCCATTACTAATAAAGCTTTTTTAATTTTTTTGAAATTTTTGTTGTTGGTAAATATAAAATTTCGAGCTTTATTTGTGATTTTCTGATATTGAAATGAAAGTTCTGAGCTTGAATTGGTACTAACTAGATTTTAAATAGCAATGAATTTGAATTAAAATTTTCTGAATTTGAATTTGAAAATTCGGAATACGATTTGAAATTTTCTGAACTTGAAATAGAAACACTGACTCACATTCAGTTGTTGTTTTTTGCCTTTGAAACCAAAATGCTGAAATTAAATATTAATGAATTTTAATAGAAATTCTAAGAAAAAAATTTGAATATTTTAAACATAAAAAAGACTTAAAATTTTTTCACAAATTTTTCGTAGACAACCCAAGAAAATTAACAACGGCTTTTAAACAAAATAAAAAAATTAGACCTTAGCACTGCAGGCATACTACCGAAAATTCGACCACATCCTTTACATCACGTTGTTGTTTTATATAAAAAATTTCAGTTCTTTCTTACAAACATGTCTGATGACGCCTCATTTGTTATCATTAAACACCTAAGCACTCAATTACAATATTTCAGACATTTCCAGGACACTTTCGTGCGCGCCATTTTAACATATTTAAGTAATTTTCCCTTTTAATTAATTATTATTAATTTTCTTAAATATTTTGCTAAATTTTTTTAGTTTTCTGCCATATTTCTCATTCTTACCGAATTTATAAATCCTTCATTATTTGTTTTTTTTTTTTTTTTTTTTTTGTTTTACTAATAAAAAGCTTTTAGCTACTAATTTTTACAAATTGTTTGTTTGTTTTTTTACTTGTTTCTTTTGTTGTTGTTGCTGTTATTTTACGCTTTCTATGTACACAATCTCAAACGTACTTTGTTACTTGCTTGCCGCTCCCTCGCTCCCTCGCTCCTCCGCATCATCATCATCTCGCATCAGATGACACATCCAACGACGACGTCATACGCTTCTTCTTCTATGTACTTTCGCTGTTTGCGTCGCTAAAAATTCGTTTGCTTGTCGTGGGTTGTGTTGTTGTTGTTGTTGGCGTTGTTGCTTGTTGCAGTTCATCAAATGGCATCACCGCTCGTTGTTCGTGTGTCGTTTCATTACGTTTTACAAATGGCGGCAACCGTGTTGTTGGCACATTACGATTGAGGCTATTTGTATTTATGAGGTTGTTACTGTTGTTGTTGCTGGTGCTGTCGCCAGGCATTTGACGTGGTGCAAAACGCGCAAGCTGTTGCAACTCATTCATCTCGGCAGCCGAGGAATTTGTATGCGTTGATAAATTTGATTTCGTTTTGACTGCGGATGATGCGATGCTTGCACTCGTTTTGGCAAACGAAGGTCGTATGGGGTGTTGCTGTTGCTGTTGTTGCAGCGCTGCTTTCGTGCCACGACAATAGTGCTCGATGTCATCAATATCACCAGCCAATGCAGATTTTGTTGTTTTTATTTTATTTGCTGCCGCTGCCGCCTTTGTTGCTACTAATCTTGCTGCTGCTGTTTTTGTTGTCGCGCTTTTTGTTGAACTTTTGAAATCCACCTCAGGCACATTCACCTCATTCTCATACTCGTCGTCAGCCAAGCGTGATGCGATATTCAGTTCAACCTCTGCACAATCTCCACGATAATCATAGATATCATCGTCTTCATCATCGTTCTCATCATCGTCATATTCGTCAGGTAAATTTAATTCGGCATCATCTTTTAATAGTTTAGCTGAGGCGGCTTCATTACGGCGCCCACTCGCACCGCCTCCTCGTGAGCTTCGCGTTTTGTTTGGTATTTTATTGTAGCGCATTGTATCGCGTACGCTGCGATTGCTCGTGCGCTGTAAGGGCGAGATGGGAAGAATAAGATAAAAATTAATGAATATTGGAATTTATATAAAATATATATTTGTATGTGCATTATTTTCAAATATTTTGCGGCTTATGAGACCATCCCAAACTTAACAATTTTAAATGGAAATACCACAAATAAAAATTTAAAATTTTGCTGAAAACATTTTGAATGAAATGTTTTATATAAAAATGTTTTCAAGACGTTCTGTTCCAGAATTTTGTTCAACATCAAAAAAAATTTATTTCACTTCAACAGTTTTTCTTGTAGATGTTTTCAAGTTCATGAACAAGAACCTCGATTCTTATAAAATAGCGCCATTAACTTTTTTTCTTGCGACATAACGTGCGTTATGTTTGAGTTCAGTTTTATAATGAAATATTTTGTCCCTGTTACATGATGTGGCGATTCCCTAAAGCCTTCAACATTTGAAGAAGTGAATTTCATGTTTTGTTCCATAATTATTTCTGCAGGAAAAAAATAAGTTCCATGACATCTGCTTCAGCAATTTCAAAGGCTTGCTTACAGTGCAAAATCGTCCATAAAATCCATGAAGCAATATTAGACGATTGGAGAATGGAGGCACCTAAAACAGCTGGAACCCTTGCTGTTGAGATTAGGGCTGTGCGATTAATCAAAATTTTAATTTATAATTAATCGATTAACTATCATTTTTGATTAATCGAAAAGGGTGTTTAATTGAAAAGAAAATTAATTGATTAATCGCATTTTTGCTTACACTTTTTTTGAATAAAATGATTAATCATATATTAAACGGCACAAATTTAGAAGTTCCTTTATACTTCAACCATTTGTTGTATCTTCGACATTTTGCCCATTCGCCCTCGGACAACACCTCAAATTTTCGTAAATTTTTTTTTTTAATGTTTTGAATCATGTTTGGTTTTTAATTTTTTTATTTTCAGCAAGGAACAAGGCAAACTTTCACATAAGAAAATGAGTCAATTAATCACTTTTTGATTAACCATTTTTGAAAATACTCGATAATTTTGATTAATCAAGTAATCGATTGATCGAATAAATTCACAGCCATAGTTGAGATGGTTAGGATATTTTCGAGGAGGGCAATGAGTGATAGTTGATCGATTATTTCACCATCAACCTCCATTTTCCTTACGTTAGAAGGGGTGGAGATAACCTAGAATTTTCTACTGAACGTACCATATCTCTCGGGCTACAGTCGGGCATGTAGAGTAGCTGAGCGTATCGTGTTCACTTTCGAAAATACAAACGTCGGGGAATTTATTCTAACTCTCCCTTAAGGTTTGAAGTTAAACATGAAGAATCATTTGTTACCCATTATAGGATATACATATTTGACCGTGTTCTCTTTTTATAAATTTAAAATTGAGTTAAATTCCGGGACGGGGACTTTTATTCCTTTTAAAATAAAAGTCCAAAGAAAAAAGTTATTTCTGGACTTTTATTCTTATCCTGACAAAAATAATCGGACAACTCGGACTTTTATTTTTTCTCGCCAGCAATAAAAGTTATCTTTGTCCTTTTAATTTTTTAAGGACAGAATAAAAGTCCGAACCAGAATCTGCCAACCCGGTAATCTTTACTTAATTAATTTCTTATCATATGAAAGAGGATTTGCAAACCGCCAAGATTTTGGTTCGGACTTTTATTCTGTCCTTAAAAAATAAAAGGACAAAGATAACTTCTATTGCTGGCGAGAAAAAATAAAAGTCCGGGGTTTAGATAAAGTTATTATCGGATGTTTTTCAAAAAAGCCAAGAAAATTACTTGTGGCCAGGATATTGATCCTGGGATGACAGAATATTTAATAATTTTCTTCAAGGAAACTATCTAGCCCCGGACTTTTATGAGTTCAAAAAAAAAAAAGAACCTTTATATTCCGTCCCTGGTTAAATTACTAAATAAATTTCTCAGAATATTCAGAATTTGGTTTTTGCCGACGGTGTTGAGCAGACCTGTTAAATCTGGGTTAAAATTAAATATCAATTATAATAAACTGCGCTATTAATTTAATTAATTAATTCTGATAATCGAACATGTTCAAAATAATTAATCGATTAGGATTACATTTTGTGTTCGATTATTGAGGATTAACTTCGTTTTCAAATTTAGTCCTACAATTAATCAAAATTTTAATTTGTTTACATTTTTTGATTAATTGCGATTAGCGAGGATTAATAATAAATTTTAAATATTTCAATATTAATTAAAATTAAAATATTTTACAATTTTGTGTTTTTTTTATAAATTTATCAAAAAAAAAATATATATATGTACATATTTTCTCAGCAAACCAAAGGAGTCATACATGAGTCAGAAAGGAGTCATAAATGGGATCGTTTATGCTCTTTATGAGCTCGTTTATGAGTCTAGTTCCATATATCACATGAGCTTGAATGAATATATGACTCTTATAGAGGACACCTTTTTTCTCATAAATGGCACTTATTAATAATCGTTAATTACAATTAATCAATATTTAATCAAATTGAAATTTTGATTAATTTGATAAATCCTAGAATTAAATTTTTAAATCCTCATTAATCGAGCACAAAATTTAATCCTTATCGATTAATTATTCTAAAAATGTTCTATCATACATAATCAATTATTACAAAAATAACAAAAAATTTAATTTGATTAATAATCATTATTTAAGTGAGTTGAGTGATTTC
>OX608081.1:29934382-29954382 GCA_951509765.1 Sphenella marginata | reverse complement strand
CCAGCTTCACATGAAAGGATATTTATTATTAAAAAAAAGAAAATAAAAAATTTAAAAGCTAAAAGAAAATCGATGGAAACTAATCAAAGCTAGAAATAATTCCTACAGGGAATAATACACTTGAATTTATCCATGAATGTTTCCAAAAGGCAGCACGTGGTAGACCATGCAAAATAGGCTTACAAGCACCGCGCCGTAGCGATTTGTAGTTGGTAACCGCGTGGCAATCGAAGCGTTTTAATCGAAAGTGCCTTCACATACAAACTAACAAACAAGCTTACATATAGTCAAGTGGCATCAAATTGATACACATATAACTATTTGCATACATATGTAGGTGTAACTGTATACAAAGCTTAGGACTCACATACGCATATGAGCTTTTCGCAAGCACTTTAGGATGGATATAAGCAAATGTGTGTGTGTGTGTGTGCGTGTGTGTGGAAAATTCAAGCATGCTCTCGTGTATTGATGGTACGCAAACCAGCAAATAAAGGGTAAAGCGGATTACGTAAGGCACCCCTGTCAAAAGAGTGGCTAAAAACCATTTATTTGTTTTGCGCTTTACAAAGCTCTAAGATGTTTATGCGTGTAATTTTGCTAAATACATACGAGTTACATGAATTTATATGTATCTATGAGTGGCAGGCTAAGTTTACGAGGCGGAAGTACAAAAATTGTTTTACTAGATTGGGACAAAAAAAGTTTTATTTTTTATCAAGTAAGGTATACAACGGGTAATTTTTTAGAGCAACAGCAAGTTGGTCCTTAATAAAAGAATTCAAATATTTAAAAGATAATTGTCATCCAATGTATTGAAAAAAATAAAATAAAATACTAATAATAATTTATAAAAAAAAAAAATTCAAAAAGAAATTAAAAAAAAAATTTTAAAAAAGTTAAAAAGGGTAAAAAATAACTAAAAAAACATTTAAAAAAAATTTAAAGAAGAAGAAAAAAAAGTAAAAAAAAAAACAAAAAAAAAGCATTTAAAAAAAAAATAACAAAAAACAATTTTTTTTAAATGGTTTTCTCCCAATTTTTGTAAACATAAATTAAGTATAAAAGAAAATTAAATAACTTAAACAAATTCGCTTCTCTAGTTTGGAAAAATTTCGGTTTTAAACTTGAAAAAATTAAATTGGATATTAAAAAAAAAATTTAAAAAAAATTTAAAAGAAAAAAATTGTTTTCTCGTATATTTTGTAAACATAAATAAAGTATGAAAAAAAATTTAAACAATTTAAAAAAAAAATCACTCTTAAAGTTAACAAAAATTTCGCTTCAAAAAATTGCTTACAGCAAACGCTTAGATAAAGCTCTAAAGCCAAGTCTTTTTAAGGATATTAAAAAAAAAATAAAAAATAAGCTAAAAAAAAAGTTAAAAGAATATATAGTTTTCTCCTAATATTTGTAAACATAAATAAAGGATGAAAAAAAATTTAAATAATTTTAAAAAAAAATCACTCTTAAAGTTTACAAAAATTTCGCTTCAAAAAATTGGTTACAGCAAAAGCTTACATAAAGCTCATAAAGCCAAGTATTTTTAAGGATATTAAAAAAAAATAATAAAAATAAAAAAGAAACTAAAAAAAAAATTTCAAAAAAATATATAGTTTTCTCCTAATTTTTGTAAACATAAATAAAGTATGAAAAAAAATTTAAATAATTTAAAAAAAAAAATCACACTTGAAGTTTACAAAAATTTCGCTTCAAAAAATTGTTTACAGCAAACGCTTAGATACAGCTCATAAAAGCAAGTCTTTTTTAAGATATGTAAAAAAAAATTTTTTTAAAAATGCGTTTTCTCCTAATTTTATTAAATAATTAATTTAATTAAAATAAATAATTTCAATAACTTCAAAAAAAATCGGTCTTAAAATATACACAAATTACGCTTTAAACTTACAAAAAATATTTGAAACAAAAAAAAAAAAAATTCCGAATTGCTTGTTGGGTATTCTATAAATAAAATGCGACAATGTGTGCTTCTAAATGTATAAGAACGCAGTATCCTTTAACGCTCGCTGTCATTTCCTTCCAACAATTTGGCTTTTGCCGCTTTTATGGCTTTCCACTTTTTTTTTTTGATGGTTCTACACATGTCGGTATCTCACTCATTCTCATTTCCTTCCGTTTGCTCACTGTTTAGCTGTTTTATTATTTTTTTTGTTTTTTATATAAACTTTTTATTCTGTACACATTGTCGGGTGAAATCGTTCGTACTCAAAGATGACGGATTATGTGGCGCCACAACGTCAAAAAGGCAACAAACGTTAATCATTAAATTGAAAAGTATTATTCAAACAATTTCCTTCTATGTTTGCTTAGTTGTTTATTTATTTATTTATTTATAAAACAATGTATGTACATTTAGATTCATGTCGCTTTGTGCCGTAGTGAGAGTAAGTCGTTTGGCTATAATTCATATGTTTCCACGTGAGTGACAGGAAAATTGATTTTTTTTTTTTTTATTTGTTGTGAAGTCTAAATTACTTTAATGCAAAGGATTTTAAATTGATAGCATATTTGATGTTCAAAAGTTGACATAAGTAAATCAATACAGATATGTACATATATATAAACGTAGTGAATACAGCATGATTCAGGTGTTTAAAATAAAATAAGACCGAGCATTTTGAGTTACTTAGAAAATAGGAAAATACTTTGGCAGCACTGGCTTGAATATATTTAATTCAAATGATTTTTAAGCCTCTACCATTCGATATGAAATTTTAAAAATTTTCAATAACCTGTTTTTTTGATTGCTAAAGCAGTTTTATTTTGGGAAAAAAAAGTTAATCAAGAAAAAAAATTGGTAACAGCTTTCATTTCGTTATTTTAATATCATTGCATATCTTCGAAAGTATTCATGTTAGAAATTTAAATTTAGTGAGGAATAAAATGAGATCACATATCGCGGAAAATGGAGGATAATAATTTGGTGACGTGTCATAATGTCAATGGAATTAATGCCAAATGACATTAATTCTCACAAATATTTGATATTGATTCTCTTTGTAAAAACGAATTACAGTCATTGACATTAGCGCGCTTTTGAAATATGAATTAATGTCAGTGACATTAATTCCATTGACATTATGACACTACATCTAATACAATAGTAGGCGTGACACGTCCCAAACAAATGTAATATTTCATAGTAAATATCTCAGGAAGAAGTTAAATGGGGTTAATACCGCAATATACAGCTGCGGTCAAAATAATAGCACTGAAATTAGATTTGATATCGTTCGATGAAATAAGAAGAAGATGTGTTTTTAATCATTTTCATTTGTAGTATAGCGAATTCTATAGCCGAAACCACCGAAAATTTTTCAGTACGCAGTTTTGTAGCCCATTAAATTTTACTCCAACAATGTGCAAGTTAAAAATCCCTAAAAATTTTCCCAGAATTTTCAGAATTTTTTTTGTGAAGGGTGTTGGGTATTTTTTCCCATACAACGTATGAACTAAATTTATTTTTGTATGGAAGAAAATACCCCACACCCTTGAGAAAAAAATTCTAAAGAATCAGGAAAAATTTTTAGCAATTTTTAACTTGCACATTGTTGGAGTAAAATTTAATGGGCTATAAAACTGCATACTCAAAAATTTTCTATAAATTCTGACAAAAAAAGTTTCAAATTTTGATGCATTTTATTTAAAGTTAAATTAACTATTATGAACTTTGTATAAACTTTGCCATTGAAATTAAATTTTTCATCCTAAGAACCCCGAAGATATTCATACTCAGTAGCTAAACGTTCTCAGAAAAGTGTACCGTTTTCGGAAAAGTGGGTTGTATCTGGAATAAAAACTTAATTTTTTAAGGAATATCTTAAGAAGTTTTGCTGACCTACCAAAACGGAGGGCTATGGTTCGAGCAGTGGGACAGTAAACATCAAAAGTGGTTTGACAACTTTTTTTCTAAACGGGCTAACCCCTCGAAAATGACTTGGTACAGAATCCAACAGTATTTCTGTCATGGCAGGCTTCTCTGCAGATGCCTTTCGGACTCGGCAAAGAACAGTGGGGCCAGCCAATTCGTAGAAAAAAAATCAAAGGATAGCACCGACATATTGGAAAAGAAACTTGGAGGTAAAATCTCCTCAGAGGGCTTATGCTGATATATTTTCTTCTTCGAACACAATATGCTTGCGCCGAACACGTACCATTTTAAGACTCACAAAAGTACTCACAGTCGACATCGCTCCTTTTATCCTCTTCTCTTTTTGCTTTTGGTGTAAGCTGAGAATTTTTTGGAAATGACAAAAACTCGTTTGATATGCACGCAAATCCTTCATCGTTAACGTTTAGTGTTGATTATTTATTTATGTAAAAGCAAAGAAGTTCTAAAAGTTTTCACTGGATGACGTGCAGCAGGAAAATCTATCGAGTTCATGCAAATGAATGATTATTTTGAGAGCGCAGCATAAAGGTCAACCAGAGCAATAAGGTTATGTGTGCAATCAAAATTTTAGAAAAAATCAATGACTTTTAATCAACGGGGAAAAAGCACAAAATTTATATGGAGTCTGAAAAAAATCGATTTTTTTTTTTTTAAATAATTTTCTAGTTTCTATTATATTTTACTTCATTTTTCATATTTTACTTTCTCGAAGCAATACACTCAATCATAATCACAGACAATTAAAATTATGTGCCATCACTAAAAATCATCTTTGAAATAAGCCCACAATTCTGTAATCCACATTTAAATTGCTCACAGCCAACAACAATGACCCCCTGTTGTCATGTTGCTACATTTGAACTGTGGCTTACAGGAAATTGCATGCTAGAAAGTCTACCGTTGTTTACTGTTATTTGATATATTTATTTATTATCTTTTATTTTGTATACATGCTTTTATTTTTGGCTTCTTCTTCTTATTCAGATTTTGATTTCGTTAACGTTCCGGAAAGGACTTTCACTCATTGCTTATTCATTATGTTAAGTCAATTTTCATTTCATTTCTTATGCATTTCAAGTTGCTGTCATAGTCAAATGTGTATTCTGTTGTTCATTTCTACTTTCTTCTTGCTTGTTGCTTTGTTGTTATTTAATATTCAGAAATATGCTTGCGGGCAAAACAGTGCTTAAAGGGCATAGCAATATGTGCGGGTTCACAACTCTTACTACCCTTGTGAGTTTGAAAAAGTACCCTCGTCTACTCAACATGAATTTCTTCGCTAGTTGCTTGCTCTCCATCCCAATTATGACACCCTTTATTTAATCATATTTTCTCAATAAAAATGCTATCATTCATAAGAAAATTTGGCTACTTGTTTTGTATGCTACGATTATTTTCGTCATTACTGATATGTATAATATTATCGTAATCCATTTCTATTATCTGATATCACTTCCTTTGGTTCTGTCATCTTTTTGTGAGCAAAATATATTTATTCCGAAATAATACGCGCGTGTTGATTTTGCTTTTAAATTGTCACGTTCAATTGACAAATTCTTGCCAAATAAGTTATAGCGTCAAATAATTTCAAGTTTCGGCGAATATGTGTAGGTCGTTCGAATGTGTCTTGGGCGCAAAGGACAATGTGAGCTGCTGAATTATACTAAAGAAAATGGATTGAAAGAACGGCTCCCTATTTTTTAAAATTTTTTATATTTAATTTCAATTCATTTTATTTTATTTTATTTTATTTTATTTAATTTAATTTTATTTCGCACATACATATAAGCATATCTATATCACTACTATTATGTGTGCTTAATAGCTTTGAGAACAAACTTTTTTTTACTCAGGAAATGAATAGATTCGAAGATTGAAGCAGCTGTTTAAATTTGTATTTATTTTTGCATACTAATTTGATTGTCTGCGTACTTTAATACGCTTGACAAAAGTTTCACGTGGCGAAACGGCTATGAATAATTGCGCTTTGATACAAATAAATATGGTTGAATGAATTGAAAGCAAGCGACTTTAACGGAAATTGAAAATTTGAAATATATTTTCCATTTCAATGACACACTTAATGGTTATAATAGTAGCGGTGAAGCGAAATGAACGATTCTTCAACAACGCAATAGGAAAAAATTTTAACGGGACTCGACGATGACAGTGTCGAAGTAAATTTTGGTACAAAAATATCGTCGAAGTTCTCTTATGAAACATCATTTTTTTTTTTTTTTGATAAATTTCAGTTATATCCTATTTATGTGTTTATTGAATATCTTTATGCCATTCCTTTTCTAGCCTCATCATATGACATATATATGTACATATGTACATACATATATCACACATCAAAAAGTTATTCAAAACTTGTCTTTAGTTGAAAAACTTATAACTTACATATATAATTTAAATACTATCGTTATAAAAATGAAGTCACATAATCAGATATTACAATCCGCGACATCAGATCACATCATATGCTATACTCATAATATCTGTTTGTGTCATATACATAGCTATAAAATACGTCTATACAAAAAATATCTGCCTAATGCGACCACTCCGAGGCTTTCAAAATTAAATGCGCCCACAGACAGAACGAAATAATATCGGTATATTTAACGTAATGCTGGATGTGGAGAAGAAAGTTTCGAAATATTTGCTATCATTCAACAAATGGGTTGAGAAGTAACCGGTGACGGTGACTAACGAAGATAGATTTTCCCACTTTAACCACTTTATACGCCAAGATAGGTCTGCGAATGATAGAGGAAGCTAAGGTCCAGAACGATACCCGAATTCGACATCAGAGGAAATATTTCCTGCCGTTGAAGCTGACGAATAAGCCCTAATATAATATTTGAATGTAATAAAAGCCACGCTACAAATATCTAGTGCCAATGAAATTGTATGGCATTCTGATATATCACATCACATGATATCACATAACATGATATCACATCACATGATATCACATAACATGATATCACATCACATGACATCACATCACATGATATCACATTACATGATATCACAACATAATATGACATCACATGATATCACATCACATGACATCACATAACATGATATCACATCACATGATATCACATCACATGATATGAAATTCTATTATATCATATCATACAACACACACCATCTGACGACGTCTTAACTATCTGATTATCTAGTAATTCGTATCGCACATTTTTGTATCGCCTTACATATCCTTCATGTGACTACAATATCATAACCTAGCTTAACTCATTTTTATTCATTCTTTATTATATAACCTTGCTTTTTACAACATCATACAACTTTATGTAACATCCCAATGATCCCAATATAACATAATTTTTAATCAGTTCTATTACGTGACTCGGGATCACATCACATCACAAGCATCCCATTCAATCTACTAACCCGAATCATAACTAAGCTTAACCCCGCTAAGTTATCCCATGACAAAACGCCAAAGTTGCTAGTAAAAATAAAATAAAAATACTCCTCGAAAGACCAGCATGACCGAAAATAAAGTGCAAATCAGTGCATGACTACAAATTCCCTGCCACAATTAAATAACTCCACCAATTAGAGAGTTATTTAAATCACAAATATTTGTATAATAAGCAATGATTTCCCACAAGATGCAATCCAATTAGTTTAAAGCAAATAAAATTAAACACTAATTATTCCCATATTGTAGCTGAACCACAATTTACCAACATACATATGTACAGAAGAGCTGACAAACTCAAACATTTTATTATTAGATCCCTAATCCAAACTAACCTGCAGTACAGCAAAGATGAGCGCAAATACGGTGACAACCAAGAGGCATGCAGCGACCGCAATGGCAGTAATTGTCGTCAATGGTGAACCCATACGTGAAAAGAAACCGCCAAAGGCACCGCCATTACCACTCACAGCATCATCATCCAATAGTCCACCATATAAGCCACCACTGTAGGCGCTACCAAATTGTTGTTGTTCAGCAGCAGCAGCAATGCGACGTTTGCCCGCTGGTGAAGCATTAATGCAACCGCCTGCAAAATGAGTAAATAAATGAGTAAAGTAAGATATATGAATGAGAATGGGGGTAAGGGTGAGGGCGAGCGAGTGACAGGGTGTACAAGCATGTTATGCACATCCCAAACTGCATACATTAATAAGCATAAAGCTTGGGTGAGCATACAGTGACTCACAGAAAAATTAAACGGAAGGCAACACTTTTTAATTTTATTAGCTTTTCTAATTTTCTCGTGGGAAAAATATTTGAAAACTTTTTTGGTCGAAGTGAATTTAGCTACAGTTAATAATATAGTCAAAACAATTTTCTATGATTTTAAGCATCTAAGTACGATTGTTTATATTGTTTTCAATGGTCAGAAAGATTAAAAAAAAAAAATTGAAGTGAAAACTTCTTTTGTCGCTTTGAGTTTTTTAACTTAAAAAAAAAAAAAAAAAAACTGACTAAAACTGATTATTTTTTTGTTACCAAATGCAGAGATAAGGGAAAATTAAAAAAAAAATATTTTGAAGTGAAAACTTCTCAATTTTTGTTAACTTTAAATAATATTTCTGCAGAAAAAATTTCCTGAAACTGATCATTTTCATTGTTCCCAAATGCAAAGCTCATTTTCAGGAAAATTTAAAAAAAAATATTTTGAAGTGAAAACTTTTTTAGTCCTTGTCAATTTTTGTTAACTTTAAATGATATTTCTGCAGAAAAAATTGACTGAAACTGATTATTTTCATTGTTCCCAAATCCAAAGTTCATTTTAAGGAAAATTTTGAAAAAAAATATTTTGAAGTGAAAACTTCTTTAGTCCTTGTAAATTTTTGTAAACTTTGAATGATATTTCTGCAGAAAAAATTTACTGAAACTGATCAATTTTATTGATCCCAAATGCAAAGTTCATTTTAAGGAAAAATTGGAAAAAAAAATATTGTGAAGTGAAAACTTCTTTAGTCCTTCTCAATTTTTGTTAACTTTAAATGATATTTCTGCAGAAAAAATTTACTGAAACTGATCAATTTTATTGATCCCAAATGCAAAGTTCATTTTAAGGAAAATTTTGAAAAAAAATATTTTGAAGTGAAAACTTCTTTAGTCCTTGTAAATTTTTGTAAACTTAAATGATATTTCTGCAGAAAAAATTGACTGAAAATGATTATTTTTATTGTACCCAAATGCAAAGTTCATTTTAAGGAAAATTTAAAAAAAAACATTTTAAAGTGAAAACTTCTTTAGTCCTTGTCAATTTTGTTAACCTTAAATGATATTTCTGCAGAAAAAATTGACTGAAAATGATTATTTTCATTGTTCCCAAATGCAAAGCTCATTTTCAGGAAAATTTGAAAAAAAAATATTTTGAAGTGAAAACTTCTTTAGTCCTTCTCAATTTTTGTTAACTTTAAATTAAATATTTTGAAGTGAAAACTTCTTTGTGCGCTGAGAATTTTGATAACTTTAGTGTTTCGAAAAAAGTTTCTAATATTTTAAGAATTCAAATAACACAATTTCTCCTAATTTTAAATGATAATTTTAAAGAAAATTTCGAAAAAAAAATATCGAAATTTTGAAGTGAAAACTTCTTTAGTCCTTATGAATTTTGAAACTGACTATTTTTATTATAACTGTAATATTTCGAATATTGTCGAAAAATAAATTTTTCATTTAAGGAAAACTTTTTAAGTGAAAACTTTTTTAGTTGTGAATTTCGTAAACGTTAAAATATTTGTGTCGGAAATATTTATCTAACATTTTAAGAATCTAAGTAAGTTTATATCTGTTTTTCAACTCAACGCTCATTTTAAAATTTTGAAAAAAAAAAAAAAATGAATTGAAAACTTTTTTTGGGGCGCTTGTTTTATTTGTTTAAAAATTTCCTCAAGAAAAAAATTTTATCTACAAAAAAGTGCCATTTCGTCTATGAGTGACTGTAAGCAAGTCATATGGCACATGTCTAGAAAATGATGAATATATATCTATAGGTATGTATGTATGTAAGTTTATATATACATTCACACATTCACACATATGCATTTGTTCTTTCATACACTTACCAGTATCTTTATCACAGTGACAGCATGATTGATCCTCTGGTGCCGCATCGGTGGGACAACAGGGCACACATTGATTATTCAAACGATCCAAATGTAAAGGGAAAGCGCACGTTTTGCACGAATATTGGCCAGGACCAGAGCAAGAACGACACGAATCATGGCATGTTTTGCATGTTTGCGTAGGCGAATCGTAATATTGTGAGCCAAGACATTCCATACAAAGGCCACCATCCAACATGAAATGCAACGGGCATGATGTGCAGGCCAATGGGCCAGCGCCTGTGCAAAAAAGCAAATGTGTGAAATTTTTGTGTACCAAAGAAAATGAAGAAGAACAGAAAATGTAGAGAAAAATATTGCATTAGACAAAAATTTAAATAGAAAATTTATTTAGTTTAGTTGGCAAAGCAAATCAAGAGATTTTGTGAAAATTGAAATTCAACAAATTCACTCATTCACTGAATGGCACGTGCTGCTGAGTAACTATAGCAAGTCACTGCAACAACAAAAACAGCAAATCACAACAACAAGTCGCAAATCAGTGTTAAGCAGCTTTTTGCAAAAACAAAAGGCGCCAAAGTGCACATAACTTACCATTACAAGTTTTGCAATAATGATGACACTTTTGACAACCAAACTCCGACTTGTAGAAACCCTCTGGACATTCAGGATGACATTCACCACCAGCCAACTGCCAACCGGTTGGACATTGTACACATTGGTCGCGACGTGGTCCACTGCAGGTGTGACAACTTAGGTAACATTTGGCGCAGGTGCCACGGTCGCTGTAATAACTGTGAAGCGAGAAAAAGACAAAAAAAAAAAAAAATATAGTGGAAAAATAAAGTTTTAGCATTAGAGTTTTGCTAGCGAGTAAACTTGAAAATTATAAATTTTTTATGCTGTTCATTATTGGCAGCGCAGCAAAACGTTCGCAAAAGTATGAGTCAAAATCGGTGCGGGGGTTTGAAGGTTGCATTGTGACTAGCTAAAAAGTTGTTCATAATTTTTGTTATTGTTCTGCTATCTTAATATTGTGTTACACTTTTCTGCTGCTTGTTAACGTTACAAGACAGCAGCGACGAAGCAGCGGAAGTTTTAACTATGCGCCGTTCAGTTGCACCTTTTTTTTTGTTGTTGTAACTTTTAAACTTTTAATGGTGACACAATCTTTATGTTGCTCATATTTATTGTTGTTGTTGTTGTTGTTATTGTTAATGTTGTTGTTGTTATTGTTAATGTTGTTGTTGTTATTGTTGCTACTTTTGCCACTATGTTTGTGTTGGCTGTTACGCAGTTTGTTGTTTTGAATGTTTGAACAGGTTAAAAAGTGTTGGAAGCATTAATCAGAAAGCACTTTTGAATTGGTCGGTGATAAAATGGAGATGAGAAAAGTTAAATTTCTTACGAAAAACAAGAAAACGCATGTTGGAAATTTACAAAGAAAAGGTGTCAATTTAATTACTTTGCTGAATGCTACTTTTTTTTGAAAAAGTTTGGTTTTTGAATTTAAATATTTCGCAAGCGTTGAGAGCTAAGATGGAATTATTAAAGTTTTCTCTCAAAGAGAGGTCAAAAAAAAAGAAGAAAATTTACTTATTTTTATTTAGATTTCTAATTTTAGAAAATGTTTGCTTCTCCAAAATCAAAAAAAAATTAAAAAAATTTTTTTTTTTCATGTTTTGAAATTTTTTTTTAGTTAAATTTGTTTGCCTCTGAAATATTTTAAGATATTCTGCATTTTTTTCAAATATTTGAACTTTTGCATTTTTTTCCAAATTTTTTTAAGCATTTTCTGTTCTTGGCAGTGGACTGTGAAAACAAAAATATGCATCATTTTTTTTTTAATTTATAAAAAATTTTTTGTAAATTTTCAGTTAAATTTTTTAATAAATTTTAGACTCAAATTTGTTTGCCTCTGATATTTGTATGTATTTTATGGTATTCCGTATTTTTTTTTCAAATACATATATAAACTTTTTAATTATTTTCCACATTTTTTATTAATATTTTCACCTTTTCAAACATTTTTTTTTTTATTTGTAGTGGAATGTAATTTAATTTTCTTTGCTAATTTTTCCTTCAATTTTTTTTTTTTAATTTTTACAAAAAGTTTTTTTTAGTGAAAAAAAATAGTGATGCATTCAAAACAAAGTGAAAGAAAAAGTTTTGTTCGGTATGTAAGTATAAAGTTATAAGAAATATGGCAATAACAACTACAAACAGGTAATAACACTTGACGGAATTAAAGGAATTTTTAACGTTCAAAGTGACCAATACAATTTTTTTGCTAACAGAAGTTATGGATTTGAAATTTCACTCTTTTCCTCCCCTTTTGTTTTGTGAAGTATATTTTTTCAATATTTCGGATATGTAAAATTTCTAATTTTAAGTATCCTGGTTCGGTACGAGCTATAGACCTTTTAATAATTTTTTCTGCAGCGAAAAATTATTGTTGTTTTTGGGTTTCTTAATAATTTTTATTAATTATTAAAAGTTTTTTTGTTGAATTGAACAGGAAACATTTTTAGAGACAATTCTAATTTTAGAAAATTTTTTCTTTCCAAAATTAAAAAATGTTGGACTAAAATTTTTTTTGTGTTACACATCTGATATATTTTAAGATATTCTGAAAATTTCAGAAAGTGCCGTTCTTCTTTTCAAAAATATGAATTTTGGAATTTTTTACACATTTTTGTTTTAAGAACTTTTTAATCGTGTCCAATTAGTTGAACACAAAATTACTCAATCTTGATCACTGAAACATTTTTTTTTTGTGGCAGCGGAGGTTAAAACATTTTTTTGTTCAAAATTTTTTTTTTTTTTAATTTAGCAAATTAATCTTAATTTTTTTAGTTTTTTAATTTTTGAAAAATATTTTTAACTTTTTAAACCCTTTTTCCGTGGTAGTTGTAGTTGTGTATAAAAACAAAAATATGATACATTTTTTTTTCTAACCTTTGCTTAAATTTTATTGATTTAATTTTTGCAAAAAAAAAAAATTATTTTATGTTATTTTTTTTATTTTAATTTTTTGCAAGCAAACGCTTTGCGGATTCAAAATTTCACTCTATTAATTCCCTTTTTTTTGTGAAGTATATTTTTTCAATATTTCGGATATGTAAAATTTCTACTTTTAGAAAATTTTTTCTTTCCAAAATTAAAAAATGTTGGACTAAAATTTTTTTTGTGTTACACATCTGATATATTTTAAGATATTCTGAAAATTTCAGAAGGTGGCGTTCTTCTTTTCAAAAATATGAATTTTGGAATTTCTTACACATTTTTGTTTTAAAAACTTTTTAATTGTGTCCAATTAGTTGAACACAAAATTACTCAATCTTGATCACTGAAACATTTTTTTTTTGTGGCAGCAAAAATTCAAAATAAAAATAATCCCTATTTTATTCTTTTTAAATTTTTTTTGTATTTTTTTAAATTTTTCAAAATAATCAAAATTTTTTTTTAATTTTTACAAAGAATTTTTTTTTTTTGCAGGATAATCTTATTTTTCTTTTATTTTTGCTAAATCTATTTTTTTAATTTTTTCAAAATAATCTATTTTTTTTGTTTTAAATTTTTGCTTAAATTTTTTTCTTAATTTCTGCAAAATCGTATTTTTTTTTTACGTTATTAATTTTTTTCATAGAAGAACGCACTTTTGAGAAAAATATTTGCAGCAATGTGACATTCTCTAAACAGCTGATTTATTCACCCCTGAAATTTTTGGTATTTTCTTTCTCATACCTTGTCGCTGGTGGTACTGCTTTTTTCCTGTATAAAGTCCGAACGTTTTTTTTTTTGCTTTCTATAGATATCAGCTACCTACCACCCTCATACTCGTAGTCAAAATTAAGTTTTTTTTTGACAAATAACCTATTTAAAATTGCCTGAAAGTGTTGCAACCAAATTGTAGTCTTACCCAATTTTCACATGAATATGCCCCATTTACTCTACGCGACACGCTAGTTAAGAAAATATGTAATTAATATTTTCTTTTCTCCACCTTTAAAATGTTTTGTAATAATAATAACTCTTGTCACGAACAGCATGACCGACGAAACAAAAGTTAAATGCACTTTATCACCTCTTTTAAGAAACACAAAGTCGTCGTAGCAAACCTTTCATCCACTTTTAACGTCGACTGAGCTGCCAATAAATGCCACATAACCCCCCCCGCCCCTTTAACCACTCTTCACTTGACACTGTTTAACTCTTTTTCCCATTTAAACGCAATTACTTGCATATTCTACAATGAGCTTTGCAATTTTCCATTAATTACCCATCAGCGCAGGTTGTACGACATTCGCCGCTTTGTAGTTGCAATCCTTTGGCGCAAGCTGTGCAATTCATTCTTGAAACGCATTGTGTACAGGTGTGCAAACATTTGGCACAAATGCCCGCCTCCATGTAGAAGCCATCGTCACAACTGCTAACACAACGACTCGATTGTAGGAGTAAGCTTTGTGGACATGAAAGGCAATTCGATTCGGTGGGTCCGTCACATGTTTCGCATGTCGAGTGACAGGGATGACAGTGATTGTTGTCGTAATATTCAGCTATTTAAGAAGAAAAAGAAGAAGAAGAGAAAAATAAAATAAAAACATCATTAAGAAATTGGTATATAGTCAGCTTTTTTTTTAAAATGACTTATTTTTACTGGAGGGTTTTGATATTTCATGGAAACAAATATTGGAGCTAAGCTGACAAACAAATCTTCGTTTTCATATTTATTTGATTTAATTTGTTTATTTATATATTTATGGGTTTATATATTTTTTACATTTCATTTTTTATTATTTTTTTTTAATTTAATTTGGTTTTATTTTATTTTATTTTATTTTATTTTAATTTTTTTAATTTTATTTTATTGTATTTTATTTTATTTTATTTTATTTTATTTTATTTTATTTTATTTTATTTTATTTTATTTTATTTTATATTATTTTATTTTCTTTTATTTTATTTTATTTTATTTAATTTTATTTTATTTTATTTTGTTTTATTTTTTTTTATTTTTTTTTTATTTTTTTTTATTTCATTTTATTTAATTTTTTTTTATTTTATTTTTTTTATTTTTTTTTTGTTTTATTTTATCTTATTTTATTTTATTTTTTTAATTTTATTTTATTTTATTTTATTTTATTTTATTTTATTTTATTTTATTTTATTTTTTTGTATTTTATTTTTTTGTATTTTATTTTATTTTATTTTATTTTATTTTATTTCATTTTATTTTATTTTATTTTATTTTATTTTATTTTATTTTATTTTATTTTATTTTATTTTATTTTATTTTATTTTATTTTATTTTATTTCATTTCATTCAATTTAATTTTTCTTTTAATATTCATTGCGTTTGTAAACTCATTTCTCGCATTCCCCGTTATTATTAAAGATCCAACAAATTGCCATCCCTAATTACTACACATCTCCATAACCTCAATCGTACAGTGAAATCAAAAAGGGAGTTGACAGAAAACTAAAGAAGAATGTTATAAAAATTATAATCCAAATGAAATGGTCAAGCCAAATTGCAAATGAGAATGAAAAGTGTAATTTAACGAATGAAATGAATTGGCCAACACATCAGAACAGCAACAAATTGATAAGGTGCCAGTAAGACAACACGGATATGAGTGTATACCTTTATTGTTGTTGCTTGCACACAATTTTGTGGCAATCATAAAGGCGTCACCATAACCCAAATGAATCAAGCTGTATATTGTTGTTGGTGATGCTGCTGCTGCTGCTGCTTGAGTATTAAATTGGTTTCGTGTTCAGGCATGAAATGCCTATCTTATGGACGGTCACCCGCAGTTTGGTACGTTGATGCGTACGGTCAACGTATGCAAATATTTTTATATCTCATGTTTGGTGAGATATGAAATGGTTGTATATATGTATGTGTGTATGTATGTACAGTATTGGACGATACTATAGCACCCCCTATATAACATCGAGCTATAACAACAACGTCTTTCATATGCGATTTCGATTTATTTTATTTTCAAACATCGTTTATGTTGTAATGAATACCACTAAAGTCATTCTTGATCATTTTGTACAAAATTCAGAATAACTCTGCAAATTTTGACCTAATTTTTCAACTTTTTTCCTCGGCACTTTAGAAAAATTCTGAGTACGCAGTTTTGTAGCCCATTCAATTTGACTCTGACAAAGTGCAAGTATTAAGTAGCTCCGAAAGCGCCTTGATTTTTAATAATTTTTTATGTGTATTTTTTCTCCATACAACGAAATCACAACATTATTTTTTATATGGAGAAAATACATAACTTAGTTCGGAAAAAAATTTATTAAAAATCAAGGCGCTTTCGGAGCTACTTAATACTTGCACTTTGTCAGAGTCAAATTGAATGGGCTACAAAACTGCGTACTCAGAATTTTTCTAAAGTGCCGAGGAAAAAAGTTGAAAAATTAGGTCAAAATTTGCTAAATTATTTTGAATTTGGTGCAAAGCTTTTAGTAAAACCTTGAACGAAGTTTGCTACAACATAAGTCAAACTTTTATACGAAATTATCTGAAACTTTATTTGTAGGACGTCTTTGTTTTAGTTCGATGACAAAAAGGGGGTGCGATTGTATTGTCCAATACTGTATATATTTAAATGGTTGTATGGAAATGCTTTTGAAACTCATTTAAGTCGTATGATTCAATGCAAATTTAAAGTGTTTTTAATTTCGCTTTATATGCGCAGCACCAAGATGTTGGTCACAGATGCAAATTGTTGCCGAGTAAACTGTTGTTTGATGACTTTTTATTATTGCTTTTGTCGGGAGGCTTTAATTGAGCGAAAGCGAGTGTATACAATGGCTATTTGTGTTGATTTCGTGTGATTTCTGCAGGTGTTCGAAACCTTTTTTCTATTGGAAAGGAAAGCTAACTAAGGGCTCGTGATCCTCCTACGGACCCAACTAAAGTTATCTAGTTTATTTTTACCGAAATCACCCTATCTCCCAACAAATTGTTTATTATGCATGCTGTTCCATCGCTCTTGTTAATCACCTGCTGCTATTTTATATCCACTGTGCGCCACACGATCATTAAGTCAAGGTGACCATACGACGTAATTATGCTGCAATGTGTGACGAGCGTATGAACATCGCAATCAGACTGCCAAATGCCTCAACAAATTACCTTTTTACTTAGCTTTATGTTGCTATTTTGGTCATTAAATTGCTCAGCTGAGCTGAAGTTATGGCAAAGAGTGCAATAAAAAATTGTGGCGGAATGAGAGTTCAGTATGATTTAGTCTACCATTTCTCACACTGATTCCTCAGCAACCGTGTGCCATGTCTGCCTGCTTGTTGGACTGTCTGTTCATCCGCCCTCACCTTGTTTGTGCATTTGGCATGCAAATGAAACTGTCAGTTGCATTATGTTGCTGTATGAAATGACGTTGAAATGTATGAATCTGACTGGCTCGCGCTGAACTACTGCAATCACAAAAAAAAAATACCCAGCAGGCTAATTCATAGCAATCAAGGCACAAAGGCTGAGAAGTATGCATTTAAGGTATACAATTAGTGTTGCCACCGATAAAAAAATTTGAATGGAAATTTTGAACTGATTTTCTTTTAACCATACTAAGCACAAAGATAGCCTTTAAACAGACGAACAATTTTCTGAGGGTTCATATAAACGAATAAAAAAAATTGGTAGATTATCAGGATCATTTCCGATTTTTTTTTCAGACAATTTAGAGATATTTTGTTGATCCCGAAAAAATTTCAAAAATGAACCAGAAAAAGGAACGAAGTATGTACTTTCAAAAATTTTACTGAAAAATTCCCAAAATTGTAGGCTGAAATTATCCCAAAAAGTCCCAAATTATTTCCCTAAGATCCCTAAAAAGGCTCGCAGCCGTCCCGAAAATTTATCCGGAATGAAACTGTAATTGAAATTAACTGAAAATTAAACCGGGAAGTCAAGTAATTACCCAAAAAAATTTTAAAAATGCCAAAAAAAAATCTCGGAACAAACCCGAAATAGTCCCTTGATAACACCGACATCAGTCCCGAATCGGTACAAAAACTTTCGCGAATAGAATTTTAAAAAGATGCTAAAAATGTTTCGAAATAGTCTGGAAAAAATAAACGAAAGAACCCCGGAATGATCACGAAAAATTCCTTCGAAAACTTTGTCTCTATAACCATGTCGATAGTATGTTGAAATTATCCCGAACAAGTCCCACATAATCTCCAACCAATAACGAAAAAGAAAAATAATTCCAAAAATAAAATCCCGAAATAGTCCCAAGAAAATACCGAAATCAATCCCGAAGTCATATTAAAAAACACACATCTACAGTTTAAAAATGATTCTAAAAATGTTTCAAAATAATCCTGGAAAAACCAAGCAAATAATCCCAGAATGATCCCGAAAAATACTTTCGAAAATTTGACTGAAAAAATCCCGAAATTGTCCCTATAACCATTTTGAATTTGTGCCGAAAATGTTAGAAATGATTTTCAAAAAAACCCGAAACAGTACCGAAATTGTATTCGAAATGATACTGTAATCAATTATACCGGGAAGTTAAGAAAAATACGCCAATTAATAAAAAAAAATTAAAAAAAAAATACCGAAATAATCATAAAATAATCCCGAAATAGTCCCAAGAATATACCGAAATCAATCCCGAAGTCATATTAAAAAACACACATCTACAGTTTAAAAATGATTCTAAAAATGTTTCAAAATAATCCTGGAAAAACCAAGCAAATAATCACAGAATGATCCCGAAAAATACTTTCGAAAAGTTTACTAAAAAAAATCCCGAAATTGTCTATAACCATGTCGAAAGTGTGCGCAAGTTGTCCCGAAAATGTCCCAAATGATTTCCAAAAAATCCCGAAAAAGATGCGAAATAGTAGATACCGAAATTGTATCCGAAATGATACTGTTAGGTATCGATTTTACCGAAAAGTTAAAAATTTATGCCAAGAAATCAAAAAAAAATAATTCTTAGAAAAAAATCCCGAAATAATCACAAAATTATCCCGAAATAGTCGCAAGATAATACCGAAATCAATCCCGAAGTGATAGAAAAATAACTTCAAAATACAATTCTGAACTTATCCTAAAAATGTTACGAAATAGTCCTGGAAAAATCAACAAAAGAATGCAGGAATAATCTCGAAAAGTCATAAAAAAGCCAAGAAAAGAATTCCGAAAATATCCCGAAAGGTTCCTGAAGTTATCTCTTAAAAATCCAGAATTGTTTCAAATAATGTTTCAAAAACCATCACGAAATAAGCCGAACACTAGTAATTCACTATCGTGCTCCAACTTTCCTGCACAAGAATGTCTTATAATTCTCAAACCTTCCATCCATTAAACGAATCAAGTTTAAATCAAAGCCCACTTTCTTCATTCTCTCTGAAACACTTGCAATTTTGCGCATGCTTTCACTGCGTTTTTGTGTTTGTCATTATCATTCCGCGACGTCATTGCCGACACACTTTTAAAGCCGTTGAGGGTCTCATCAAAAATGTTGTCATCAACAGTTACGTGCGTGCAACAGCCAACAGTGACGTGCATAAAAAATAACATAGCACGTAAATATGTTTGTATTGAGGAGCTTCATCACCATTTGCACCAAACTGCAGACATTCCGTACAGTCGATGCGTAGTCGATGGTACAGGGCGTATACGCAACATTGCACAAATTGACTTGTTTGGGATGCTGTTGTGGTGCATACTTGTGTGTGTGTGTGCGCATTGCTGCTGCTGAATTTCAAACTAAGAATTTTATTCATACATACATATTTAAGAATTAGACTGTGCCAAAAAATTTTTTACAAATATTATGTTTTGCAATGGTGAACAAATTTTGTATATGAATAAAATATTTTTTTTTTTTGATAATTTCGAACTTTTTATCAAATCGAATATGAACTTGTCACTTCCGGGATAATAGACAAAATTGTGAGTGCTGAATTTTTTATCAGGATCGAAACTAAGAAAAAAAATTGTTTTTAAAAAAAAAAT